>JAWMRA010000078.1:9961787-10197567 GCA_035584735.1 Pseudotriccus pelzelni
ATGTAAACATACATTACAAATACACTTTTAATTGGTTTATAACAGGTATCTAGGCAGAATGAGATAATTATTTACTTCATCAAACCCCACCTTCTTCTTGGCACTAATTTCCTTTTGTTCTAGCTAGAAAATTCACAGCCATGTTGGCAGTTACAATTTACAATGTCTATAAAGCTATATTAAAGTAAAGTTTATAAAACTACAGAACTCAGTAGGAATTGCTCATGTATTTATCATGTTCCTTCCACAATTCCTATTCATGACATTGATTTTAGATGGAAAAATGTCCACGTTGTGTGTAAAATGAAGCTCCAACTCTGTTTAGTATGCTGGGTCTCCAGACATGACCAGCTAGAGAGAAAGGCAATGAGTTATATGATGCAGGTAGACTTAGACAACAAAAACATATGCACAGTGGAAGTTATCAGGTATTGGTACATAGTTTATTAATAAATTGGATAAAATCCTTTTGCTAAAGTTAATGGAAAAAGCATAGGTGTTGAATGGAAGGCTACGAGATGATGCAGAGATTGAAAGGGAATGTTCATAATTGGCAAATTATATATAACTCCCCTTCACTCCAGGGAACCAGGATTTGACCCTGGGACCTTTTATTGACTGTGGGAAGAGGCAAATAACTCTTTTTCAGCCTGTAATATATACTGATATCTTTGCTAGTCGTATGTACATGAGACTTGAATGATTAGGATTTGTTCATTGCTCATAGTGGAAAATGCATTAATTTTTTTACTTAGTTCTTGTTTCTAGGCTTTTATAAATACTTTGTTGCAAATCCCCAGGCTCCTGGAGGCTTTAGATAATTAAGTTAATTTACACCAGATTTGTTTTGGGAGTGTTTCTGATTCAGCATTTGCTAGCAACAGAAGTTTTCCAAGGGCACTGCTGAATGGAGTTTAGGTCATTAATAGACTGAGGCACTGTATGATCTGTGAGAAGGCACCATCCATGTAACAGTTGCCAAGTCTGTCCTGTTTTGTGCAAACATGATAGGTTTTTTTCCAAGAACAGTTGGAGAAAGATGAATTCAAATGTTTCTCTATTTGTGACAGATTCTTTCCCTACGGCAATTAAAATATGGAAATATTCACTCCATACTTTTCTCAGGAGAGAGAAAAGAGCATGAACATATGACAAATGTGAAAGTAACTAACACAATGGTGGATGACGGCTTGGAACTATGGTGGATAGCCCTGTATGAGAATCTAGCTATGAAAGATGAGCTGTACCCTTAATAGCTGGTCCTACTATTAGCTTTTTCTACTTGCTTTCATGTGTAGATAGTTTGTAACACCAGGCATGCTATAAGTCTCCCTCCTGTGTTTTGTTGCACTGATAACAGAGTACTGCAGTCTCTAACCATGAGTTTAGTTTTCATATATAATTATGGAACAATGAACCCAGACAATGAGCTAAGAGTTTGGCATCTTGTTTGGTGATTATCTATAATGCTTACAAATGAGCTACGAAGAGAAAAGGAGATGCAAAAGACACTTCTGTGCTCACACACTGAAGGCCCAGAAAAATTTTTAACATAATCGTTTTACAACAGCTCAGAGTGGTGTCAATACAAACTGCTACACTCAAAGGGAAACTGTCTGTATTTTAGGTTCCTACAGCATAGCATATTTTGTTTCATTAAAAAGCAAGCATTGTGTTTCCCCAGAACACCTTAAAATACCCACCCTGTCTTACCCGGTTCTAAGAAACAAATACAAGCAAATGTCTGTCATCCTGGAAACCAATAAGAATATCCACTGTGCTAAGTAACTCTCATAGTTCAAATATTTTGATTTTTTCAAAGGTGTGCTTTGTTTTGAAAGACTAGATGTCAACCATTCCTTTAGGTATTGAGGCAATGTGGAATAACTTAACAGAATACAGTGTGATGTCCTTAAGTGACTATAGAGATGTTTATCTTCTTTGTTTGGAACTGGGAAACCATGTCAAAACTGCAAAAGTTATTTGATAATGTAACTCAGAGTTTCTGAAAGCTCTGAGCACACTTGAATTTAACCCCAAAATTTTCTGCAGCATTTACATGACTATGAGCATGTTATTTTTTGTGCTTCAGTTTGTTGTCTGTAAATCCAAGTAAATTCCTTTCTATCAGATCTTTTTAAAATACATACTTGGAGATGTTTAAATGCTGGATTAACTATTCTAGGAGTTAAGACTTTTCTGACTGCATTTTTTTGTGATATACAATGAAAAATATGCAAACATTCTTTTGAGGAATCAGCAGTATTATGGATCCCAGTGTACAAAGAGATGGAGAATTTGGAGCGAAGATTAAAAAAAAATTACATTTGTCACTGAAATTTTAATTTGTTGAAATATGTTCATTATAGACTGCTGAATTTCAGACATACTTTGAAAAAGCACTGTAAATGTTTTGTATCACTTCAGGGTCCTGCCTATAGGCTCTAAAAACTAGGAAGCACGATAAGGACACTCCAGTTGCTCCAGCCATCAACAGAAAGACTACTGAAGATCGCAGCCAAGTGGACAGGGCACTGCTCTTTGTTCCCAGACAGATGTGGTCTTCTCACCAAACACCCAGTTGGAAAGAGAAAAAGAAATGTTGACAAGATATTCAACAAGCCAATTAGCCTATTTCACCTCTTCTCAAGTAGGCTTTACTCTCTTCCTCCCTGGGTTTCCATGATTTATTAGGGGATATTTTTCCAGAAAACCTGGCCTCAGATGGGAATCCCAGGACTTCAGCTAACTGTCGGAGCAGTCTCCTTGAGCTAAAAATACTGCAGCCTGAGAAGTTCTGAGGACACAAGAGGTAAAATTCTCCGTTGAGGGTTTCTGAGTCTCTTTCAATACATAACAAAGAATTTATTTTCAAGTGATCAGAGTGGGCTGATTTAAAAAATATATGTTTAACATCAGATTTCATTTTCACAGGAAAAAAGACATCTGTTTCAGGTTAGGAAGAAAAAAATTTCAGAACTTCTGAACCCTTTGGAAAAGGAGAATTATTGTTCTCTGTTCAGCCTTAATAAAATGTCACCTTTTAAATGACCTAAATTCACAGAAAACTAATGAAAAAACCTGAGTTTCTAAAAGTTAAGTTTGGCTATTCTTCAGTCTTATTTCATAATTTTCTAATGTGTGCCAGTGAAAGACAATGCACAGTAGTTTAATTATTATCTTCTGCTGTGTGAGCATGCTGTGAAAAAAAAGATTGTGGGGAACAGGAGAAGGAGGAGATAAAATATCCTGACACAAGTTAATGTTTAACATACATTTTGAAATCAATCTGCTGCTGCTGCCCCTGTTTCTCCAACTCTTTAGATAGAGCATACCAGAGAGCCCATCAATTTTATTTCTCAACAGGATGTAGAACTACTTTGTTTTTTGTTTTTCCTTGTTTAGTTTGTTGTTGTTTTTTTTGGTTTGGTTTTGTTTAGGGTTTTTTTTTTATTTATTTATTTTTTTAATTTTTTTTTATTTAACAGTATCTTTCCCAAAAAAGAACAGACATCTGAGGATTATGGCAAACATTCACTCCATCAGCTCTGGGCTCTGTAAGAATCTGACTCTAAATGATTTAGGAAGAAACATTATTTGTCCACTTACGATGAGCATATTTTTCAAGTTAGGATACCAGGGTTTTCTGTCTAGCAGACAGATGACAACCACAGTTTAATCAAACTGGCAAAGTAAATAAGAACGTGTTCAATATTTAACTCACAGTATGTAAATAGCCCATCTATGTTCATGTGTCTTTTCAGTTTCTCAAGAAAATCACTGAGTGGATATGTTGCAAGAATATATTAAAACATGAAAACCGTTTAATAAACCAAAAGGACTATGGAGTTTACTTCTAATTAAAGAACTGATGGAAAATGTTTTGGAAACATAGTTGTTCATTTCTGTCTCTGTGAAATTTGTGAACAGCATTATTCACTAAAGGAGTACCTAAGATTGTGGCAGAAATTACTGTAGTTGGAAATGGCAGACAGTAATTTCCCATGAGTGCTTTGGAGAAGCTGATATAAAGAAAATTCTAATCTGCCTTGTGTGCTTTGTACAGAAGACCAGTAGGGGGAATTTGGATGAAGATATAGAAAATATTCATACAGAGCTGGGAATGGTGTGATCTTTTCTTATAATAATAATAGAAAAGAATATATATTGAAATATAAAAATGAGAATGACAAACTAATGAAATTCTATTTCTCTCCACATTAATTTTTTTTTCTTCAACCCTTTGGGCTGAGAAACTTATTTAAGTAAAGACCTTGCAAGAATTTGGTAGAAACTGGACATTTAAAAAGCAAGACAAAACAAAGAGAAAAAACAACCAACCAAATGGGATAAGAAAGACTTTTTCAGATACAACCCGTGTTGTAACAAGGACATTAATTTATTAATCTATTGTACACTATTTATGTTCTGAATGTGCAGTGCAATTTTCGTCTTAACATTCTGTGAGTATAAAAGCAGGATCACCTTTCTGCAAAACTCTTGTGTTGACAACAATATGCCAGCAAGGACCCAGTTGTTCTGACATAGCTCAAACAAAAGTTATCAAAAAATAGCACTAGGTTTTCTGCCAGTGCAAACAGATTATCTGCCAAGCTTGCTGTAAAGTAGAACAACTGAGAAATCTAAGCTTGCCTTTGGGAAAGAGACCTTTAAAGGTTAGCAGTTTTAATTCAGAGTTCTCTTTCTCTTAGTCAGAAGGCAACACTCTCAATGCAATAAAATAGTAAAAAAATAAATCTTTTATTTAAATTATGTTCCATTATAGGACGCAGGTCAGTATATTTTTTTGTTTGTTTGTTTGGGTTTTTTACCCTTTTTTAAATTATTATTATTATTAATTTATTTATTTATTTATTTATTCTGGTTGTGCTCATCCTGCCCTGGCTAATTCACCAAAGCAGTAAGTGGCTTCAGCTGCTATTGAAAGATGTAATAATGAAGAGCATCTAACTTCCCACTGAATCAATATTTCAGCTCTGCTTGAGGCCATTTTCAGTAATAATTGGGTTTGATTGTTCTCATTTTAATATTATTAACAAATGATTTCATTATATTGTTATATGAGAAGTTATATCAAGTTACCAACACCTTTCTTTGGAACATGTGTTTTTCCTCATTAATATTTTAAGAGAAAATCTTACCCTGGTAAGACATTGAAAAATTGTCTTTGAATACAAATGCAGAAGAATTATGAAATGGGAACCCAAAATAAAAGCAGTTTAGCCTGTTTACAAATTATACGTTAAACATTGAAGAATTACTTTCTGTTTTCTCCTTCCATGTCACCAAAAAGCAGGAAATATGTCTAGCAGCAGCAGCAACAGAACCCCTCCAGATGGGTTCTATTTGAAGGTGAGTTTAATTCATCTTTCAAACATTACGCATTATCTGAAGTATAATTTAGCCAAGAGAAATGGTACAGCTTTCCCTCTCTGTTGAATGATGTATGATTGATGAAAGGGGGGCTTGGGGGAGGTGGGGTTTTTTTGCCTTTACAAACTAAGGTCCACAAGAAATAAAGGATTACTACAAACACCTACGATTCAAATTAAATCCACTGAATTGAGTCACAAAAAATGAGGTCTCTACTTATATCTGGAAGAATGTCTCAGGAAAACAAACTAACCCCAGGATTGTGAAGCAGTGCAGGCTATATGGAACTAGTATAACAGGAAGATTATTTCACCCTGTCCCTCTGTAAAGTCTTTTTGCCCAACTCATCACTGCCCCACTTTGCCATATTGACCCTCAGACTGCTGCTGCACTCTCTTGTTTTGCCAGCTGGCATAATTTTTTTTAAGCAGTGCACTTTTAAAGCACAGTGATGTCCTTGGAATTTAAGTTATATGCCAAAACAATTGTGGTTTCTTTTAATTACTGCATGAATTTTCCAATTTTGGGTTTACATTGATTTTCAGCACTTGAAGATCTGCTCATTTACTTTATAACTTTCCCCATGCTGTAGGTCAGTTCATTCCCTACAGCATCTTTGCTTATTTAGCTATTACTTTTCTTATCTTACATTTCCTTCAGCAAATATTTTGGGACTGATTGTTTCAACACTATTCTCATGGAAAAATACTTCCCTATGCAGTGTTTACTTCCAGTCAGGTGCTTTGTTGTTTTGTCTTTGAGCTCTTGCTCTAACTCGTTGAATCCCACAAGAACAAGAAGTGCAGATGGAAGCAAGGAATGAAAAAGCATGCTGTTCTCTCACCTGTATAATGAGGCTTCTGCAAACACTAAATAAAACATTCATGACAAAGAGGTGTTTTGCTTTTGGTTTATTAGGGTCTTGATTTTTCTCCATTGAAGTCCAATTCCCAAAGTCCCAGAGACTATGGTGTAAACAGAATGCTATCCCCTAATCAGAGAATTCACACTTTCTGTTTTTATTGATGTGGCAATATAAAAACAGATGTGCCCCTTTCCCTGTACTTTCACCATAAACTGAAACCAAACCTGAAATCTTTGTGTTTTAAAGCAAGACAAAACAAAGATGATCAAAGTTCCTTTCTAGTTTTAAAGATAGAATATATTTCAAATTACATTATACAGAAATGGCTCTATCTTTGATCAAAAAGGTGTTTGCTAAAGGAAATCTGTTGGGGATATTGTAGAATGGACCTAATGAGACTCCATCACCTCATATAATTTATATCAAGACAATGCTATGGCTTCCATTTTCATAGACAACAATCCTATCTCCTTATTGTTTAATTTATTATGATAAAGAGCCCTTTTAGTCGTGCACAATTTCCATGGTCAACTTGAACAATAGGCAAGAAGCTTTGAGAAAATCCAATGGTTTTCTTGACAAAAAGAAAAATGTCTTGTACCCGCTTATTCTTTCATTACTCTCCCAGATGGCCCTGGAGCCCATTCTGGAGAAGGGCAGAAAGCAGCTCAGGACTTCAAAGGTAGTTGTTTCATTTTTAGGGTTTTTTTGGGCAGGTTTGTTGTTGTTGTTTTTTATCTTTTGAAAAACAACTATCTTCCTTTCTCATGCCTTCCTTCAATGAACTTGTCTTAGGAGACATGCCTTGCAATAATTCAACTCCTACAATCACATAGAAGAAGCTCACATTTTGAGAGAGTAAGTGAACCAGGAAAAATTAAAAGAAAAGGAGGAATATCTTATTTTTCGGTTGCCATTACCTTTTTAACAACTGCCTAGAATTAATTCCCAAAATCCTTGTGATTCTCTCATATATATTTGCACATGATTTCTCCCATTCTACCATTTTCAGCAAACATACTCCCAGGTAAGAGGAGGAATTCATATGTCAATCCATCATGCACAACTTCATAAAATTATAAAAGTAAATGTGTTCCTTACTCTATGGGACACTGGAAGTACTGAACAGTCCTTCAGTCTCTCTCCCTGACTCCCCCGTCCATTATTAAACTTGACCAAGATTTCAAAGTTTTCTGTGACCTGTGGAAACACTAACAGCCTCCATGTAATCTTTAGTGTTCTTTTAAAGTTTCAGAAGGCAAGTATCTGAGATCATCTGCTAAAAGAATGTTATTTGGTTGCTTCTTAGTTTATTTGTTTAAATAATCTTATTATTGCATTATTAATTTATGTAATCTAACATGACTGAAAACCAAGCTAATTTCTCATCACTTTTTAAAGATATGACCTTGTAATGCTTTGACTTTAAGCACAGGTATCTGAAAACAACTATGATGGGTTTGTTAAAGCCTGTAGTACAGCATCATGATATTACTGTGATCGTCTGGTAATTGAGTCTTGATTCAGCAAAGCACTTATGCGTGGCCTAGAATTCTCATTTATTTCATATGGCCTGAAGGCTTGCTTTTCATATCAGGATGGTGTAAAATAGCCTTAGCCAAATGAGAATACAAACAGGTTAAATTAGAATTGATTTTTAAGCAGAAATTGAGGTCTTGAAAACACATTATTTCCATGTAAAAGCATTCACATTTATTTCAGGTACAGAAAGAATTTTGAAAATGCATGTCATCAGACTCTCATACATGTTAACAGTTGTAAGGAAGATGAAACAAAATTAAGAACAACTACACTGTGATCAGCAAAAGAAAAGCTATTAGAATGGATATAGCTCATTTTTAACAGATTTAAGTGTTTCTTATAAGGGCAAATCCTATCTTCTTTTTCTGGAAAGAAGGTTAGCATTTGTACTGAGTCATGTATATCTCCTATTTTATGGATTAAAATTTCTCTACCACATCAGTTCAATCATAAATATGTAAGAAAGGACAATTCTTTTATAGATGGAGAATGAGACTCTAAATGGTCCCTGTCTTCATCATAATAGATAGTGCAGTTATAATCTCCCCCCAAAATCAGCACATTGTGAGGCAGACAATTCGATAAAATGCTACTTACACAGTAATTCAAAAGAGTTTCTTTCATTTCCTCAGTAGCGGATCAAATGTTAATGAAGCAAGCACAAGTTTGATCAAAGTTATCCTGAACTTTTAATAACATTTTATTTCCCCTAAATCAAAATTGTAATACTATAATTTGTATCAGACTAAGATTTTTTTTATACACACTGTCCAGTTTTTGGCAACAGCACAGGTTTGTGCTATATGACATGGAGAATTTATTATGAGAATTTCATAATTATTTTAAAATTATCCTGTGAACGATTACCTTGGCTTAACTGGTAGCAGTTTATAGAGTATTTTACTCCAGGTTGAATACTCCTCCCAGAAATGTGCCTTCAGATGTAGGAGAAGCCTAAGGAGCATTGGTGCAGTCAATGGGCAGAGCAGGGTGTCCAGATCACAAACTGGATGGTGGTTGCCCTGAGCTCCCAACAGGCAGCTGACACATCAGTGGCTCTCGGGGCACAGGGGCTGCTGGGAGATCAGCCAGGAGCTCACAACTCTTTGTGGGAAACTAAAAGATCCATTGCTTGTTCATCCCCACAACAGGGAGGGGATGTGCTGCCTACACCTGCATAGAGGGATTTAATTCTACATGAAGGGTTTAAACTCCTGCAAGGAGTAAATTATGAAATTATTTTTTTCAACAGTGCTGACAATACTTGTAAGGACTGGTTTCAATGGATTTAAGCTGGAGTTAGAAAAAAAAAATTCCAGCAGCATCCTTCCAACAGAAATAGGGTGAGTGAAACAGAGTAACTTCTTTTAAATAGATTTTCTTACATTTCTGAATTCAAGAATGTGTCCTTCATGATAACAGGTGAACTGAACAGAATGGTGAAGGATGGCCTTCTCTGTCCACATGCCACTTCTGGCTGTGTGTCAGTTGCTGACTTCATCTCAGTGAATGGAGCTGCGTTACAGGACTGCACTATAGGGCAGGTGGTTATGGAAAGCTTCCATTTAAGATGTTGATCTTATGATTGGATAAACAAAGAAACAATTCAGAATGCGATAATGGATCACATGAAACATGTTCACTTGTATCAGCTGAGTTAAAATAATTGCTGGTGTACTGTGCATTGTATATGTGCTACATGTTCATGTGCATGTATTTTTCACAGCACATGCAAGATAATGCACCATGATTAAATTATAAGACTAAACCAAGAAAAATAATTCAGTCCTGCCATGGGTTGAGAATGCACAAAGACACTGTTACTTCAGCCCAGGTTACTGCAATATAGGAAAGTTATTAAGCTGTTAGAGAGTGTCCGAAGGAGAGCAACAAAGATGGTGAAGGGCCACGATGGGAATTCATATGAGGAGTGTTTGAGGGCACTTGATCTGTTCAACCTGGAGAAGAGAAGACTGAGGGGAGATCTCAGTCCTACAGCTTCCTTATGAGGGGAGGAGGAGGGGCAGGCACTGATCTCTGCTCTGTGGTGACCAGTGACAGAGCCTGAGGAAATGGTCTGAAGTTGTGTCAGGGGACGTTTAGGTTGGGTATTAGAAAGAAGTTCTTCACCCAAAGGGTGGTTGGGCACTGGAACAGGCTCCCCAGGGAACTGGTCACAGCATCAAGCCTGACAGAGTTTAAGAAGTGTTTGGATGATACTCTCAGACACACAGTGTCTGTTGGGGATGGTCCTGTGCAGGGCCAGGAGTTGTACTCAATGATCAAACTCAGCATACTCTGTGATTCCCTGAAATCTTTACTTTCTAGTATTATGAAAAAGTGCCAGAGCCCAGAACTATTATATGAATTGTCAGAGAAAAAAGTGTGGAACACTGTAAAGCCCCTCTGTCATTCTCTTTCCCCACATATATATGAGGGACATTTAAATAAGTAAGGAAGCCTTCAAAGTATCTATAAAATACTAAAAAAATAATGTGAGCATCATAGAGCTAAACTGCTAAACTGATGATAAAACATTTTGAGGTTGTCATGCCTTTATTCACAGATATTAACAAAAAAGGAGTCCTAATAAAGAGGAAAGAAGCAGAACATGATATTTCCATATTTTTCAGAAAAAAATTGAAACAGTACACCACTGATATGCAATACCTTGGTGTTGAGAAACTCTTTCTAGAAGTGTTCAAAGAGAGTTCCCACACACTAATAAATAAAACATCTACAGCTCAACAAAATAAAAAATGTTACTTTTCCATCAGTCTTTGAAACCTCTTCTTAATAACAACCAGTAAGGGGGCAAATGTATATTTTTCTTCCTATTACACTATGTGTAATTCACAAGTGTTATACATCTGTTCCTGTTAACCTGTGGCTTGGTGACACAATGCATTCTTAGGCTGCTCTCTTGGAAAAATCATGATGCTTTGAATTTGCTAAAGCTTATTAAGAATAGCAGGAAATCAATGAGCTTTTGCATTATTCCTCAGAGCTGTGGCAGTGCTTAATATCATTGTTCTCTAGGTAAGATTACTCAGTGGAGTGTGGCACAGACAGAAGTCATTGAATTTATGCTACACAAATGCTATCAAATTTAACCTTACATTTTATTTCAGCAGGGTTTTCTATTAGTAGAGCAAATGCTAGATATCAAATAATTACTTAGGTTCAGAATTTATGTAATGAAGTTAGCTACTGGGTAAATATGATCTAAAGACCCCTAGTTAGACAGCTGAATATTACCTTATAAAATAAATAAGTTTAAAAAAACCTCAACCCAAAAACATATGAACATAAATTGCCAAATAATTTTTCAAGACCTATAAAATTAAAGTATTTTTGGAATAAGATTTGAAAAGGGCAACTAACACTTCAAAGAATCACTTATATAGCTCTACCTGAGTTCAGTAAAATTTGCTGCATCATATTTTTTTTTCCAGGAAGAGAATTGCAAGGATTGAAACACTGTAAGAAATGGGAGCAGCTAAAAGATCATTCTTGGTAAAGATAACCAGTTTCAGTCTTTCTTCTGTGGCTGAACACTTCCCTCCTCTTCATACTCTCATCTCTGGAGTAGAAAGGAACAGGAAGAAAACCTCTGCATCCTTTACAATGTGTTCAGGAAAATGCATATATTTTGATGATGACCTAGATATAAAAATAAGTTTTGACAGAATGAATGGCTGAAGACAGTAGGAATTCATTTTGATTAAAAAATGCAAGGAGTATACCTGAGAAGGACCAATTACTTCCTTATAGTGAAACTGTTTTAACTCATCTTGACCTTAGTAATTCTAGCTTTGATAAGCTCTTAGTATTGCATAACAAATTACTCCAGTTTTAACTTTCATAAACAGTGACATTGATATTTAACCATTTTTAAGCACTATGATGAATATAGGTCATATAGTTTTAAATTCTGAAACAGAAGAAGGTGTGAAGAAAAATTTTAAACTCAGTGGGTTGCTTAATTAGTCTCACTGACTCCCCTTTCATAAGTAGAAATCTTTCCCAGATAGGGATATATATTTTTCTATCGAAAAAAACCTGTCTCCCTGACCACAGTGAGCAAGTTCATCCCTGGAATAAATTGACTGACTAAGACAGGGATGCAGCAGGAATGACTTTGGCTCATGCACTCTGACTTGTTTAACATATGTAAAAAACCCAAGCTAAACAGGGCAAACATAAAAGCAGCCTATACCTCAGTATTAAAATTGTCTGCAGAGACAGATTGTGTAATGTAGGGTTTATTAAATCCCTGCAGCTTTCCTGCAAAGCTCATTGTGTGAGGTGCATGTAGAATATCCTGCTGTAATTTAAATGAAAATGTTGACTAGCCCTAAAAGCTCTGTTAGGTGGTCTAAACTGAATAGGCAGCCATTTGCCATGTCCTCGACACCTGCTATTTAAAACAAGGAATACTGTTACCATGGGTTACCAGAAGGTGTTATGTATCAATGGTGTAATGATGAAATGATAGGAATTCATGTTTCTTAGGGCTGAAAATTACAAAGCACACAAAACAGCTTTTATTAGACAGTTAAAGTGAAAAAGTCCAGCAGCACAAACCATCGTTGTTCAGCATAAAAGGACTACAAAAATAAATATAAATAATTGTTGGCTCAAATAAGCACTTTGTTCCTGAGTTATGCTTTGTACATTTCTTATTACAGTGCAGAAAACCATCCCATGATCATGAGCTGTAAAGTATCCAGGTTGGGAAAGCTGTGGAAGCTTGACAAGGCTGTCAAGCATGCCTTCCTTTCCTAGAGTAATGTGTTTCATGGACCTGAACTACGACTCCACTGAGCATCCTGATCTCCCACTGAAATGTGGAAGTGCTCATCCCCTCACAGGAGCTCACTTACATGTGGTCCTTAAAGTTTTTTGTACTGGACAGCTGTCACCCAATCTACAGCAGCTCATCCACATTCAGCAAGGCATTTTTCTGGCGTATGCTGATGTCCCCTTGAGAGTTTAACATATGCTTCTGTGTTTTGTTGAACACGGTTGGACTTGAGCATTTTCCTTAATGCTTCACTGAATAGGTGGCTCCTGCTGAAAGCTGGTTGCTCTGCTGGCTGGAATGTGAAAAGTGAGAGGTGAATGCTTTGACATTTCCAGCATTGAGGCATGGATTCTAACTCTGAGGTCATCAAAGGATTTTCCAGACATAGTTTAATTTTGGTGGTATAATGCTAAGTCCAGTGCCTCAATATATGTGTTATTGTCTTTCAGTCTAATGCACTAGATATAAAAAGTCACTTTTAGCCTTTGCCTTGATTTTATTGATCAGTGGATTTTTCTAGAAATGTGTAAGTGATCTGAAAATTAATTTAAAAAATAGTAACAGAGATTTTGTGTTTCCTGGAAGTTGCAGAACAACCCTATTGCTTCACACAGAGATATTTCTGCAGATCTTTTCACAATAATGTACTCACATTAAAAAAAGATAAATGAAAACAATTCGAGGACAGGAGGGGATGGAGGGATTTTACTGGGAACTTAGATAATGTTAAATGTATGTATTTAACAATCTCACATCATATCATAAGTCAGTGCAATCACTGGGACAATAACAGCTTACCTTATAGCCCTCTCTTAATTTTGTAACTTGAAATGTCTAGGGAATAGCCTTTCTTACAGGCTTGTCACAGAGAAGGCTGATGGCATCTTGGCCTGCATTAGAGGGAGCATTGCCATCAGGTCAGAGGTGATCCTTTCCCCCTGCTCAGTGCTGCTGAGGCCACACCTGGGGTGCTGTGCTCAGGTCTGAGCTCCCCAGTACAAGAGAAAGACAGAGATGTTGCTGGAGAGAGTCCAACAAAGGGACTGCCATTAAGGTGATTAGTGTACTGGAGCATGTCTCCTGCGAGGAAAGACTAAGAGAGCTGGGACTCTTTAGCCTGGAGAGGAGAAGGCTCAGGGGGAAGCTTATTAATGTATGTAAATACCTGAAGGGAGGATGCAAAGAGGATGGAGCCAGGCTCTGTTCAGTGTGCCCAGAGAATTAGAGGATATAGTCACAGATTGAAACACAGGAGGTTTTCTCTGAACATTAGGAAACAATATTTCACTGTGGTGGTGACCAGGCACTGGCACAGTGACCAGGGAGGTTGTGGAGTCTCCATCCTCAGAGGTATTCAAAAGTTGTGTGAACATGATTCTGAGCAACTGACTCTAGATGTCCCTGCCTGAGCAGGGGGGTTAGACAAGATCTCCACCGGTCCCTTTCAATCTCCTGATTCTTTGATAACAAGATTTTGAACGTAGCAATGTAATGAGTAGTAAATTTCCAAGGATGCTGTGTGTTAGAGGAGCATTCACTAGGCCTTGTCATGCCAGAACTGCAGCATGCCAGATCTGACACATTTTTTAATGGCTGGACTTTTAGAAAAGCATTTGTCCTGTAGCAGTAGTCTAGGTGAAAGCCCTAATCTTTTCCTTTCTTCAATGTTACTTTATTAAAAGAGGAAACTAATTTTCAAATTGTCAAACTAATATATCTTAATAGCCTCAGAAAGATCCCATGTATATAAAGACATATGAAAAAGTTGTATGAATGGAAAAGAGCTGCTGGGTTTAGGGGAAAAACTCACATGACAAAAATTCTCATATATCCTAGTTAAGGAGAGGCACTGTGCTTATTCACTAAGCTAACTTTGAAATATCCTTTAAAATATCCTTTCTGAAAATTACATAAAAGGGATAAAAAGCAATGAAAGAAAAAGGGACATATGTCTTTTAATCAAAAAAGATTTTCACAGCCAAAGGGCACTAAAATACTTTGACTGCATAAGTAATTGCAACCATTGCTTAGTAAAAGGAAACTTCAGAGTTCATCATGACAGTTTTGATGCTGCCGTAGCAATACACTGAAGCTGATTAAATGTTAAACATATGCTATAGATGTTTAGTCTTTTTAAAAGTCAGTTCATTATTAATGAGATTCAATAGTGAGTATGCATTGCAAATTTTCCCCAAAAATTCAAAGTATGTTCAAATATTGTCATTCTTATTTTTTTCCTCTACTTTAGCTAGGTAGACTTTGTATTCAGATTTCCATCTCTGTGAATCCAAAATAGTTTTAAGGACTTAGAAAGCACTGCAACCAAGCAGAAGCTGCTGCACTAAGTCTAAAATTTTGTCACTAAAATTTTTTTTAAAAACAAATGTCTTTTGTGACATATTTAGTATGATGATGAACAAGCTAATAGTTAACGATAATAGAACTTTTTTTTCTTAGTGATGAAAACTCCTCTGTTGATCTTAAATACAGAAATCAAATGCTTTCATTAAGTCTGAGTGAGTCAAAATTGGAATTGGGCTTTTCAAATTTACTGATTTAGGAGGTTTGTGTTGATAGGCCCCCTTGTGATTTCATTTTAAATATTATGTAACAATTTTGGATAGCAATCTGCAAATTAGAATCAAAAATAAGAGCAGTGCATTTCAACTGTTTACCTAATACAGCTTTATTTCTGATCTTTGATTTGATTAGTGAAACTTCTTGATGAGCAAGTGATTAAAAGAAACATACTTAGAGCTAATGAATATCTGTGAGTATGAGATTGCAGAAATGCTACCAGCCAGCAGCCTTGAGCATTGCACTGCTCACAGGAAGGGCCTGCACCAGTGGGCCCCATGGCATATTGAGCTTGGCATTTTCTTCACTATTTTACGCTTCCAGCATTGGCTACTATCTCCTTTCGGGTAGCTGTAGAGAGTGATAAGGTCCCCCCAAATGTTGGGGGGAGATTTCCTTCAGATTAAGCAATCCCAGTTCATTCAGCTGCTCCTCGTAAGGCTTGTGCTTCAGATCCTTCCCAAGCTTTGTTGCCCTTCTCTGGACACGCTCCAGGACCTCAATGTCTGTTTTGTACTGAGAGGCCCAAAACTGAACGCAGTACTCAAGGTACAGCCTCACCAGTGCCCAGTGCAGGGGGACAATCACTGCCCTGGTCCCACTCCCACATTGTTTCTAATACAAGCCAGAATGCCATTGGTTTTCTTGGCTACCTGAGCACACGCTGGCTCATGTTCAGCTGCTCAAGTCTTTTTCTGCCACGCAGCTTTCCAGCCACTCTACCCCCAGCCTGTAGCACTCCATGGGGCTGTTGTGGTACAAGTGCAGCTCTTTGCACTTGTTGATCTTCATATCATTGGCCTCGGTCCACTGGTCCTGCAGTCAATCTGCAGAGCCTTTCTGCCTCAGCAGATCCACACTCCCACCCAAACTGGTGTCATTTGTAAACTGACTGAGGGTGTACTTGATCTCCTCATCCAGATCATTGATAAAGATATTAGACAGGCCTGGCCCCGACACTGAGCCTCGGGGACCACACTTGTGACCAGCCACCAAGTACATTTAACTCTTTTCACCACCACTCTCTGGGCTTTACCATTCAGACAGTTTTTCTATCCAGGAAAGAGTGCATCCAGCTAAGCCAGGAGCATCCCGTTTCTGTGGGAGATTGCTATGGGAAACATCATCAAAGGCTTTACTAAAATCTAGGTAAACTACATCCACAGCCTTTTTGTTATCCACTAAGGATGTCACACTGCAATGGAAGGAAATGAAGTTGGTTAACCTGGGCCTGCCTTTCCTAAACCCCTGCTGACTGGGCCTGATTCTCTGGTTGTCCTGTATGTGGCACATGATGCCACTCAAGTTGATCAGGTGCATGATCTTCTCTGACACTGAGGTTGGACTGACAGGGCTGCAGTTCCCTGGATCCTCCTTCTGGCCCTACTTGCAGATGAGGATCACATTTGCCAGCTTCTAGTCATCTGAGACTTCCCCAGTTAGCCAGGACTGCTGACAAGGGATAGAAATTGGCTCACTGAGCACTTCTGCCAGCTCCTGCAGTATCAGAGATGAAGCAGAATTTCTAAATGCAGCGCTAACAAACCTCAAACTCCAGTCTTCCACAGAAAGTAATTTGAAAAGTTTTATTTATTACAGAAACAACTAAGGCATTCCCAGCTACTTTGCAGCAACTTCCCATAGACAAGCACGCAGTCAGTAAAGTTTATTTGACAGGCTACTTTAAAATAAGCTATCATAAAAATTTCATTAAATTTAAGCCTCCTAATAACTTGGTGCCCACTGAAACAACATCATAGTACAGAATAGGAACTGTCAAAATGGCATGGGAAAATACATTTAAAGAGGTAGCAGAAAGATGTCTAGATAACAAAGCAAAAACTGAAATTACTTTTTGAAAGTGTTCACTAGTAGATAGTTTTCACATCACTAGATACCTATTATTGACCTAATAAAAATAGCATTGTTTTGAGAAAGTATATTTTTTATCAGAGTAAAAAATTTAATTCTGGAAAGTTACTTTGCATTTAACCACACCAAAATCATCGTCTTATTTCTCTTACCATATATTCACTAATACATGAAGAGTGTGCATATGCACACTGAGTTATTCAAATAAGTTCAGTTTTCCTTTGCTTCTCTTGGCTTCCTTTGGTGAGAGGGGAAATTTCCCGATTAAGAAAAAACCCCAAACTGCAAAATCTCACAAACTCTTCCTCTTGTATAAGAATTTGTAACCATAGAGTCCTCATCACTGTGCCTAATCTGAAAATTTGTGATTAGTAGTGGTCCAAACGATTCTGAGAGGTGTCTTCCCAGCCAAAACTCCAGTCTATAATTGCCAAAATCCAGATTCATACTTGAAAGACCTTCCCAACCCTATTCCTTAGATATTGATGGTAGGGAAAACACCTGTATAATTTCAGAAATAGACTCCAGAGATGCACCATCTATCATGCACTTAAGTAGGTGTGATAGGAGTGATGACAGCCAGACTTGTGAGGCTGAGATGAATTAATAAGAATCATTTGCTATATTATGAAGATTTTATTTTCTTGCTAAGCTGATCAGTAAGAACACAGGCACTGAGGTAATGAGAGTGCTCTGGAGCTGCTTGTCTGTAATTATCAGTGAAGAGTAGAAGTGACTGAACTGAGGTGGTCAGGAAAACAGTAGTTTTGAACTGGAGACATAGTACACTAGGGATGCTGGCAGTTAAATAAAAAGGAGAAGGGGAAACAAAAAGATGGAAAAAGAAAAAAGAAGAAAAAGAGGACTTTGCACGAGTATAGTCCAAACAATGAAATTAAGAAGCGGACGAAGTTCTCAGAAGGGGAATATGTATTATACTGCTGCTCAGGGCCCTGTTTCAACCTTCTGAAGAAACTTCTATGAATTTTGTGTTTCTTTGAGTTTACTTTTCAATGTCACCTTGTAAAGTGAGCCGTTAGTTTTGAGTGGCTTGAGTTGTTCAGTTGACTCTGTTGATCCTATAAGAACAAGAGAGAAACAAAGATTGAATTCCTGGGAGATTTTCTATTAAATACACCAGTTTGTGTGAGGAGTGATTAATTACTATGCAGATGCATTTTGCTGATTAATTTTTTTGGAACAAGTTTGATGGCCACCATGTCCCATGCTTTACAATGGCTGTGGAAAACCAGTCTCTGGGACCTGAGCTGCTAATGTAGTAATAAGGCTAATTGCTACTTTTTGTGCAGGTGGGAGCCTCTTACTTTAACAACTTTTGCATTTCCCTTTTTCTCTAGCGAGACTATATTCCTTTATACTATTCTCAAAGAAGTTGACTCCAATTTACCAAAGGCTTTGGCATCACACCCTGGAAGCTATGAACAAATCAATGTGCAGAATATTAACCTGTCACAATGCAGAAATGTGTTTTCTTGCACTGTCTTCTAAAGAGAGTTTTTATCAGGAGTCTCTCTCCATCTGTGAACTATAAGTCAAATTCAACTGAAAAATGGCACACTTGGAGGTGTGAAAATTTCCTGTGACATGTAGAAAAAAGGGCCAACTGGTAGCCATTAGGATGTCAGAACTCAGAGAGAACTATTGTCCCTTCATGAGAGAGCAAGGCAACTCTGCTGAGATAAATCTGTGCTTAGAACATTGGCAAATCTGGTGGGTGGCAGAAAGTGTTCATGGGAAAAAGAAGGGATTTTGTGCTCTAGTAGCTTTGATAGAAGCAGCTGTGCTCTGATAAAGCATAGCTTCCCACAGAGTAGATAAAACCCTTGATAAGAAATGTTGAGAATGATGTATGACAGATAGCAAGGCTAGAGATGATTTCGTACAGCTTCCATCGAACAAATTTATTCTGTTTGCCTCAACCATCCTGCTTTTTTCTCCCTCCAACGTGAGAAATCATTACGCTCCTTGTGATAAACAAGGAAACAAAGGAGTCAGGACAGGGAGGGTGGGGGGAGGAGTAATACTTCTTCAATACTTCATGCACTTGTCACTTTGAAAATCCAGAGAGCGAAAAAGCAAACAACAGTGATACTAATGTTGGTAATGCTCTCTCTAAAAATCAAAGGAACATTATGTTACAGAGACTCTTTATCCCACTTCTCCCACATGTATGTGCTTTGGTACTTAATAGATCCAAGACACTTCTTCCATCTCCAGGTGCATTGAGGTAGTGAGTAAGGAGCAAGGTGGGTGCTTGTTTGCCAATTCTTTTACTCTGCATCGCCTAGATCTCAAGTGGCAGATCCTCTGTTAACTTTTGTTTATGCTACTGAACACAGCTGAAAATCATCATTTCCTTTGAAGGACAATGCAGCAATAACAGACTCGTATTTTCCCATTCATCTAATATGGAACTGGCATGTAGCTACTGTCTACTTTGTTAGAAAAATCATATAATTCTGGAACAGAAATGATTAATTTGCTTCTTGGGCTGTATGCACTTATGAAAAAGATGTCACTATTGCTAGAAAAATGTCATGGAGATTGTAGATGAGAGGTGTCCCATAGCTTAGTGTTCCACTGCATTTCAGGATATTTTTGGCAGATAGTCAGACTTCAAAACATCTTGTTAAAATCTTTCTATCTATGCTCTTATGGAAAACCTACCTATTCCTTGTGAAGATCAGAATTAATGAGAGGCAGGCCTATGGACTAATTCTGGAAAAAAGCTTTGAACAAAAGTGGTAAATGAAGACATGATCTATATTTTCCATGGGGATGTATATGATGAAGTTACCAAATCAACTACCATATCCACTACTGAGCACCTTTAGGGGATACACTGACAAGGTGGGTAAAATGTGTGTGATTGTTAGCTTCATGATCTATGGAAATGCTCCTTCAACATATCATCTCATTTTAATGTGGATTTGGCAATAGAAACATGTCCAAATGGCCCTTATTTGCCTTAAGAATGTATGAGCTATATGGTATTTGTGAAGCTATATTAAACACATAAAGCTGTGCTTGGTAAGGTGCTATAAAACAACCCATTTATTTTATTGGTACCTATTTCAATAATACTTACGTGTACACCTAGGAATAAATCCATAACTACAAAAGATAGTAAAATTTCTTAGTTTCAGTAACATAATTTATTATTTGAAAATTTAAGCAAAAAAGTCTTATGTTTATCAGCAATAAATAAAGTATCAGTATAATAAATGAAAGAATACAATGGAGTACTACAATGCCTTGCCAATACATAAAAATCTCTCCTACTTAAGTGTTGTGAAAATAATCACTTTCAGTTGAAAATGTAACTAAAACACAGTGATGCTAATAAGCATCTTTCCACTTCATTGGAATTAATTGCACCTATCTTTTTGCCTTTGAGCACATACTAAAGTGTTGTGTAAGGGTTTTACTCTTAGTCTTGTCCAATCACTTCAATGAACACATAGTGGCTGTATCATTCTTCTACTTCAGTTTCTGATATCTGCTTTACAATGATGAAAACAAATTCTTGCAACCAGCTTCAGAGAAGTTACAATAATTTTTTTATAATTTTCAGTAAATAAGTGATTAAGAAGGCAAAAGGTCCTTCCCCTTATAGCGGGAAGTGGTGTCAACAACTTTTCCTATAACTTTATGTCCAGTATAGACCATCTAGCCTGGTTGGTTGAATTCTAATATAAGGGAAATATGTCAGAAATGGAACATAAAAAATCTGTGGACTGTGTAACTATTCTGTCAAGGCAACAGAATATCTTTTGAATTCTAAGGTGACAGAATTTGATGAAGATTTATATTCATAAAAGATTCTTAGGTAAAATAGATAACTGGAATGGATCAGTATATTCTGTCAGAGTAAGGCAGAACAAGCAGATGTTGTTTTGACTTTTCCAATGATTCTTAAAATTAACAAGTTAGTTACTTAACTTTTGCTGTCATTTCAGATAGTGGCTGAGTCATGTACAGTGCAATATTACTGTCACAGGCTGGCTGTGCCATCTACTTGTTCTACAGCAAGTGAAAATCTGTTTGAAAATATATGGACAAAAGGAAATGGCAAAATGGCAGGACTACATTTCTATTAAATTATTATAGCATATGGTTAATGTAAAACATTTCACATTTACTGTAGACATAGAGCAAACATTATTTAAATGTAAATATAAGGAAATACAGGTCCTTAAATATAGATGCTTTTCTACATCTTGTAACTGGAAAATGTTATACCTTGTAGCTGAAATAGTTATAATATATAAATAGTTGAGAAGACCACCCTCTACATTTCCAGGTATTTACAGTCAGAAACAGAAATACGAAAAATACAGAATATGAAGACAGATATAGAAAACATGTTGAAAAATGTGTTTTACCCAACCTTAAAGATCAAGTGATGGCTCATAAAAAGTGTATTGTAATGTACTTAGTAGTGTGTGCACATGCACTATTAGTGTGTACACTAGGTAGCCAGAAGCAGTGAAAAAGGCATGTGAAAAAAATCATTGTCATTATCAGATGCAAAGTAAAATCACATCAAAATTAGTTCATACTTTTATATATACTTACTACATTTAAAATATTTTTAGCACATATCTTGAAAACAATCAAGAAGCCAGATTCCTTTCTTGGTATGTCTTAATTAATAACTGGTGGAAGATTTTTAATATTTCCTTGAAAAGCAACAGAACTGTAAGCAGAGAGAAATGACTGTCATATTCTGGACAATTTGAAAGCTTAACCCCACCAAAGTACATTATTTTACTTAAAGTTACGTCTTATAAAACTGCGGTGTGTAATTTCTTGTCATAGAGCAGCAGTACATATGTATGACAACACTATGGTGTAGATGCTTGCAGAGCATCTACAATATTGTTTTCTACAATTTCATGTAAAAACATAAATATCAATATTAGGTGTATTAGAATTATTACAACCAATTTCCTTTCCATGTTTTTACAAAGTTGAAGAATTTTCTGATGATTTGGGCACAAAGCATTATAGTGAATGGGGTGACACCAGGCTGGTGACCAGTCACTAGTGGGATTCCTAAGGGAACCAGTGCTCTTCCTTAGCTCCAGTGCTCTTCAACATCTTCATAAATGAGTTGGTTGCAGGAGTAAAAGGTACACTAAGTAAGTCTGCTGACAACACTGAACTGGGAGAAGTTCTTGATTCTCTCAAAGGCAGAGAAGCCCTGCAGTAGAGACCTCAGTAAATTAAAGGCCTGGGCAACTACCAACTGTATGAAGTTTAACAAGGGCACGTGACATATTTTACATCTTGGACAGGGGGGCTCTGGATGTATCTACACACTGGGGAATGAGACACTGGAGAGCAATGTCCTGGAAAAAAACCTGGGGATCCGGGTCAATGGCCAGTTGAACATGAGTCAGCAGTGCCCTGGCAGCCAGGAGGGACAGCTGTGTCCTGGGGGACATCAGGCAAAGCATCACCAGCCAGTCAAGGGAGGGGATTATCCTGCTCTGCTCTGTATTGGAGTGGCTTCACCTTGAATATTGTGGCATTTTTGGGCACCACAATAAAGGAAAGATATTAAGCTGTTAGAGAGTGTCCAAAGGAGGGCAATGAAGATGGTGAAGGACCTTGAGGGGAAGCTGTGTGAGAAGGGGCTGAGGGCACTTGGTCTGTTCAGCCGGAGGAGACTGAGGGGAGACCTCATTGCAGTTACAACTTCCTAGGGAGGGGAAGAAAAGGTGCAGGCACTGATCTCTTCTCTGTGGTGACCCAAGGGAATGGCCTGAAGTTATGCCAGCGGAGGTTAAGCTTAGATATTAGGAAAAGGTTCTTCACCCAGCTGGGCACTGGGACAGGCTCCCCAGGAAACTGGTCATGCCACCAAGCCTGATAGAGTTCAAGAAGCATTTGGAAAATAGTCTCAGGCACTTGGTGTGATTTTTTTAAGTTGTCCTGTGCAGGGCCAGGGGTTGGACTCAATGATCTTTTTGGATCCCTTTCAGGATATTCCACGATTCTCTCATTTGTTTGCTCATTCATTAATGTCTTTTTCTGTAAATGTTCTTTCGCACATGGCGTTTCTTTGATTCAGGTAATGTATCTGCACAGAAAAATCTCATATATAAGTTTCAGCCTGAAAATTACAATTTGAGCTTTGTGATTTTTTTATTAAAATACTAGATTTCTTCAGGCAGAGTTATATGCTTTAAACAGGCTTTGATTAATAGTTACTATGCTTAATTTCTTCTCAGTGGATTCAGAAGATCAGCATGCCAGCATACTCGTGAAACAAAAGACAGTTTCTTAAAATAAAGTTGTGTCACCCTAATTATGGCAACACTATTCTACTCAGAAGTTATACAAATTTCAACAGCTAAAGAATTTCAGTAGATAGTAAAATCAGATTCTTAATTTTAGTGTGAATCATGAGGATTTAACATTTTACAGCTTTGGACCTGAAATAAGACATCTTAATTATCTTAGCAGTTTCACACATAAAGTGATTTACATGTCACCTCCTACCCATCAACCTGGGGTTTCTTTTCACTTAATTAAATTTCCAGAAACACAACACATTGTATGTGTTGTACTCTATTACCTTCAACCACAAAACGAGGGGTGATGGAAGGTGTTTGTAGATTTATTTTTCATTAGCTTAACCACTTTAAGTGACAATAAACAAAACTAATTTCCCAAACTAGGGCCATTTTTACCTATGATGGTAATTGGTAAGTGACCTCCCAGTCTTTATCTCCACCCATAAAGGAGCTTTTTGTCATACTTTTCTCCTCTTGTCCTCTTGAGAAGGATAAGTAATTCCAGTGTTTTTTCTGTACTGTACAAGTTTAACTCAAAGAGAACCGGGTTAACTAAGGTTTTTTTAAATTTTAAAATTCAGGTTATCATTTATACGTTATCTCTACTCCACAGACCAACATTTCTGTTAAATTATTCTTTCTTGAACTTTATAAAATAATGATTCAGTCATCTAGGTTAATATAACTAGAATGACAGAAAATTAAAACTGCAAAGTAAAAAAGCGATAGAAATTGCCTAGGTCGGTTTATCTCAGGAGAATAAAAACTGAAATGAAAGGTCCATGTTGAGGTGACATCAAAGAAAATGTCTCCTCTTTTGACAGGTGAAACTGTTATCAACCCCCTTTATTGATAATATCGGGATTGCTTTAGTTCCAGACTTTAGTGTTATCAGATAATTTCGCTGCCTTCCCTATATTCCCTGGGCTGCATTCAGGTTGACTTTTTGTACCTTTCATCTCTCCAAGTCACATTTTATCATAAATCCCTTTGCTATCTAAATGTGAGAGAAAGAAATTTTTAAGTACTATTTAATGCTGAAATAATGAAAAAAAACCAAACACGTAGGCCTGATGATTTGATACGTTGACAATTCAGTTTGTTACCCAACAAATAAGAAAAAGTAATGTACAACTAGACAAAATCTAACATGTTTGTTTTTCAAAGCGAGATCTTACTGAAGAATCAATCTATGCAGCCGATTTTCTGAAACCCTACTAAGATGATTAATCTGTGAAATATACTTTGGCAAAGCTGTGGTGTTCCTTTTCCTTACTTCAGACTTCTCTGAAGCATAAGCTGAATTGTTCAGTAGAAAATGCAAACTATGCACAAAAATGTTGTTCCTGGATGCACAGTTGAACTTAAAGTGATCTCAAGTATCTGACCAAATAGAAGATAATACCCCCTTTTTAATACTTAGAATGAAGTTTTGTAGCTATATGAATGTATAAACGTTTATGTAGCATTTTAAGTAATACGATGGTATAATTTTTTTCAAGAAATAAGGCATTACAGTATAGACAAAACAGAAATTACTTGGTTTCTTACGGGATTTTTAAAATAAATGAGGATTTCTTGAGACAATGTTAGGAGTTTGCAGTAGACAGTGAGTGTTAGGTTTGCTTATGAATATGGCATGACTAGAGAAAAAAATTGTATTGTTATGAAAAATTTGAATATTTTACAGAGGAAATATGTGATATAATTACTGATACTGATGTATAACTTCCAATTTCTCTTCCAATCAAACAAAAAATGGGCTTAAACTCTGTTCTCGTAAGTATTGGAGAGATAAGAGAAAAGCCTCAATAAAAAACATTCCTGGGGCAGAAGATAAAAGAGATTTCACTAACATAAAATAAAAAGATAAACAAAAGAAAAACAAAATTAGCAACTATTGGTTTGAAAAAGGTAGAATATGAGAAGCTCAGGGAAAGTATTGGAAGCCAATAGGTCAGACTACCTTCTCAAATTAAATTTTGAAGAAACTTTAAAAGAAACTAATTGGAGTTGTCCTTACACAGAAGGAGGAAACACTTATAAGGAATACCTGTCAGGGCAGAATAATTTGATAGTCATCCTTACAAGGTAGTAGAGAATCTCTTGCTAATAGGAGTAAGTGGAGAATCTGTAAAGTAGATAAGACAAAGAACAGATTACAATACTCTGGATATATAAAAGTTTAGAGAAATGACATGAGTAATGCCAAATTATAAAGAAAAGGCATTAAAAATTAGATCAATATACAAATAGAGAGAGATCAATACAGAGGTGAAATAGAATTTGAAGATACTCTAAGTAGGGCCCCCAAACAAATCTTTTACTTACTTAGAAGTAAATGATGAAAACAGTGACAAGGCAAACCATTGGGAATGAGTACATAGGAAAGAATATGACTATGTTTGAATTGGAGGTCAAATATATGGAATTTTGTACACTTTTATCAGGGAGCCTGAACGCTCTGTGGTCTAGATTTTGGTACTGCAACTTTAGTACAAAAAAATTTACATGAGTGGTGGAAAGATGCATATGAAAAGGCTCTGAATTAGTAGATCTGCTTGACTTCAAATTCAATTAGAAAGAAAAATCAGAACCTGATTCTTTACTTCGTGAAGAGTTATTTACTTCATGAACACCTCGTTTATTCTTCTCTAAGTGAATACCTCTTATTTCTTTTGATATACATGAATTCACCTTGATTTCCTTTATACTGATACAGAGAAAGGAGAGGGGGAAGAGGAGAGAAGGGAAGGGGAGGGAAGGGGAGGGGAGAGCAGAGAAAGGGAGGGAAGGAAAGGGAAAAAAAATGTCTAGGCAAGGTTTCTTTGCATTCCACCAGGGTAGGTAAGACTTTGCTTTTTTCCTTCCTTTGGAACCCCTGAATTTCTGTGTTACAATCCAGGCCAGCTGCTCAGAGCAGCTGAGGTGAGCCTATTGCTACTGTTAATTTAGGAGATCAGACTCAAAACTTGCACCTCTGTGTAGTACACTGTCAGCTTTCCCAGCTTTTATGACAACCCATTTAGAGCAAATGCCTGTGGGACCAAAACAGGAGCTGTTGCTTCTCAGTGCACTGCTCAGTACTTCAAGCTGTACGTGCGCTGCTCTTCATCCTTTTCTCTTTTCTTTTTTTCTTTAAACTCTAATGTGCCTTTCATTAGGATTTCTGTTTAACGCCCTAGGAAAGGTTTATGCATTTATAAGAAGCAGATAATAGATGCATGCACTTCAGTGTTTGCCATCTTGGCTTCCCTTTAATGTAATTCATTATTCCACAAATATACGGTACATAGTGCTGCCAAGTTAATTTGTATAATAATAATGAGCTATTAATTAACATCCAAGAACACATGTTTCTTCCAACAATTTGTGGTAATAAAGTAATTAATGAAATTCAAAATTTCATTCTAGACAGGAAGTCTGACTACTATTTGGAACATTGCAACCATTTTCTCTGTGAATATGATCAATAAATTCCAATGTTAATATGCTAGAATAGATAGCCCTGTAGAATTGTTGTCTGGTGCTGTTCTTCTCAGAACAGTTATATTACTGTGTTGGTGTATATCAAAGTACTTACTGAAAAGATGTTCCCAGAAATTAAAATTAGCATGAGAATAGGATGCTACTCCCTACTGATTGAAAAAGGAAGTCCTTTTCTTTTTCTCATCTAACCAAAAAACTTCTATTTTCTTAGTTCTTAAACTGGTATATCATGATCTTCAAGGTCTTTGAAATCACAGAGACATAAGTTGTGAGGGAAGTGCAATGACACCTTGCTGCTTCTTGGGACACTCTGGGAAAACTGTGGGTCATGGTGGTGGAATGAATCTAAACCTACAAATAACAGTATCTTTATTTGTCAATCTGACCTGAACCTCAACTGTCTCCAAAGCACCACTTTCTTTTCTAGTGATGACAGTGAATGAAGAGTGTGGTTTCAAGTGAGTATAGTAACAAATTCTCAGAATCTCTTGAGAGTTCATGAAGTTTCTGAAAAATTTAGGTCTAATTTCACAGTGAATTTCAGAGGATATGGTACTGAACTTTCTAGAAAGCTCCTTCAGAGCTTTGTTATATTTGCACTTTGCAGAATGTTTAGCACGTTATTTTAAAAGCTAAATAAATTCTCATTCAACAAAATACCAGAACAGAACTGCAAGTATTTATTAGATATTTGGCAACTATTCGTCCTCAAACAAATCACAATATATGATATGAGTTTTACTTATAAAACAAATCAATATCCACTTAAATTTTTATTAAAATAAATCAGTTTTTAATCAGTCATAGAGGATTTTTTTCAACATGGAAAATTCAGAGAAAAAATGAGAAACACATCCTCATGACACTTGTAACAATTTTTCCTCTTGGCAAAATAGATTCTCAGCACATTTGGGATACTCAAACTATTTATCAACTCTTCTCTAATTTATCTCTTCTGTCGTGCTTTTAGGCTTACCATGAACCATCAGAATAGAATCATAGAACTACAGAATGTTTTGTGTTAGAAGGGACCTTAATATCATCTAGTTCCAACTCCCTGCCAGGGACAGGGACACCTCTCACTAATCCAGGTTGCTCAAAGCCTTATCCAACCTGACATTGAACACTGCCAGGAATGGAGCAGCCACAGCTTGAGTGAAATTATGTTAAAAAGTATAGCTTCAGATTCCTTTGTCATTCATCTTGCTTAAGAATTTTTTTCAAAATCAAGACTCCTATCTTTCTGAGAAGTCAAAAAGAACATCATATGATTTCTGATGAGATGTGATAGGAAACACTCCTAAACAAACAAACAATAAAGTATTGCTAATTCTAGATTAAACACAAACTAAATGTGCAGCAAACTGGAGGTGCAACAAACACACAACAATTTGAATCATTCACGTCTTCAAAGACCATTTTCTTGCTGAGAGGTGATCAACCACTCTACTGTTAGCCCCCTACTAACAGAGGGGGTGTATGTCTAGCCCAGAGTCTTCTGAATGATGATTACAGGAACATGTATTACATGGCATATAAAACATATAGATCATTCATATCTTGTCTGAACTTTGCCTTGTAGGTCAACATGTTCATGTAGAGATAAACCAAGACTTACACATGAAGAGGAAAGAGCAGACACAACAGCAGTGACAACCAGCACAGAATAGCAGTGACACGCAGTCTCCTCTTTGAGTTTGTAGTTCTGAGAGGCTCTGGTGGTTCATCTCACTGATGCGAATACATGACTATTTTATATTATCATAATATTTAGGAGAGCTGTTCCTATACAAACTGATGTAAAACATGAAAAAAACCACAGGACAACCTTGAAGCAGCTGATGAAGCACAATAAATCAGTGTTTGAGAGGATGTCAGAAAGAAGGATTGAAAACAGCTCTGTGGGTGTTTTCTCTAAAACAAGTGGCTGCACAACTTGAACACACAAATGTCTTGTCACAAATATTCTTAAGGACATAACACTGAAAAGTGTAGTGACCACAGAAGTAATTTGTGAAGGCAGACAAAACTTCCTACATCTGCCCTCAGACATTCAAATTCAACAAAAAATTAAAATCAGTGCTACTTCTCATCTTTTAACCACTGGTCTAATCTATTTTATCTGAAGACCCCATGTGAACTGTGTTTGAATGATGTTATGGTGTGTGATATTTTAATCCTGTATTTATTTTTAATTTAACTAATGATGGTTGATTGTTATTAAAAAGAGGAATTTTAGTTTGTTGATGATATTATTTGTTACCTTTTGTATCCAGGCCAGTGGTTTTCAATTTTTTTTTTTCTCCCTATTTGTGACCTTCCTCTTCTTTTCTGTTTGCAGTATTATGTATTATGAACTGCTTTTCTCAATCAACTTCTGTGGACCTCTTAGAGGTGCACTGGCAACCTCCAAGAATGCCCAAGATGCAGGTTGGATACCTCTGGTGATATTTTACTTCTTATAACCATGTACTGCGGAGGTATTTCCTTTTCAGAACAAATAAACAAAACCAAGCAAAAAAAACCCCTCGTGGCCTTTGTTATTTTTATTTTTTTTAAATTCAACTGCAAGGATTTTAGAGAAAGTTAATGTACTGACACTGACAGAAATTTTCCTTGTGTTTCCAGAACATTTATTTTGGAGACAGTTAACTGCTGGGGCAAATTTTAGATTTCAGAATCTGGATGTCTTGGTAGGTATTGATTTTTGAAGTCTTAGTGTTTATTTAGATAAATGCAATTCTGTTCAATATTGTTTCAATGTGACAATTGAAACATTGCAGCAGTAATCTGCTGCCCATAATGTTCTCTGTTGCCACAGTTATATGCCAACTGTTATCTGCTTCTATGACCAAATTACTTATAAATGTCCCCTGGCAAGGCAGCAATACAAATTAATCGCAGAACAGCTTGGTTTTTGAACATGGGTTTCTGTTCTTCGTCTTATATTCATGTGATGGATTCCATCAACTTTTGCATTAGACAAGCAGTTGGATATAGCTAGTTTTTATGGTCTTTACAGATGAGTACCAAGATAGCGCTTTCAGAATTTTAATTTGTTTCTTTTGTTTGCTTGTTTATAAAGGAAGTATAGAATAAGTAATTTAAGTGGAGATATCATGTCTAGATTTAAAGCATTCTCATCTGAGGTATTTCCTGTTCCAAAACCATTGACTTCAGGGGAAAAAAAAAGTTTCTAAGGAGCTCAGAAATGAAGCTTGGCATTAGCTAAGATAAAAATTGGTTTGGAAACAAACTATTATAAAGTCTCAGTTTCTGTACTTGACTGTGATTGGAAAAGTTAAACTTTCTCTGAGCAAACTCTATGTTCAAAAATTCTAGTAATTATAACAAGTAAGTTTTAACCAGTGGCATTGAAGACTAAATCACTGAATCACAGAATCTTTAAGATTGAAAAAGACCTCTAAGATCATCAAATCCAACCATCAACCTCGTACCACCACCAAGTTCACCATTAAACCACGTCTTCAAGTGCCATGTCCAGATGTGTTTGTGAACACTTCCAGGGGAAAGGTAGATTTTCTTCAAACTAAAATAGGTTGAAAAATTAAATTGCTTAGGTAACTGTGAACACTGCAAATCTCTGAGTGTGCCCTCAGCTTTTCAATGCAGTGACTGCATTGAAAATACCTGAAGCCAAGTGCAGTGATTCTCCTTCACAGTTTGCTTTATTGAGCAGTTTGCTCTCAAAGCTCCTTGAGCATTCCTAACTACAAGCACAAGCTCCTCCTTACTCAGAGGCACTGCATCTGATCATCATCTCTCTGCAATAGGGGGCTATTCACCCTTCCTCTTTAATAATCAGCTAAATCCATTTACAGGGTATATATAGAACTGCCGATATGCGTACTCACTTAGAATTTCTTTCACAAAAAGCTTAAAAAAAGGTGTAGACAAAATAAAGTATTATGAGAGCAGACTTTGATTTTAGTGAAATTCCTTGTGAATTCTTTAGTTTGTATATACTACTTTGTTTCAAAGACCCTCATTTTTCACAGATCTTACTATTGATTTGAACTGATCTTATCCTTCTGAAAGTGCTGTAGTCTTCTGTAGCTACAGTGCTGATGATTCTTAATTGTGATTCCATCTCTGTGAAAAATGAAAGGACTACAACAGTGCTGTGAGCTGTGAAGACCATGCTTTTTATCTTTGAAAATTCTGTTTTGTCATGTGACAAATTTTAAAATCCTAAACATAGATAGAGAGAGCCAAGTGGTAAATAAATGTGCTGAAAAATCAAAAGTTGCTAAGATAACATTGTGCTAATGGCCATATATGCACATAATGTAGACAGACATAAAACTTGAGGCAAATGTTTATTACTCTGGGGCAATTATTTTCCATTCAAAAAGTAATGCATACTACTTTAAAACTAGCCCCTTAGCTGCATGGCTGAAAAGATAATGAAGATATGACTGCATTATATTATTTTGTGAAATCTTCTGGTTGTCTGCTTCTTTCATAAGAACCAAAAGAATTCCCTTTATTTTCATGGAATTACTTTGCTCCTCAAGAAATGGCTTTTACAACATTCTTTTTCACTTTCAGAAAATTCAGAGATATCCAGCAAGTTTCTTCTAAGCATGTGATTAGTTTACTTTTGTCCTTGTTTTTCTGTTTGTTCCTGTCACTTGATTGCATTTTCTTGCTCTGCCGTTCAGAGGAGAGAAGAGACAGGGTATGGAATGAGTGCATGAAGGTAACTGCTCACATGAACCAGAAATAAGCCATAATTCAAAAATGAAAACAGCTGAGAAAGAATAAATCTTGTTTTAATGTGCCTGAGCTTGTATTAAAAAATACAGATGTACTGTATGCATATGAAATTTTTGATTAAAATGTCTCTCACCAGTCTGTCTCTTTAATTAAATAAAACCTGCTTGGTATTAATCAAAGCATAAAGAATTTATGCCCCAAATCCAGATTAATTAAAAGCCCAGAAGCTTGAAGAACAGACTGTGTATAAATACTAAAATAAATCAATCTAAACATAATATTTATGTATTGGGGCTGTGTATTCCAAAAATATAAATAATTCTAGAAGGTGATTTATTTCAAATTCACTGTGGAAATACATTGCTTATTAGGATATATCTATACATTAGGTTAAGCAAACATTTTGATTTACAAATTTTCTTTTTAAAACACTTAGTTTTTAATTATAGCTCTATTGGAACACTTTCTGATGAACAAATCATTAGAAATGTGCTCTTTAGTCTGCCATTTTAGTAAAAACAGAGGCTGGAAAACATCTTCTGTGGCCCTGTGGATTTGACAGACTCATATTAAAAAACAGTATTTGTTTTCCAGGAACAATGGAAGAGTATTTTTGGTTCTATTAATAACAAATACTTTAATTTTTAGAAGTAAAATATTTTGATTTTGGCATAGAATTGAAGTCTAGGGCAGAAAATGTGCATGAAAATGTTGTGAGAGCTCTTTGAGAAAAAGAAGGTGATACTGGGGTCCAGGGTCCAAAAGTAGCGTTTTATAAAGTACAGCAAGCCACTAATGAAAAAATGAATGAGAAAAAGCAGAAAGCATTCAAGGGAATTCCTAATCCTTTCCCCCAGTGGTAATTCCATCTCTGAATTAACTGTAACTCTCTAAACAGGAAAAGTTTGTCTTGACATTGGCATTACAACCCCTTTACTTTTTCAAGGGGATCTGAGTTTCAGAATATTTTGTATCTCAAGGTGGACATACGGAAATTCTCAGTTTCAAGTGAAAATTCAGCTTTGAGCCTTATACTGAAAAACCATAATCAGGAGATCCTGCTCTTTCAAGGCTGGAAAGAAAGGTCACAGGGGATGTCCCAGTCTCATTCCATCATTAGCTACAATGGCCTGAAGATCTCATAACTCATGAAGCTGAAGAGATTATGTTCACACATTTACCTAATCCACTAAGTAACAAGTTGATGCTAAGTGCCAGTTTGTAAGATAAATGGACTACTGTCTCCACTGATACAAAAGATATTGAATCCTCTGCCCAGAGAGCTGACTGATGGCTGCAGTGACTGAGCAATAGTAATTTCTATGCAATTGCAAAATAATGCAAATTATTCTTTCAGTTGCCAGCACTGCTTATGGTAACAATGGCTGCCAGATACCACAGCTGTGAAGACAATACTTGTCATTGCTATAGCTGTCAAATACCAGATTTAACACCTGTTTGCTAATTTTGAAAATGCACAGCATGGACCACAAGATAATGGCTTTACTTGGGATGGGAGTGCAAACCTTTGAAACGAAAAGTTCTTATCTATCATGAAGACATACACTTTCCTGCTGAGGCCACCTCTTTTTTTTTCAGAGCCTCTTCTCTCCCTTTGTTCACAAAGTTTTAAAATTATATTTTTGATCCAAACAAACAAGCCTTCCTTTTAATAGGTTTTATATGAGGAGATTAAAGAACCTGACCCAGGCTTTTGCAGGTTGTTCGTGATTCAGATAACCCACCTGAAAGTCCTAATTTTTGACATCTGCAGAAAACAGCTGGTAATGAGTGTTTGGATTCTGCAAGTCTCTAGCCTTTAATCTTTTGCATTAGACTTTTTAATAAGGATAGATGGGAAGCAGGTGTGGCAATGGTTGAGAGGGTTGTTGGAAGACACTATTGCTTAAACTATTGTTTTAAGCTTTGCTTTTTTTTTTTTTAATTCTTCCTTCACAGTCTGTCCTTCTTGCAGCTGTCAGTTGCAGCTAAGCAGGGAATCTACAGCTTTTACATTTTCTTCACTATTTACAAATCTAAATGAATACATGGAGGAACTCCAGTGTTAGATTTTTTTAAAATGAAAAATCTGAGCATTTGAAGTAAAGCAGCTGAGCTGAAATGTGTTAACACGCACTGTTTAATCCCTTCAGAACTGTGATCTAAGGGATCTGGATGCCAGGGCTGCCTGTGTTCCACTTCTGGCTCTAATCATAGAATCATGGAATCACAGAATGGTTTGGGTTGAAGGGACCTTAAAGATCATCTACCTCTTACCCCGCTGCCATAGGCAGGGACACCTTCTACTAGACCAGGTTAATATTTACTTAGTATGAAAGACACAAACAAGTTGTTCTGGTTCTGTCTACACTGCACACAGCAGCACAGAGCAGAGGTCCCCAGACACAGCTGTACTAGAAGTCACAGTGGTATGGAGTGCTAATTTACTCTGCAGAGAACATCATGTGTATTCTGCATCAACCCATTTTTAAACACTGGCAGAAACAGTCATGTGTCACCTCCTAATGACGACAGACTAACGACACCATGATTATTAATGTCAGTGTGTACGATGGGGTACAGTATAAATATATATCTGTGTCATTTTAATTGGTTTAACATCTCAAATTTTCCTAAAAGTCATCCAGGACTAGCAATGATTTTGCTAATCTGAGTTTGGTCATTAATGCATAAATTAGAACTTGCTTTACAATGAAAAATATCAAGAAAGCTCCTAAAAAGAGAAAATCATACCAAAGCTTTCTACAGTAACAGGTGTGAAAACAGAAGGAGTTAGTCATTTGAGAGAGCTAACTAAATGTTTTGTTATTTTCTATAGCAGTGGGTTGGGACCTCATGAAAACAAAAAAAAATATTAACTATATTAGGAAAAAAAAAAGAGAGCATTTCCTGTTAATGAATTAAAAAGGAGCAATTAGATTAAATAGTGAGTGTACGGGTTAGTTTGAAATCCCAAGCTGAATATCAGGATACCATAACATGAAATAAGACTATAAATATTAATGAGTGTCTAAGTGTTTTTGAAGCTATTTCTCATTTCATTGTACATGTATTGTTTACATCAAGTATACTGAGTCATTTAACCAATGTATTTGGGAAAAACTCTTAAATACCTTGTAAGATGTTGCTGAACAATATTCAGCCAAAGATATTTTCACCCAGTATTTTGCTACACGCTTGAGGAGAAGTTCTGAAGGGGATGACAAAAACATGTTCTTTTCCACACGTTCTTCTAGTACCCAAAAACTGTGACTTGGGAACTTCATAGTGTAGCTTTTCTGTTTAATAACCCCCAGTGGGTTGTGTATTGTTGTGTATTTTTCCATGCATTTTTTAATACTCATCCTCCACAAGTAATTTCATAGCTCGGCTAAACTCTTTCTAGTTTAGTCTCAGCTTATCACCTTCTATTTCTGCTTGACATGTCCTGTATACTGCTTTATGAGAGACAATACTGTTCTTCCTTACTTGCTCTGATCATGACACTTCTTGTTTTATAAAGCTTCTCCAGATGGATGAATCGTAGTCTGCCTCACCAGATGTCACCTCATGCCTCTGTCTTTGCCTTCCTTCTCTCTACCTTTTCCAGTTTTACCACATTCTGAGAGAAACCATAACTGCATGAGGAATTGGTCCACTGCAAGGACCGTATAAAATCATGTCATTTACATAGTTTAGGAATATTTAGGATATTAGGAAGTGTCTTTCCTGAGATTCTATGCTTGCCCTCTGTTCTTCATCTTGTGTAAAGAGAGAGAAAACTAATTTTTAAAACCTTGATATTAATATTAATGATCATATAAACTTACTTAGGTTTTTTGTCTGTTTATTTGTTGCTTTTTTAATACTTGTTAATTTATCATATGACTGTTTAGGAAAGGAACTCTTTTGCATACCATGGATGATAACAGAATTTCTCATGACTTCTCTTTGGAACTGTTCTGAATTTCTCACAAACAATTTCCTCAAAATTACAAGTCTTTGCATCACATGCTATGTGATGTAAATCTGAAATATGAGTGACAGAGTGTAGATAGCACATCAAATAGTGTCTCACTGTCAAAATGAAGTTGTAATCTCATCTTAGTCTTTCTCTAAGATGTTCTTTGCAAGGCCATTACTACTGCAGGCATCACTAGATGTTCTATTAACTCCTTTTGAGTATCTCACTGCCAGAGGCCAAATTATAAATTGTCCTTGTGTAGCTAAACTCTGGGATAAAGAAAAAAGGTTTTCAAAATGAAATTAATGACCATAATTATTTTTTTAATTATATCTTCTTATTTCTGGTTACACAGTGGGAGAATATATATCCCTTGCACAAGGTAAAAAAATTAGAAAAGTAACAACAAGCATGTTCTTGATAGTGTTCTGAGTTATTACTTTATCTGAAAAACAATTATTATCATTATTTTATTATCTCTATTACTTCTTTCATTTGCTTCACTGTGATTAGTATAAAACCAAGAGCAGATTGCTATTCTTTGTCCATTAACAAAACTATCAAGAAATTGTTTTGTTTTTATGAAACTGTTCTTCCTTAATATTCACTTTTTTATACCCTTCTTCATTTCAGCCAGCATTATCTGTCTGTACATATTTTTATGTCTCACTCATCATTATGAGATCATAATTCTATAGACTTGACAACCTGTTATTCAAACATTGCTCCAGTATCTTATTTTGAGCTTGATGTCTGACATAACACCCTGAAGTTATCATAGTCCTTTGAAAATGTCCGTCACTTTGATGGGAGCCAACAATTGAATCTCAGATGAAGTGGATTTTTTTGGCAGGTTGTTTCTGCAATAGCTCATCTGTTTTACGGTTCTACTGTGTAGAAAACTGTATCTTGCCTCCAGTCTGGAACATAAGAACCACAACTATGGGACCGCTCTGATTATAAGCATTTATAAGTATTTTAAGCCACCTGTGGTCTGATTTTCAGAAGTATAAAGAACCAACAGTTCCAGCTGGGGACTCATCATCACTGAACCGAGTGTACATGGATAAAACCAACAAGGAGAGATGTCATCACTTCCTCCCATCTTCTTATTTACACCCTTGTTTCCTGTTTCTGAGCCCTTCCAGGAAAGGGAACTCCTGTACTACTTTTGGTCAAGCAAAGAGCCCAAAATAACCCAGGTCCAGTCACAGCAGGGTCCAAGCAGGTTTATTACCTTTGCCTGCTTGTTATGGACAAAGTGGAGATAATAGTCCCAGCAAGGTCCCTGAACCAGAAGAGGAAGTGCATCCTTATAGCTGAGAATTGATTGTGGTAGTATTACTATAACAAATATATTTAGCTCCTCTTAAAGAAAATATTGCATGGAATGTAACATTTTTCTAGGAATCATTTGAACTGTTTGGGCTCCTAATTGTTCCTGAAGAAAATAAGAAGTGAAACACTGAATATTTTAGTACCTTGTTTAACAATATATTACTGGTTCAATCCACATGTTGTGTTTTAAGATGCCGGGCTAATCAGTGCTCCAGAACATGTCTCTGTATCTCAGTACTTGTCTGGTATTCCAGAAATAGCTCCTTCAGCACTACATGTGGAATTCCAATGAGTTTATACTTCCTGATTAATGTGATATTTTGTCAAGTTGTTGACTTTGTAACATTAACTTTTTCACCTTAATTGGAAAAAGTATTTCTGTGTAGCACAGATAATCAAAGGCAAGATCAATCTTGCTTCTTATGAAGAGAATTATTCACCATGCATTTGGTATTTTGCATTATTTAGAAGATCCTTGTTTTTCCACAGCTATTTGATTCAATAAAAGGTCTTTTAGAAGCCTGAGAAAGATATAGAACCTGAAAGTAGGGATTTAAATTATGCACATCTAAATTCTTGTGAGTTTATTCAAAGCATTCACTTTGTATAACTATTTTTTGTATTACCTCTCTCAGAGAAAAGTAGTTTCTTTAATTTGATGACGTGACATAAGTACCACAGTGCCACTGATTGTTTAAATGTTGGGATTTTTCCCATGTTACTCTAACAAGAGTTATCACACTCCACATAACAGACTGGAAATCTCCTATACTCTTTTCTGTAGGTGGATGCTCTTTCTGAATGCATATACTGGAGAAAAAGAGTAGAACAGTCTTGGAAAGACTGGACACAAGAGAATGTGGTCGTGCTTGGTCTTCTGTGGTCCTGATTTTAACCACTTTCTTAGCTCTGAGCCAAATATATCACAAAGTCTGGCCTTGTGCAGTACCTGTTAATGCTTATGTTAAAATACACCAGTATTATTTTATTTTTCAGTTGAAAAGGTATATCAAAAAGATACTTCTAATTTTGTACTGAAATGTCAAACACTGGCACAGCAACTTTAGAAACTGTGAAATTTTGTATTTTGTCAAAAATTATTTTAAGGTTTAAGTCTATTGTACAGTGATTTCTCTTAACACACAAAATGATGTATACATGTTGGTTTTTAAAAATATTTCTATAAAACTTCTTTATGCAAAAACAATAGTTGCTATAGATTGATCATTCTTGGATTGTTGATCAACTATTACTTTTCAAAGTGATCTCATTAGTGAAATTCAATGGTCTTCTAAAACATATTTTTAACCCAACGTTTTCCCTTCTGCTCTACATATACTGTATGATCTTCGCTTACCCCTTAGCCTTTATTTTTCATTTCTTAATTGCATGGTGACAGAAACAAAAGCTGGAACCTTTGCTAAAAACACATTTGACATTCCTGTATTGAATGGACTTCTCTGCAGCACTTATGAGCTTGCTGTGGCTGAGAACACACATCCTTAGGGTTGCTCAGGGTTTCTCTAACTTTCCGCAAAGGATCTGTATGTAGTGATAAATACCATTACGCAAATCAGACTTGTCGTATTTCACTCCTATAAAATACTCCAAGTCCTATAAAAAGCACCTCCAAAAGGAGAGAAAAATCAAAGCTTAAGGGATTATGTTGCACCTCTCCAGTGGTTTTCAGACTGTGATAGGGATGTGTGCAACCTTATTCTTAGTGTGGAAGGTTCCTCCTAATCCACTCCTTTTTTGGTACCCTTGAAGTTTGCCTTCTCTGCGATGCATGGGCAGCCAGGAGGCTGCTCTGTCCCAGGGGTTGGCCCAAAAGCACCTGGCACAGGCTGAGCAGAGCTGCCACCAGGCTCCTGTTGGCCCGATGGATGTAGCTGTGGCTCTGTATGTTAGCAGGCTCCTGAGGAGCAGGGCTTTGCTGCTCCGTGAAACACTCAGCAGGGCTGGGGATGGAGTGTCATCACTGACTTAAATTGTAGTTGTACTCTGGGTCAATATAGGCCACTGCTAATTAAGTGTGTGCCTAACTTTAAGCAAAATTTTCAATTGGATTTAACCACCTGCTCCACTTGTACTTCTTTATTTTAAATATCATAAGAAACACATTTAAAAATGAGTACCAATATATTTGTTTCCCAAATCTTTGTACAATTTGGGTGTTTTATCCCCTTTTGCTATTAGCATGGAATTTTATAATAGTGTGTTGATACTAAAAAATGTTGAGAGGAGCCTCGTGATGTCTCTGCTTTTCAGGACTGCTTTTCATCCTTAACTCCTAAAAAGCAACTGTGTTTCGCTAGTAATCCACACACCTTTCAAAATCTGGTCCTTTTGCCCTCAAAGGTGTTAGATTCTCCCCCTAAATAACTTCCTCAGGACCAGATTAAAAGCATTTGAAGAACAGAACAAGCCTTTTCTAATGCTATGATGGCAAGTCGATTCATTCTTTGTCTGTTAAATGGTAGCTAGATCCAGAGATGTGGATCTGGAGTGATGGTTCAAGATAAGTCCTTCTTCAACTCAAGTGCATTATGTAGTCTTTTCAGACTGCTGCTGAGGTAATCCTTTTCTTTTTTTTCCTGTGCCTCAACAAAAGAGTTCAAAGCTCTTCTAATTGCAAACGACCTTGAAATGTTCTCCCTAGACAAAGAAGGGACAAATTAAAATGCAGCTTTCATGGCATTTTCTGCTGACTTTTCTTGTGTCCAGAATTGAGATATGTTTATTTATTTGTGGAATTCTGCATTGTTTGTTATATTGAAGAAGAAGAATAGCCTTATAGGTTTATTTTCAAATATTTCATATTTATAATTTAGCAGTGAATAGCAGCACTTATTTCAAGATCAGGGAAGTCAGCTGAAAAAGGATGGGAAACTGTTATTAAAATATGGTTTAATTGAAATTTTCAAATGTTCTGCTTTTTTTTGTTCTATCTCCTTTTCTTCTTAAGATCACTTAAGAGTTCCTTTTCCTTTTTTTTTTTTTTTCTATCTGGAGTTATTATATATTAAAGATGTCAAATAAGGAGGCTCAAAATTGCCATTATTAGGCCCTGAGTAAAATGCTTATAACTTTAAATATTGGGAGTTATTTTCAGAATATTTCAGTGTCAGATGTCTTCAGGTTTTATCTGAAAAAATTCATAGTAGTTTTAGCAAAAGTACAGTCATTACAGAGAATGGGTGACTGAACTGCTCAGTAATTTGTTTGAGTAAAGAGCTACAAAAAAGCACAGGAAATCTATATCAAGATTTTTCATGAGAAGTCTCTATTTGGATGAGTTATAAGCCTCAGAAAATAATGATTTACAAATACTCAGCAGGGAAAATATTACATTTTTTATTAATTTCTATGTATGATACATGTTCTTCACCTTAAGGGCACCACAGTTAGTGTGAGCCTTTTACAGGGAGCTGTAGAGCATCTTTTTACCCAGGGTGTCTGTGTCTAACCATAGGATAAGGGCCAAAGGTGAAAACACCATCTTGGGACAGAAAAGTGTCTTGAGTCATTCCTTTTTCACAGGTAACAAGCCTTGAGGAAATGGCATCGAGCTGTGCCAAGGAGATTTCGATTGTGTATTAGAAAAGGTATTTTCTCCAAAAGGGTTGTCACTCACTGGAAGGGGCTGCCCAGGAAAGGGATTGAGTCACCATCCCTGGAGGTATTTAAAAGAGGTATTTAAAAGGTTGTGGCACTCAGGAACACGGTTTAGTCGTGGGCTTGGCAGTGCAGGGTTAACGTTTGGAGTTAATGATGTCAGAGGTCTTTCTCAACATAAAAAGATTCCAGGATTCTCTGGTTCACAGTAACTAGCATGGTTAATCGCTTACAGGTAGATCAGTTTACCCCAACTTTTCTACTTGTTAATCTGACTGTAACTTTATATTCACTGTGTTTTAAAATTTCTATCCAATTTAGATCTGCAATCCCTAATCTGACAACGGGTTTATTTGTTATTTTGATTTTATAGTTGTCCAAATCTTTTTGCCTGGAAATCCAGCAACATTCCAGGTACTTTGAACCCCATGTACTACCTGATCACTTACTTTAGAGGTACTATTTTACTTTCCTGATAAATACTTTTCCTAGGTTTTTCTAAACTAACTAACTCTGTTACCTTTCCTATACCCGATGCTGCGCAATAATGTGGGAGGACTCTTTGTTTCTAAAGATAACCTGGCTCTTGAAAAAAGATATTTCTTATAAAAAAATGCTTTGATTAAACTGAGCTGTGCACAGATGCAGAATCTTTGGGTGCCTTACTTGCCACAACCAGAGATCCTCCCACCAGAGCCCAAGACTGTATAATAGGGCAAAATAACAAAGTGTTTCAAGGTGGAAATATTCTATTGAATGTTGCAATTTTTTTTGTTCTTGGTGCTCAAAGGCTTAATATCTTGAGGGAGAGTCTGTGTTTCTTAATTCTGTGACAGAATTTTTTGGACAGGAAGGAAAAAGTGTAGTTTACTTACAATCAAAGAACTCTGGAGATAGATGTGCTCTGGGGAACAGGATATAGGTACATGGAAAGAAATTACTGACAGACTAGTGAGTTGCCCATGTTTCTTCTCTCTGCAAGTGACTAAACATATAATGTTAAGGTTGTACTTGGCCAACAAGAAGTTCACCTATAATGTTTTGTTGCCTCTCCTGCTTAGTAGAAAAGCAATAGTATTTTTTTCAGTAACTATCAAGGGACTGTTACTGAAACAGGTAGTTCTTTCATTTTAATGCAATTTTCTCCAATGCAAAGAGCATTTTGCAGAATTTACAGCTGAGAAGTGAGAACATATGTTGTCATCATAATTCATGCAAGTTTTAATTATTTTCCTATCACTGTTGTCAAGTTTTCTCGTCTTTTTAGTTGGCTTTTTAAGGAAGACAACAGGCAATATCAGACATGGGGCCAAACATCATGTAATCCTGGTTAGATTGCTCAATATGTAAAATCAAAACCTGTTGCATAAGGATTTCAGTATGATCTTAGTGGAGAGACATTCTTTTTGAACTTTGCCTGTCCTGTTCATGCATAAGGTAAGCCCTGTTTTTCAAAAATCACCTTCAATATGTGGGGGTGTGCTGCTGACTCTAGTGGGTCCAGGTTGTACTCAAAACACCCAGGTGTTCTAGTAAGATGATTTATTGGTACTTCCTTCTCATTACCTAAATTCTTTTGGAGGACTAAGTGTAGATCACATATGATCACACTGTAAATTATTTATATAATTTTAATTGATCCTGTCTGGAAAAAAAATGTGGGTTGTGAGATTATAGGTCAGAAACTCAACTATTTAAGGTTTTTTTCTGTTTTCAGCAGTAAAAAATGGCTTTCACATGAAAACACACATAACAGGAAAGAAACACATCACCTACAATTAAAATCTATTTTGGCCAAAGATGTGTGATCTTTAAATTTCTTTGAACAACTGCCAGAAAATGAAAAGGCAAACAAGAGATTCTCCTGTGACAGCATTCCTAAGCCTCACAGCATGGTAGAGGCAAAGCAGTTGAATTTTTGTGTGGTTAAAACACTGCACATCTTGCAGTAAATAAAAGGTCTTTAACTCTTACCATAAAATTAACAATTCCCCCCATGTCTAGCCCCAGCTCGTGTCTGCTCCCCCCTCTCTGTTTACTCCACTGAATGGAGAAACAGTTTGTTGGAGACTTTTTGTTGTATCCTGAATGTTAATATGACCGCACGTCAGAAGTGATGCCTCTTGTTAATTAGGGGAACTGGTTGCAATGTCTGAAGTTCAGACTGTGTAACTGATCGTTATTATCTTCCAGTTGTTTCCCAAACTGAAAATCTGGGCTGCACTTTTGTCTGCCTGCTTCAGGGTGAAAGTGCTTGGAGAGCCTTGTTAGAAGCTGTTGCAAATGATTTAGAAATTCTTAAGAATGAGTTACTGAAAACTTGTTTTGTTTATATTTTCTTAAATTGTTTGCTAAATTAAACATCTAGAAACCACTAAAAACCCATAATACTTTTATATTGTGATGCCTTCTCTGAAACTGTGTCCTGTGAAGTGGTCAGTCCACACAATTTCAAGGAGCACTTAGACTTTGAGGACTAAGCTCTCAGCTGATTCTGTCTCTGCTGGGTCTGCTACAAGCCAGGATTGCATTTGCATTCAGGATTTTCCTGCTGTTCCACCTCCTCAGAGAGGAATGATTTCAGCTGCAAGTCTTCTGCAATTAAGTACTGTTACACTTACAGCACAGCTCAATGACTGTTCCAGAACCTGAGGTCCTCTCAAATGGCAGAAGATACTACACTTGGGCAACTACATTTTTCTTTAAGATCAAATAGCTTTGTTTTATGTAAAAGTATTCAAATGAGATATTTAGAAATTAGGTATTTAGCAGCACAAATAAGTCCTCAAAACTAAAAGCAGCTTAAATATACAGGTCGTGTTTAGCAAGCTCTATGTTAGGAACTAACCAAAACAGCCTGAAATATTTGTCTGGTTTTATCAGTAAACCAGTGGAGTAAACCATCTCAGGCACTATATCAAACAGCTGCTATAAATTGCTGGGCTTTTACAGATGTAATTTCTTCTCTGTGGTTTCACCAAAGATTTCCTTAATTTTGATTTAAAAGATTATACAATCAGTTTAAAATTATTTCTGGTACTTTATAAAACTGTTTATTCTGGTATTTTTCTCCACACAGTCAATACAGCAAGCTTGATCTTCTAGGCAGATTGATAAATTTTCCTAATCCCTTTTTTTCTCCCTGATTCTGGATTTTGAAAAATTTGTCTACATTTTTTGTTTAAGTGTTCTTCCCAAAAGCAGGCATAATGTCTCAGCTGCTAAGTAGAACAAAACAGTTATCCCCTATGCCTCCTGTTTCCGAGAGTGAGTTTTATCTGTTTCTTTGAGCTCGTTATGCCATTCATTTATAGTTAGTCTGTTGTCTGTTGAAACTCTCACACCCCTTGCTGCTTGATCAACTACTCATTATCTGAGCAGTAAGAAAGATATCCAGGTCTCTGTCCTCTTGAGTGTTTCTACATGGAACAATGGCAGAACATCCACTTGTTTGACTACCACAGCCAGACCACTGGCTTTGCAAGGACATCTTCTAGCCAGAATCTCCAAAACAATCTGATTTTCCTTGCAGCAACACCAGCAGTGAGGTAAGTCCCTGCCTCCTTTTGTCAGGTCTGACCAATACAGGTTTTCATGGGACTGTCCAGCCTCTCATATGGCCTGTTTCTTGGGTGTGAAAATTAGGACCCTGTCAAGATGCTTAGCTATGACTGTGTTGATGAGTGAAGGAGTAACAGGACAGCACATTTCTAAACAATGCTCTAGGGGTGCTTCCATGCCTGTTTTCCTTGTACGCTGTGGGACAGGGCTGCGGTCAGCTGGGGTGAGGTCCATTTCCTCAGGAATCACATCCACGAGCAGCTCCCTGACACTCACCTTTACCCACAGTCACCTACGCCCGCTCCAGGGTTATACTGGAATAGTCACCTGCTCCCAGGCTAACCCTGCATCTGGAGCTTTTGGAGGCTTATCTGAAGTGGCATTTCCAGTTCATCATCCAGCTTACCAGAGGAGTGTTGAGTAAGCTCTGCTGCACGGGCAGTGACACAGAGTGACACTTTACTCTGTGGGAGAGTTGCTGCCAGCCACGGCCACTGTGCTGATTTGTTAGTGGAAGCATCCAGAAAGCCTGATAAGAGACTTCAGAATCATTTTTTTGAAGGCATAAAACTTTAATGCATGAACTTCATGTATGTGTGCATGTTTATGCAGAATGTGGCACTGCTTGCTTGATTTGCAATATTTATAGTCTTGCTTCAAAAGCTGGCTTAAAATAGATTAAAATAAGCACACTGTGGGTCACTAGTTGACAGAACGACACACATAGCTTTACAGCAAAGACATGTCTGAAGTATTTCAGAAGCTAGAAAGTGGAAGTCTGCAAATAAACACCTTTAAAATATATTTTGGATTCCCCAGGCCTGTAAGACAGGGGTCATGTGTGACGTTACTCAACGGCCATAATTAGTGCTAACTGAAAAAAAATTAACCGACCTTGTCAAAGTAAAATACATAAGAAATCTCAAATAACTAGTTCTTTTCTAGGGAAATCTCAGTGACTCAAACTCTCCTACAACCAGTAACAAAACAACTTTTTTAAAAGGCCTTTTGATTATTCAAATAAATTCAGACACTTGTAATCTTAGCTTTTTGTTCCTTCTCGAAATTACTTTTGTGATGTGTTAAGCCAAAATCCATTTGTCAATGAATACCATAGGAAAAACTTGCCTGAATCATTTTACAGCTAAGAACCTGCTCAGAAGCAGCTGATTCCCATCCTTGTTGGAAGAAATCCTAAGAATTATTGAGACATTAGACTTGGTGCAGTTCTCTGTTTATAAGTGTAAAAGCATGTCTTGATCTTGAATTTCAGAGGTTTTTCACCTTATAAAATGTGATAGTTATGAAATTGCTTTTTCTCAACTTCAGATGTCATTTTACAAAATTAAAACTAATACAACTGCTGGCTATAGTTTTGTAGCTGTCTCTAATCATGAAAAGCATTTTAGTGTGTGTTTAGAAAATGTCTGTCAGCATATTGACAAGAGGACTTTAGAAGTAGTCACCAAAAAAAATGAAAGTGTGAAGGATCTCATGAGGAGTTTCTTGTAAACAGTGATGCAGGGTGTAAAAAAATACCATTATTACAATTAATAACATTAATATTATAATATTAACATTATAATTAATTTGTACTTTCTATTGATGCTACTTCAGTGGGACACAGTATCTACTAGTCCAGAATTTACCCCTTTCTTTGGATTGTAGAAATTTTAGCAGCAACACCATGTCCCACCTCAGAACAGAAAACTTAAATTTTACATGGCAGAACACAAATAAAATAATAGTGAAGACAGAGGCTGATGAATATGGGAAACCCTTCCTGCCTGCAGGAAAAGCACATTCAGGGTGGTGCAATTAGTTACTCACCTACTAAAGTTAACATCAACTCAAGATCAGAATCCTTACGCTTTTTTTTCCTGGTCCTGCATAATTTGTTTCTTTTGAAATAGTTTGCTGTCTGAAGATGTATTTTTCAATACTGGAAAATTATAGAATTGGAACATTGAAAAAAGGGGTCTCAAAGAGGTTTATTTCTTTAGTTTAAATTAAACACAAACAGAAAAAAAAAGCAGAACAACTTCTCCACCATCTTTGCTGAGACAGCAGTGACAGCACTCCACATCCTCTCACGGCATTTGAAATGACAAACTGAGAAATTGCATCTGAATAAGGATTCAGGTGGCTGTTTAAGGGCAGCAGGTAAACCATTTCAGCTGAGCATTTTAACAGGAAGCCATCAGAAAGCAGGTTGGCAACTTCTCAAATTTCTGCTATGATGTGACATATAATAAACAGGTTATATTGGTGTCCTCAGGAAGGCAGAGGGATGATAACATGGCATTGTCCTGCTGATATCATCCATGCTGTCATGTCTGTGCTAAATCTAACTTTGTTAATGAGAAACACCAGATGATTTTTGCAAGCTCTTTAACATTCCCCGAATTATTAATATTTTTGGGTTCTGGGTATATCTTGGCAGGGTCAACGTACAATTACAGTTTTTTTGTTTCATTCAGTTTATACAGTTCATACTGATAAAATTGATGCTTCCAATTGGAGAGCAAGTTAAAGTGAGTTTACAAATTTCTGCAACATTACACAGGCAAAATTGCTTAGTTAATTTTCAAATAGCATGAAAACTGATTTTTAATTGTATTTGCAGATGAATAGAGAGAGTACCTGTTGAATATCAGATTCACTTCAGATTGCAGTCTTCAAAAATTGCTAATTAAAGCAGTGGGTCGTATCTTGTGGTCTCAGAGACATTTGATTTTTCTTTTACTTGGAAACAATACCATCCTGTTAATTGTTACTGAAGTGCAAATCTGACAGTTGCCAGGAAAGGACAAGGCAACCACATACTGACAGGATTTTAACTTGCTCAGTATTATGTGGAAGGCCTAAGGAAAATGAGCATCCCAGGGAACAAAGTTATTGTGCTGTGATGAAACTGAGACAAAGTGTTTACAGCTCCTCCTGTATGAACTAGGCTTTACATAAATGCACAGTGAGCTTCTAAATTGATTTACACAACTGAAAATGTACCCGTATGGGTAGTAAGTTTGCAAAAGTGACACTATAAACATGATGGGTAATATTCCAGGAGCTGCAGGATATCCATAAATGTCAGCAGTAGTGCCTTAAAGCCACTTATATCTAATTTTCTCTGGAAGGAGAAAAAATATTCTCCGATCTACTGAAAAAAAAAAAAAAAAAAGAAAAAAAAAAGAGCAGCCCTACTTGCAGAAAACAAACAAACAAAAAACCAAAAACATTCTCCCTGAAATTAAAATACCGGAAAACTAAACTGATGTGATGTCATTTCTTAGGATAACAGAACCCTTGACTGTGACCTTGAGAACAGTTGTTTGACTTGCAGATGGGCACGGCTGGGGGGCTTTGATTCCCTTCTGGATCATCTTGCTCCTCTGAATACAGCTGTGGACATCAGTCCTGCAGCCAAGGTACATGGCTTTGCTCAGGAAAAGCTTGCCTATGGGGTCAGACAGCTCAGCTGCCCAGCAGGAGCCCCATTTTCCTCCAAGACATCAGCTGCTAAATAATGCTTTCATTACTTCTCAGGAACATTTAGCTCTTAAGGCTGGTGGTGCCAGACACCTGGCAGTGTTTGAAGCTATGGGCCTTTAATTCTTCTTCAAGCTATACCTCCTTACTAGGCAAGAAAAGCTGTGGATCTCATCAAACCATGAAAAAAAAGGACCATGTTTGTAGATTGTGGAAATGATTGTAAAGCAAACAAATAACAACAAGGTTCTGTAAGTTCAGTTTTGCATATGGCAATGGAGATGACTTATGTTGTAAAGAGAAATTCTAAATCTTTCATGGCTAATACAGACAGTGCTTCAAAGGTTAATATAGTTGTGTCCACTGTGTACTCAAAGAGTCTGCTTTGAAAGAAGGAAAAGAAGGATACTGGTGAAGCATTTTCCCTTATCCCAAATATATTTTTCCTTGCTTTTACTTGTGGTATGTATCTTAGAAATTTGAGAATGGAAGTTGCTGAATTTTTGTACTTTTAGTCTTATTTGCATGTGAATTCACTGGATTGTCATGAAAGCTGGACCATTGCCATGTGAATAGGAAAAAAAATTTAAGTGGGCCAGAAATTAAGGAATATTTTTTTTGAAGAAAAAATCTGGAACTAAAATGCTTAAATAATGGGAAGAAAGGTTGTGTTTAGAGGTTATTGACCTTCACAGTGCTCCTACATTTATTAGGCAAATGAAACACAAATTCTTTTTTTTTCTGTTAAGTCTTTATTTCCTGAATTTAAGGAGTATCTCACTATCAGCATGATCTTGTATTGATTGTACTGTTTTCTTCCTGTTCTAGAACATTATATTGATTCAAACAACACCTCTGCAGTCAGTCTAATTGCGGGATGAAGTACTAAATGCTCTGAAAATCTGAAATACACTCTATGACTCCTCTAAGAATTTAGTATTCTGCAATTCTTTGCTTTCAGATATCTTCCAGATCATGTGCTAGTTCAAGCTGAGGTCATTCTGCAATGGTCTTAAATAAACACAAAATCCAAGGAGCTGTCAGTCCATTTCTGATCCATTTTTTATGTTCTTACCCTGGTTGTACAGGAAAGATTACAACACTGTCTTAAAATGAGAAATGTAAATACACTGAATATTTGGAATGAGGTGAGAAATGTCTTTATAATTTACTGCTGCTCTTCAAAGATATTGACCTTCCTGGAAGCTAAGGACCTGATTACAAAGTACACAGAAGTCAGGAAAAAAAGAATATAAAAGACTTTGATGATCTTTCTATGAGGACATTTTATTTCATGTGCAGTGGAAGTACCTACACTGTTTATGAAAAATTTTGAAATGAGTAGACTGTACCTGCCAGTTTTTATTTGAATATCTTATAAAGATTCATAAAGAAGTAATGTTAGCAGTTTTATCAATTTTTCTGATAGATTCAAAATTGTTTTCTGTTCATCTCAAAGTTTCATTTTTTTCCAAGGGGAAAAACAAGCCAAATTCCATAACCTTTGCACATGATTTATAGTAAATCTGCTGCATTGAATCTGTTGTTCAGACTCAGTTTCATTTGTCTTGCCCTACACTGCACTTTCTGTAAGGCAAAAGCACAGTTTTCTTTGGCTGATTTATGCTAGGAATGCAATTATGAAATTCCAAGTCTGGGTCCTGCACTCACTTCTTGGGATATTCAACAGAAAATTCAAAGGTCTCTTCGAAATAGAAAGAAAGGGAGCTAAGCCTACAACAAGGCCATTTCTTGATGTCTGAAAAATCTTGTAGACCAGTTCATGCTGTCAAGCTCTGCAAATACATTTTTGCGGCCAAATATAGTGGAAAAAAGGTAGGAATATATACAACAACTATGGGAATTGCTCTCAGCTCTGAGCTACGTGGAAAAGCAAAGTCAGGATTGTCTTTGTGTACTTAGTAGACACGCTTTTGTTGTGGGTGGTCAAAAGACTCATGGATTATTCCAAGAGAAACACTCTTAGTTTTTATGTCCTAAAGGCATTTTTTGCTCCAAAGGTTCAATGGCAGTGAGAGATACTATATCCCATCATTCCCATTTTGTTCCCCTTAGAAATATGACTGCTCTGCTGCTGAAAGTAATGAAGACACCAAGGTAATTAAACATTTTTCGTTTTTTTGCTGTTAAGTCTTTCTTTACTGAAGTTAAGGGGTATCTGAATATCAGCATGATCTCTTTGTGAATTGTACTGTTCTTTTTTGTAGAGGGTCTCATGAGCCACATTAATGACAGCTAAAAATATAAGGAGATGAACAAAGAAAATGTAAGTAATATCTTAATTAGAAACAACCCCCCTCATTTCATACCTATTGTATGAAACCCAATAAAGTAGAAAAATAGAAACACAATAGACATTTTGCTCTTGATAATGTAAAGAAGACAAAAGAAAGAAATAGCCTGACTAGTTATGAAAAATTAGGCCTTTAAACTAAACACTGGGGAAGAAGGGACAAATATATGAGGCAGACCACAGTTCTCAAAAACAGCTTGCATTACAATCTCCACTGTGCTGGGACAAAGCTTAAGTCAGTGAAAGAGAGGTCTATTTCCATTACTAATATCCATATAGGAAACACTTGACACAGATGAAGAGAGGTTAGATAAAAAGCCAAGGATGGCAAGAGGAGAGTTCTGGAGAATTGCTACTTGAGGTCATCCATGCAAAAAAAGTATAAAACTGAATAGATGGAGACTTAGAAATTGAAAAATGGAATAAAGACATTCACAATGATTACATTTGTGTACTGCTTAAAATTACCAGCCTAATTACTTTCAGATGCTTCTCGTCGTTTGAGCCAAGCTTCAGAACTATATACATGGCATGAAATAGTCATGCAATATTACCCCACTAAAGGGTAGATACACATCTGCAATTATAGCCTGTGTTTGTGCCTTACACTGAGGAACTATGAAGTAAAAGAGATATCAAAACCTGTTTAGAGTGATTTAAAAAGAATTAGGCAGTTATAATAAGGCTGAAGATTGTAAATCTATTAATTACAGAATGAACTTGCCTTCTCAAATTTTCTGATATAAAATGTAGGAAAAAAAGACCTCTGTAAAGAATTACTTTAAGGGATAATATTAATTCACATTCAGAAACTAGTAGTCAGAACAGTAAACACTGTTAAAAGAAATTGTCACCTTTCACACCTCAACAGGGAATCCGTTTTAAGCGTAACACTCATTTGTAAACTCAAAGAATCAAGGTTGTAGCCTTGGGATTATTTTCTAAAGTAATCACTGTGGCTAGGAACATGTTTGAAAAAAAATTATGAAACCCTAACATTATAATGCTACAAAGATTAAACAGGGCAATCCAACTGCTCATTTTCATTCCAAAATGCTATACTCAACATAAAGTATCATTGTTAATGTGAAAGACTTAGTTAATCAAAGTCTTTCCTTACATAGAGTACAAGAGATGCAGTGAAGTGATTTAACCTTCAGAGCATCACTCCTGTAATTGAACCACACACTTTTATTCACCAGCAAACAAGGCAGACTATGGGTGGTTTATTGAAAACGACAGAAAAGAGAGGACAAGGTTTTAAGTTCAAAAAAGAAAGAGTATCATATTTTACTATAGGCTTATAAACTACCAGGCAGCTATTGAATATAATAACATGAACACAAACGTTGCTTTTTCAAGTGCAGAGAAGTAAAATATAGTTATTGTTGTCAAACTAGAAATAATTAGGTGCAGGAGGACATAATTTTATTGATCTATCATCAGGAGATTCAACGAATTTGAGACCTGTAAACAAACCCTCTCACAATGGAAAACATGCTCTATGATAATAGTACCTGAAGACAAGTAGTATATTTTCATTTGGATGCAATGCATGCTAGGAGAAAGACTTCATCAGAGGCAAAAAATAGCTATCATTAAATTTAAAAAATGCAATTAGCTGATCATGCACTAACAGAGACAACTCATTGCAGAGAAGGTATGAAAAGTAGGAAAGATCAAGAAGAGACTAGAGGAATGTTCAAGGATCTGAAAACTAAAAAAAAAAACAAAACACAACTACAAAAACCCAAACAAACAAACAAACCCCACAAAACAAACAAACAAAACCAACCCACACAAAGAAAACAACAAAAACAAAAAGACAAAACAAAACAAAACAAAAAAACAAACCACAACCCTATTGTCAATCACCTTCAACAATGAAACAAGCATGAAATATTTTTAAAATAAAATAAAGAAAAATTAATCTAAGGGAAGCACTGGAGAAGTTCATTGGCAGCAGGTAATTGCCTAGAACAAGACATGAAAGGCCAAAAATAAAACAAGTTTAAAATGCATATGGATGTCAAGGAAAAATTCCCAATGAGACTCTGCTGGGAAATGGCTGAATATTTTCCTAAGTATAATTGTGGTATTGTTGTTACTTGGGTCATTTAATACTGCCTCATGCGATACTTTAAATCTTACAGATCTTGAATTCTTGGTTTCACACCAAGTTTTTTTTCTTTTTCTTTAACAATGTAACTCTTTTCTCAATGCACTGAAAAATTCAAAATTTGAATCTGTCCATTGAGTGGATGAAGTCTCCTACCTTACTTAAATATGTGGGCTCAGGCACGGTCCTTGGTTCAACATTTCAGCCAGTGCTTGCCATGTCCCTCCTGTGACCAGTCAGTGGACATGACCTTTCCTGGGCTCTGGCACAATTCCTGCAGCAGAGGTCCCAGCTTGGCCAGAGAGATGAGGATTCCCAGCAAAAGCTTATCAATCACCCACATCCATGGATGCACAGAAACTTAGAAAAAGTGTGCTTTTCTCTGACTCAGAAACACCAGTTAGTTCTGCAATGAATTGGGTCGTACTTTAGAGGGCTTTGAAAGTTACACAGGTCTCCTGAATCTGAGAGTGATCAACACAGAGTTGATATCTGGAGCATGTCAAGAGAGCAGCTGAGCTCTAAGGTAGTTTGTATAAGAACATTCCCTTCACCCACCTGAAACTGGGCAAATGTGAGACCAGGAATACAAGTTTTATAGATCCAGAAGACAGCAGGCAAAAAATAAACCTGTCTTTAATCTGTGGCTTTGATCTCTGCCTCATTTTGTATGTAACATATAAGTGCAAAGAGGGGGTAATAAGAAAAAAGGTCTAGATGATGCTTAACGAAAACAGATAAAATAAGTAAACAATAAAGTCAAAGCTGAAGTGGTATATCTTATTTCCTTAAACCTCTTAGCAAAATTCTTTAACTTTGAAAATTTGTTCCTTTGTGAACGATAATGTTAATAGGATACTCAGAGAATTCATTGCTAATAAGGGAATGTTAAATTCAAAGTGAGACAAGGAGTTACAGGCTCGGGAATGCGTATGTAGTTTTTATAAGCTTTCAAGGTACGAAGAGGGCACTAGATCTGGCAAAGAATGTAGATTGTACTGAAGGGTTGTTTCATTGCCTGAATGGAACATATACAGACCAATATTTTCTACCAGTAAGATGCTCTAGGCCTAAAAAGATGTTCATGTGGAAATGCTCAGAAGTGCCAAAACTCTCTACAGGTATCATTATTAATTCCAAAACCTTAAAGCATACACAGTGTAAAAAGAATAAACTTTTGTTTTCTTTATTTGTATGTCTTTGTGGATAGACACATAGGTAATGAGAGTTTGTCAAAATAAAATACATGAGACTAAATTGCTTCCCTCATTTCTTAGGTCAATAACCCTTGGGGATGACTGATAAAATATAAATTCATTGATCATTTACATTTGCAGTTTTACATAGTGCTTGCCTATCTGTGTTTGTATAGTTCAGAACACACGCTAACTGGTGTGGCATCACCTGCCACGAGTAACAGGGACATTCCTTTTGCAGTTTTAGGTGAAGCCTGTAAAATATCAGGAAGGATTGAAAGCCAGGAAGGATGTCCATCTGTCCTAATAGTTATAAGAATAAAATAGATGTACTTCCATGCTTTCATAGGGCGAGAAGGTTGTGAGGTTGGAGAGGTGAAAAGATAAAAACTCCACATCTTTCAGTTCTCACATAACAGAGCCAAGCCATGATAAATTTATGAATAAATATGTTCTAGTACCATTCCCAACTCCCACGGAAAAAGAAGAAAAAAAAAGCAAAAAAAAGAAGAAAGCAAGAAAGCCAACAGAACAATGAGTGTCAGAAACCTCGATGAAAGACTTTTCTCACAGAATTTGTACTCTGAATTTGCTAACACAAGAAATGTGGGTAGCACAGATAAGCCTTTTGCATTTTGGGTACTGAACCTTACTGCTTTGCCCTAAATTTTTGAAGCATCTGATAGTTCCTGAAGTTATAAGTGTAGCTTTAATATCAAATTTATAGAGCAGAGCTTTTAAAGAGTTATTCAGACACTTATATTTCTCTTTTAAAAATGCTATTTCAGCAAAATGTAAAGCTGATTTCAAAGAAAGTTTCAACTCTAAGTATTTCTCAGAGCCAGAGCATTTATTTTAAAAAAAGAAAAATGAGGTTTAGCCTTTCATGTCAGAATAGCCAATATTTTTTCATATGGTTATCAATCTCTCAGATGGGGAATTTGTTTTTAAAGTCAAGCTCTGATTGGCAAAGGGCAAAACCTGATACTGAGCCCAGAGAAAGTCCCCTTACTGTTTTGACATTGGTCTTTCTCAGTTAATTCTTCTTTTTCTTTTTATAAATGCACAGATTCCCAGACGAATCACATTAGGGACAAAAAGTTTATAATTTGCTTTGACAGGAAAAATTATAAGGTGTAATACTAGAATGTTCACAAATTCCCCTTTTCCCCCTTTTCCATCACACCCTGATTTACGTTTCTAAGCAGTGAAAAGTGGCAGGATAGCTCCTACTCCTGGGATGAAACTAGTGTAGCACTCACTGATGGGGCCACTGTGGGTTGCACAGGTTTCAGTTGCTTATCTCTGGATCACTTCCTCAATATTCAGCTTCCTTTGGATCCAACAAATAAGGAAGTGTTCCCATACTGGGAACTCTAGAGCTCTTTCTCATGATTCTCCTCAAGTGTTATTGTGTCACAATAGGAATTGCCCTCTAAAGGCAACTCCTCTCTCTCCATTGACCATCAAGAGAGTTTATAGACCCCTCTTAAACTATGATTTCACTTTATAGGTGGAGATGAATCACATCTTTTTTTGTTTGTTTTTGTTTTCAAAACTAAAGGCGGGAAGAGTAACACATTCCTACATCCACAGACTCTTGTAAAGATAAATACATTACAAGGATGAAAGAACCGGTATGGTAATTACTGCCATCAAATAAAGGTTATAAGAATAGAGGGCTTATGATTTTAGAAATATTTATGTAAGACCTTTGGCAAATGCTGACCCTGGCACATCATGACAGCTTCAGGTCTGGCAGGACTTGGGTAATCATAAAACCACCAAATAACAAAAGAAATTTGTTACTGAAATATTTCTCCTTACTGCAGTTTAGTGATTAAAAATGATGCACCTACACCTGGCTCATGTGTTTTCTTGTTTAAGAAAAGCATAATTGGATTGTGTTCTTCACCTTCGTAATACTTCACATCTCAAAAACGAAGTCAAAGGAAAAAGAGGAATTTTTTTTTGTTAACCAGTGAGAAGTTAAAACATTCACCAGTTGCAAAACCGGTGGGAGTCTCCAAGACCAGCAGAAATGTTTGATGCAGTACAAATGGAATTTTAAACACTGGAGTGTTTCAGATCACTTGTTTAATCTTGGTAGGTGACAACAGAAATCTAGGTACAGGAGAAATCTCTTCATTTTCAGAACTGACCTATAATATTATGCAACATTTTTCATTTCTCACTTTTAAATATCCTAAATGAGAATGACTAAACACACTCTTTTCTGGGCCAAAGTTCTTTAGTCTGTATCCATTTAAATGATAAACCCTTTTCATTCTGCTGAATTTTCTGTTTCAGATTCATTGCCTGCACTAAATTGTCCCCAATGTCCTGGTTTATTCAAGACCCATTCACTCACAAGATAGCCCCAAGACACTAAAACTGGTCAGCACATTGCTTGGAAAATAAATCCTTTGCTACTTTCTCAAACACATTTGTCTCCTTAGCCCTGAAACAGTTCTTATCCAAATCAATACTGGTATCAGGATAATTAAAATCTGCCATGTTTAAAGTTTTGGCATTCTTGCAGACCTCTCTTATCTATGAAACCATTTCCTGACAGACTGCTTACTGCCCTTGAAATCCAGGGCTATATTTTTAAATCATCTCAACACCATAGTGCGCTCTTTTATTCAAAACCTGCCTACCTTAGCTGAAATATTTTGATAATTCCTTTAACTTTTTCTCCCTTACTGATACTGACTGTTGTTTCCTCTTTTGTTGCCCATACTTGTCCAGTCATGTTAAATTTTTAATCATTTTCCCAATTCAACCATGATTGTATTACTCTGGTTTTAAAGTTTCAGGGAAATACATTTCTAGCTCAGAAATGATGGTGTGCCACAGAATCCTACATGGACAAGGCATTGAATGTTTGGGTCCTGCTCAAAAAGTGTATTGATATTTACGAACTTAAAACATGCTAACAGTTTTATTGACTTGGCACTAATAATATGCCATAAGGTAGATGCCTAATTAATTATCTTGCTGACTTGGCGTATCAGTTCTCGTGCAAAAGGGATTTAGCTTTAACTAGTACAATGTCTACTGTCAACAACTGACACGTCAAGAACTCCAAGTTCAAGAAGTAAAACAGTTCACATGTTAGGATCTAGACAGTTTTCCTATATAATTGTCTTTTTTCGCTTTGCTAATCTGAAAACTGGCCCAGGTAATTTTCCATATTAGCAGGAAAAAAAAGAAAAATCAATACATGATTATAAAATTGTATTTCTTATCTTCTAGTGCTCGTGCTATCAGTAAAAATCTGGTTATCACAAACCATCCAACCTTCACAAGGTTAGTGTGAATTTGCAGTACCGTTGTTGTATCTGTGCTATTTTTTTATTATAGAACTGCTGCATGTACCTTTTAATTTGGTTGTCAGGGGAGACAGGAAGCAATAATTAAGGCTAAAAGATGGGGTATGGAAGCTTTATTAAAGGATATATTGAAGATGGGAATTTGATCTGAGAATTAGATTATGATTAGAGTTGTTAATGCAGCTGTGCCACTCTTGAGTGACAGAGCAGCAGATGAACTGAACAGGCAATTATAACTACAGGAGTCTCCCTAATCTTTACAATCCCAACCTCACAGTCACATCCATTTAAATTAATTTTCATGAAGGCTGCAAATTTACAGCTTCACCAGATTGGAAATTTGTTTGTTTATTATCCACAGGAAATATTTTTAGGGAAGTAAATAGCACTGAGAGCCATCTTGTCTTTCTGCTTGTCTTTTTAACTTGCAGAATTAATAATATGAGATTAATCTGAAGGCTGCTGCCTTTATGAAAACTGATTGATTCTCAGCAGCCCAGTGTTATTATGATTATCTGTGGGAAGGTCAGAGGGAAGGCATGTAAAAGTCATAGCTGATTCATGAGTTCCCTATATTAAGCAGAAGATAAAAAAGAAGGCTTGTGTTGATCAGCGTTATAAGTGAGGAATCAGTCTTCCTTGCATTACTGAAACTGAAATTCTAGGAAAAGGATTTTAAACAACTTTGGACATAGTTATTTAAAGATGTCTGTTGAGGAGAGATAGCAATAGTTCATTACTATGCATGCTGAAAACCTTTTTAAGGAGTTCTTTGCTGCACAAAGATTAATTTACCACTACGTTTTCCCTCCTTCACTACTAATATAAATAATGGTTGTGGCTTAAATTGGCATTATATTTTGATAGACTAGTTTTTAACATACAAAAGAATATGCTACAGAACTGCTCAGAAACTTGGAAATGGAAACCACGAAACATCATTCTTCAGTTCCAGAGGGGTTTTTTTTGGAATGTCTGTAATGAATGGAATAAGGTATGAACATTTAGAAACTAGGCATTGTTTTTGCAAAATGTTGAGCAGAGAGCTGTGGCAAGGAAAAAGAAAATGGTCACTTCTAAAAATCAGTGACAGAAAAAAGAAAAAAATTTCTCTACTGGTTGCCATTCAAGAACCCTGGAAGATAATTATAGAATATGATCGTCTGCGGTTGCCAGACCAACAGAACATCAGCTAAAACTCCCATCCAAGAATAGGCAATAGGTATGCCTAATCTTCCCAAATTCTGTAATTTTTGCTGCAGCCTCATCTTAACTCCCCAACAGACTAAGACTCATTCACGTCATCTTCACTGCTGACGATTTCTTTCAGAGGGAAATACGGGTTAGTACTCTGGCAGAAAGCTGAGGTGCATCCTTACTATGTCTCTGATCTGGTCATCTAGGTGACTAGGTCAGCTAAAACACTAGAATTTAGCTGTGACCAGGGTGGGTTAATAAAATACAAAGGCCAGAGACTGCCCAGTGAACCCACTTTTCACAGAGTATATTTACAAGGTCAAAGTATATTCACAATTAGCTGAGGTGGGAATCTCAAGCTTGGTCTAATGTGGTTGTAAAGATGTACTAGAAAGTGCATCTTAGATTTCGCATTTTCTGCATAACAGAGGAACATTTATTTTTCTATGAACTTTAAAATGTCAGGCAGGTGCCGTTTTATATTCAGGTAGATTATTTACTGAAGAAAATTACTGAAACCAACCATAGGAAAAATGTTGATACTACAGCCTAATATCTTCGTTCAATGTCAATATTTTAAGTTATTCATATACTTTCAATTGATCTGAGGTGGGAGACTAGGGGTCAGTGAAACATAATACTTCATAAAAGCAGCTGACATGAGAATGGCTCCTGCAAAGAAGCCATGGTGAAATATATATTAAAAAAATATGAAAAATGGTGCTGGAATTAGATGAGCAAAATATATTAACAGTTGGAAGTATTGGAATTCCTTTTGTTATGTCATTTTTTTTTCCCAGGAGATTAATATTTTTGAAACTTGTACTTTTTCAAGATTTGGATTTATTTAAGAAATGTTGAATAATTGCTGTCATACTTGGCTTACTTACTTAGCAAGGTAGCCTGCCTTCCTTGATCCTAGCTTTTCTGGGTCAAGGCTTCAAGGACAACATCTAGCTTATCTTTTCAGATGCTCTGCTTTAGTAGGTGGCTCCAAAGTTCATCTTGTTTTAACTCAGAATTCATGTGGGTTAACAGAAATATGTCGAAAGGTACAGAAAAAAATGTTTTTGAGAGTTTTTTTTTTAAAATTTAAATCTTTGCCAACTCCTAAATACACAAATTGATTTTCTCTTGCAGAAACAAAAAGACATTCATTGATCTAAGATATGATGGCAAAAAATCAGAGAATTGCTGTAACCTGAGTTGAGAGAATATGTTTGTCCATTTATTTTTTTGAGGAAAAGTCATTCAAAAGCAATTTTTGAAGATTTATTTTAAGCAATTTATAATGCATTCAAATTGTTGTTGACTTATAATTTGAAAACATTCATCGTATGCTTAGTCAAGTCACATATGGAAAAGAAAATTGGTATGCACAAATGTCTGGCAAAAACCTGACAAAACTCTGCTCCTTTTATTTTATTTTCTCATCACTCTTCCTGCCTTTGATTAACATTGTGTAATTATGACTCCTCAGTGTTTCCTCATATCTGAATATTAGTTGATTAATCTTGACGATAATGGATTGAGAACTGGTTTTAAAAACTAAGTATATGAAGTATTTTATTCAAGAGGTTATGAGTAATCTTTTTAAAAATCCTTGACTTATTTGGTAATTATGCTATTTATAGAAGGTGAGTGCTTATCAGCTGTTGCTACTAAGAAATGTGGAGTAGATGAGTGAAATATTTTTTTTCCTCTAGAATGTATTGAATATTTTAAGTTTGAGGGTGATAGGTTTAGTTCTGAAATATATCTTCCTCATGTAGGGATAAGAAGCAAAGCTGCTTGGTTGGACAGAGTTCATGCTGCACCAGAGCTCTGTGCCAAACAGGAGAGAGGTGCACCACCACTTCCCCAGTGCAGAAAAATTCTCTGGAAGGAATTGTCATTACAGCTGCTGCATATATTTTTTTGGTATCTCTATGAATCTGTCACTACCAAAGGGTAAAAGATTTCTGCTGCTCTTCCTGGATCTGTGTAAGCAGGAAGAATATGAAACTGAGTTATCCTTTGAGCATTTTCCCCTGAATTATGGCTCCTTTGTAAGAAAGGAGAAAAGTACCATTGAGTGCCTGAGAAATCTGATCCATACAACACATACATTTGTGTGTTAAACCACTTTTGTAAGTTGAGTTCATTCAGTCCCTTTTCCTTGTTTTTTTAGAAATTAGAGTTTCTCAGATAGGAAGTTTGCAAGGCCTGATTCAAAGCTCATGACTATCAGCAGGAAACCCACGCTATTACATTGGTAGCGCAATTTGTGACACATGGATATCTTTCAACAGCTTCATCAATTGTCATTATTTTAAAGTTTCTAGTGCATAGAAATAATATCGGAATAAATACGTAGTTATCTTGTTTATGGCTTGAAACCATCTGACATCTGAGTAGTTTTATTTTGTGGCATTGTGACCTGGTCTTTTCTCTTTCTATGACAAAACTCCATTGCCTATCTGCTTGAAATATACTGAAGATTTCTAAACATCAGCCAAGACACAAAGGTAAGGTCAAAACACTCTTGGATGTAAAAATCCATGTTGATTTAATTATGATAATAGTTTGGCCTAATACTGACATCATCAACAAAAAAATGTGGGTCATTATCCAGCTTTTGAGCTTGCAATCAGTAAAGTACATGGAGACACTCTCATTCCCTTAAACCCCAGAAGCTCTTTAATTTAGATCATTATAGAACTGACAAGTTCTCTGAATAAAGGCAAAACCACCCCTGGTGTTGCCTAAAAAATTATTCTTTTTGATGATGAATGTAGGTTAGTGCTCAGTTTAGGCACCTTTACAAGTCAATGTGCCTTTCCACCCAATTCATGGAAAGTACGTGTCTCTTCAATGTAACCAAAGTATTTAAATCCATTTTTAAAGGTACTAGGCATTTAGGTGCTTTTGAAAGTTCAATTAGGTAAATATTTTTTTATCATCCCCCAAAGCTTTTTGAAAGCAGGGAATAGATTTATTGATTAATAGAGATGAAAAATACAGACAGGGTAAAATCTGACTTATCACATCAGGTGTTCTTTAATTTATTTTAGTTCCTTGATCCTTTATAAAGCTGATTCAATCTGCATATATCCAATCACCCAATCATCAGTTCCAGATCTTCAAAACTCACAGTTTAGTCTATGCACCTAATTTGAGAGAAAGAAACTGCATCATAAACTAGTATCAGTTTCAGTGTGTAAAAGCTCCAGGAAAACTTCTAAAATAAAGTTCATTAAGTTCATAAAATGCTGTCAAACAAGAAATTTCCTTCTGATGGCATGATTAATTTATTGGTTATGATAGATCTTTAGAGAAAAGAGAAATATCTTTTGACATTTTGACAACCTCAACAGCAATGGGAGAACTTGATCTGAACCAGGGACTTGAAGCTAATACTGAAATGGTACAGACAGAAATGAAGTAGCAATAATAATTTTGATAATCTTCTGACACATTTAAGAGGAAGAAAAAGTAACATATTATACATTAAAGAGTCTGTAAGCCAGTGATTCAAAAACAGCCTAAAACCAGGTGGCACATCAGATGTATAGCTCCATGTATGTTTCTGTATTTACAGTAAAACATACATTGTGGGAATACAGTTATGCCACTTTTTTTTGGTTAAACTAAGAAAATATTTAATTTTTTAAAATTTGGTTTTTGTTTTCTACGCTACTTGAATTGTGCTACCTCATGGCAAAAGATGTAATACATCATTTAGTTATTCTCATTTCTGTATAAGTGTAGAAGGATAATTTCGAGTTACAATAATACCCTCCCATGCAGCATCACCCAGGTATTATATGCATTTCTAGAGTGCAAATAGTTTTTATCTTTTTTTCATAAATGAGGAGCTTTTGTTTGAGAGATCTAAATCAGGGCACATATATTTTAAAAATCACAGAATAATAATAATAGAGTATAATAGTTGTTAATAATTAAGTGAATCATCTATTCAGTAGCAAGGAGTAAATCACGCAGCTCAGTAATTTCAGGGTTAAAATGTTCATTTCACACATATTATGAAATATCTGCAATAAATTCAAGTAATTGTGCCATTAAGCAGTTCCTCATCTATTGAATTAATTAAACTTTGTGTTCACTTCATAACCTCTTTAGACACCCTCAGTTACTGCAGATTTAATCCTTTTTTGAATTTTTCTATATTTAGTTTTCTGAAGATTGACTAAGACCAATCACTCAGTGCTGCAAGAATGAGATTGTTCTCTTACCTCATTATGCTATTCTTTTCCCTCACATGCCACCTCTTTTTTTTGTACTCTGGGTTGTGAAATCAGGGCACCTGTGTCAAAATCTCCTGAAGGGCTATAAGTGGGAAATGCTGTTCCATATGTATAGGAGGTTTAGTCACACAGCAATGTATTGCAATTAATTTGTTTCTTTTTTTCATTTTCATTTAAGGGCTTTGTCATCTTCTTGCTTAACATGTTCTGAGATTAATCTCAGTAGTACAGTTAACTGGAAAAAAAAAAAAAAAGAGCTGTGCAATCTCTCCTGAAAACTACAAAGGGCATATTTGCCCAATATTTTGCTGTCTGTTCCTACAGCTTGCTAAGACTGTTCAGTATCTAAAGAAAACTGATATTTGCACTGGATGGAATGAACCCACTTCAATGCATGAAAGATTTTCACTTATCATCATCAGTAAGAGTAGTAAATATATCATTGTATTTAGTATTAAAAAAAAAAAAGAGAGAGAGAGAGAGGGATTATTTCACAATATCTGAAAGCAAACAAAGAAACCAGCAAGTAATTGACATCTTTCATTCTGCTGCCTTGACTTGTTATGGCGTCAGTCAGTTCCATTATTTGCTGCTCTACCTGAGAAGAATTGGTGCTATTTACCTTGGGATAAAGGGGATTAGGACAGAAAAACTGCAAAATCTATGTCTTTTTACAAACGAGGTAGGAATAATTTTCTCTGTACCTTTGGCAACAGGGATGTAACTACTTCTTGTCTCCAGTTCATGCACTTGTTATGTTGGAAGCAAGGCAAGGCCTTCAGCACAACTTCTTACCTTGCATAATTAATTTCATTTGGGAGGAAAGTTTATAGCTATAAAAAATGAAAGTTACAGTACTGGAAATGAATAAGAGAGAAAGCAAATCTGATACTGTTTCTTAATGCAAATAATAGATATACTACATTGTTCCTAACGAAGAAATTAAAACTTATTTGGACAAAACCCAAAACCCTTTCTGGGTCCTCAAGTCTATCTTTATTCCGTGATGTGCTAAAACAATGCACATACTTGAACTATTGCTGAATAAGATCAGAAAATTAATAGCCTTGGAAGCTCTGATTTGAAACAATTCTGCATTTTTTAATTACTTAGAAGCAAGGAAGATATCTTAAAATTTATTAAATGAAAAGGACTTTTTATTTCCCTTGCTGTAATTCAGAAATGGCTGAATGAGTGCTGGAAGAAAATTCAAAAGCTTTTGAAAAGTCATGGCTAATTTTTTTTAAAAATTCATTAAATAATAATAAAAAAATCTATTAATGATTTCAAAGAATTTTAAACATTGCTGGCAATAGGTTCAATATTCTTTTAATTCCAAAAAATATAAAATTAACCCAAAAGTATACTATTTAGATAACCAACCAGATTACAAAAATCTGAGTTCTTCACATCAAGCTGTAAGTAAACAGAAATGCTTGCTAAGTCCATTTTTATTTCAGTTTCTGGAGACTAAATATTTTCTCAATAATTTAATAATTTTGCCTAATTTTTATCAGGAAAGATTTCATAGATATGAAATAAAAATTTCAATTAAAGATAAAATTGAGAAATAGACTCTGTAATCATTTCTCTGACAAAATGTCTGATCTTCATAGATCATCTTGGATTTCCTTTTCTAAATATTCTCCTCCCTGAGCCCCCTTCCCCAGAATGGAGGAAAATTCCTTATGTTGTGGAAAACTCCTGCAAAATTTTAAATCCAGTGTTTATCATGTTTTGTCTAGTTTGTTTGGAAACTTTGTTAACGTGACTATAAGTTCCTGCAGGGTTTAGATAAATTCATAACATACTCTCTATTAGTGTGTTGATTTCAGTTCTAGTCATTTTTACTACTAAATATGTTGTAATTCTTGAAAAGAGCAAAGCAGCCAGCAAACACTGTCCAGCAAGAAGGAAATTGTGATGTTTCTGAACTCTGCATGTGGACAGGCACAAATCCAGTGCAGCTCTTATCTGGCTAGGATTTGGTGTGTTTATTGTGGCTTCTTTCCAAGTATTATATCATGATAGCCCCGAAAAAATGGGGTCACAACATTCTGATTAAACTGTGATGTTCTCACATTGGGAAAGGTTTGTACCTGCTTCTGGAAGCAGCCATCAAGTTGTATTTTAAAGAAGAGCGAGACATAGTATGGGACTAGATTGTGCCCAGAAACGTGCTGCTTTGCACAATAATATGAAGTTACTAAACTTCATTTTACATGTAGCATGTTTATAAGAGAAAAATCTGTAATGAGGTTTTTTTGTGGATAACTGTGTCTAAGTAACTTGGCTAAAGCAGGTTTTTGACAGATCACTGTTTTTAGCTAAGGATTTCTGTATCTAGATTACAGAATAGAGTCTTCAAATCACCAAATTGCAGCCGCACTTTAATCAGCAAGATCCTCGAGGAGACGGGTATCCAGGCAACCCTGAGGAAAAGCAGCAGCAAAGGAAATTGCTCAGTGCTGCAGTCAGCTAGAGGAGAGCTTCAGAAAGTTGGAATTAATGTAGATTAAACATCCAACTGTGTCTTTCCAGGTCTGTCTGGCTGCAGTAGGGCTGTGTGAAGTAGTTGAGGGACTGATTTCTGCACGAGGTGCATGGACCTCTGCTGGGAGGAGCAAAGTCCTCCCAGTCTGCTCATGCTCATCTTTCAGAACACATAAGGTGCACTTCCCCTTGGTGTTACTCAGCTCTTCCAAAACTAGATTTCGTTGCTCTCTTCTCTTTATCCAGGGTCAACACTAGAGCTGAGACCTGTAACATCACCAGGGTCTGTATTTTCAAGCAAAAACTAGGAAATTCCCTTACAGCTTAATGGGAATTACAGAATTGACAGCTAGGTATGCCTTTAGTAATGTCTTTTCATGATACCACAGTGGAAAGGGTTTCACACATATACCCATCAAGCATTTAGAAATGTCTAATTCCACAGATGCCATAGCTTTTTCTGTTGTTTACTCCATGGAAAAGAAAAACTGCCCTGTGTTTGTGGCTACTGTTACTTTTCCAACAGTGACAACAGAGGAACTATTTCATATTTACTTGAACATTATTTAGAGAAAGACTTAGTCCACAGTGCCTGAGTAATTGTCTAGAATCTGTACTGATGGATTAAGCCCTGAAAGTTGCATATAACCCCACTTATCACAGGAAACTATCCCTCAGTTAAACGGCATTCTTTAAAGCTTTGCTGAGAAGTAGGATACTGTCAAAATATTTGCTGCTGCTCTAAGTCCTTTGTCAGTATCTCTGTAAGATAAAATCCTTTCCTCTCGCAGCCAACATTCTGTTCTAGTGAATTGTCTTATGAAATTGTCAGTAATGCAAGATACAAGAACTGATATAACAAATGGAATTTAGCTTATTTTAAAAATCACTAATGATTTAGTGCACTTGTTCTGTGGTTCACAAGGAAAATATTGATTTGATATAATACAAGCTGTAGGTCTATAAAATCTTGTAAGGGGTAACCATAGAAAAATGCAAGGCAGCAAGCTCATTTCCTTTTCTCAGTGACATTTGCAACTTTTTGAGAAACAAGATACTGAGATTGTCTTTCCAGCAGACAAGAAATTGTTTCAGTGACAGACACTTCCAGATGATCAGTTATCTCTGACCTCAGGTGGGGACCATCCATGTCAATTTGTACCTAAGCTTGGAATAATTGTAGTGTCTGTGTTAATCACCCCAGGAGGTCTCAACCAGCTCTTTTGTTGGCTCTTGAAATACGCAAAGAGGAGCAGAAGCAGCTGAAGAGCAGTCAAGTGTAGCAAGAATGTGCTTGGAAAGCAGGATTGACAGCAGTTTGAGAGGATTGCTTAGATAAAATTTAGGACTGCAAAATAGTAAGGAATCATGGCAGAGAGCCTCCTGTGCTGAAAAGAGTGAAGTTGATGGATGTAGTTAGCAATGCCTTTAGTGAGGAGAGTCAAGAAAGCTCATGGGTGGATGAACATCATGGAAGAGGTAGGAAGTGTGGTGGAGAAAAGGTTGTGAAGGAGAGGGCAAAGCACCCTCTCTGTCAGTCATGCTCTGAGGGACACATATGGAGTGATTGGAATTTGAAAGCTGCACACTGCCCTCCTGGACGTTTCTGGATTTTCCATGCTTCAGCTTTCAGGTTCTCAAATTCAGATGAGCCAGTGGGTTCATGTGGTTCAATCACACATCCAAGTCAGCCAGATTTATTGAGTTAGTGCCTTCTACTTCCAGCTGAAATAAGCAACACACCCACAATGCTGCTTCATCTATAAACAGTCTGTAAACAATATGATTATAGCAATAGCAACAACAGAGCTTCTATCTCTATGCCAAGTGGGAAGAGGTGCTGTTGAGATTTTGGAGAATAATTCTACCCTCTGTGGGAAGAAGTGAGCTCTTTGTTATTGGCTTTCATCATCAAAGTTGTCTCAACATGAAAGAGATCTCATTTCACTGTTGTATTATTTTAAAGCCTAAAGGGATCCTAATGACAATCTACGGTCTAAGATGTTAAGAATATGGAAACTCCATTCCTTAGGGGTGTGCTGGTGGCAAATTTTACTGTCATGTAAAAAACATCTGGGCTTTTGCTTTTCTATCTACTGGAAAGATAATTTGGAGACCGATATGGTTGTGTCTTTGATTCTTTCAGACGTGCACATCTACTGCATAACTCTTGTTTCCTACAGCTGGAATATTTCCTTGTGATGTGCCTTTTATTACAATAAAATGCACGAGAACTCTGATAGCTGGATGTGAGATACATTAGCAGCTGCTATTCTGAGTCTCAGTAAAAGAAGAGATTAGCAAAATGTTTAAATACAGGGAGTGTTTCCTTAAGATAATACAAAGATGATAACAGATGAAAAAAACAAGTTATGAAACTACAGTCTACAATCTATTCATATAAATATCTTGATAGGCCTAGCAGTACAGTTCTCATCTGCATCTTCATTAAAAAAAATCAGCAACACCAACATTAATGAGAAGATAAAGTCTTTCTTAAAAGAATTGGAATGATATTCTTCTAAGTAATAAAAAAATAAAGGTTCATCAGGTTTTTTTATATATTTGCAAAAATTACAAAGTGCATATGATCAGAGAGTCTTGCAAATTTATTTTTGCAAATTTTTTAGCATTAGAAACATTTCTAGAAATCATTAATCTTCTTTCAGAATGTACAAAATAAAAAATGTCTTGTATGCCTTTTAAAAAAAGTACTCCTTTATTTTCTATAATAAGAAATAATTGTGTATAATGGCTGAAGAATGGGTATGTCTAATGCTGCTGCTGGTCTCTGTCTGATTTCATCTCATGCTTCACTGTACCTGGAGTTCACTCTGCGAAGTATGCATTTCCTCTTTTCCAACAGTCTTATCAAACAATTTTTGCAACAATTGAGACCTTACCTCCTAATTTTTATGTATTGTTTAGCCAAGTTCTGTCCCCATGTGCTCCCCTTCCCCCATATATTCACCTGGGGGAAAAGCCCCCCTATTTTCACTTTTTGCATTGAAGACCATTTCATTCTCAAAACAGTGATGTCACTCAGCCCAGGCCTGGTTAATGACAGATCTATGGCAAATCAGATCAGTCAGACATGAGGGTCTTCAGGAATGAAAGGTGCCTTCTTGTGTGAGAAGTGTCAGTGCTAAACCATTAAATCTGTGCATCAATATTAAAGAATAAAAAAGCTGATTCTGTCCTTCTCACCTTATAACACTTCAGCAGCTTTTCAAGGCAGAAATATGCAATGTTATTTATTAGCTTCAGTAACCCAGGGGCTCTCATTTTAGTCAGCAAGCCATGAATCATCCACTGGGCATCTGACATGTACTGCAGGACTTCAGGAATTTAAGACGAATTAGACTCAGTTATTAGAGCCTCATCTTAGAATCTGTGTTTGTTTATAGGCTGCTTAGCAGCTATGAGTAGAGATTTACCAACTGAAAGCTATTTTCCATGTACATAAAACACAAATTTGCTAAAATAGACTGGTTAATGAAGTAAAGTCCTGGAATTATTCTAACCACTGTAAGGCAAAACCTGCTTAATTGTGGTAATGAGGTATTTGATGAGAGTCAGGGCACTTCTTGAGGCACGAACGTGTTAATACCATGAGTATGTCAGCTGGAATGCCGTGCTGTTGAAGCATAAAGAGTATCTCAAGACATTTTCTTTTTTCTTTTGCTTTGCATTGCACAGAATTTCTTCCTTTTGACAATGCTTTGGACTGCAAAAGGCCTAGGCTATGCTAGAAATTTCATTGATGAGCTAGAACATACTAACAAATACGTGTTTTTCCATTTCACCATTTCATAATTAAGAACTGCAAAGAAGCAAAGGGTTTGAAAGTTTTACATATTTTTGAATTGTATTTTATTATTATAATGATAATGCTTTAAATTAACAAACAAAAATTAACCCGAATGTTATTTTGACTTTATCAAAGTGTGTGACTTTATTTGTGTGGTTTTTGGAGATCAGTGGATTCAGAGAGGTGTCTTCCCAAGTTCTGTGAATTTCCTAAGCAGCTGATGACTCCATGGTGACTGTCAGGGCAAGGCAGCTTTTGAAATTTTCAGAATAGGTGCTGTTAGACACAGCAATAACAGTTTTGTGACAACTGGAATTCCTAATAATTCACAATATAAATGTTTGTGTTAAAGTCATTCCCTACCACTTTGAAATGGCAAATTGCCTAGCTACAGCGTTTCTTGTATAGAAATATGCAAAATAAGATAAACACTGCAAATTTTAATTATACTTAGAACACAAAAACTTGTTAAGGAGAAAGATTTTCAAGATATAATTACTATTATGTACATTAAGATTGTACCTATGAACCATCATAAAAGGTGGCTTTCTCCTGCTAACAAGAGGTAACAGGGGACACTTGCTACTTCACATACCTTCAGAGGTAAGTGTCAAACAAAACATGATAGAAGAGATACAGGCAGAAATTACACAAACTTAGAAATAGGGTCACAACAGTGTAAGAAATACTGGAGTTTTCTGTATGACGTACCTGCTATGCCTTTTTCCGAATAATATTCTCTACGTCAGCAATAACAATTTCTGGTCTTTCGAGTTATGTGGCTGCATGAAGGTATAAGGAGCCTTATTGTAGTCACAGTCACATTTTAGACTGATAACTGTGACTGGGTAACAGTGCTAGAAGCCATGCAGAAACAGCAGATAACAGCAGAAACAGACATAAATGTCAAGCTTTGCATTTTCATTTCAGCACATAAAGAACAGTAATCCTTCACTCAGTGTCCCAGAGACAAGATTTATTTCATATATTGCAGGCCACCCAAAATGCTTTGGGGTTGCAGCATTCTGAGAAATAGCAAATGAGAGATCTCAAGTGTATGAGTAAAGTAGATGAGAGATTGGATTTAGGTTAGACATTGGGAAGTAATTTCTAGCTCTAAGGACAGATGAGTGCTGGAATTCATTGTGTGCATAACTGTGCAAGGTCTCTCACTGGGGATATCTGTAAACAGGTTAGAGAAATGTCTGCCAGAAATTGTTTATGGGAAGCTGAGGATCCTGTTAGGGGGAAGGTGGATGGCTTATATGATACTACCAGGTTTATTCTGTGAATGATTTTGGGATGTAACATGCAAAAAGCTGACAAAAGGAAATTAATTTTTTTCTTTGTGTTCTATTTATGGACATGTTAAACAAGTGTTTTCCTAAGTCTGTATTCAAAATATTGTGAATCATTGTGTATTAATCCTTCTTTACAGGCACAATTAGGAAATAACTATAGTGGTAGTACTGGGGTTTAAGCCTCATGGTGGCATATGCCACTTATTTTACCAAGCAAATATATTCCTCTTCAATGGATCCCATGGCTCTGTTATTAAATATGCTGTCCACTGCTCATTTTATGGACAATTTGTAAGATTTTCACTTATTAAAAAAGCCCACAAATCAAAGAATCAAAATGACATATTTTTTCAATTGTAAAATATTTCTTTCTTATCCTGAGTTTTCCAAGAACTACAGCCCATGATTTTCACTTCATGTTCAAATAATCCAAAGCACTGTTGAATGGCCAAATGTCACCAGCCTATAAAATTATTTTGATTCTGGCCTATAAATTTGTCAGTTCACTTGAAAGATTCATCATCCATATCGAATTTCTTGAAAAACCGGCCTGATATTTGAGTTTTCCATGAAAATGTAAAGCAGAAATTACAGAAGGCCATTTTGAACATCTCTCTTGAGACAATATGCTCATATTACCTGAAAGCATCGCAAAAAATTCCTAGGTCTTATTTGACTCTGTTCTTGGGAAGAATGATATAAACCATACTAAAAATTCCTCATAAAAGCTCAACTAAAAAGCTCATAAAAGCTCAAGTAAAAAGAAAATCACATGGTTCATCTAGGTCACAAATTAAAAGAAAATAAAGTAGAAAAAGTGATTATAAATACAACTACCATTGCTAACGTACAACTGGTATGCAATAACTATTGAAAATATGTCCTTTTATTGTCATAGAATAGCAGAATCATAGAATATCTTGAGTTTGAAAGGACTGATAAGGATCATCATGTCCAAGTCCCTGCTCCTCTCAGGACTACCTAAAAATAAACCATGTGACTATGACCATCGTGCAGACATTCCTTGAATTCTGGAAGGCTTGGTGTTGTTATCACTTCCCTGGGGAGCCTGTTTCAGTTCCTAACCACTCTCTCAATGAAGAACTTTTTCCAAATAACACTCTCCCGATGTATTCAGTGTCTCTACTCTCAGAGATTCCCTGACATTCAGAGTTTGCACTGTCAGAGAGGAGATCCAAGAAGGTGTTACCACAGCTAGAGTGCTCGTCTGTATCTAAATAAAAAATAATTTTAAAAAAAAGAAGGTAAAGACCTTTGCATGGTAAGCTCTTCTGACCTGAACGTTCTCTCCATAGCTGTGTATTTAAAGCCTGCAGATTGACCCATCCCACCTGTCACCACAAATACGTGGCAGACTTGCAGTTAAATATAACTGTGTGGTACCCATAGCCACTTGATGATCAGCTACAGCAAAGGAAGCTGATCCTCATGACAACGTCCAGCTTTTCTTGAATGATTATAAAAAGCAGAGCTGCTCCAGCTGATATCTGAAAGCTCACTAATTACATGCTTTTCAGAAATGCCAGTCAGCCTTTTAGTCTTTGCAAAAGCTCTATCAGTGGCAATATGTATGAAAGACAAATTGAGAGAGAAGGTGACCAAAGTCCTTTAGAGAAATCTTCTTAAAGCAAGTAAAAGGACATAACTTGATAGTCACTGGTCACATGTTTGCAGCACTGTTAGCCAAGTTGATCAAAGACGTGATCTTAAATTTTGTTGCTAGGACGTGGATTATATACAGTTGTATAATGATGATAAATATAGACTAAATTCAGCATGGGAATTATAAGAAGTCTGAAAAGAATAGATATATTTTCCACAGACCGTGTTCACTTTACTGACATTTAAAATTCCCATTTTTCCCTACCACAATTGCTCTTTCTCCCTGAATTCCCCACAAGAAACACTGGACACAGCAGCTGCTTCACCAAGATTTTTAGCTGATGTCACATAGGTGGGACCTGACACTGTTTTGTGCCAGACCCTGACACCAATATGATGGAAAATACTGTGCTGTGTATGTTGCCCTACCATGGTATTCCGTGAAGGAAAAGTGCCATCTCTTATTGCTAAATATATACAAGTGAGCAAGTTGTAAGACTGAGGAAAACCCAATCCACTTTTGTTAGACGGGGCATTCAAAACTCCTCTGGATGTGTTCATTACAGCAGTCTTTACAACTAGTGTTTGCTTTTCTTATTGCTAAGAGAAGAGGATTTGCTATCTAGTGACTGAATATATCTGTCTGCAAGGTACCCAGTGCTTCTGGACAACATTCAAACCTGGTGCTATAAGCAAAGTTTCAGTCTCAATTCCAGTCACTCAGCAGTAGTTCATAGGTAATGTCAAGAAACTTGTGAGCTATATGCCATAATAATGGGGATAGGAAAAATGGTAGATACTGGAAAAATATAATTCACTATTTTCTAAAGACTCTCTATATATCAGTCGAGTACTGGTTATAACTTTGTAGAAATCTTAGTAAGAAAGCCTACCTGAAAGGAAATAGAGGTTAAAAGATGTCATCTAGCCTGTGGTCCTAAGAAAAAAGGAGGATGGTGAGCTCTATATGAAAAGTTAGGAAGACTGCTATTTAAAAGCCTGTGTAAAAAGTGCCTCACAATGACATTTCCATTATCTTTTTTTCATAAGCCAACTGTACTTTTCACCTTACAATAAATAAACGGGCAAAAAGACTTTTCTCTTCTGCAGAAAAATGCAGATGGCAGCTTACCTTTTACCATGGTAATCTATGTCTTAATTTTTTGCTAATAATGTCATGGAGAAATACAGGACACGAGAGAAACAGACTGGTTTTATTTTCATGCATGCCACTTGAACACAAACGCTGCAAGCCTAACAGTAAAATAAATGAGGGGAAGCTAATGATATTCAGCTTTCCACAGCTGTAACAAGTCCCAAAATCTTATTGCAGCTGATATGCTTCTTTAGGCAAATTAGTAGCTAGTTTTCCCAGACTGCTGTAAAACTGGCTTATCTGCACAGACTTCTAGAGGATGACCAGCTTATAAGTTGCTGATTTAACTGAGCTCAGAGTTAGAAACAAAGAAGAATGAGAGTTTCTGTCCTTTTCCCTCTCTTCCATGGTGTGCAGTGGTGTCCATCCTGCCCCCCTCTTTCCTACACCCCCATACTGATATTTTTATTTAAGTTAAAGAACAAATTCATGAAAATGAAGAATCCCTAATTCTCATTTACATGAGAAGTTTTTTCCTCATAATGATATTGAGAAGCTAAGACCAAATCCTCAAAATGAAACATCTTAATGCATTTTACTGAAAGAATTGTGTTCTTCTAGCCTAGCTTGTGATAGATTTTGGGTATTGATGTTATTCAGAGTTTGGCAGTACAAGATGCAAAGTCCTGTTCAAACTCCTCTTTGTCGCCTGAGTTTATGTCTCAATACCAAAGTGTGTTCTGAGAGAAGAGAGTTACATGACTTATGTTTTATTCACTAAATCTTGAGGCTTTTGGGAAGTGATTTTCACTCGGTTGTTATTAAGTTATGAAGACACATTCAGATCTTGTGATCATTGACTCGGTTCTATCACTTAGATAAGGTCTGAATTCAGACTTTTAAAGAAAGCACATTTTTATACTTGAGGACTCCAGTGGTGGAACTACTGGTCTCTTTTCTGTCATAAAAGCCTCTGTGGCAATTCACAGAGAAAACTTCATTAGCCTGAATTGTCAGAGAATGCTTATACCCTAGTTACAGATATCACTTCCTATTTTGGTTACTGCTGAGAGACTGTGATCCTTTTCCTTTCTCCTGGGAAATCTTCATTGTAAAGTAGGACTTAAAAGTAAAGTCAAAGCCACCAAAGTTTTAAAGCTGAGAGTGACAAAATGGCAGTTCTTTTATGTAGAATAAGAAGTTGGTTAGAGACAAACGAGAAACAAAAAATGCATCCCACAAACCAGAATCAGAGTAATCAGCCAGTTGCCTGAAATACATCTGTCACTGGACTCATAGAAAGATGCCAAGGTACAGCTTCACTCCAGCCACCTTCCATGTCACAGACCAGCACAGAAGGGGTTATAAAAGCTGTGGTTCACTAATGAGAAATATTCAAAGTGAAAAGGTTGCATGAGCTCATTATAATTATCACTAATTTTCCTTCAGTGGTTACTACAGTAAGAAAGAAACTTTAAAGGGACCCACTATACCAGCTTAATACTGAAAGGTAGCTGAAACTGCCTTCTGTAAGCTACAATGGCAAAAGTTTTAGCAGAACAGCTCAACAAATCAAGAGCACCTAGTTAGATAGAAAGTATTCCCAGGAATGGGCTAAAGAAAATGGAAAAGAAAGATAAAATGCATTTTGATATGTTAAGCCATATAACGGCATGTTATAATATTTTATTTTATCACTAGCATTTTTTTTCTGCTCAGGGGAAAATGAAGTTGTGAATACAGAAACAGGAATAATTTCTGAATCTGATGAATGAGGAAACAGCATCACTGATAACAAGCAGAATGTGGGAACAAGGGTAGTGCCATGCTTAGCCAGATATTGTCTGAAATGTGCATACTGAGGTGGAGAAGGTCAAAAAAAACCACTGCAAACACGTCCTATCAGTCTAGGAGTTTTCAAGATTTAATCAATTCTGCAGCACACAGAGTGTTCAAAGAAATTCCATATTGCCTTACATATTTTCTTTAGTTTTTTACCAAGCCTGCAAAGTCTGTTTCTCTTGGCTACATAAAAGGCCATCTGATCTTGACAGCCACCACGCCAGAAGGGTGCAAATGATTTGTGTAGCCCACAAAGTCGTTATGGATTCACAAGTAGGACTGAACCATGCAGTGTGCCCAAGTCCAGTTTACAGCCCAGAGGCTTAACCTAACAGCCATGTAGCCACAGTGCAGAAAACCCAAGTGATTTTGCTGAAATGAAATAAGGCCCTAGAGGTTGCTAACCCAGCTTTAGCCTAAGGTTTAATTTCTTTTTCCATCTCTGTCACACCAGTAGCAACCATTTAGTCTACCCTCCTCAACTACAGCAGCAAATGAAAGAGCTGTAAATCAACTTCCCTTCAGATACATCGCTCTTGAAGGGGATTTCCCTCTATTATTATAACATTGTGAGAAAAGACCATGCCACCTGAACTTTTTAATAAAAGTGGGATTTTACAAATTATTTAAGATGCCTGTGAAAACGGATGTTAAAATTCATACGTTCTTTGAGCACTGTTTCATTTCTGCTGCACTTAACATGTACTCCACCTGCACCATTAAGTTACAAATGGTGAGGAAAACGAACCCTTGCCACAGGCACTCTGTAGGCCAGGGATTGCTCCTGGAAGTATTCCTTCTTGCACAAAGCTCAGCAATCATCTCAGCACTGACACTGAGGAATAGGCTGTCTTTGCAATAAGGCTCCAGAGTGTTATCCGAATGGAATTAAACTCAATTATTTTATAATTAACTTCCACTCAAGATAGTAATTCATTAGCTTCAGGAAAAAACAAAGACAGTTACACAACCCATCTAACACGCTTGTTCCACACAGCACCCTATTTAGCACAAAGCATAGGGTAAGTTTTCTAGAAATTTCATAGCATGACTTGTAATATTTTCTGTGGTAATACTCATGTTAATAAGATAATGGAATGTACCATTTCCAGGTCTTTCTAAAGCGGTATTATTTTTATTCCAATTCATATGGTAACATCAATGAAATTATATCAGCTTCCATAGGCTTATCTAAAAGCACTTTTAAAGGAGATTAGTATGTTGTAAATGGAGAAAGAGAGGAAAGATGAACTGTGACTTGCCTCCTGTATCAGCCTGAAGGACATCTCTGAATACCATTATAACTCATTGCTCTAGGAGTTCTGACTGTTGTCTTTAATAGTACTCAACAATCCAAACAACAGACCTAATGTTGTCAAGCACTTAGACATGCCCTGTTAAAGCTATTAGATGTTATCTGTCTTTATTTTAGTTTTTAAATTTTTTCTTTATTAAAAGAAGGGAGAATTTTTGCTGAAAACCTTTCTTTTTAAAAAAAAAAAAACAACACCCAAACCATACTGAGAGCTGCCCTTCAATTAAAACAAGTACAACCTTATTTTTCATATTTTACATAGAAACCTTATTTCAGTATTTTTTTCATTTGTTCTCACAGTAAAAAAAACATCATTTAGATATCAGTTTTAATGTGCTCCAGTAATTTCTATGAAAGCTTAAAGTATGGAAATTAATTTTTAAAAAATCAAAATTAAACACCTGTAAGCTTTGTATGGTTCTATTTATTAATGTCTCTCCAAAGACATGTTTACTCTAAAACCAGTACTGAGTTCTTATTGTAGTTTAACTCTTATATCATTTTCATCAACCTTCCCTATGACTGTGCCCATACATAAATGCCCTCACATACATAAGGATTTTACTCTTTTTATGCTTTTGCCAAGAAGTAGTTTAAAAATCCATGAAAAAGGCCCCTTCAGAGCATTTTTTAAGTTTTAGAGTTATTATTTTCTGGGTCTTGTGGTCATATTAACTGCCTGTGCAGATTTTGAAAATATTGCAGGAACCTTCTAATAGTTTATCTGTGGTTTTGGATATTTTCTCATGGATCTGAATTTCTAATAGGTAAGTACTACGTGGAAAATGAGGTTTTGAGGCCTTTCCATGGTAACTCAAATAATGCTTTCCTCTTGTGCATTCCTGTGAATTTCTATCTGAATGCCATGAGTAAGGGAATCTGGCAGAACAGAAAAGGGGGACATCTGGGGAGTCTGCAGAATTGCATGCACTGAGCAAAAGGGCTGCCTCATGGCCCTGCCTGTAGCTGAGTCTCACAGCCTCCCTCACACGTCATTGCTGAAAACCAACTTACCGATTCCTGACTCATACACGTGCCAGAAAATACCAGTACCAACTGCTTTCTTTGGATCCTGCATTTCTGGGGGGAGCAAACTCCACTGGCAGATCTACTTGACAGAACTAGAAATCTGCCCAGCGGCTACACCCACTTACCGTCATCTCTGCCGTCAGCACAAAGGCGACTGGTTCCCTTTCTCTGTGAGTGTAGTGGATCAGGGACCACGTTTCCCAAAAGAGACTTTTTGTCCCCAAAAAGCACACAGCCAAAAGACAGAAACATGAAGAAATCAAAGAAGACAATTTTGAAAAGCATGTGTTTTAATCTGGTTTTTTGGTAGAAAAGGTAAAAATGGAATAAATCAAGAAGCTGAATGGCATCCCTTCTTCAGTGTTGTCACTTTGCAGAAATTTTCAGATGTCAACCTGTTCTGTAACTTGACAGTTAAAATGTTTAAGGTTACTTCTACAACAATGATAGTCTGGGCAGTATTCATAAATATTATTTAAATCAAAAGAGATTTCCACTCTTTTCTGTGTGCTAGTTAAATGTAAAGAGAACTCTGACATTTCCAGTTAGTGTTTGCCACAAAAGGTATACACATAATATAACAGAAAATTGATACTGATTTGAACACCTAAAATCATACCACCACAGCACAATGAGTCAGAACACTTACCAAACTCTTCTTATCTAAAATAAAAGTCATCAGCAATGTAAAACAGATACTGAAAGTCTAGATGAAACACTTAAAAATAAAAACAAGCCATCCAGAGATAATTCAAACAATTTGAAATAGATTCAAAATTATAATGTAGTGCATGATTTTTAAAAAAATGTGGATTTGTTTTTTTATTCTTGATCTGAAATTAATTTACAAAGCAACTGATACTTACATTAATTGAATTAATAGAATCACACTTAGTATTTCAGAAGAGTATAGACAACCTTTCATGGAAATGTTTATGAAAAATTCTGAAAGCATATAGAAGTTCGTCAGGCCTTAAAACAATCAGAGAAACATGTCAATCCTACTGTAAAGCAGCATGTCGAAGAGGATGGATAGCAAGCTGCCTGGCTTACTCTGGACATCAATGTCTGGCCTTGCATGGCAAGATTAACAGTGACAGTACAGCTTGGTCATCTCTGGTGGATCTAAGTGGAATAATTTAAGAGATTAACTGGATGCCATTACTGGTCTGCAGAGGACATTATGCCCCAAGTCTAAAAATTCATACGTTTCAGCTTTAACTGCCCAGAAAGGCAATTTGGGATAACTTCATTGCCCTGAATTGAATTGAGAAGCAGTTATTTATTCTGATCTGGCCATTCCCAAAATAACAGATAATCACTGGTATACAATAAAGGATAGGATAATAAAGATAGGATGGTAATAGGATAATAAAGAAATTCCATCCTAAGTTGTCAGCAGAAATTCCTTCCTGTACTTTTACTGTCAAACTGTAGGGCTTAAGAGGAGTCTCTCATGCTCTCCCCTTGGTTTTGTCCTGAGTAGCATTTGCATTTTCTTCATGGGCTTGGCCAGTGCTCACCTCACTCTTTCTTCTGTGACCATTGCTAGGGACATGAATTAGATAAGCCTACAGTTTATCCCAATTAATAAAGCATGGGAATGTAGGACAAGGAAATGACAGCTAAATTCTTATTTGTATCACCTAACCTTTTTGTTTGTCCTTTAGACAGCTCTGCAGAATCACTGAAAAAAATTATATTTTTTGTGGTTTATTCTGCATGACCTTATTTTTTCACCAGTAAATAACTTAGACAATAATACTTAACAGACTGACATACTTTGTGTTAAATGGAGCACTGAGATAGGTAGAAGAAATTTTGAGAAACTGACACTAACTGCTTCTATCTCATGTGTTTCTTAATACATTGAATTATTTTTCCATTAACCCCACAGGGATCCTATTTTATGAGTCATGAATGGACAGGAAATTTTATTTCTAAAGGACTAAAGCTGGAGTTGCTGAAGACACCCGCGGGTGTGTAGTCAGATCCTTTCCTAATGGAGAGCAAATGCTCCCACAATAACAGGACAGACCAAAAAAAAATTAAGGACAGTATGGTGTGAGGGGAGGAGATAATTCCCTGCTTCCCACTTAGGTAGTACTAAATAGAGTTTGTGTTCTAGATTTTGTTTATTTTTTATGATTCCTTTGTGGCTTGACACAAAATGGAACTGCCTAAGCTTGGTAAACAAGTGAAAACTTAAAGTATGAGCTTTTATTGCAGTTACTTAAAGAATCATCTCTGTGCTGCTGAGGGTAGTCCTCACACAGTCTGGAATGTGGTCAAACTATGAGTCAGAAAGCCATAAGCTTCAGGTCTGGACTCTTTGGGAAAGAGAACACTGCTGACACTCATTATGATCCTTTAAGTGACTTCTGATTTGAGAATTTCTATTAAATATTTCTGTTAAGAGGAAGTGCAAAAGAAGGACCTAGATTTTCGATTTTTTTTTTTTAAGATTCAGTTGCATTTTTGTACAATATCCTTTGTTAAATGTGATGTTTTGCTAATTGAGTGGATCTGAAACTTTAGGCTCAAAAACCTTCCATCTGAGACCAATTCCTTTTTAATTTTCTCCTTCCTTAAATTACTCCCTCATGGCAAAAAAGATGTTCCCTCCTGTGAGAGAGACAGTAGAAACTGCTTAGACTCATTGTCAAACACCAGTCACTTTACTTGTGTGCCAAAGACGGGGGAAAGATCCCCACTGATATACTTAGTGGGAGATTTGTATCCAAGATACAGCAGCCATCCTCCTTGCTCTCCCCTCTTGCCCAGAAAAAGGAGGAACCATTTGGCATGGGACTGTGCACTGTCCAAGATGCAGATGGAAATTTGAGGGGTGTTACTAAGAGACAGTTTGGGATTGGACTACTTGATCCACCACTTGCATGACCAGGCAGGTTGTCTAAAGGCTCTTCTGCAATTTTCTATAACTTTCTATCATTTTCTCTCCCCCTGCACATAAGGGTGTGTACATTCCAGAAAGACCCAAATAGTAGTCACTTAGTGCAGAAAATGGAAGCTTTTCCCCCCCAAAAAATATGCAGTGGTAAAAATGTTGTGGTAAAAAGCGTGTTGGCAAAAATAAATCCACTGTTATTACTATGAATTAGTTTTAAAAACACGAGGCAGTTTATTGTAATGATTCCATTTTTGTTCTTTGCAAGGACCATAGGTGACAGCTATAGAATGTTGATGTATAGAAAACTAATTAACCTACTCATCCACAAAAACACCCCACATATTTTTGCATGGCTTATTGTGAAGGAGAGTAAAAGAACACTATAAATTATCAGTTTTCATGAAAAGAAGTGTTCTTCTTCATTAATGAACAGCAAACCTCTTTATTTTTTACTTGAGCAGCCAAAAAGAGTCTGTGCTCTCCTTAACCCTCTCATACCACGAGCCTGAGGGATTTCCCAACACAAAAGATACCCATTATACATTAATGGCAAGAGTATTAACTCATCATGTTTAAATTGACTTAAACTGCAGAAAAGAGGACTTAGGTTAAACAGGAAAACTTCCAAACCTATACCTGGGAGAGGTTTTCTCAGGAGGCTGTGAACTTTCCAATATAGGTACTTTCTAAGTAAAGTGGGAAAACCTGTCAGAATTTACACTGGAACAGCTGATCCTCTTTCAGCAAGGGGAATTAATTAACTTTCCCAGTTCCTTTCCAGATCAATTTTCTAAGATTTGTTTAAAAAATAGTGATATTTTGCTAGGTTACTTACAATACAGAATTTTGCTGTGAGAGAAAAAATTTATTCTGAAATTTTTAAGATGTTGAAATGATTTCTCTAACTAAAAAACAAAAAACAATAAACCAACAAAGAAACAGAGTTCTGGAAAATAAAGTAATAATTTAGTCTGGGTTGTGGCTGGACTGTAAACTGCAATGATAAACTCAGAACAAGGGAGGTAGGTGCTAACTAATTTTGTGGATTATCATCTTCAGCCAACTATTCGATATAGATTTAGTGATTCTTGTGGGTCCCTTCCAGCTCAAGATATTCTATCATAAAAGATTCCAGAGAGAAGAACACCTGACTGCCTTTGTGAAGACATTACTTTCTTTAATTCTTTCTTTTGTTCCTACTTTACACTGGGCTATAAAACAATCTCAATCTTAATTCTAAAAGTCTACCCACTTCCTTTTTCTATGTAGACCTGATGAAGGGTTGATTCCTTTTCCTATCAAAGTTAGAAACAGTTGAAAAATCTCAGAAAAAGCGCTGAGAGAAATTATAAACACTGTAAATACATGTTGCAATGGTCACACTTTGCAAAAAAAGTAGTCTGACATTACATACTAAATAAAATTTTCTTTAATTAGGGATTTTGGAATTTTTGGAACTACAGTATTTTAGGATTAGATTGGGCAAACATCTCTTGGCAATAACATAAATCTTGCCTGAGGGCAAAGAGATATAAAAATGGTCCCTTCCAGCAGTACTTTTTACTACTCTGAATTTACTGACTAACCAGTTACTGTTCACTGCAGAGGAAAGACCCTTACACTTTAAACCTAAATGCTAAACCAGCTTAAAATAAATGGAAAGGTGTTTGCTGAAAAGGTTTGGCCACTACTGCAGGTTTTTCTTTCACTAATAATAAAAGAAATATATTGCTATACAACCTATGTTGTAAGCTAAAGAAATTAGCTACTAAAATTTGATAACATAATTAAACAACAGGGCCTCTCTGCTGGAAGATAATAGATGACAAGAAGAGTTATATATACTGAAACTGTATTTATGGCACATAAATTTACAATGTCCTATTACTATTTGGTAAAGCCTTCAGAGGAATGGATCTATTTTTCTGTAAGGGCAAGGATTTTTTTTCTTATCAATTTAAGGTTTTTCATGTTAGGAAAAAAGGTCTCTGACGTTTCTTTTGTTTAAAGCTTTATGACCTTTAAAATCTGAAAGTCCTCACAACATGAAATCAGAGCAGGACAATACATAACTCCAAGTAACTCATGGCAGGCCATAGGGCAGGTATCCCAGAATCCCTGGAGCTGTCAGATGAGGTCTCAGTGATGCATTTCATCGTGCAAATTGATATGAGCTCAGATTTTTTATACAATTTCAGTGATTTAGCAACAGTAATATATTTTAAAAGCAAAAAATTAACAAAAACCTTTTGGCTTAAAGAAGGAGAAAATAAAGATTTCCAGAGAACTTTTATTTATTTATTATTACTAGAGGATTGTTAAGGTTCCTTCCAAGCCATCCTATGATTCGGTTTCCATTATTTATTATTGCTATGAAATATCAAGTTCTCTTTAGAGTCCTAATGTACTGTTTTATTTTCTAAATAAAATGAAGGCATCAAAAAATTCTATCTCCTTTGAAATACAGTTATTAAAAAATTTTCTCTGGATTTGAAGTAGCAACAAGGCCATAAATATCCTTCAGGATACATGTGCTGGGTACAAGAAGTACATGTCACGTAGTCTAGAGATAGAGAATTTTGGTTAGTTTGCTAATGTTTAAACAGAGAATATTTTGTTTAAAAAGCATAGGTCCAGGAGCCAAGCTGAAGCCCCTTTAATTTTGTTCTTTCTGTAGCTGAAGTGGGAATCTCTTCTATGTCTGGGATTTCTGTATGAGTGTACACAACCTCTGGAGATGGGGCAGTGGAGAGCTGCCAGCAGCAGTGCTGCAGGTGGACACACTTCTGGAAGCAGAAATCTTCTACCTTCCAGAAGGTCCGCTGTCCACAAAATGGTGTGTCCCATCTGAAGAACACTACAACAGAACCACTTCAGCCAGCACATTTTCTTGAATCTGCGCCTTTTCTAACACATGCCATTTAGGGCTTATAATCAAATAATCCAGTTAATTCAGTTTTGATTAAATACAGCACATATCAAATTAGAAGACAGAGCAATCACTTCATGCAATACCTGTGAAAGTTCGTGATCTCTGTGGTTAAATACATTTACAGACAGTTTATCCTTTTTTTACTTTGGAAATAATTAGAAGAAGTTACAGGAGCAAATTGCTGGAATAGTTTTCCAACACACATTAAGTAGGTAAAGCTTCTATTTCATGTCCAACAAATGGTGATTTTTTGTAGAATTTTTTTTATGGGATCAAGTTTTATGATTAGATGGGGAAACAAACAAGGGCTTTTAATTTTATTCATAAGCATTTGATACGTTGCCTAATTCTGTCTGGGTTACTTGTACTAAATGAGTGGGTGCAATAATCTTATTCTTAAATCAAGCAGTTTTTTTCTGAATGATTTTATTTTCTTCTCTGGTTTGTGTAATTTATTCACCATTATCTCAAGATATCATGGGAACAGAAGCTGTGGGAGGGGTAGACAGCAATGCTGATGTCACGCAGGGTACAATACATGAAGCTTTTATGTCTAAGAAAAGCCATTTTTTAGGGGGGTGCGTATGAAAAATCCAGATGTAACTACATTAACCTTCCCAATACTTGCATATGCTAACTTTGTCTTAATAATTGGTAAAAGTACTTAAAAATGAATTGAAATTATAGATCCTTAGTGCAGGGGAAAAGCCCTGAAGAAAAAAGAAATAATTCCATAAAATAAAAACTGATTTTGTGTGTTGTGATTTTTTTTCTTCTACATTGGTTCTCTATTTCCTCAACAGACAGACAAAATAATTAAGGATATGTATTCCAAATCCTCTCATGTTACTCATTTTAATAACAGGAGATACAGTAGCATATCTTGCAATTATTAACTGCCTTATCTTTATCACTTCGTTTTCATGCTGAGAAATGTTTTGCTGCCTGATTGCTAAAGGCAAAATAGAGCAATATTTTTAACAGCATGTACCAACTTAACTATAATATTCAGCAGCCAAGGGGTCATCCAGAAGAGATGCCTTTGTAAAAATATAAATTAGCAAGAATTGGTTTATTATGATAATGTCCTTTCTAGGAAAAGAACCATTTCGCTTTACATTGGTTAGGTACATGGGCAGAGGAAGATATTGCTTACATCAGCTGAATAAAAAAACAACTCCTGAAAAATATTTCATATTATCATATTATCAAGGTTTCAGGCCCTTCTTTGACTCTAACAAGTTGTCCAGATCCAGAGTGTAACTCAGAAAAAGAACAAGGAAGATGTGGGAGAAAACAACAAAAATAGGTGAAAAGAGAAGGTTCAAGAAAATTGTGGTAACCTAAGCGCTAATACCTGGGACTGTTATTTCTCAAATTGCTCCTTCCAGGATCAGTCTTTGCCTTTGTTTTTAACTATAAGAATTTCTTTGATCACTTTTCAGTACTAGAGAGGTGGGGCCTGACATGGATGTGAAATGTAGAGAACTAAGATCTGTAAGTTAAATAACTCCCAGTCCTTTCACAAACAAATAGAAAAAATAATAAAAAAAATGACACTTGAACAAAATAACATCATTCCTGATATGATCAAACTCCTACTGAGAGTAGTATCATTTCAGTGATGCCAGCTTCAGATCTTAATTATAAAAGGGTTGAGCCCTTGAAAATCTGAATAACTAGTGTATATCTTTTAAACTTTTGAAGGAGAATAGTATTGCATACTGATTAGGAAAAAGTTTGAGAGAATCAGATAAAAGGTAAAGGGATTCAAACCTATGTTCCTCTAAAATATCCTAGACTGTATTTCCTAGATTGTGGGAACCCTTAAATTTTTTGGTGGTTTTTTTTTTCTTAGTCTTCCAGAAATTGCCATCTTAGCTTTTATTGAGGACTTTGCTTTGGGCATAAGTTATAAATTTAAAGCAATCTAAGCAAATATAACCAGCCTTTATTGTGCCTGTAACAAGGAAATTATCCTTACCACATTGCTTTTCTAAAACTCAAGGAGATTAAAACTCTCAATCTGTGGGCTTATTTTTTGCAGATTTTCTGTTTGGAAATATATATATATTGTTTGGACCCTGCACATAATGGCATTTCAAATCTAATGTTTTTTTCAAACCTTTTCAAACTTTAAGTGTACTATGAATATATATTTCGAATATATATTTCAAATATGTTCTCTGAAGGTGCTGAGTTCATTCTATTCTACTATATCAGAAAACTGATTTGTTGAGGTTACCTTCCTCTAGCTCTGGCTCCCCCACAACGAGAAGATAAGATGTAATTTTCATTGAATTGCAGGTCTGTGTGAGCAGACAAATCACCTTTAATTGTCTAATAAATTCTGCACATACAGAGAAACCTTCTTCTGCCCCAAAACCAATAACAGAATATTCAGTCTGAAACATGTTCTATACAGTGCTAGTTATCAAGTTTTAGCTTTTAGTCTTCACCTCCAGACAGCAAACCACATATTTTGCTGACCCAACGCATCAATAGGTTGATTTGATGTACCATGCAATGTGCCTTTTCTTGATGCAAGATAGTCCAAAAGAGATCCTGAAATGCTTGTATATTTTGCAGACAGAATGGAAGCACAGATAGCACACTTATCAAAATGTTCATAGTGCTATTAGTGAAAAAGTTTGGCTTTGTAGCCTACCATGCTAGCCTACCATATATGTTCTTTCTCCGTCTGCTCATTCAATAAAAGCTACAACATCCAGTGATATAAATTTGGAACATACCTGTCTTTGGGAAGATTGGATTGTTTTAACTCATTTCAGCATGAACACAGGGATTCACTATCAAGGAGCACCCTGGGGCACCTAATACCTTTTTTTTTTTATGTTTTACTTTCCTAGGAGATAAAATCAGCTAGCAAGTATTTATTAACTGGAAGCTTAACACAATATTTGAAGTGGTGTTGTGCCATCTGCATACAGGAACACAAAGAGAGCTCGGAAATAATAAGACAACCTCATTTATTGTAGTTCAAATTTGAAAGATGGGAGAGAAACTTTCAACAGTTATGACCTTTCATAAACATGAAAAAAATTCTGTTCTGTTCTGTTTTGTACTGGGATAGAGTTAATTTTCTTTGTAGTTGCTTGTAGGATGGTGTGCTTTGGATTTGTGACCAAAACAGTGCTGATAACAAGCTGCTGTTTTAGCTACTGCTGAGCAGTACTGACACAACATCAAGACCTTTTCTGCTTCTCCCCCCCACCCCTCCAGTGAGGAGGCTGCGAGTGCACAAGGGGCTGGAAGGGGATACAGCCAGGAGAGCTGACCACGACTGACCTACAGCATGTCCCACACTGTATGGAACCGTGCTCAGCAGTAACAGCTTTAGGAAAAAGGAGCAAGGGGGAATACCTGGACTGATGGCATTTGTCTATAATTATTTTTGTGGTTGGAGGGGGAACTATTGTTATGGTCTGTTTAATGTGAGATATGAATGTTGAAATTAAGTTTTTAAAAAAGAATTTATAAAACTGGTTGCTTTGACTTACCTGGTTTGGAGGACAGATACCTCAGCTAATGCTGAATGTAAACATTTACCAAAATGTAAATGCTCAATTAACACTTGAGAAAATGTGTTCTTTATAAAATTCTAGGTATTACTTTCAGGTTAAAATTCTAGTTTATCTAACTAATGTGTATTCAAATAAATATGTTTCTTTTTTTTTTATGAGTTGAGATTATGAAATCTGTCCAGTGCATGACCACTCTGAGCATGTAATAAAGAACACTGATTCACACTGTTTTGAAAGAAAAACACAGAAAAGCCTTTCTTTGAATGCCCACCGGAAATGTCTGTCCTAAGCCGTCGATTTCATTATACTGTTGGAAACATTTTTGCCCTGAGTGCTTCTTCCAGCCCTGATTCTTAATTGTTGTTATTTGGCAGCATGAAATATTGATGACATTGGTCAAAAAGATTGACAGCTGCATGAATTGCTATTAAGCAGCCTGTTGGTTGTAGCTTAAAGTTCAATAAATACCAAGTTGTAGTATAAGCCTCAGGGAGCTGCTTTTTTTTCTTTTTCTGAACAACTGGAAATTAACTATTTGATGTCTTTATAAGCCACCTGTCTTTTTCCCATCAACTCTACTCCTTCCCCCTCCCCCCAGTAATTTTTATGACACTAAAATAAAATAAATGGCTGATTTGGTAAAGCTTACTTCTCTGTCCAAGTATGCTCTCATAAATGGGGACCATGGCTGCTTCCTGATCCTGAAGGACCAAATATCACAGATGTAACTATCTAACCTATTGTTCTAACAACAGAAAAATCATTCAGAAATGGCACGAGCTGGAGAGGACACGGGACAGAACAATTTCTGAAGTAAGTTAAGAATAACTTGTGTAATACTGATACATGAGAATGTATTTCAGCTCTCTCCCCCACAAGTGTTGTGATCGAATCACATACTGCTGGGATTTGCAGTTGTACATACACACAACCACATAATACCTTGTTGGAGAGCTTTAATGATTGTGTATTAAGCTGGAGACCAAGTCTTTACCGACATACAAATTTTTAACTTTTTTAATCGTGGTGTGCACATTCTCTTTTTAAAATGTGCACATCTGCTATCTAAATCTTAAATTCTAGTTGATTTTTTTTTTCTTTCAGAGCAAATATGTTACCTTTCTTGCCTACAAGCAAATTTAGATTTTTACGACCTGTTTCTCTGCTGGTTCAGAGATCTCTGGCATCAGATTTCTATATTCATTACTTACCTAGATCAGTTCCCTATATGTCTTCAATATTCTGTGTCATTCCTACTTGTGATATGACATACTGTCTTTTTGTCTGTGATCAAAATAAGGTAATTGCAGCAACAGTAAGAATCTGTTACAGTTCCTCAGTGTCTGATTTAGTCAGGATGGATAGACTGCAAAAATACCTTACTGAGTCAGTACATGTTAAATTATACCAATTAGGGAAAAAACATGAATATTGTACTGATATGTATATCTATATAGATTCCAAAGCTTCATCCTTTCAGATATACTTGAATTAATCATAATTTTGGATGATTTAGGCAAACACAACAGTGTCCCATCATTATTAACTGCTACCACTAATCAAGCAGGGTTGGTTTGACTGTTACAATGCTGACCTACTTAACCTGCACTTAACACATCACATGTGAGCAATACAACACTGTTTATAGGCTGGAACTGAAACTTGGAGACAGCACCATATTGAAGTAGTTTTGATATTTTTAGTCATTGATATATTTTTTTTTATTTGTTGTGAAGGTTTTTTTTCACTCATGGGCTATGTAGTCTCCTGGGAGGTTTTGCCCTTAGATGTGTTGTTGTTGTGGTTAGGATGGATATTTAATGTATACTGATAATGACAGAAAATTAACTTTTTTCACTGAAACTTAATTGAACAATCTCTCTTCATGCCATAATCACTTTTAAAGTCTGTCTATTAAGTTATACTGAGGCAAGGTTTTAATTTAATTTCCTCTAATATCAATCAGTTACTATTGCATGAACATTTTGAATTCTTTCTTATGTTGCAAAGGTTAGTATTTTCCCCAGCTTTAATGTACTGTACACATTAGCATACAGTAAAAGAATTAATAATAGGTATTGCATTTTCAAAACTAAATAACTTTATGTATAATTTTCAAAGTGTGTTATTACTTGTTTACCTTTTGGTAAAAACAAGAAAATTTAATTCTTTGCTAAAAAGAATTGATAAGCAACTTGTTTAACCAATGGTTGCAATCTTTGTCTTTGTTCACAGCATCTGTAGCAATAGAACCCACTGCATTTCAATGCTGACATTTAATCAATGCATGTAAATCACCTTAGAGGCCTATTATTCTTGTATTCATTAATTCTGTCATGCAGAATACCAGCATGTAGGAGAGTTATATACAAAGTTTTTGCAGCTGAGGTAAAAAAACGGCATGCATAATCAGCTGCTCCTAAAGTTCCAAGCTGATTCTGACAAATGGCATGTGATACTCCACAATAGGTGTGAATAAAATCATGAGATTGCTGACTTAAATTGTACCAGAATTTTATTTAAAGAAATTTTTATTTAAAGGAATTTTTGAGTTAGGAAATTTTCAGCTGGTTGGATACCCTTGCCATTGACTTTATAATACATACCTTCTGTTTGCTAGCTTCTGGGGGGTAGATAAAGATAAAAATAAGTACAGGGTTAGCTCCTTTTTATGGAAAGACTTTTAAAACCAAATGCCTGTGTTATACAATAAACAAACAGAATAAAATCACACATGGCAAGGAATCAACCCAAATAATTTCTGGTCAGGCAATGGCATCTTAACATTTTCAAGTCAGTTTGTTGTAAGAACATACTGGAATTTACACTTGCTGGTCTCTCTGAACACTTACAGCCCACTGGAATTGAAAAATGAGTTTGTATTCAGGCCAGTATTTGGAGGAAGAGTGACTGCAAGCACTAGAGAATACAGCGAACAGCCAGCAAACAGCAGATGGACATGCTTTGGTACCTACATTTCTGCACGGGTAAGTCTACTCTATACTCCACCATCTCGTAATAGAGTTTTACTTGTGAAGCATCAGTTTGTCAAAATAAACCTGTCATGTAGAAACTACCAAAGAAACAACCAATTTCAACCTGTTGGTCAGATGAGCTGGCGTCGTACAGGGAGCAAAGCCCCAAACTTGAAGGCGGCCTGATACCAACAGAGCAGATGTAGCAACACATGAGGGGCAGACAGAGCAACGTGCTGCTCACTTGCCTCTCAAATAACTTCCTCCATTAAGTGGAGGAACTATGGCAACTCATGGAAGAAATCTGGGAAAACGAAACATGAGAGCTGAAGAAGAGGTGGATTTTCTGTCCTTGATCAGCATCCAGAGTTTGACATTCTACTTTTTTGTCAGATTACATGAATGAGCCATTCAACTCAAAAGTTCAGATTGAAACATTTCAAATCTTTAATAGAAATAATTTTAAAATATTTTCTTTCATTTTTCTGTTTAAATGTAAAGACACTTATTTTTCCTGAAAAATAGTTTGGAAACCATTCTATGATTGTATGAATTCAAACTGAATCTCAGTAACCCTATAATTTTTTTTTCTTTGTTATTATGTGAAAATGATATTTTTTTTACAATTTCCACTTTAAGAACATTTACATCATAAGGAACATTTCCCAACATTTAGTTTTCAAGCACTTTTGCCATGAAATTTTAAGTATTATTTTTCCCAGAAGTTATTTTTATATATATATATATATATTACATATATATATATATATATATATATAAGTCACAGGACCAATTTATATAACCCTCTGTCAACCTGCTGTCCCCAAACACATCACTTACCTGTATAGAAGAGAGAGAGAGATGCCCTGAGTTTAAGTGTGCTCTGCTCCTTTGCTGGAGACCTGAGTGGCAGAGGACCCCAAGCACTGAGCAATCAGTTTGGAGGTTGTCCCAGTGACACTGGGGCAAGGACTTATTCTGCACTGTGAACTGAAGAAATAGTAGATTTAGACCATGGAAAACTGTAGCTTCCTCACAAGGGATCTATTTGAGGTTATCTAAGCTCAGGCTGTGATTCACTGTGGGGAAAAGAAGTGAGAAGAAAGGTTAAAGCAGACAAAATAAATAAGAGAACAAAATGGAAAGGAAATACACAGTTTGGCAATGAGGTCTTTTTTATTATAGAATTTCTGTGACCTTTAAGACAGACTGTCTTGACTGGTTGCCTGAACAAGTTTCCACCCTGCAGTCCTGAGTCCAGTTACATGCCTAGTAGCTCATTTTAAAACACACCTGCCATGCCACCAGCTTCTGAAGCTGCTGTGCATGCTGGCTGAACAGACTATGCCTTGGAGGCACTCTTGACCATGACCTCCTTTTCAGGCAGGTCACAATAGTTACCTGCCCAAGAGGCACTGTCTTATTGATTCACCTGCCTCCGAACACATGTACCAGATATCTGAGATGCACCTGCTTTACACGGACCAAAAACTGAACAGGTATTTATTATACCTGGGAAGTAGTCAGCCATGAATGATGACTGTAGCTTCCAGCAGGTATGAACATGTGAATCTCTCTAAGCGGCAACACATACAAAGAATATGCCCCTTAGGGGGGTCAAGGCAATTACGGGAAAAATTTGTAACAGCTATATCCCCCAGGCATACCAGGCACCTGCCAACTCACTTCTGATTAACCTGTTGTGTTTCTAAACACAGAATATTTTTTTGCTAGACTTTTATATACATTAAAATAGTTTCAGTGTATGCACAGACATTAATTTTCATATCTAAGCCCTCATGTAATTCCTTTTATTTTGCTGATCCTTTGTCTTTCGACCCTCAAAGACTGTATGATGATACTAGTGAGAGGTTTACCAGCTTCAAAGCTGGAACAAAGCTGAATCTGAGTCTTCAGAAAAATCTGGATTCTGGTCAATAGATAAGATTATGAAAAAAAAACCTGAATGAACATTGACTTACAGTCTACAAACCCTATTCCATATAGTAACATTTATTCTGAATCACAGCCTGAGTTTTGTTTTGGGAATGTTGAGAGTAGATAGCAGAGGTCTAAGAGTCTGCAACAGACATGACAAAAAGGATAAAGTCAGAGGATAAACTACTGAAAGTGGACATGGGAGAAAACCCCCCAAAAAATCATACTTTCTCTTAAAAAATAAGGTTGAGATTCTGAATTTTGAGGTACTTTCTTTTAGAAGATAATGTATTTCATGGGGTTCAAAATTGGCTGTACCTGCTATTTACTAAGGAGAAATTAAAGAATCTGAGTGACTTGAGAATTCATTTTTTGGAGTTTAGTCATCTTTGATTATCTGCAACTGAGGGATTCAGTGCATTGTCATTTCATTTTATGAAAGAAAATAAATGACAGAGAAAGTCAAGCTAGACTTGTGTTCTGCTTTTCTGGTAGTCCGCTAAGGTGCAGTCAGCTCTCATTCTGCATAGGGTAGCCTTTGGAACAAGTGAGCCCCAACCAGATGTGTTGCCCTCTTTTCTATGGCCCTGAGCACAGAAAGGACAACCTCTTTCTAAACCATTTACAAGTTGCTAAAAATAGCTTGCTGTTTGATCCCTTTTACCCTTGGCTTTTGTTTTCTTCTATGACAAAGGGTAAATAAAAGAGGAAGATTAAATCACATAAATATATATGTGGCTATATGCAAAATAAGCATATGTGAACCTAAGGTTCTTTTGCTAAAGGGCAACTGGTCCTTTTTTTCTTCTCTGCACAACCAAACATGTGCAAGGTGATTTAAAATGAGGAATTGTTGAAAAGTACAAATCCCATGGAGTAGAGGTTAAAATTTTGGATTGAATGAAGTGGAAGCTTCTCATTTATAATCAGTTTTAATCACATTCAATACTCTAAATCAGATTAAAATTGGACATTAGTGGTTTAGGATAAAACCATGCTTCACTCCACCTTACATTAACATCTTTTTAAATACCAGTGTTTTGGTTTCACAGCTGTGTGCTCTATAAGAAGGGAGATATTTCTGATACAGAGAAGGTCATTCATTAATACCAGTGATTGAAACGGACAGAACTAGCATTTTTTGTGGTTGGGGAGAACAGAGACAAGGACAAAACAAACTCTCTGTGTTTCAGAAAGTAAAAGGAATATGCCCAACCATCAATTTCTTCAGTACCTCCACCCATGGTTGTTTTCTTGGAAGAAGTCTACATAGCCGGGAGCAAGGGAAGTAAAACATTTTGAGTAGAAGACTGTGAAATAAAGTTTGTTCCTCTAGAAACAGAAAATACAGTTGTGTCCGCTCAACGGGTTATATCAGTAATGGATCTGTATCTCTGATCTTATTCATCCAATTTATCTATGGTGGACCATAAGATTTATTTCTTCAAGCCTAATGAATTTGAGAATGAAAGATAAGGGAAAAAAAATATATGGAAATTCAAAACAAAAACATTGGTTTAATTTTTAGAAGGTCTTTATAACAGTAAATGTAAACTATTATTACGATAAATGAAACTTATAGTCACTATTACTTTAGATGCTCATGAATCTGTCAGTTCAAAAAGGACAGAGCTTGCCCTGTTCAAAATGCAGGAGAAAGTTCAAACAGGGGAACCGTGAAAGGTAAATGTTATGCAGCTATGAAGCCAACCTGGATTTTCTGTTTGGTCATCTGAAACTAGTTGACTGAAATACTACAAGTAGAGGAACAAAATGGTACAACAGCAATCTAAGCCTTCCTGGGCCAGGTCATTGTTTTTCCCATTCATGGGATTAGGTTTTGTTTGCAATCACTTATAGATTAAAATCAGAAAAATTAAACTAAGCACTTCAACTTGAAGAAAAAAGTCTAAACAAAGTACATTTTTTGCATAAATTTTCAGTATTTAAGAACCCAAGTTATCAGTCAAAAGTAAAATATAATTAAAAATTTCTATATAGCAGTGAAAACCATCTGCTTCTGAACTTCCAATCCAAAATTTCTTCCAGCTCATTGTCTTTGAATATTTCCTTTTGAAGATTTTAAAATTGGTAGAGTTTTCTTCAATATTCTGAGTCTAGTGCTCTTCTATCTTCCGTATTTACAAATTTTGGATGTATCTCAATCAACATGCTCTAATTGGTTAGAGAGTATTTTAAATTTTGTCATTTAGACCCATTTTTACAAGCATGTCATTTTGTGTTGCAGTAACTACAACAGTGAATGTAAGCTCCATCACTTTTCCACTATTAAGATTTTAAGCCACTGAAGCTACAATTTAGATGAAAAAAAAAACATCACTCCAACAAGTTAAAATTTAAATATTATTCATGACACTCCAAAACATTTTGTGAAATTTCAAGCTGGTTTCAAAACAGTATATAACTACTAACAGCTATTGCACAGTTCTCTTCTTAATATCAATGACACTGTGAGTTACTGATACAGATCATTGTTTTTACTAAATTGAAAATTTAATTGGTTGATAAATTTGTAGTTTAATAAGATAATATGAAAGGAAATGTAGTTGATCAAAATAACATTGATGTGCCACTTGTAGAATTATTATTTAGCATTAGGTGTTGTAATTGCTACCTACCAAAATCAGAACTTATTATTTCCTTTAACACAACAGCTCATTTATAATGGACAACGTGGCCCTGCGTTTAGAAAATTTTGATGACAGGGACAAAGTGTTTCTTCCTTCCACTTTGTCTGCTCAATAAAAAGGAAAAATTTAGTCCTTTTTGCTTTCACCAGGACTCGTGGTGCAGCAAGCACACCTGAGAACAAGCATGTCATGCATGCATTCACTGAACAGTGAGATCCAAATAGCAAGATGACTTTGGCACCATACCTCTTCTGTAAATCAAACCTTAATCTTCTGCAACTCATTGGCTGCATCTCTAAAGTATCACATACTGTTGCTAAAAGGTATAAATATTTCTGATGATTGAAATGCTTACTATAAAATGAATTTTAATTTCAGTTAGAAGTAATGAAAGTAGTTATTAATTCTCTTTTCCACTTTCACAAAACTTTTTTTTTCCATTTATTCAAGTAAGCTTCAAGAGTATTGAAGAAACAAGAATGACTAAATAATGCACATAATTATTTTATTAAGATAACTTTATTAAAGTAATAAAACAATCTAGAATCTTCAATTCAAAAACCTGTTTTGTTTGCTTGTTTGTTTGTTTTTAAAGGTGCCTTCTTCATATATTCTGCCTTGTTCTCTAGAACAATACATACCTTTATGGGAATTATACACTGGTTTGTATCTGAGAGTATCACCAAACTCATGCTGTGCTTGTTTTAATGATCAATGCCAAAATAATGAAAACATAACAGAATCGATGGCTTGTTCTTCCTAGAGGACTGTCTTATTTGTGACAGTGTTTTGAGGCATATTTATTCTACCTTCCCTGGAAGTCTATGGCAAGACTCCGTTAATGGTAATAAATTGTTTCCAATGCTTTTCCTGAGTCAAACCAATAACAGGCAAAAGTATCTATGGAAGCTTCACAGATACTCACTGGCATTTTGATTCAACTATGTTTCAGTGCTTATCAGCCCTTTTTTTGTGTGAACATGGGCTTACAATGTTAGAGGCAGTTTTTATTGATATGCTTTAGGAACTGAAAGGGTATATCTATCTTCAAACAAGTATATTTATGGTCTTGTCACACCAGGCTAATGGTTCTGATGAGTGATTGTTGGCCATTACTTCAAACTCTGCATTACAAATATACAGTGTATAGAATATCTAATACAGTATACACAATCTCCTTATGCTCAGATAGATTAAAAAAAATGGAAGAGATTTCAATTTTGATTTTTGTTTTATATACGAGGAAGATATGAGGGGAAAAATAAGTTTAGTTTGTCAGCCTCATTTTTTGGTAATTTCGTTAAAAAGACTTGAGTCCAAACCATCTCATGTGCAAAGCCCTATGTGTACCACCACTGATATCACAATATGACTGAAAAAAAGAAAACAGACCATAATCTAGGAGTAAATTCCAGCTGTTGTGACAAAAAATATTTGAAGAACATTATACATAAGAATATCACTTTATAGAAGCACATGTACAATTCAAACTGATATTTATTGCCTTCTCAACAATGTATGTTTTGCTGTAAAAAAACTTCATTAATGACCATAATGTGCAGGATAAACAAATTCCAGTAAAATTGCAGATGATCCCATCCTTAGTATGCAAAACTACTTGAATGTTTACTGAGAATATTTTTTATACATTAGTATATAGACATTAGAGAGCAAGAAGAACTTTAGACTCTCCTTTGGTATTTACCTGGGATCAACAAGTGTTTGGGAAGAAATTGTGTTTGACACCTGTCTCAGACTTGTTTGTTGCCCAAATGCTTTACAAGTGGCTTAGTGAGCACACAAGGAATAGAGTTCATCTCAGAGACCCTGTGGTATCAGGAACAAAGAGAGAAAATGCCACAGTGGCAGAACAGAAAGGTTGTGCTTTGTTTTACAACCTTTTAAGCACAAGAAAACCTCAACAGTCCAGTTGCTGCAGGCTCTCCTGAGGTCTTGTTTCCAATTACTTCCAACTTGTTTCTAGTTGTTGGTATTTCCAGCAGAAACAGTGATTACATATTGCTTTATAACAAGAGGAGATGTCAGGCAGTCTTAAAAATTATAACAGATGCCATCTGTCTTCTCCTTTAGTCAAGGTTTAACATCACGACAGGATTCCCTCACTATGAGTCAGGTCTGTTGCAGTAATTATGGTACTTTAATTTGTTCAGTGCCAGGGACTCAGGACTCAGCTAAATGCTTGATATGTCCTTTGGAAAGCCTTTGGTTGAAAACAAGTTTTTCTCCCTGCATACCTAAATGCCAAGGTTTAGGTGTGTAACTATGGACATTCAGCAACAAACACTCTGGCTCCACCTATTCAGGATCCACCCAACCAGTGGTCCACTCTAACACAGTGTTTGTTCTCTGTACATGTAGAGGAAACAGAGGTGCTGGTCGCACGGACTCACTTTTTCTCCTTTTATGCTCATTAATGTCATACAGCACATATAAGAAGGGATTAATATGATGATAAATGGAAAAGAATGAAAAGATTTTACCTTGGTTGCAGTGATTATCCAGAGTTAGATTGAAGTTTTTCCCAGGACTTTTATTCTTGCTGTAGTAGCTTTATGATCTGCTCAAAGTCATCCTGGATGTGTCTACTTTGGGTAAATATCCTGAAAATAATACTGTGTTAGTCCAAGAATCAGAAACACTATACGTACATTGATGTTACATTATGCCAAAATAGTTGGCCCTATCAAAACCAGAGGGAATTAGCTCAAAAGTGGTATCACTCTGGTATAATCAGACTGCCTTTTAGGCTTAGAAATTTATCTCTGCGGGGCTCCCTCCCTGCCCCTCCCCACCCCTTCCCTCCTGTCCCCTCCCCCAGTTTGGACAAATATGGTCAAAAAAGGTCAGTTGAGTTATAAAAAATATTCACAGGACATTAGACCTGCCAAATTCTTAACAAGACCTCAAAACACAGACATTTTAGGCATTAATCTTTCCTATGGCTTGTGTTTTAACTTTGCTACAGGAAGAAAGTTCTCTAAGCCCTAAAAAAACCAGAGTCCTAAGCAACACTTTTTCTTCCACTTTATTTCTTTTTAACACGGTTTAGGTTTAGGTTTAGGAGTGAGCTGAAAAAGTGACTGTACTTTTAGAGTCTGTTATAGCTCAACATTGTGACATACCATAAAGAAACAGGTGAGGAAGCAAACAAGAAGGAGAAAGCAGAAGGAACAGTGAGAGAAATTTCAAAAGCCAAAATGCAGAAAGGCTGGAAGGACAGATGGAAGGTTGGTTGGCTTTTAGCAAACCTTCTTTTTTGGGGCATAGGAAAGCCATATTTCAGCTTTTGCTCTCTTATTTGTCAGAAGGGCATTACAGGTTTCCAACAGACCTATTCCTTCCTGACAGTTTAAGTCTATGTTCCATTTAAAATGCAACTTATCCATTATAATTGCTTGTGTAATGCATTTCTTATTCTCATGCTTCTTTTTTCCATTTGTTTATTTGTGGGTATTTAAGTCTCTTTATTTCAGACATTAGTTATTTAATGTGGAGTAAAGCAACTTGTTTGTTGTTTATTCAATTGGCGTCACATAAAATTCTGTGGTTTAGACTGTCTGTTCTTTAGAATAGGGATAAATCTGGCATAAATCTCAGGACAACATATCCAGCGATATCAAAACTGAATCTGATCCCAGAGTCTGGTTAAATGATAGTCCTGGTGATTTGTCCCTTCTGAATAAGTTATTTTGCTACATTTTTGCTTTATCATAAATAGTTAATGCCTCTTGTGATATGAATATGAAGAGTTAATAGAAGAAAGAGTGAAAATAAAAAAGTAATTACTATTAATCAGAAGAAGGAATAAAGGACAATTTACACAAAATACAAAATATAGCCCATGTTGTCCAGTACTTAAGAAGAATGCAACTAGATGTTTCTCACTGTTAGCAAGACCATAAATATCAAATTAGTGACCCAATTATCTTTAATGAGCTATTTTCATCTTTAACAATCTTCCTTCTTATTTGAAATTTTTAATCGACATATCAAATATTGATCTTATCATGGATATTTAGCCTTGTCCATGTATAAAGTTTATATCTATGTAGAAAGTTGGTATCAGTATGCTTTTTAAACTGTTCAGTGGAAAATGACTTAACCTGTACCTTTCAGAATATTTGCAAATATGAATTTGATGATCTGTTTTATAATGTTTTCAGTTTGACCATATCAAGTCAGGTTGAGACCCTTACAGAAATTGTCTCTGGTATTAACCACACTTTCTGATCTCATCATCTATATACCTTTTCCTTTTTACAAATCAGAATGTATTCTAAAATATTTTACAAGCTTAAACAATATTGTTCTTGTTTCATCAAAAATAGAGAAAACAGCCTATTTTGGAATGTGATTCAAGCTAATGCAATCAAGTTGGTTTTTACATAGGAATCTCTGGTAAAATACATGTGATTTCATTGTGCATCAGTGCATTCACATAAATTTAATTTATTTTTCCTTCAGAACTTGATAAATTGTACTATGTTTCACAAAAAATAGATTAGACTTATTGCTGTAAGCTTAATCACAACTAAGAACTACAACAGAAGCTAAGCATTTGCTTTTGATCAGTTAGTGTTCATTAGAGAGTATTTTCTTATGAGTTTCTACAGAAGCCAGAAAGCTGGGATACAAATCTCTGGTGGATTTCAGGATGCAATAAAAAATATTAATAGCATATAGAAATAGCTGAAGCCTTCAGTGTGTAGAGATTGGATGGGAAATCAGAGGGCCTGAGCTCCATTATTTATTTCCAATAGTATAGTGAACAAATCAGTATTGTGTTTTATTTCATAGGATCAGAGTAGTAACACTTACCTAACAAAATATTTCTGCATTGTGGATGAGGAGTATTGTATAAATGTTAGATACAAATAAATATTTACTCCTTGCCTATGGTGACTCGGTTTGTTAACCTCTGAAACACTGTTTCCTATTATGTAGAGGAAAAGTAAAATTATGTTATGGGTCAGGCAGACAAGTTTTATTGGAGAGGGAAACCTGGTCACCTCTGCTTATTTAAATCCTACTTATGGTGAGTCTTTCTCTTTTCAAACATGTGGGTGCCTCAGCTAATCACAAATTAAAACCACCTGACACTGCTTTTCTTTCCTCTGGAGTCATGTAAACTCCAGAAAAGATGCTTTGAACTATTGTACTTTGTAGGAGCAGTAAATTGAATGGCACTTTCTCTCGCTAAGTAATACCTTACGCTTTGTGATCTCTTTTGTATTTTCTTACAAAGAGTCTTGGTATGAAATCTCACACGGTTGAAACCTTAAGTTAATAGTCTGTGAAGGAAGAAGGAAATAAACTAGTACAGGATCATCATGGAATGTGTGCTTTCCTTTTTTCATACAATGCTAGGTTCAACAAAATTCTGTGAAAGTTCACTGTAGCCTAGGTCAGCTATATTTTTTTTTCATTCACTGTACATGTTCAAGCTGATGGTCCTTCTTGGATTACCCTGTGATGGATAATGATAGCAATTCTCTTCACCTGTCCATTCTTCACTTAGACCAGAGGTAGCCATCTCCCGTCACAGAAGCATCTCAAAAGGCAGTTTGTCCACTCCTTAGCCATCATAGGTTTCAATCTGCCACATTAAATTAAAGTGCCATTGAATTCACTTTGCATTAACACATCAGGATATGTTGTCTGGGACCCAGAGTCTCAGGATGATGAAGCTCCTTTAAGTCTGAGCTATCAGAGACCCTATTTTATGCAGCTTGGAACTCAATTCTTAAAATGTTAAATTTGGCCATTTCTATATACTTTTTATTGAGTAGCTTAATTGGAAAAAAGCATGAAATCTCTCTTCCGTTGAGCATGTTTTCTTTACATTCATTTAATATTCTCCCCTCTGCACAGAAGTAAACTTATCTGCACTATGCACCCAGCAGTGCTTGTGAATGGCAGAAAGCAAAGGGCTGACATCAGGCACAAGTCTATACTGCCAGAAATGCCATAGTTCATCAAAACTACACTATTTCCCTGCCAACTTCCTGCCATATTCCTACTTGCTTTCTTATCATCATCTGTCCCCCTCGGATGTTCTCAAATAAGATACGGAGGTGTTTAAACTAACTGCATCCACATAAGATATTTTATAGGGGAACAGGAAATTCTGCTTACAAACAGGTTCTTGCTTGTGCTGAAGCCATAGAAAAGCCCTTTCCCCCTTCCCTTGTGAGTATTCTGCTATTCCAGGTGAAGAAATTGTGTTATTTTCATTCCACTTACTGCTTAGAAAACTATGGTTTGAAAAGAGCTTGTCTGGATGTACAGAGATCGCTTGGCTATGTTCTCAAATTTCTGGAAGTTACAAATACAAAATTCACCAGAAGCATTCAATGAAGCTTTACTTACCTTACCTCTGACTGATGACCTGAAAAGCCTACACCTTAACATGGTGTGTCAAGTTTCAGTGCAGAGATATAGGAGACAGAAGATCATATTCAAAAGTATTTTATTTATTAATTATAATATTAGAGATGTAAGGTCTAACCTTCAGATGACACTAAAGTTGACTCATTATAGAAAATGCATCAGTAAAATAAGAAATGGGCAGGAAAGACTAGGCATTTGAAATTAGGAAAGAGCATTGTTCTATTGAGCTCTTCAGGATGACTTTCCCCTTAAATCCAAGCTCACATACTCCTCAGTGTATTTATAAACTGTCTCTAGTAATAGGTTAGCTTGCAGTTGCAAAAAAATGTATTTATTCATTTAAATAGCATATTCATTTTAGCATATTTATAGGACTTGCTATACACCAAAGTGTAATCATAGCTCTATATGCATAATAAACCAATAAAAATATACAGTTTATCATTCCACTAAGATAACCATTGCTCAAGGATAATATTCACTGGCTATCTTAAACACCTGTCTTGCAACAAATTCATAGTTTGTATATTGGTCCCCTGAAGGTCACTTGGCTATAAAGCTGAGACCTTGTACGGTACAGAGGCATTTTACAATGTGTATTCAATACAATACAAAATGACAGGAAAATCCCATTTTGATTGTGGTTGTAGTTTTCATAAAACTTCCCTGAGATATACCCCATGAATAAAAATGAAAAAAAAAGCCAAAAACCACCCACACTTGAAACAAAGACATTGTCCTAAAGGTCTTCTAAATATTGTCCTAAAGATCTGAAACCAAATCAAACTTGTTTATTGATTACTTATTTATCATAGCTCTGCCACCAGGACTGCTAAACCAAGGAGGTTGCATTATCATTTTTAAACTCTGCAAGTCTGAACCTAACTCCTGAGAAATCTAGAAGGCTTCTGCACTTAGAACACAAAGATGAGATATTTTTCTGCTGTAGACCTCTTAAAAATACAAAATTCATCACTATGAGCTGTACAGTAGTTAAAAGTAAGATGGTAACAAATATAAAATGTCATTGTAGAATTACAAAATCTGGAACCTGCCTGCTGTCCACCTTTGGATATATTGGTACTCTGGTCCTCTCTTCTCTCTTCTTATCAAAAATAATTTTAATAGCTGCAGAAGAAAATGACACTTATATCCATGGGATCTACAGCTGCCTCATTTCAAATTCTCCACCAAGGAAATTCTTAACCATTCTCTTCCAGCTGCTTTATTCTTCTTTGTTATGTTAATGCTCAATGAAAAGATGTCATGGAGGATCAAAGAATTCTGTGCATACAATTTATACTAAAAATAATTTTGATTTAAATTTGAAGATTAAAGTAAATATCCATTTTCATTAATGTACAAAATTAGGAGTGAGAACTGCTATGTGACTGCATATGGAAATGTGGGTGAATTCAATAAAGGGTAATACTAAAGAGGACCAGTGAGGGGCTTCTGTTTCAACTGTGGCAGAACTTTTTACCTAAAAAGAGATAAAATCCTTTATTTGAATATAACAGGAATCTGAAACTATTTTCTCAAACCAGTAAAGGATCTTTTATGAGAGTGTAAACTCAGAGATTTACCAGTCAAAGGTGGGGAGGGTTTGTGGTGCAGTGGGGCCTCTTTGTGTCCGAAAGATGGCTCAAGGTTGCTGTATGTTGCTTACACAACACGTTCTAGAGGTATATCAAGTCAGACAACGTAGTGTCTCCAATTCAAAAAAGGCTAAGCAATAAAACACCTTATTTCTTGACCCATCGAAGCCAAAATTTTCCTTGCCATTTTTTAAAACATTATATGGAACAATCTAGCCACACCAGAAACACAGAAATCACTATAGATTATAGTGGCTCTAGATCAGTGCTGCTGAATATCATGGGGAGAGTTTGATCACTGAAAACTGAGTCTTGTATGCCACTATTGTGTGGAACACACTAATCATATTCTTTCTTTTTCTTTCTTTCTTTTTTTTTCCTTGAAAACTAGTTGTGAATTTCAAATTCCTTCAAACAGAAGGAGACGAGATGACAAGAAAGGTGATTTGGTGAGAAACAATCTTGATCCTAACAGTGGTGAGAATATCTGTCTTTTGAATGTTGAAGGAGGGAGAAGGTAAATGAAGGAGATGGACAATAAATGTTAACTAGCCTATATTGAAATTAACTGTGGTAATAAAGTATCTTGTCTGTTGAGCAAGTCAGTGGTGAGAGTCAGCTTCAGTACTTCTGCTAAGAGGGAAAGTGCAACATTGCCAAAGGGAGTTTGCAGCGAAGCTCATTTAATCTTTGCAAAAGCTCTGAAGTTGCCAGCATTCAAGCACCATAGCTGCTTGATCATTGCTATAAAAGCCAGATTTCACTGTCTGAAAGATGTTAAAGCAGATTCCTTTGGAACCCAGTCATTGTAACAGTAACGTGAATGCTTGAGCCTTCCATAAATATCACATTAAACCCTCAATGTGAAGTCGTAAGTTAAACTTGATATCACAAAGTAGCAACAAAAAATTCCATCTCTGAAATGTTGCCGGTGAAGTAGATATTCGATATGGTTTAAGGGGATGGGGTCAGTAACAAAATTTTAATAAACATCTGATGGTTATATTATTTTTACCTCATAACCATGGGACTATCAAAAACACCTGCAGCCAGGGGATCACTGAGCTTCAGTTGTAGAAATATTTTTGACGTAAAAATAATGTTACACTTGGTAACATTAGGAAAGTAATTAAAAAAGCTATTTAAAAAGTAATATATGTACAATTTAATCAGAGTGATACACTGGGGAATAACAGTCTATTATCTGCATCTCTGTAAATATCAGAAGACTGTACTTTAAACTAAACTGTAATTCAGATCAAGGATAATCCTTCATGAGAATAAAATTAATAAAAAAATTGCTGTACTTATTTTTTTTGTGAGCATCATTCATGTACATATAAACTGTGTTTGCAAAATCCTGCAAATATATATTAAAAGAAATCACAGATCTTACAAGGAACATTAATAAAAAAACTTGTACTACAATGTTCCTAACTACTCCATCATAGCAAAAAATGAAACAAGTTTCCTCTAATGGTCTTTTCCAAATATTCTAAGGTCATAACACATCTATCCACAGTATAATGTAGAGACTCTAGAAAATTCAGCATTAGATGGGAGGGACTATGTATCAGAAGTGACTAAAGGAAGGGAGACTGTTTGAAAAAAAAAGTACTAAAAAGAGTCCATTTTCTCCCAAACTTCATTTTCTTATGAAGTTTTTTATTGTGTCTAAAAATGGTTGTAAATGAAACAATATGATTTTTGTGGGATGCATATGTATGTTCAAAGGGTCAAGAGGAGTATATTTGTGTAGTTTGTGGGGAGGATGGAAGAGAAATGAGAAAGAAGGTGAAAGTTATACAGATATAAAGAATTTATATATATTACAGATATAAAGAATTTAGCAAAATTTTAATAAGATTTTTTATTAAGATAGTTGAATGATCATTAGAAAAGTAAATACATGTACTGTGGTTTGCACCAGTGTGATTTGAAGTGCAGATTTGAATCTGCACATATTTTAAGATTGCATACCTAAAGCAGCACAAACCCAAAGCTTTTTGTATAGTAGAAAGGAAAGGATGTTTGCTTTTCTGTATCTCCCACATAGTCAGGAGTCAAAAATCAAACTTCGCTTCATTTATGGTAAAAGATTCACTCTACGTATTGAACAACAGAACTTGCAATGCAGCCGAAGATCTATCAATGACAAGTATGCAGTGTTTACAGTAAAAAAATCTCTTTTTTTGTAAGTGACTCAGTTTAAATGGACCTGAGAAGTTTTGTCTAACATCATCTTGTGTAATAAGATCCCTTTAGATCTAGCAAGTTATGTTTAGCATGGACTTGACCAAACTAGATCTACAAATTATTTAAGTGTCTCCTCTCACCAGTTCTGTTCTGCTAAATTATCAGTTAAATATGACATGAAATCAACATTTGATGAGAGCCTGTGACTGGTGAAGATTTCCTAGTCTTTAAATATTCTCTGGCCAAGATTCAGTGTGATTCAGAAAGCGACAGGAAAAAAAAATGAATTATCTCAGTCTGGCAGCCCTTCTTGCAGATTATGAAATTCATGTATATTGTGTCTATTCTGTAAACTTAATTTTTTCACACAGCCTAATTACTGTGATTCTTCTACTCATTTAACTTTGTTGCTACCAGATGCTAGATCATCTAGATAACTATGAATTCTAAATATATAGAGAATTTGATAATCATTATTTTCATAGTTGAAAATAATGAAAGTTGACTTGAATGAACTAAAACAGATTGGTTGCTATTTTTACAGTAATTTTTACAAGTCTCCATCTTGTTAATCTGTGTCTATATAACTGCTGGCATAGAGTTTGGTTAGAAAGTAATTTTTTTTTCCTTTCCAGTCTTTCTACTTGATGCTGGACAATAATTTAGCATCTCCATGATTCTTTTAATTTAGAAAGAGTATTGATTGTAAATATTTTAGATTTATGATTTAAGTTGTGTCCTTAGAATTGGATTTTTCTCCCATTTCACCAGATTATTATTCAAGCAAGCATTCTTCTTGAAATAAAATAGTGAGGCCCAGGATATAGTTCTGATGGGTTCTGATGGATCCCACAACAGCAGCTCAAGAGATTGCAGAAGGTTTTAACCTGCCCAACATGTCTCCAGAAACTTTTTATGTGGTAGTATCAGTAGAAACGAATTACTTTTGTCCTTCAGACACTCATTTCTAATCAATCCACTGTTGATTTTTAGTCATCGCTGATCTAGGAGAGGAGGGGGAAGATGTTTACTTGTGATGACTTAGAGGGAGGAGGACACAGCAGGATGAGGAGGGTCGGCTCTCATAGAGGAACAGAGCAAACAGATGAAAACAGCTATAACCTAGAGGCTATTGTAGCTATGATACATGGTATTGTATGATTTTTAATTTCTCCAAGACAGGAATGGGCTAGAAAGCACATGTTGATGAATAAACCTTTATGTTTAGAATTCTATTGTTCATTGCTATGATGTAGCAAAATATTGAGATAATCTAGTTAGTCTGTTGAACACAAAATTTCAATTCACCCACTTAGAGATGGCAAAATAATTCCCACATGACATCCATAACTTCCATTTTTGCAAGTAACACTTGCTAGCTCATGGGCACTGAACACAAGCAGCAGCTGAATTGAAGATATAAAAATGTATAAATTAGCCATCTTTAAGAAGGGGAGTCAACTCATCTAACATTGCTTTCATTAAACCAAAGGGATGGATTACACCTGACAATTGCCCATAAATAAAAAAATAAAAGAATTAATTGCCCATATATTGGGTTGCTCAGAACTAACACAGATCTCAGCAACAGCACCACCTGCTGATACATCTCTTATCATTTAAAAAATAAATAAATGGGAAGAAAAAATTAATCTTCATTTCAGCAACACTGCATATGTGTTCACAGTAACCTTCATAACGTTGCGTGACACATTTCAAAAAAGGATCAGACATTTATAAATTAGACTATCATGCTCAGTTCCACTGGCTAGGATAACAATTACAGGGACAAGTAATGCTCATGCTTTGTAGCATTAGTTGAGCAACAGACAGAATCAAAAAGCAATTTCCTTCCATGGTTAAATTCTGTGTGTTGCCAAGGCCTTCATGCTTTCCTCCGAAGCGTGCAACCGTTGCCTCAGGCAGGATGCTGGACTAGATGGCCCATTGGTTCTGTCCTGTTATGGCTATTCTATTGTTCCTAGTTCCTCTGCCAACGACATATCAAAACAGACCATCTAAATGGCATTTGATATATATACTGTGTCACACTCTAAATCAGTGAAGCCACACGGACAGTGTGATTCATGTGGAGAATGTGCTTGAATTACTTTAGACACAAGGAAAATAATATTGGAGCAAGGTCTACAACCTACTACACACAGCAGGATCTGGCAATCTGTGATGTGTTTTGTCCATATGGAAGTGAAAAAGTATTCAAGTGCTATCAATAAAAACAACAGAATGTGTCTGTTTCTGAGCAGCACGCATCACCAAGCTGCAGTTTCTGGGCTCAAGTGTAAACACAGAAGTTGATATACCCAGTAGAAAAGACAGTCACAGACGTCTTTGTTGCTATTCACTGATTAAAAAATACTCAAAAAAATGCTTCTCGGGAGCAAAATTTCCTTGCTGTGTCATTAAACGTTCTGTTCTCAGATGGCTGTAAAGATGCCAAAGAGAAAAAGAAGGAAAGAAAATAATCTTAGGAAAATTCTTATTCTTTATAATAATAAAAAAAATCTCCCCACTATCACTCTAACTTGTGAAACATATTTTTTAGGTTTTGGAACCTGTAGAGCCTACTAGAGCTTTTTACATTAAAAAATAATTTAAGAGACTATATGCACCTAAAAAAGTGAATTATAGTATAGAACAGGCCTGACTCACATGTTTGTAGCTACTGATGTACAAAGCATTGATAGAATTACCCTTTGACCTGCATGTACAGAACTTTAGGCATGGTTGCAACACTGGACCCTTTGAATCTTATAATTCACTAGTCAAAATGGCAGAGAAGGCCTTCCTTGTTAAGATTCCCATCTCAAAACTTAAAGTGTGTTTGTCTTTCATGACAATCTTGTGGTTGAAATTAAAAAGGGATGACTACTTTTATAAGGGTGCTTCCCTTCAAAGTGTTTCCTTCAAAGCTTTCAAAAGCTTTTGTTTATATAGGCCAGTTTTCATTCTGGACATTTCACCATAACCAGAAGCAGCACGGCAGGTGGTGAGACACTGGCACTGGGACAGAGTTCTTAAGGCCAAACTGGATGGGGCTTTGAGTAACCTGACCTAGTTGGAAATGGTTGGAACTACACGACCTTTAAGGTCCCTCCCAACACAAACCATTCTGTGATTCTTTGAAAAACTTCTTGTAGCTGTTCAAGGAGAATTTTTTAAAACCTCTTTAGAGAATAAGTGAGGTAAATTTTGTCATGAGAAAGAAATCCATTACAATTTTTCTGGAGAGGAAATTACTTGAAAGCAGATATAAAGGAAGCCAGTTTCCAGTAGAAGATCAAGTTTACCAGGGCCTTAGTATTCTTGTTTTGAAAAACGCTCATCTTTTATTCTGAGATCAAAAATAGCAGATGCCATATCATATCACGTGCTGGTCCTGGCTTAGAATCCAGCAGTCACCTGTGTTCAATATGGTGCAGTGCAAAATTACACATTTCCATGGCAGTGAGCAATCCACAGAAGGAAGAACATTGCTCTCAGGCCATATGTGAAACATGACTTGACCCAGACATTTCTAAGGTTTTCTTTCAATATTTAATTATTCAGTCAGCTTCTATTCAGTGGTTAGTAGGTGAATGCCTTTGTTAACTCTTTCTCGCGATCCATTTTTCAGGAATTTGATCACAGTTACCTTTGCAAATGTAGTCTCAACTACAGGAAAACAACCCTTTTCAGTTGATGCTGATCTGTCATTCAGTTGAAAGTTCCTGAGATTTACAGGAAGTACTGTTAATGAGGAAATGTAGAAAAAAATATTTTGGGTATAAGAACGGCTGTGTTTATTTTTTTAATGTGTTTTTTTATGTGTTCTTTACTGGGGTGCAACATACCAATCCAAAACTGTCCCACATGTAACCTAGAGCAGTATCATAGAGCTGTGGAAATAAGTTTCTAATGAATCATTTATTTCTACCAAATCAACCTGAAGTCTAAGAATATATGACCTTAGATTTACTGTAGTGTTTCCTGATTCTCTTCCTTTTGTGCAAAATTTCAATCAGCCACTCAGCAGTTTCTAGAGAAACACAAGATAACCATTTGCTTTCTTTGCTTGTTCCCTGTTCATTTACATGACAATTTTCACCTGTTTAATTTTCTAATTGATTTTTTAAATAAAATTTAATCTCAGAAAAAAAAAATCTCCTACATACTTTGGCTCCATGTATTCATCCCCCTACACAGCACAGCATCAGAATATGACATCATGAACATCAAAGTCACAAATTTTGTCTTTGCAAAAATGCTATAAAGAAGCAAAACATTCTCACATCTAACAGACAGGGAACAGAGGCAAAAATGCAAATACATTTGCCTGCAGATACACAGCATTTGAGTTCTGTACTGAATCCAAGCTTTATTTTCAACAGAAGATCCTTCCCTATCTATCTGAATCATCAGAGACAGCTCAGACTTTGAACAGTGAGTGAACCATAATCACGCCTTTCAAGTAGATGCCTTCTTTCTGTTCACTGCAAAGAGGTTTTGCTGATGCTTAAAAATTCTCCAAAAAGTAGGATAACCCTAGAATTACATGTTAATTACTAATTTCAAGTGAAAATTCTGAATAAGGGTTGTTCCTTGGCATCTCTGAAGTAAAAAATAGGTCATCTACAACACTTGGGTTGCTCATCTTCAGTCAAGACCTATGTGGGCTCTTTGCCTATTCCCATCTTCTGAGGTTCAATAGAACAGCTTTAGAGCAAGAAGGAAAGATTCTTACCATGAGAATCCAAAAAACCCCAGATATGTGTGAGAAAAATATCATTGTAACAGTATATTGTCTTTAATGATCTAAAAATAAAATTACAACTCTCATCAAGGAGAAAAATATCTACATCCTTCCCCATTTTGTGCTGGTGACGGGTGTTTGATAGGTTCAGCCACTGGAGATGGAAAGAGGCTGTGTCAAGGTATCTCATCTTGGGGGGATATTAGCCTCCGATTTGAGATATGCTACAAAAAACCCCAAACAACAAACAAACAACAGAAAAAAATAGTAAGCACTTACAGTGCAACCATTTATCACCTACTGCTGTGAGAGGAATAAAAGGATCCTCTTTGAAGATAGTCCATTATCTATTTCTAGATGCCTTCTCGCTACCATATTTTCTCACAAAAATAATAAATTTGGAGAAATCACATTGCAAGAATTAAGTACTGTTAAATATCTAAGTATATACATTGGTCTTTTATTTACAGTCACTTTTGCCCATTTCCTAGAAGGAGGTAGGGGGTTTATACTTGTTATTTGTGGTTTCCTCATACCCATTGTTTTTTCCTCTCAGGTTGAGAAAGCAGAGGTGGTAGTGAGGGAAGCCTGGAATAACCTAAAAGAAAATGCATGCAATATATTATTTTATTACTAGGCATAATCCAGGTGAAACAATGTCTATTTCTGTTCTGTAATGGTTCAGAAGGATTTTCATTAGGAAATGCATGTACATATACATATGGTATATATTTCCTACATAATATGTGTGTCTATGCACATACACCCACTACATGGGTATTTATGTGCATATCTACATATATGTATAATCTCTGCATCTATGTATATATTTACATGCATATCTGCATCTATCTCTATATGATCATTGCCTATCTAAGCACGAATGTTTATACAGGCATATATACACGTGTGTATATATGTTTACACACACACACATATATACTTATATATATACATATATACACATGTGTACACACACATAAATATACACAAAGTGACAGCATTTCAGATTTCTACCTAGCAGCTTCATGCAGATGGATCACTGCACCCACCTTGACCCCTGCTGATGCCAATAATTCATTTCTTTTTAGCCTTGCAACATGATGGTGAAATGTTACTGGTATAGGTACACCTCCTTTGAATGTTTTTTGCCAATTTTTTGCTAATTTGCTTATGTTTTGGTACTGAAATAATAATATTTTTAGCCATTTTTTATAATAAGATTACAGTCTGACCACTTACTAATACTGTTCCAAAAATAATTTTGTTGATTCTATGATTTAGACAGAGTAGCAATCACAAGGTTGCCAGTGTGATGAGGCCTTTCTATCACTGTTTCTTCATCTGCACTTTTACATCACTCCTCACAGTTCAGCTTTTCAGATGTCATCAACTGCTGCTTAGATATTAAAACTGATCATTTACTAAATAAGAACAAGTTGCCAAGACTTCCATATTTTTAGATAAACCACAACTAAAACCGAGAGTAATTTTCACACACAAAACTCATTTTGTTCCAGAAACAAAATAAAGATCAAGTGAGGATTTGCCAAATATAATGCCCTACAGAAGGATTAGTTTATCTTTCTTTTAAGGCAGAGTATGAAATCAATGTGTTAATCTACTTGAAAAGGAGGATTTGCTTCAGCTAGGCATCTTTAAGATATGAAATTAAATCTATATTTGTATTTTTAATTATCATTCCTAAGGGCATCTTGGGCAGCAATCTTTTTTGTTAGGATAGAAAATTTAAAAGAGCGAAGAGCGCAAGGGGCAGAAGCCCCACTTAATGTTACATTGCAATTTTGGGGGTTTAAGGGCAAAACCGCAGCACTTTTCTAACCTCCTTTTAAATTCTCTGCCTCATCTATTTTTTTTTGAGCTTGCAGAAAATTTTTTATGTGTTCTTGCAATTAATGCATGACAACCATGTACTGATTACCTGCCCTTCTCACACACACGAACACCCTGCCTGCATCACCATTTGCAATCTCCGGTCATAGCTCACCACAGCCTACAACCAAAACTGTGGCCTTGGCAGTGGAGGTTTGTCGTTTATGAAGACTCAGGTGTTATAACCTTCATGTTAGTGAGGTGCTTGGTAAAAGATCCAACTTCTTGCTGAAACAGAGTTTTTGTGGTTTGTCAGAGCAGTTTTTAAAGCTCAGAATGAGGTTGTTCTAGGGTGTTTAGAGTTTTTTTTAGGCAGAATAAAAAAACTCTGCACTTACAACCATGCCCACCTATGCCCAGATAAAAGCAGCCATCTCCTCACTTCCTGTCTCAAAACAATCTTAAAAATGCATTGATATATTTAAAAATTTAAATTAATTTTCTTAATTTCCACGTGGACTTCAAGGTAATGCAAAGAACAGATTTGGGGTTTTTTCATTTTGTTTTGAAATTATGTTTCCTAAATTTAATTTCTAAATTTGTGGGTGCTATATTAGGGAAACATAACCAAGCTCCTGTAGAAGTTTGTACACATAGCCTCTGTGGCTGTGCTGAGTGTTCTGTGAATGAACTGGAGAGCAAGAGGAGAAAGATCACAGACCTGAAGAGAAAAAGAGGGGGCTGAAACAGATCTCAGGTGGTTTCTCAGTAGCCATTGCTCTGTGGCTGTTCACAGTGGTCCCAGGGAGCTGGATCCTTGTGTAACACTAAGATACCACAGTGATATCTTTCTAAATTGATTTATATGTGCAATTAGCTGTTGTCTGTAAAGATGTCTTGCAAATTTATCTCTAGAGAAAGACTAGAATTTTCTTTCTTTTATTAAAAATATGTCCTTTATTTTACTTTACTTTACAGGAATATTATCAAATTATATCACACATTTCTAACCATTAAAAATTTGTGGTGCTTGTAGCACAAACCAACACTTATTGAAAGGAATACTATTTCAATATCCGGTTTTTGTTTTAGTCAACAAAAATTACTGATGTAGCATAAATTATTTCTTTGCTCTGGATGAGTGCCTTTAGGAGCAGATATGAAAGTCCAGATTTCCTGATCGTTACTAAGCCATGACTTGTATTTGAACACTATTGGTTTCTGATAGAAAAGAATTTTCCTTTCTGGTATGTAGTGTATCCTTAGTATCCTTAGTTTATCAGTAATAAATTAAGAATAAGGATATCCCCAGTAAGAATGGAGTTAGCTACTGCATGCTTTACTTTCAGTGATTGTTTTCAATGGAGAAAACAGTGTTTCTGCCCAAAAATGACAATATTTTCTGTCTGGACATCATTTTCTCCATTTTAATGACTGAAGCATTGAGTAGGTTGTTTTGTATTTTACAGGTTAGTAGAACTAGCCTAATCTGTGTGTAACATTTAAGACAGAGCCTTTATTTGACAATGTATTTAACATGAATGTTTGCCTGCTAAGAGTTTTTCTGTTTATGTTATTGTGAGTCATGACATTTGCTTGGTTTAGAATACGAAAGCCCTTAAATGATACATCTCATTTTGTCTTCTGTCATTACCTCATTTGAAATTAGAATAGGAGATTAATTGTCCCTTTAATGACAAATGCTTGCCTAGACAAAGCTAAGATCAGGGTTAGCAATGTGCCAGGTAATTTGGGTAGTCAGCAAACCATGAATTTCACACTGACAATACTAGAGGCATTAATCACACATATTTTTCCTTTTCTTTCATGTAGTTAAATAAACTATTATCTGGGTTACTTTAGAACTTTAGATCCCTGAGAATATGGGGGGTTTACCTTTATCTTCTGTGCCGGAGGACGTGTTTGGCTTTGACTTTCCTTTTTTTCCCCCTCAGGGAGCATCCTAGATCCTATTTTGCATTTAATTTATTTTTTTCCCATCCATATAATGCAATTCTGCATGTTGTAGGGTATTGTAAACACCACAGGGACCTGTGTGACTGGAGTGCCTTTGGCAAGAAGGTACTTTAGATGTAAGGCCAGGAAAGGGGATAATGAAGCCCAAGCACCAATGCTTGGGTTGCTCTGTGACAATACAAGGGGCAGTAACATATGCTAACGTGTTCAGTGTTGTATCACTGCAACAATTTTACCTTTGCCAGCTCAAAATTATCTTCATTACAGTCAACAGAGTACAACAGAACACAGTGCTGGGTGGATAATTCAAGAGACAAAACTGAGTGATACCAGTGCTTAGTTTCAGGGTCAGATGGCTGACTGAGAAATGAATAGGAAATTCTTTGCATGTTTCCAACAAAGAATCATCATGGACTGTGAAGAAAACAAGCTTTTATCCTCATCAAAAACTTTGCCAAATACAACATCCTCTCAAAGCCTTTTTTCCTCATGTACCTGCACTTTGTTCTTTAGCAGTGCAGTCTGGCCTGCTGTGCCTACTTGGGAAAGCTGACTGTGATCATGCTCAGTGAGTGCCAGTGTGAATGGCAATGCTGCTGTTGTTTTCCTTAGAGACAGGAGGCATTTAATTCAGGTGCCCCAGCTAGCTCCCAAACACAGCAGCTGCAGTCCATCTCTTTAATTTGTCATTCTTGTTTGTGTTTGTGATGCGGAGCAGGCATCTCTTTCTTGAGGGACTCTCTTCCCTCTCTCAGAATAAGGGCAGAGAGGCGTCAGGAAAACTAAATCACACTTCAGCTCTCAGGAAAGGTTATGTTTCAGCTTCCCAGGCAAAATACATATCATAAATAAACCTGGAGGTAGTTCAGCTACATGTGTTCCTTGAGCAGAGCTGCATGGAGCACAAGACGTATATCCAGAGCATGTGCAGCTTGAGAAGTGGCACTGGTACATTTCATAGAGGGGAAGAGGTTCTGAAGTGATCAACTTTAATTGTAGTTTAATTTGCTGGTTAAGTAACACTTTCTGTCTCTATAGATAAATCAACCTGGATTACGAGCCCTGCTGGAGAACTTCAACTTTTGTTTCAACAGTTTTCCAAAGCCTCTGAGAAGTAAGGTTATAGCATATGTAGATTATATATATGTGTATATATAGTAATATGTGCTACTGGAACATGGAAGGTCATGATCACATGAAACTTTTTGAATACTATTAATTTAACCTGAGTGAAAATGTTTAGATTTCTTTTGGCTCACGGTTTTGATGAAACAGCCTCTAATTTTATGGGGTTTACTGAAGATGAGTTTCACTATTTGGATTGCTTTCATAAATGTATTTGTCTTAACCAGTCCTGCTTATCTTAACAGTTTGTGAGAGGACACTGATGTGCTTAACAATATATATGTTCAAACAATGCTTATTCATCATAGATTTGTGTTCACTAAAAGTCAGTCCTCCATTGTTCAGTCTACGATTAAGAAAGATATCATCAACTCAGTAGTTTTTCCAGTTCACCAAAGAATAATAGAAGGTTGGGAAAATGAAGCTGGTTTCCTTTCATTAAGTAAAGGGTACTATTCTCATCCAGTCCTACTGAAGTCAACATAAATGTCCATACCTACCAAAGTCTCTACCTTAACCTGTTTTCTCTGGAATTGTGGATGAATTTTATTCTTGGAAATAGTAGTTAGAGGATTTCAAATGGTCTAATAAGTTACCTAATAATTAAGATTCTACTTCCTGTGCTAGGTTTTAAATTAATTTTTTAATTGCCTTGATCTTCTAAGAAGAAGGCTGGAAATCCTCAAGAAGGGGAACATAGACAAAGACTTTATCACAGTGTACATCTTCAGTGCTACCGACCATCCTTTGATCCCTGAAAGGACAATAGTTCTCATATTTGCAGGAAAACTGATGGTTGACAACATCCTCTTTGCTTTTATGTGTGCTTTAAAATTTTTATTCTTTTAACAACATATTTCCTGTAAAAGAAAACCTCCTTAGGATAGCAGGCAGAAGGAAATGATGCTATGTGTTGCACACTAAAGAAGCAAAAAGAGCTCTTGCATAGCTGATTCTAGTAAATTTTATTGGGTGTTGAGAATGTGACAACTGTCTTCAGAATTGCATCCTACAAATTTCTTTCATGTCTTTATTGCACCTGGGCATCATTAGCATCAACTGCCATAGAAAATTAAAGACAGGATGCATAAACTTTTTTGTACCTTCTGAATAGCTATAAACTCACAGATGCCTCAGAGATATGAGATTTTCCTGTGTTCAAACTTTCAGAGTAAAAATTCATATAAGAGACAGGGAATGTAATAAACCAGATTCACTATTGGGATACTCTATTGACTTCGAGGGAAAGCTGTTAAGAGCATTTTGGCCCATCCTATTAAAATAGTTGTCCAGGTGTTCCTGGTGAGTATTTCAGGAACCTTTTCTTAAAGTTCAAAGAACCAATAACTTCTGGAACTTTAATATAAATTCTAATGCAATTCCTATTTAATCTCTTTTAATGCATTTCAGTTTCATTAATTTGAAAGCTCTGATGCTATCGGGAGCCTACCTACTATTGGTCCCCAAAGTAGTTTCTTTAGCCAGCTGAGGATGCAGTGTCACTATCTAATACCTCCTCATTCACCAGCTCCATTGTTCTGCTTCAGCTTAAGCTTTCCCACTTAATATCAGCGTAATATAATTGTGCCATAGGTGACAAATACATTATTCCTTCTTGTTATACTGAACTTCCTGTCTTAATTACCAAACTCATTTTTCCTTCACATCCCACTTGCTCATTACTCATTTTCAATTATGATACAGATTTCCCTTAGACTTTAATTACTTCTTGTGCTTAAAAAGATAAATGAATTTTCTTATTAACCCTTTGACATCTCATTAAGATCACTGAATAGGACAATTCTGTTTTCCCTTGACATGCTGTCCACATTATGTCAGTTTGCAAAAACACTTGGGAGGCTTCAAAGGAATTTGCTCAAAACAGTAAGAATTCTTCCTGATGTAGCATCAGCACCTATGTCATATAATATCTTTTGCCTTCCTAGAACAATCATTTAAACTTTAACCGTGTCTATCCTTGTGTGACCTGGAGGAAACATTGACTTCTAACATTAGTGCTGCCGTGTTTACTTTGCTCATAAAACTCACATTCACTTTGATGATAGATGGGGGAGAGCACAAAGGATCCCCTTTGTGTAACTTGGACCAGACTTTGATAGAATGGGTAGCAGACAGAATGACAGTTCAAAATTTCTCTCCCTTCTGCATACAAGAGCTTGTAGCTTGTTTATGGACAGAGAAAATAATATCCTTTAAAAGGCTTTAAAAGGAAACTCACATTCCAACTCCTCCTTATCTTTTGGTACACAAACCTCTACAAAATGTTTGGCCATTTTATCACCATCAGTTTGATATTGCAATTTGTAAACCATTACATTTTCTTCTCATTGAGTCAGATGCTACAATTGCTCAGTACTTCGGACAGGTTGAGTTGTGATTTCTGCAATATTACCAACATTGTTGTCTCTTTACTCTTTTGTCCCTTTTGGTTTCCCTTGGTTTACAGCTTTGGCCACAGGCTGCAAGCTCTCTGTGGATTATGTGCCCCAATTTCGATCTTCTGTTTTCTTGCTTTCCTGAGACCTCTGCATCAAAGCAGCATCTTTGTTGATTCACTGAAGGTGTCTGTGAGTCACCAGCACTTATAGAAGTGTCACAGCAGCTGAGGTAACATGTTAATTCCTGGTGCAAAAGAGATTCATGAAATGAAAACCTTACAACAATTGAAATGCAGTTGCTTTATTTAGACATAATGAAACTAGAAACAGTAAATATTTCATGTATCTGATTGGTTTCAGTGCCTAGGGCTGACTGCATGTTTTTCTGCCTGTCAGATCTCCATACACTGGAGACTCTCACATGTATTTTTTAAGAAGGAGATGTCCCACATACAAGTCACATGTTGGGTCTGTTGAATGCTACTAAGCGTCATGAAGATGAACCTTGATTAAAATGAGCAGATTTGGGGCTGGAATGGGATGAAATATGCATGGACAAATTGTTTTATAGATTAAAAATTTATTTTTAAGTGTCTTATAGAAACATCTGGCCTCAATTGGGGAAAAGATATTATTTTGACTTTTTTTGTGAAACAAACAGCAGCCATTTCAGAAGAAAAGTTAATTTTCCAGTAGACTTCTTCTACTTCTTATATGCAAATGTAAATGACCTAAGTGTATTTAGATCACTAGGAATCATCATGTCCTTTTTTTTTTATTCTCAGAAATAATCAGAACCTTGGTTTCTCTGAAGGCCTATAACCTGACAATTTTACAACCTGAAGATGATTTAATTTTAATTTTTTAATCAAAAGGTGAAAATAGAGGTTTAAAAGAAATATAAGCTCCCAGCCCCTATGCTCCAAGAAAGAATTAAAACAAGGAAGACTTAGGGGCCTCATTTCAATTTCATTTCCATCAAATAAAAAAAAAATCAAAATTCCTGTTGAATTTATAAGAATTAATCTAGCCCCTTACAAAAGAGCACTGAGACTTGCCTTCTCCTGCTAACAAAGACAGCAATGGAAATCCTAGGTAGTCTTGAGATAATTCTGATATTTGAAATAAGCCGATGCAGAAACATTTCAACTGAGCTCAGCAAAAAATATTGAGGTGATGTAGTGAAGCAAAGCTTAAAAGAACACTCAGGAAATCTGTTATTTGATTTTGGATGGTTGGTACAAAGTGGCTGGTATAAGGGTACTAGAGACATAGTCAATTATTCCCTACTGAACTCAGAAGTATAAAAAACGAAAAATATTTCTCCATAACACAATATATATATGGAAAAAAATCTGATTGAAAAAATTCTATAACAAAGTCCAGGATTCAGTCACTGATTTTGTCTTTAGAACAAACACTGAGGGAAAGACTAATAAAGACATGACTATAGACACAAAAAGGGATAAAATTATGAGGGTTTTACCAAAGATAAGTTGTACCATACTATTCTGTTGTCTTAAATATATTAGTCACTAATTAAAAGTGATATAAAATAAGAAAACTTACAAAAAAAACCAAACAACAAAAAAATAGGACCACTCCCCAAAGAACAAAAAAACAGCAAATGACATCAGAACATTTAGTAGATCCATGGCACAGAAAAATTTGTTAGTTAAGCAATTTTGTTCAGTGTTATCATGAGTAAAATCTGGGGAAGGTGTTGACAAAGAACTGTATGAAATATCAAAATTTTATTTAGGAGAGGAAAGTGTGAATTCCCTTTTTCAGTAAAGAACATGGCAAAAGGATAAAAAAAGGATCAAGGAATTTCGCTGGTGCTTTCAGATGTTGTGAACACTGCCAGAAAAAATGAGAATCAGAATATTGTACAGAAGGACATGAGCTGGGGGACTGGAGTTAAAGGAATAAAGTTACCTGTAGTAGAACAAAGTGCACTTGAGGAACAGTGAAAACAAAACAAGATGACTGTGCCAAAATTACTGCTGCTGTCACATTGTCATCTAGATAACAATATTTATGCTGTTATAACATCTATGTTGTTATCTCTTGCTATGTTTCGAATGATACAAAATTGTAAGCTCTTTATATCGTAGATCAGCAGTTTGCAGTTTGAAAAAGCTAGTCATACTATTTAATACTTAAATATAATAATATAATCTTTTTTAGAACAAATTATGAGACTGGCTACTGTGGCTTGAACTTTGCATATATCTTACAATTGTTTTTATAGAACTGGCGAAATAATGCATTTAAACCAAAGCAATTTGTTTTCTTGATGGTTCAAAAACATAGTCTAATGGTCCAAATATATGAGCAAGCTTTTATATATGGCAATTAGAGCTTTATCATACAGATTATCCATTGAATCTTTACTAAAAAAAACCACAATTCTTTGGCATATTAAATACAGTCTAAAGGTATGGGTAGTGATATTGCCAAATACAGTTTCCAAAAACACATTTTCCAAACCCTGTGTCCCTTGGTTCTTGCAAATGACATTTTTTAATGAGCTGTAGGTACTTTCTGATTAGCATAGGGATGAACATTCTTCTGTTTATCGTTTTTCTTGCACCAGTGTGACATCTCTGCTGATTACTCACATTATACTTAATTTGCAACTGATAATCAGTCCTAGTTTCTTAATAAACTTCTCATTAAGTGACTGGAGCTGTCACTTTACCTCCATGTTGCGCTTCCTAAGTATAATCTGTGACCATTATGCAAAAGAAAGGACTGCTGGACGTCACACATGTCGTTTGCAATCATGTACAAAAGCTTCAAAAGCAGCTTGTTAAGTAAATGCCCTTCATAAATCATTACTGTAAAATAGAAAGGTATAACTAATCACCATATAGCCACCATTTTTGAGGAGGAGGCATGCTCAGACAGCACACATTTTAAAAGATCTTTGCAAAATACTTTTAGGGAACTCCCTGAACTTGTGCTTTACTTATACCACAGCAAACCCAGCAGTTTATTAGTACAGAGGCTCAAGCTGAGTCACCTGACAGATAGCTGAAGATTCATTCTGAAACTGTTGCCTTCAGGAAAAAAGTGATATGATTAAGTTTTGATGCCCAATAACTTATCCTCCCCTAACTGGTCCAAAGTAAATTTCCAAATTAACATTATGAGCCCACAGTAAGAATGAAGCAATTTGATGTCGTCTGCAGAGAAATAAACTGCAACTATTCGTGTGAGTTCACGTTATAATGGAATAAATATGCCTGTGGATAAGTACCACACTTCAGGGGATGTGCAGTAGCAGTAGCAGTTAGGTTATTGCATTGCCAATATAAAACGCCCAGTCTTTGGTATATCATTTTCCTGAATAAAATCTTTTAGTTTGGTCTTCTGAGCAGGTATGTGACTATATGGACTCTGAAATCCCATCCCAGATTCCACCAGCCATGAAGAAGCAAAAACTAAACCATGAGAGCTGGAGCGAAGTTTGAAGCTAAGATATGGTACTTTCAAGGATTTTTTATTGTTGTTTGTGTTCTTTAAGGATTTGTTTTTTGTTTGTGTTTTTTTCAGCAGAATGGGGTTCAGCTTGATGGAGACAGAATAAATAATATTAAATTCAAGGTAGGGCTTTCAAAGAGAATTAAAGATAAAATCAAGAAGACAAGCTAGTCATAAATAATAAAAAAACACACTTCCTCTTCTGGAAGGGAACCCTGCCTGTGTGTTTCCTATGTGTACATTCTATACATTCCTAAACCCTCAGGAATAGTATGACACTATTATTTTCATCCAGAGAAATATTTGCTGCAGAGTTGCTTCTGAAATATGCATTCACAGTGTTTACTCATTGTCTTGATTCCAATCATGACTTTTAAACTATTTTACCGAAAAGAAAAAAGGAAAAAAAAAAAAAAAGAAAAAAATTGTTTATTCTGAAAGGTCATATGGTGCTGTAACAGCAAGTTGTTATGACTGGACAAATGGTACCTTTAATACCTACTTATCCTTGGGCTTATGTGAATCTTCTTTTCTTAAATTATCTAGAGAAGCTCATTTCCAGTGTGCTCATATAAATCAAATGTTGCATCTCTGTATCTAACCTAAATTTCTTCTCCTTTTAATGTCTTGTCGCTGCTTTCTCAGAGATAAAAATTCTTTGTCTCTGAAAAGTTTCTCTCTTTTTTTACTATTTCCATATCTTCCTGAAAAAGGTAAACTTAACAAATAAAAAGGAAAATAAAAAAGAAAAAGAAATAAGAAAAACAAGACAGTGAAGTAGTCAGGATCTGTAGATTTATAGTAAACTAATTGGATGTTTTCCCACCTGGGGTTTATGATGACTTTAAGGAAATTGTCCCAACTGATGTCAACAGGTAATACAGCTTTATACATTAGGGCACAATGTGTGAGGTGATGACATTCTACGTTTTTCAGGAACCATAAATAATTCAACAGAGAAGTGTATTTCAACATCTCCTTTAGTTTCTCTCAGGTATTTTCAGGTGATGGGACACCAACATTCATTTTTAGTACAGCATCTTAAGAACAGAAGAGATTTCTGTTAGGACTGTTCTCAGTAGTTATTCTTCCCATTTTACCATTATTCTGCTGTGCACTGGTCATTCCAGGTCTGCTTTATTCTACATTTTTTTTCCTGTGCTTTTATCAAACATCCTTTAGGACTGTATCCCCACATGCACACGCAAAATGAAACCTGACCAAGAAGCGATTGCAAAATACTATAATACACTATTTCTCGTTCCTCTGTAAATTAAAATGTTTAATTTGAGAACAAGACTCCTGTCTAGTTCCGTATATTCTTTGATTGTGACTATAAAATAAACTAATTATTTCTGGAAACCAATTGCTTTTATCTAAGAAACAATTGGAAATATTCTATTGTCTATGAGTTTGTTGCAAGGACATTTTGACTGGATTAAATTTTTAGTTACACACCACCATCAAGTTCCTGTCACATCTCAGTGTTATTTATTTGAAACAGAAGTGGAATTTTGATATTACTTATTCTGCACTACATATTGTGTAATTATTCAGATGCTTCATTTTCATTTGTGCTTTCCTATTTGTTTTAAATGTTATTACTTGCTTCAATGCTTTTTCATTTTAGTGAATACACTGATAAATATTTCTATCAATTGCAGATGTGATTTTTGCATAAGTAACTGAAATCCTACAACCATGGTTTAATACAATATTAGACAGCAGAGGAACTTGTAGAAGCAATTAGAAAGTCAGTGCATGTATCTGTTTATTGAGTTATAAAAAAAATGCTCTTGAGGGATTGCCTGAGCTGAAAAAAGGACATTAAAGCTGTTAGTTGCCCTGTCAGATTTTTAGATGTCCTCACTGCGGACAAAGTGCTATCACAGGCACTCCAGTTTACATATAAAATTCAATAAGAATGAGTCCCAAGTGGCTGTTTCCTTTTTTTTCTCCCAAGGAAGGGATGAGCATATCTATGTGCAGCAGGACTCACTATGTGCAGCTCTCTCTTCCCCCAGCTACAGAGGAAGGGCTGTCCTTCAAGTAACCCTGACATATAAAACATCTCCAGCCTAGGAACATCTTTTGGGTATCTTCATGCATTTTGTGCTTGTTTCCCCATTGATATTGGGATTTTAAGTGGAGAATACAGCCTTATTCCATGAGCAGCCATTATAAAATCACTGGGAGTATCTGAATGAGAAACTAGCAGAATCAAACTTCCAGCTACACCTTCTTTTCCAAATTCAGTCACAGAGACAAGTTGTCTGAATAGTTATAGGTAAATCTTATTATTACTAGTGTTGGATTTTTCCCCCCTTCATTTTCAAATGAATAAAAAAGCACATTAAAAAATTTTAAATTTCCACTGTATTCCCTACTTCTGCTTCTCTTTTTAGGCACTTGCACAGGCAGTGGGAAAAGCAGTGGAGGAAAAAATACGTTCTTGAAATTAACAAAATAAATATTGCTGAGGAATTAATTTGTTCGAGTGAAAATTTGTTTTCTATGACCAAAGTTGGAAAACTCCTTGTAAAATTTTCCCCTTATGATATTCACTTAGGAAGCAAAAATGTTTTCAAAATAGCTCGAGGTGAAACTGCTTGCAGAAGGAACACATGGGCCACTTTGTGTTCCATCATAGACAGAATTTATACATATTAGAAACCTGCTCAGTGACTCTTGTAGTCAGTAGAGAGGCAAGTGTACCTTGTTATGGCCACAAAGGCAGGGATAGGAAGAACCTTGTTACTCACTTCTCCACAGGTTAATATTGTTCAATCTAAGAGAACTGTGTAACAGTTGATGGCCACAGAACTCACAGCTGGAAATGACACGGAACTGACTGAGCCTCAACAGTGGCATAGCAAAGTCTTTGTGTCAAGCTTAGTGTATGTGACCCTCAGAAATACTGCAGAAGAGCCAGCCTAAGGCATGAGCTTCCCTTATGGATTGGACCTTTTTAATATCATACTTTAGCATATTATATAGCCCCTGTCTATTGAGTTTTTATTAGTTATATAACACATATTAATCCAGAAAAAAAGTATTACAGGCTAAATACTTATTATCCATGTAGAGGGATTATTTTTAACTCAATGGTTGGCATTAGAGTATAATCACTAATTTCCTTTGCTTTTGTTTCCCCCAAAAGGAAGTCTTCACAACTAGCAAGGAAGAACTGTTTTCAGAACATCGCTTGGTAATATTTTTCATTTCCTTTGCATATTTTAATGCAATCAGCACAGCTTACATCTGTGCAGCAATCAAATTACAAAGTCAACATAATCCAATGAAATACTGAAGAGCTAAATAATCAAACTCATATTAATATTAATTGCTGTAGTTTCTGCACCTGGATTTAAAAACAAAAACAACAGAACCACCACAGAGAACTTCCTCTATTTAATTGTAATGTTTTAAGTAAAAAATCCCAAACAAAAAACACACATCAGAAAAACCCCATTATGTCCCTCCAAACAAGAACCAGCCCCACAACTTCAGATGATGTTGTTTCTCTTTCTGATAGGAACAGGACATTTTAATACACAGATTGAGATGTGTGTCCCTCAGACATCCCAGTGTGATTATTTCATATTTTTCTTTTCCCTAGCAACTTTTATTAACTAATTATCCATCTTTAAGACGGAAATATTGTCCTCATTTCACACAGCCATGGATTTCTACTGAACATTTGCAGTTCTAACTATAGAACTAAATTAGGTTTACCATGTCCATTACCAAAGCAGGCCTGGATGTTAAGAGGGTTCTTATTTTCACTTGTTAACACAACCAACAGTGAATACAGAAAACCCAGCGAACAAAAGATAAATTACCATTTCCAGTCCTCTTCCGTAGAGGTGCCTTTATCCTTCCATTAGAAAAAAGCTGCACATACAATTAATGTAACATTTGTTGTAACTGGGAGGGGTAGAAACTCCATAGAGAGAGAAATGAGTTCTTGGAGATGGGGACAGAAACTTAGTGATGCAGATTTTTAGCTACAAATGGAGAAAATCACTACTCTGTTAGCAGCTCACGCATTTCAGTTTTCTGCTCTCATTCATACATCCTCTTTGGTTACATCACATGCCTTCCGATGTCTGTGGGCTGTTACACACAATGGGAACAAATTTTTCCAGCGGGAGGTTTTAAGGAACAAGATGTGAAGGGTTAGCTGAAGAGGTGGCACTTTTTGAAAGCAATAGTAAAAAGACAGAAATATTATGGTTTGGATTACAACCATCAGGCTGGCTCTGCGGGTTCTGCAGCCTGAGTACAAACTGGACTCTTTCTCCCACTCCAACTTGCCTGTCCTTCACCCAAAGTCTAGTTGTTTTGTACATTCTACTAAAAGTTTACTACCTAAGGCAGATGGAATTTTAGTATTGTGTCATGATTTAAAAGTGGCCCATGCTGATGAAGAATGTAGTTTTTACTATTAAATATATCCTTACAGAGAAAGGAGACAGCAAATGTAATTAAGGCATAATTGGATAGAAAATGCAGCTTAGACTGACAGAATGTGAGATGTTGGAACAGAAATTTACCTCTTTAGCAATAGCTTCCACTAGTCATTTAGGACTACTTTTGAACTAAAGGAAATGGCTTAAGGTATAATTACATCCTATCTCATTTAATTACCATTGGTATTGAGGCAAGATGGTAGCAAGTAATTGGGAAGTTATCAATTACTACATTAGCACACTTGTGACCAGTGAGATCTCACAGGTAACTCTAAATTTGGAGAGTTTAGGTATCAGCAGTTAGTCAGTCATAAAGAAATATTAAAAATTGCTGAAATATGTACTTCTAGCATCAGCAAGCTTCATAATAATAACCTGAAAGTGTTAAAGTGCAAAATTAATTTGTAGATTAAATTTTAAAATCAGCCATGTCAATGGTCAAGTGGTAAAACAGATGTATTTTCCCTTGTCATTACAGGTTAAACTTCTCAATTACATACAGAGCATACAAAGCGAGAAAAGTGCAAATGTTGAAGTGGTTCTTTCTTTCCAAAGAATGACTTTAAAAGTGAGGAGAAAGCTTCATGATCAAAGCAGTAGGATTTTAGTTTTCAATGCAAAGACTTGTCTCTTGACATTGTCACTTAAGTTTGAGTATAAGCATATTCGGTATAAGAGACAAAAGAGAACTTGCGCCTGTAAAAACTTGAAAGAAACAGTACCCAAATGTGCAGAGCAAATTCAAAGTTACTTTCAGTTGGCAGCTTTCTGAGTGCCAGCTGGTGTAATGCGTCCTAGGACACAGGTCTTTTCTCTCTGTGACTGAGGACCTTCCAAACCACCTCTCTCATTTCTATGATGAGGTTGTAAGTGAAAACAGAATATGAGTTCCACATCTTTCCTGATGAGGTTGTCTAGTTCTATAATAATATCTGGACAGAAAAAGGAAGTGTAATGAATAGGAGTGCCAGGTCATGACCTCTGCAAACAAATTCATAAATGCATCTTATTTGCATTTGTAATGTAACACAGGCTTTATGCAGTGACAGAAGGGCCTTGGAAAGAGAATAAAAATTTAAGTTCTTATCACAAGGTGGGTGTCAAATGTCCAGTTACTAACAGGTATGCATAAAAACATTTCTAAACATCTGTAGAAGGTATAAAGTAGAAACAGGTAGAAACAGCTGCCTAGAAAGTTTATCAACTTCAGGATTCAGTTGTGGTTCAGTCTAGATTCTCAGCATCATGGCTGTGTACTTAAGCACCCAAGATGTCCCTAAGATCTCAGCCTTCTCTAGACAACTGCATTGTTAGAAGCCTCACTATTCCTGTATTTACAGTAAAAAACAAGAAGCCAGTAGCAAAATTACTCACACGTGTATCGTAGTGCCTGCAGGACAGTGGACGGTCATGGAGTTAGATACACAGCACTCAGTAAAGCCTTATGTACAATTGTTTTAACAGTATTTAACTGTTATTTACTATTATTATTATTACTGAAAATTATTATTACAAAAAATACTGTTTTCCAAAGGACTGAAGCCCTAGGGGTTTAGTAAAACCAGCACTAGCAATAACAGCAATTATCCAACCTGTGGGAAACACATTTTATACTGTAAATTCAAATGTGACATTCCAACCCACTGACAAAAGCATACAAGGCCAAGAGGTTGCCTTGCAATTTGCTGATCTGGCCCTTGCTTTACTGAGTCAGCCTTCTCCCTTATCACTGTGGACTGTTTAGGGATCAGCACTGCTGTTTGGGTCTGGTCAAGGCTGCTGGACGTGCTCTTCTCCTCTTAACTGGGTACCATGTCAGGGCATCCTTGGTCAGCAAGGACACAGCCCTGCTGCCACCTCCAACCCAGCTCACCTTCCTTTGTAGAGCAGTCAAGTCTTGCTGCTCCCTGACAAGACACCAAAAAAAAAAAAAAAAAAAAAAAAGACATCAAACACCTGCTCTTGCTGCCTCTGGATGTGTAAATCAATTTGTACAAATGTAATTGCGCCTGCATAAGCAGTTGACACTTTCTCCTGGGCATATGAAACTCAAAGAAACCACATGTAAGAGCAGAATGGTTTACACTGTGACATCCTCCCTGGTTAGACTGCTAATCAAATTAAATTTTAAATAGTCTTTCTGACTGGTCTGAAGTATAAGGACAATAATTCCTATCCCCTGCATAATGCTTTTCATTTTTCAAGCTATTTAATAACTGTAACAACTGAAAGTACTCCTCCAGGTACCCTTGTAAAGGAACAATTAATAATCCTTTATCCTTCTATTGTGTCTGACACCTGATGTTCTTGAAGTATTTTATGTATTTAATGGATAAAGACTCATGCAGTTTCTGTGTATGAAGCCTTACAGGGCCGAGTTTTAGAACACTGACAATTTTAGAAAAAAACCAGCAGTGGCAAAGGGATCTTCATGAACCTCTTTAGAGATATCAAACTTTGCAACTTTTAGGACTTGAATCTTGTACCCTTCTTTCAAGAAGACAAAATGAAGCACAAAAAGATAAAACAAAGTGCTGATATCTGAAATCAGGCTTCCCATTGTACCATATGGCCTTGGCTTTAAAGGCACGTATGTGTCCTTTAATGGAGGCAATAGTTCCTGTCCCCATCAGCCGCTCCCTGTGAGCTCTTGGAAGAGTATGAATTGAGAGTTCCCATGCCACAGGATATTATAATGAAAAACTCCCATATTCTCCCTCATCCTGGTTGTGATTTTACCACCAATGTGATATTGGGCAAGTTTCTTTAGTTCCTGCAATTTTTCCCAATATTACAAATAATGCAGTTAATGTAGAGGTCCTGCTCATGTTGCAGCACCTTCGATCAATATCAGCTTAAGAAACATTTAAGTTAAATATATTGTATGGCATACACTTTCAGATTCAAAATGTCAAAATATAACTGGTAAACAATTTGCAAGGATATTGTGCTACTTAGAAGCACATATAGAACACACAGTGAATCTCTGAAGCTGGAGACACAGCTGGCAATGTGAAACCTGGAATAGTGCCAGAAGTCCACCCTTCTCCTGTAAAACAATAAAACACTTCTCTTGGTATGAGAAATTATAATAAACCAAACCCCAAACTACTGACTCTTCTAGGAGATTTTGTGTACCATGGAGATGTTTCAGAGCCCTGCTGACAGCATAGCAAGCCCACAGAGTGTTTTGCTTGTGCAATCCAATTCTAAACAGTAACAACAAAAGAAGGCTATAAAGCCCTTTTTGATGCAGTTAATTTTTTAGAGTGTTTTCCAGGCTTGATGCATTGCTGAGATGGTACAACATGCCTCATTACACTGTGACACTGTGTCAGCAACACAGATTGCCGCTGCCCTCCTCCCTCACTTCCCTAGTGCAGGACTGCAGCTCAGTGGCACTCTTTCCTGGGAATTCAGGAAGAAAAGGAAAACAAAATCACCAGGTGCACTGGAAGGGATGATTTCTTTCCTGTCCTAGGATGCACAATAGAAAATGTTTAATTTTTAAGCAGCTTTCTTCAAGTTACACGTTTCTCTCAACAGTCTTGGTATCAGAAACAAGTGCATAAGACAACTGCTGCTTCACCCTTCACATGGGTCACAAAACTAAGAGAGCAGGAGTGCAAGATACCCAGTGCACAGATAGAAGGAGAGGAAGCAGTCCCGCACTTCACTTACATCCAGCTGCATTCATATGCCTGATGTCAGACTACCTCTCAGGTCCACCATAATTTGCAAATGAGAATAGACAAACTCTAGATCTCAAACTTTGGCTCATAGCTTTGTTTTTGTGTAATATGCTTGCATAACCCTCCTTACCTGGAAGCCTGCAGAGCAGAAATCACTTCACAGGGGCTGGGAGGCAGCTGGAGGTTTATCTCAAACTGCTCCACCCTATTTTGAGAGTGGGGCTGGCAGCAGAGGGGATGTCAAGGGTGACACTAGGAAGACATGAGTGATGTTGAGAAGACTTGTGGCAGCAGGGACCTCCCTCCTGCTTATGCCTGAGCAAAATGATATTTGGCTTTTTTTGGGAGATCACCAACTTATTAAAGAAGAGACTCATTAAAAACATGTGAATAGTCAGTATAACTTCATTTTAAATAAGGCATAAGAAAAAACGAAATTGTAACTACTCTAGTAAGAGCCATCAGTCGATAGTGCTACCAGAAGCCCTTGTTCTTTGACAACTCAGTTAGCAAAGCTTGAGCCCGGGCCAGTTTTAATGATTTAAGGTTTCCTATCTTAAATAGTGGCACCGATCAGACACTTGAAGCTCAGAAGGTGCTCAAGCATTCTGCTGAGTAGGGCTTTGAGTCACCAGTTCCTCTGGTTCAGTAACTGGGATGTGATCCAGCCACGGCAATCTGAGAGCGCTTTGATGGCCTGAAGTCTGGGAAATGCATTCCTCTGATGTCCAGCCTCACAACTGGTCGTGCTTGCCTGCTGTGTACAAAAAAAAATAAAAATCTCCAGTACTGGAGGAGGCCTCCTAGGGTACCTAACAGAGAAAGCAAGTAGGTGCATGCAGTTTGTAAGAGATTCAGTGATCAGAGAACCTGTATGGATAATATGGTCACACACGTATCCTTTGGCAGTTCTGAGTGCTCTTCCACCCAAAGTCAGAGCAGTCTCAAGAAATTCAAGTGTCTTCTTTGCATTTGGCTCCTTTTTTTTTTTGAGTGCTGAATCCATCTTATGCTACAGTGAAAGTATATTCTCTTCTTGCTTTGCCCTCTGCCAGATCTCTGTATCTTTCCACTGCCAAAATTTTCAATGTTTTTGTAAGCTTCAGTGGGCTATTCCTTCTTTCTTCCTGCCAAAATCAAGCATTAACACCTATGTCTTTGTTCTTTACTTGAAAGATTTTACATTCCACAGCCAAAATTCAACATATATTTACTGTTGCTATTAGCAGGCCTGATACATCTGAGCATAAAGCTGAAAATATGTACCTATGGACTGAAAGATCTCCAGCAATTTCATTCTGATATCATTAGCTGTTGAATATTATAAATTAATTTATTTTATTCTATGAGATTCCTTGTCATATAAAGGAAATGCTCAGTGACTTAGAGTAGACTTAGAAATCTGTTCTTAATGATGTTCAAAATATTGCAAATGCATGAATTAAGAAATAGCTTTTTACTTTAGAGAAAGCATTTGATTTTTATTAGCCCGGGGCATTAGAAGACATAAAAGATGTAGTGAAGTTATTCCGCCGCCTCCTTTTTTTGTCATGAGGAACTGAAATGTAACATATATACTTATAGCATACATTTATCTCTTCCTGTCAAGCCTTTAAAGAAATACTTGACCTAAATGTCAAAAGCTTGGCTATAATTTGTAACTGAAAGACCAAATAGGAAACATATTTCTAAGATGGTATTTCTTAATTTTTCAAGAAGGAAAAAGACAAAACCAACATCTGTTGAAATCAGTTGCAAGAAAATTCAGATGGGAAAGTGGAGGTGAGAGAACCTAATGAGATTCATTGATACAGAGGTAGTGCTGCAGTGGAGGGCAGTGGCTGAACTGTTCTGAGAAGAGTTTAGAGCACGAGGTGACTGCCTGCTGCTAACCTGTGTGTAACCACTGAAGATAAGTTTTGTACGTGTATGTGTATTCATGCTGAATTCTGGATCCAGGGTGCATCTTGACTGAAGACACTCTTGGGATTAGAAACAGAAGAGTGCAAATTTGAGTTGGAAATAGTGCTCCAGAAGACTGTGCTCGAGGCTCTAACAACCCCAACATGCATTACTCACAAACACAGTGATAAAGGCTGATTGCAGATTCAATGGCCCTGTTATTACACACCTTGTTAAGCAGGTTTTCCTATAGTTGGGATCTACTCACCGTTATACTTTTCCACTTTTTCAGGTGCATTTTTATGGATCTGTTTAGCTCACTTCTGTTTTGCAAGGTGAAATATTTATTGCCCAGAGGCTTTGCTGCTAGAGGTGGAGTCCATCCCTTGCCACAACACTTACACCAGGGCTATTTTCAATTCCTCCTTCCTTCTCCTCTCTATGACATTGTGCTTTTTATAGTCTCCAAATATTGTTATGTCTTTAGAGGTCATTTTTTTAATTTAAGTATATAATGTGTCCGTTCTGATTTGGTAATCTTCTGTGGCAGCAAGACCTGCATTCAGTTAGATTGTTGGCACACTTACAAGTTTTTCATGACTTCAGGGTATTCCCTGGGAGTCACAGATCCACGAAGTCATTCTAATAAACCTTTCACACAGAAACGGAAAAAAGGAAGCTTAGTTAATTATTTTGCCTCAGTAATTTGTGATGGTTAAAAACAGGTAAGGTAAACAGGTCTGATGAATGAACTTGTGTTGAAAGTCAAAAAATGCACTTTACCTCAGAACATTATTTCCTTTGGTATATCATGTAGACTTTTTTTTCCTTAAAAAAAACCAAAATATGGATGAGTCATCACAAACAGCAAACTACTTAAAAACATTATTTGCTATCAGTAAAAATACATATACCTGTATACAATACATATCATTATTATAAAAATATAAGATTATATATTCATTTTTTGATTAATACATGAAAAAATGTATATGAACAAGTGAAATTAACTTAAACCTGATCCTCTGTCTGTAGAGTAAATATTAATTAGATTTCTGAAGTGTGTCCAAAACTAAAATACACATAAAGATCGTATTGCTTTAACTGCTATGTTTGTCATTGAAAGGATATGTTCTATAAGTCAGTTGAGTGAGTTATGCAGGATTGATCATTAACCGTTCTGCGCTGTTAAATTCATGTAGCATCCATGAACCTTTCATTATAAGTTAACCCTCACTAAAAAAAAACAAAACAAAAAAAACTTTGTCACCTGAACCACTTGAAATATTTAGACTTGATTTTACTTAGATTCGTTTGTTTGCCTTGGGGTTTTTTTAATATATTTTGTGTGGGTTTGGGGAGGAAGGGGGCATATGGTGGGTTTTTTGGTAGTGATGGTATTTTCCCAAATTGGCCCAGTAAAGTTAATACTAGTATGCCTGTAGGAACTAAAATGTGAAGTGGATTATTTATGATCTGCTGTGCACCACTAAATAAAACAGTTTTTTCTTATGTTTCACCCCATCATGTTTTTAGATAGGAATTATTTACATTTATGACCAAAGACTAAATCACTGAGTACTTATACTGTCGTGAATTCATTGGGGTCCAAATCCCAGCACTTTTGGAAGCAGGTTGTTCTAATTTTAAAACTAAAGTTTAAAATCTTAATAACGCTTTAAACAAATTCAACATGCTATTAAATACAGAAAAATAATTTCACAGTGCTATCTTTATCAATTCAGTAGAAAATGGACAAAAATAGAGCTGGCAAGGCCTTTCATGCTGTACAAAAATAAATTCTAATATCTATAAAGCTTTTTAAGATACTTTCAACTCCATGGTTTCAAGATAAACATCCTTTGGGAATGCATCTATATTTCTCTGTGTTCAGAGTTGGCAAAATGAACCATATCCTGCACTTTTGAAGCTCTTTCAGGAAAAGTAATTGAAAGCTTTTGTCACTTGGTCTAAAACATCAGATGGAGACCTATCTATAGCTCACTTTGCAACAGTATGAGAAAATAAGGTGGACAAATAGCTGGAAGTAAATTTGTGCTTTTTATATACAGACTAAACAATATCTCTTAACCTTGGATTTAGCATTTACAAATTATAAGACATTTTTAACATTCAAGGCAATGTTTTTCAATTACTTTTTATTTTTCAAATATTTCTAATGCAATTCCTCTTTTGTCTAAAAATATTCAAGTAGAAGACAATAAATTGTTTCTATTTCAGCAGTGTGGAAACCAAAAACTATGTGGAATATTTATTGCCACATGCATGACATGAGGTGTTGGCAACCATAGGAAAAAAATTCTTTTTGTCAGAAAACCCTTCAATGTAATTTTAATCAATGGCTAGATTGCTAAATTTTGCCCTGTAAAGGCTTGACTGGTACACTGTCTTTTTTTATACATAATAGAAATAAATAAAAAACTAAAGGTTTCACATCGTAAAGGAAACGTGTTCACAAAAATTACAAATCAAAATCTTTTCAATGAAGGATGAGAGATCACTCTTAAAGTTACATATGATCTGAGAATCTCACTGAGAGCTGAAAAAAATGTGTCTTCCTGTGGTAAATCTGTTTGGACAGGAAGTGTCATCTCCTTTGGTAAATAGGTGATTGTCCATGATAGAGTTTCAGACAGAGAAGAAAAGACCTTCCATTACAAAAAGATTATTTAAAATGTTTGTATGTTTCTATAATAACTGATGCTATCAGGATGTGTAGTTTTTTTCTTTCACTGAAGATAACATCTGAACAATATAAATAAAATAAACATACAGAAAATGGAGTATATTAGGAAATACTTGCAGTAGCTACTCTTTATGATCACTAAGAATTCCACTTTGTCATGGGGTATCAAATACCATGGTTGAGGCTTAAGTAGGTGAAAATGGTGGAAACATGAAGGACAGAATTTGATTTAAAATAACCCTGTCAGATCTTTTATTTTTTTAGTATATTATTGTTTGGGACAAAATACTGGGTCAAAGTATTTCAGTGTTCAACAATTTTACAGAATCTTGAATATTTTACAGAAAGAAAAAAAAGCAAGATGAAAGGAAATAGCCAAAAAACCCCATTTTTATAAGAAATTGTATAGAATTAAAAACATTTTCCAGCTATCATTAAAAAATACCATATCATAGTTAAAAGAAACTGATTCAAGATTAATGACATGCCTAATGAGGGGGGGAAGAAAGAAAGTGATTCTTGTAGGATGAACTTGAAATAAAATATATATAATTTAAATTCAAAATTCAATCTATTTAATTTTTTTTTAAAATCACAGAAAAAAATCTGCACAGAAACATGAAAAATGCCTCAAAAGAAACAAAAAAAAAATCTACACTAAATTTAGTCTCTCTTACAGTAGAAAGTTTTGTTAAATTACATTTTCTATGAATTTCCATTTTACCATGCAATTTCAGTGACTTCTATTTCTAATAAAGCACTTTCCTGACCTTGAGGTCAAGAACCTACCTCACTTGAGATGTTTATTACATAAATAATCGCCCTAATCTAATTATTAGTTGAGATTTTGTATTGAAAGATAAATTTTCAGGATTTGGTCATCTATTTTAAGAAGAGGGGAATTATACTTGTTTTTGTCCATGGAGCAAAAGCAGTCTGGATAAATGGATCAGATGCCAACATCTCTGCTGCCTGAGGTGCACCTCCTGTTTGCAGGAAACATCTCAGGACATTGTAATTCTCTTCCTTGGGACAAAATACAGGTGCTTGTGTACGTGAAAAGAAGTACTAGGAAAGTCTGATCAAAGCAGAGAGACAGACAATGTAAAATCTAATTTTTGGCTTTAAGATCCCATAGTAAGGAATAGAAGAGAATATAAGGAAAGGACAGCAACGTTACTGATGTTACTGCTCATGCTGAACTGAAGTAGTAGGCCCCTTTTGATTGCTTCAGATCTGAATATATTATCTAGCTGAGTATGTTGGTAGCCAAGCACGTCCTGGATATAACACAAGCATATCATGATGATAGAAGTTCCATGACATAATTTAGGCAATCCGGGCACAAGTAACTGTGAGCTAGATGAGTTTTCTTTTTCAATCCGAGGAGGTACATAACTCCAGATAAGGGTGGCAAACTCGTAGGCACTGCAGTGATAGACCAATTAACATATTTTTTCTTTAAGGTTACTTACTGCTTATTTCAGTATATACACCAGTCTGAAATATATGCAAATGCAGCTGAGAGTCACTAGGGACTGTTTTGTTAGAACTGATAATCAGCCTGAGCATTACAAACATGCTGCAGGCTAAACAAGTTGGCCTATAGCACTACAAGAGGTACTTTGCTTTGAAAATCCTCATAATCATTGCCAATGCATCTATGTCACAGAAACGAAGCAGAAGAAGGGTATAATCAAGCCAAGCTGAGCATGTAAAGAATCATATGGGAGATGGGAATGAGCAAACACTTCTGTATAGTGAATGGCGATTTCTGTGTTCAAGCCAGATGTTTTACTGACAACACCTTCAGATGTTGCATGAATATTTCAGTGCAAAATCAGCTTGAGATACAAATTAATGAGGGTTTTTTTCAAAGCCACTTAGATATGCTATTACAGCTAATAACATTCTCCCTTTCAGACACAGTTATTTTATTTGGATGAAATAGGATGCCTTACTCAGCTCAGAAAAAATCGCTATTAAAAATGTATTGGACTGCAAAGAAATATGTGTAAGTATTTGTAGCAAAAGACCCTGAAAAGTATAGAGCCTGTCAGATGAAAATACCATGGCTTGACAAATATAAGGCAAGTTAATGATATCCACAGATTAATGTGGTCTGAAGTTGCAAGTGTTTTCTTATCTGAGTAGTTTTCTCATACCATATCCATAGTGCATTGAATATCTTTTGTCCTCACAAGAAAACAAACAAAAAATTGCCACTGTCTCCTTCATATATGAAGTTTAATGTTTGACCTGAAAGTCTAGGTCTAAAATCCTGAGCTATGATAAGAGCTACCCTTTCTAAGGCAGAAGCTGAGACAGTAGACTTCTGCTTTTTAGTGTATATTGCAAAAGTTGTCTGCATTTGAAGAACAGAAGCAGTAATCTTGGGCCTCTGCAATCACAGATATTTTTGTTTTGGACATGCCACATGCAATATTTTTCACATGAGATTAAATTTTCAACATTTTTACAGTAGAGTCTATTTTGAAGAATATCATGTCATATGATTGTCTGGTTCAAACAGATGTTTAAATAAAGAAAATTGGTCCTGATTAAGAAATGCAGTAATCATCTGTCCATCAACTATGCTGTGTTACTTCCTCCATGTAATTTATTTGTATGGTATATTTGATAAAAGCTTTTAGATAGCTTCACAGAAATTACACTGCCTTACATTTTTATGAGCTACACATCCATTAGCAAACTACACTTTGAAGATGTTTTCTATAAATTAACAAGTTTGTCCATGTCTCTTAATGGAATGTATCAGGTGAATTAGAGAGTGAAGAAGTCTGTAAGCCCATAATGTGTCTTTTTTTCTACTGCTGCTTTCATTTATACAGTCTTTTGAAGGCAAAAGAATTTCATTGCCTTGAAAACGTGACCTTTTATTGGGGATCCAGAAGAAATCCAGTTGCTGTGATGTGATCTCCAAGAAACAGATGTAATCAAAAGATCCTTGTTACACTAAGCCTAAACCATTAATGCAGATTTACCTCCTTTTCCTGATGTAAAATACCAAAAATGTTATTTATTCAAGAACCTTGTCTTTGCCAGACCCAAGAGTAACCACTGAGGCTTTATGGAGCAGGACTGACAGCAAGCTGCCTTCCAAAGGCAGTATTTGTATTATCGTTGTAGTTGTCATTACAGATAAACTTGGGACAGTTTATTTGGGACAAAATTCCCAATTGAGACAATCACACATCCAGAAACTCGGACGATTTGAGGTTGTCCAAGTCCTGTCATTTTCTCACAATATCAGGTTACAATGTTGCTTCTGCCTGTCTAACTTTTCAATTTTGTCTTTGCTTTTCAAACCTTGGCTAATTAGAGAATTTCTCTTTTTTTTTTGACACTGGACTTCCATATTATGTTTTAATTGCAAGAACTATGTAGCGTTCTATTAACTGTGGATTTTTGCTTCTTAGCTTTGTGTGTTAATTGGTAATACCTGTGTTATTTCCCAAATTGTTTGTCATTATAGTAATAAACCACATTACCAGGACAGACAAAATTAACCATTTGTCACCTTACTTCTTCAGTCAATATCTGTGAAGATCTTTTATTTTCCATTCTTGGTTATGTTGTGAAAATGGAGCGTAGAGTAGTGATGCAAAGAGTAGAAAAATATATGCCATAAAAAAATTTGTCTTTTGAGATAAAGCACCTTCAGAAATGCTTATGCATCTTTTGGCTTTGATTTGATCGTATTACTGGGCTTTTCTTTCCAGCTATTACATCTATACATTATAATCACTATATGAAAATTGAGCCACTCATATGCATATAATCTTGAAAACTGATGCTAGAGGCCAAAGCAGAAGTTGTAATAAAACCAAGAGCGAGCAACAAAATAATAAACTCATACAAATATATAATTTATTTTCCTCAGTACAGGTATTATTTTAAATTGGGAACCTTTTCTTGTAATCTGAATGGTTTGTAGTCTCTGATGAATGTCTTTTGCTTTCTTTCTGCCACAGGCCCTATCTTTCAAATAAGGTAATTTTCCTTAATTGTATCTATCATGCCTGTTTCATGGAAGTTCTTTTGGACTGGGTATGTTTTTCCTGCTCCTAGTATTTGATTTCCCATAGTGACTAGCATAATGTAGCCTAGTATAATGCAGTATAATACCACTCCCTAGGTGGTCTCATCTAATCACTTATAATGAGTTTGAAATTCACCTTTCAACTGTTTTTTGAACATCTTTAAGAAGATAGGCACTTGCATTAACAATGGAAAACATAAGGAAGGATATAACATGATAAATAACGTCTGTCTAGATATTTTCTTTGGGACAAATTGCTCATCCGGAGCAAGATAGTTTGAAAATCTGACATTTGTAACAGGAAGTCCTTTACAAGGCTACTGCTATTGTTGTTTTAAAAGGCAAACAGTCCTCTGACTGGAGGGAGCTGGAGTTGTAATTCATCTGCGGAGAGGTCAGTTGTTACATACAGAGCTCAAAACTTGACTGCAAGATGCTCAAAAATTACAATAATATACTTGGAATAGAGCAAAGCAGAACTTGGAAAATTCATGCTGTTGATACCAACTGGATTTTCAACGGTATTTGAATTGTTGATTTTCTTTACTTCAATGGAGGAGAATGATATTCTAGACTTGAAAGAAACATAACTTCTGACTAGATTTCTCTTAGTAATATGTACTGAAATTGAACATAATCTCAGTGAAACCTGAGTTTTCTGTGCCTTTCAGCGTGAGCAATTTATTTATGGGGGTTTTGTTTGGTTTTTTCGGTTTTTTTTTTTATCTAAAACTGGCCTTTACAGTATGTTCATATTGTGACATATTGTGACAAAACTAAATAATTTCTTAGGCACAAAATATTTTTACAAGGCTTTCCATAAGCCTTGTTTTTCTGCCAGCTCATAAAAACCCCTTTAATTGCACAGTGTATTACTTTGAATTATTAGTAAGAAACTTTACTGCTGAAAACTGAGGATGATCAACTTTTTGGACAAGAATTACTCTCTGGCATACCAAACTACATGCCCCTTTGGGAAAGCTATCCATGCTTCTGATTAGCTAAGTAGAAATAGTCAAAAGGATTATGATTTGATGGCAGGAAAAAAACTAAAGGTACTGTATAACAAAGAATAACTCTGAATTTTGTAATATCAGTTTCCAATCTATGGTTCCAATAATGCCTGCAAAGAGTGCTGAAATTTAAAAAGGACAGAAGAAAATAACAAGGATGGAGATGCAAAGCCCACACACTAAAGTCCATGGAGCCAAGAAATATGGCACATTTAATATATTTGCTATTGCCCTGGAAAAAGGAAGGCTATATCCACCTTTTCAAAACCTGAGGAACATGAAGTATCAAAATAAATTTCCTTTATATGCTTGTTTTCTTTTTGTCCTTGAATTGGATATGATTTTCATGCACCCAATTCTATTTTCCTTTAATTGAATACAAATTAGCATCACCATTTAAGTATGTCAGACATGGAAAGATTTGCTTCTCTGGAGAGTGACAGCAAGGAGACATGTCTAGAAATAAGCAAAAACCAGCAGCTTAATATATATATAAATATATAAATATCTGTGTATGCACGTGTTTGTACGTATATATTCAAATCAGCGCTCCAAGGGCAGCTGTTGCTATTAAGGGCATTTCACTTACAAGCACAGTATTAAATTAGATTGGCTTACAGAACCCATAAACATGTTATGTCGGTGTGTTATAACAAAGATAATAGAAGTAATAACAAATAGAATTTAGAATCACATTTTAATTAGTCATATGAACAGTTTAACACAGAAACACTGACAAAGCAGAACTAACAGCGTAATGAAGCTGCTTAAAGGTGTAGATAGGAGCCATCCTTGCAATATAAATGCAGTTTTTAATAAGAATTTTTACTTAAAATAATGATTTCACTAAATCACTGTAACTAAAAAAAAGGCCAAATGACAAGTATGCCCTGTTTGACTTTACCTAGGGGAACAAAGACCTTTTTTTCTTCTCTATAAATCTTGCTATGAAAAAAAAATAATTCATGCATAAAATTGCTCATATATTTAGAATTCCTTATTTGTAGTTCACATGAAAAGAAGTACTTAAGAGGAGAGGTGTCATGTTGGTCTCCTCTGGATAATTTATTTCTTTTTGAATTTGAATGGTATTAATGATTTGTCTGTGTAACCATTTTAACTCTTTCAGAAATGGTTATCTGACAACTTAATTTTTTTGTTAAAAATATAATTATGTAGTTAATGTCCAAAAAAAAATTCCACAAATAATTCATTAAGGCATTCAGTTCTTATCACTCAACACAGTAAAAAAAAGGCAAGCAGTTTTATAAAACAGTAATTGTGAAGTCCTTGAAACATTAATATATATATATACTGTGCAAATGTTTTAATTGATGAATTATAAATTAATTTATTGATATTCTGCATGTTTCCTGAAACAGCAATATTTCTGCACCAAGCCAGATGATGTGGTACATAGCCATAAATATATGAAACACATGGAAATGATTATATAAATGAAATAATGGAACACAAGGAAGCTTTTTCATTAATTAATGCACCTGAGTTTTATGCAACAGCAATTAACATATTTCTAAATCCAGCATCCTCAGGAATCATATAAAAAACTTCACTAAATAAAAATGTAGGAATTAAAATAAGAAAGAAAAAAGGAATCAAACCAAAGCAAAATCTTATAAAAAGTAGTGACACTGTCTTTTTAATACACCTAGAAAGAACCCCTGCTACCACACCGGTCACTGTTGAATGCACTTTAAGATAGAAAATATTACTTTTCCTTTTCTACAAATGAGTCTCTGGGGCAAAACTCAATGATTTGCTCAGGATTATATAGACAGAGGTTACAGGACAAGGAAACACTGATCAAGCTAATACTTTAACCACTGAGCTTGTCTTCTCTTCAACAACCTATAATAACAAAAAATTGGAAAAAAACAAGAGGAAAATGCATATCTAAATGGACAACACTCAAGAGGTTAACTGAAAATGACTTTCAAAGAAGTAAGTGCTGCTTTTTTTGCAGTGAAAAAAATGGCAGGTGAAATGTACTTTGAAAACATGAGCTAAGAGGGGTTTTAAATAATCAAAGACACAATAATACGTTATTAGAACCCATTGTCGCAATACAGCATTCAGACCAAGAGCTTAGCAGGAATTAAAAAAGGATTAAACCTTTATAAGGATAATGAGAACATCCGTAGTTACTTTAGATAGGATATAAAATAATATTTTTAGAAAAGAAATACAGGCATTCCTTGAGGCATAAGTGAACCATTAACTTAGGAAGGTAGGAAATCTTAATCTATAGCAAAATTATTGTGCAGTTTGTGACCTCCTTTGAAGAAACTTGTGGAGGATTCCATAAGATGCAGAAAAACATTGTAGAAGAACTACTTATCAAATCCTTTTTGTCAAATTCTATTCTTAAAGCACGTGTACTAAGTCCATTTTCCCACAGTAATTTGAATATTGACATCAATATTCACCTTCTTTCTACTGGTGTAATCAAAATCTCACAGAATCTCCTAAAAATAAATGTGAGTAAATAGAAGTGTATGTTCAGAGAAGCTGAAAATTAAATTTAATTTCACTGGAAGAGGAAAGATCAAAATCTTATTAGCCTTTTCATCTGCTGGCTAGCTCATTTATATGCACTTCTTGTCTAAATACTTAGAACTAACTTAAAAAAGTTGTAGGCACGTATCAAAAGCAGAACTTGTTATATCAAATTTTTAATTATGTATTCCTGTATTTTCTAATGTGAACAAATTATATTCTCTGGAAAATATAATACATTTCAAATATTTGGTGAATTGTAGTATGCAGAAGAGAAGTGTTTTTAACTCTACCACTTTTCCATGTACACATAATGGTTATTCAGATACCATAACAAAGGTCATAACTGCAAGATAGAAATAATGCCTTTTTTTGGCGTGAATAATGTTAAAAAACCCCAAACAACCCCTATTTGAAGATTAACATTTTGTGATGAGGTACACAGTGGTCCCTGAAGAAACAGAATTGGATAAGATCTTGTCCTCCAGCTTCCAGCAATAAGTCAATGAACTTTTTCTGAAAAGGCAAAGTTCAAAAGTCCTCATCTCCTCAGGAATGATTTTCCTGTGAGGAAATTTTCAATACTGATCACAACAATTCTTTTTTCAAACACAAGGACATTACGCTTCGCAGACCGGTGTTTTCTTGGGTGTTTTGCCATCACTTAGGGCACAAAACCTTATTTGTGAGGGTCATGGCAGGACACTTATAGCTCAGGGTTTGCTGTGTACTGAATCTCTGAATAACTTGAAATGTCAGATGGCTCTATGCTTTCTCTGTGAATGGGAAAGAGCAAGGAAATATTCTTTGTGGGTACAACTGCACTGGCAAATGATGGGTCCTCAGCTAATTGTCATCATTGAGCATGAATGTTATTTCATTCTCAGCCTCCTTTTAGTGAGGAACCTGTTAGTTTAGATATATTTCGCTCTAGAAACTGTTCATCTGAACTACTGTGTAGGAATCTACACCTCATTTGACTTTTGACTGTGTTCCCCCTTCTCTGTGTGATACTTGGAATCACAGGGGCAACACATGGGGCCTAAATGACACCCAGAGTCAAATATTGTGTAGTGTGGATATGGCCAATCTACTTAAGGGAGGGTGTGGATGAAGAGGGAGTACAAGCTACTCTGACCAAGCTGAGTCTTGTTTTTTTTCCTCTTTTTTTGCTGTATGGATGTAGCACCGGTGATTCTTTAGGTTTTACTTCAGTCTTCTCATTTGATCACATGGGAAATTAAAGTCTGTCTATAACGTACAAATGACAGAGAAAGGGAATGGACTGTGGTTAGTCGCTACTGGCAACAACTATGATCAGTCACTACTGGTTACCATTGTAAAATTATGCACTACCATCAGAATTACTTCACTGCAAGTGTGAAACAAAGAGAAAGGTGATTTTTTTAACTTCTATGCTTCTTTCTATACTCTGATATGTTGGAATAATGCAACTGACTGCCACAGGTTGTCTTGAAGGTCAGAGATACCAATGGTTTTGAAAAAAAGCTGATAGAAAATTGTTTGTCTAGTGGTATCTATTCAACGAGACACTTTAGATGTAACATCAGATTCAGGAAGGCCTTACTCTCTTGCTTGCCAGAGACTAGAAGGTATATATATAGCTTTTGCCCCTTTTACCTAATTTTTTTTCCCAGTCTGTCCAGTACTTATCACTACGAGAAGCGCATTTTGATCACACGCTGTATGGCAGTTCTTGCACTTTTATAAAGACTGCAAGAACTCACACTACGGAGTTGTGCTAATAAACAAATCAGTTCTACTTTTTTTTTTAATCTCTCAGATTTTTCTTCTATAACTCCTACTATTCTGAACACAAATGACTTTCTAGAAGTTATTTACATTTAGACTAGCATGCAGTTCTTCCCAAGAGGAAAGTATATTACTGACTCACACATAAGTAAAAGATTTAAAAATCTACATTCTGTAATGATGTTTGTAATAATTGATTTTGACTAGTCAAATTTTGATTTTTGTTTTTAATATCAGAAGCTGTTGATGCATGGGGTTTTGTTGTTTGGTTGGTTTTTTTTTAATGGCAACTACTATTTTGCTTTAGATTTGCTAGCTTAAAAATCACAAATCCATTTTCACAGCTCATATAAAACTCACTGTACAATTTCTAGCACAGCAAGGAGAAACTCAGTAGGTAAGTAGAGAAAATGATTTTGAAACTAAGTCAGCATTTTTAAAGAATTTGATTTATAAAATACAATTTTTTGCCTTCAGCAAATCCTTGAAAGTCATTATGGCTTTTTTTTCTAGTTAACTTTCTTCAATATGCCCAGTGATGGAAATAGCTATTTACAATATTTAAAGTAGTTTTATAAATGCTATATGAAAACCATAGTTACCTTTATTTCTGTAGTACTATTTTTCATTAACATTTTGGTACATAAGAAAATGTATTTTCACAAAAGCAAAAAAAGGATTATAGGAGCTAAGACCAGTCTTGAATTAAAACTAAAGAAATAAATATGAATGAAACAAGAGTTCCGTTCTGACTATAGTGCACAGTAACTACCATTTAATCTTAGAGAAAGCCAAAATGCTATTTCTAGAGGATGTTTTGGTCTCGAAAAGTCTGAAAAGCGCTTCTTTAATGTAATTTGGTTTTCTTTGCTATTCTTATTTTGGGGTCAAGGTTTCTGAGCGTATCCCAGAGTAGTCCTAAGGCTGCTCTGAATGGCACAAGCCTGTCCCAGAGATGCCAGGCCTGCCCAGATGTGCCTTAAGTGGTGACACCCTCCCAGTACTCCATACCGGCAGCAGACCCTATTAGAACATGAAAACTGAAAAAAGGCTTGGTACCAGAAACTCTCAATGTGATTTTTCTGGTAAATTTTGAGCCTAGAGTCATCTCTTGTAACAAACAGTGGCTGAACATGGAGTTTGGTAGCCCTTTGCTGTATGAAAGTCTCTATGACAGCTTCTGGCTGGAGGGACTATGGTTTTCCCTAAATAATGGGAAACCAAAGCACAAAGCCAGAGAGGACTAGTGATGTTAGCACTCTGGGAGATGAATTGTCTGTATGTACTATTGTTGCTGCTGCTTTTACTAATTTATTTAGCATTCAGACTAGGATATAGTGACGAGCCTTTTGTCACATCATTTTTTAGAGCCAGACACCGGAGAGATGGAAGTAAAACAAATTAAAAACCTGTTCATAGCCCCAGGCATATTTTACTTTGTCATTTGGTTCAGTTCATTTCAGCATTCCACTTTTAATGGCTCACTTAGTTAAACTTGAACTTATGATCACTGTTACTACTTCTAATAAAGGCCTGTTTTGTGAGGGCTTCATTACTGTTGCCTCAGGATAACAGCTGCTAATTTGTTTTATTACTATAATATATTTTATTTAGATTTTTCTCTTAAAAACCGCTGGCTGTGCTTCTTGCAATCATTGTTTTCTACTCTAACCACCAGTTTGCAGAGCAGGCATAGCCCACAGGACATTGTCTATGGCCAGGACTGGGAATTGATGAGTCAGATCTACAAACATGTCCAATTTATACCTCAGGCTTGCTTCTTGACTTTGACAGAACTTTTTTTTCCTCTTGTAAAATACAGACAGAAAGATCTGTATCCCTTGTTAGGGGCTTAGATGCCTGCTGATGAACAGTGCTGGGTAAGAGCAGCTTATTTTCTCTCAGAGGTTATACACAGATTTTTTATACCACTTGTATGCTTGAGCCAACTCAGTGTCTTCAGTCCAGTTATTAAGGATTTTCCTTGTTGAACTCCAGTGTTAGAAGTTTATGGTACAAATTCAGTTCTTTTTTGGATTTGTGTAATAATTAAAAAGCATTGCACTGTCATCATGCTGCATCAGATTATCTCAAAAATGTATAACTGATAAACAAACCCACATTTATAACTCAAGTGCAGAAGGCAATCTGGGTTCTGAACTAGTTATTTTGGCACTTGTGATTTTCTCTCATATGCAGTATAAACATATTATTATTCCCTGTTAGACTGTGAAGCTTGGCTGCTTTGGCTATGCTTAGCAAGCATAAAAGACTTACATTGCCTAAAAGGATCCTGAGGCAGCATAATTACATGCCCCATCACGATCCCTCCAGAATAGCTTGTGTACTTCTCTGCATGGAGCTAGGCCTCCAGCCCACTATGATTTCTCAAGATTGCAAGGAAAAGTTGACCTGCATTTTCTGATCCCTTGCCCAGAATGAAGAGATGATCTCGACTGCATTTCCTATTTCTGAATACTGACATATAAATAGTGTTTTATTACCTACTATTTCTGTATTTGGTTCAGTAATTATAATGCAATCTAAAACTGTTTTAATTTCTATAACAAAAAAACAGGAGAAAAAGATTTTGCATTGTGTCAAATTCTGTCTGCTTTGTCTTAGGATCAGGCTATGAACTGCTTTTCTAATTAATTTTTTGATTGTATTATGTAAGTAGTTACCTATTTTATCTAAAGCTGTCCACTGACGACTTCACAGTAATTGAGAAAATAAATGTGACTCAAAGAGCCAAGAGCAGAGGGAGAAGACTTTGCAACACTCGACTTTAGACTTGTACTTTAGGCTAGAAAGGAACGGTACTCCTAAAATCACTTTCTGTTTATTGGAAAGATGTAGGTGTCTCCAAAGCACTTGGATGAAGCACCTGACAACTATTCTGCCCAGCATTCACATTCTCCCACAAAAAGAAATGATCCATTGGACACTATTCTCCCACACACCATCAGGAATGAAACTTTATCTAATCTGTGCAAAAGCCAAGCGTGCATTCAAGAGATGAAATATCAAAACCTCACAATTCAAATTAACACTACTCACAATAGAATCTTGCAGACTGTAATTTATAAATATAGAGAAAGTGAATAGTAAGTATTTTGCACAGTGAGGATCTAGAAACTTAGGTATATGTCATAGGAACAGAACACGCAAGAAAGTTCCACTATTTGTTGGTTACTAAACCTTCCCAAATCTCTGATTGTATCAGTAAATCTGGTGTAATGAATTTGTGACTGTTCATCTCTGGTAACTCTGAAAGCCAAGTGGTTATGAGCGTTAGGCCACCTGGTTTAGGTAACTGGTTTTGAAAAACTGGTTCTCAATGCACTTTTGGAACAACTGAAATCATAATAAACTGCACCACTGACCTCTGCTGAAGATAATCAGAACTGCTCATGTTTGAAAACGGTTCTTTATCAGTAAGAGCTACAAGGGATTCTCCCTTCAAGTTAAGCTGGAAGGGCTATAGATTGAAGCTGAGCCTTTTTGGCCACTCAGTCATGGAAGTAAAGACCATGGATGGGAGAAAACTACCTGAGCAAGGGAAAACACTGGCATAAAAACACTGAAGAACGCATTTGTCATGGATACATTTGTGCTGCAAATGGAAAGAAATTTCCTTTGGTGCAGCCAAAAATGTCAAACTAGGTAGTGCTGGAGTTTGTAAAAAGAACTGTATTCCACACACATATGGAGGAGGCATAGTTTGAAGCATAGTTTGAAGTAAATCCTTTCCAGCCTTAAGTTCTTGCTATGGTTTTCACCTATTTTCACAGTGCTCCCTTTGAATTCAGCGGCAATGTTAAGTCTGTGAAAACCTCATATTCTGTTCTAAAGTGACTTGTAGTCACCAAACATCACTGAAACATATCAAACTTCCTTCCTCATAGGTGAATACAAAAGGCAATATACATCACACATTGCCTACTTTGAGTACAGCTAAAAACTTCATATTCTGATCCTTCAGTACAACCTCAAGTTTTCCTCTCAAACAGCTAGTATTTAACAAACCAAGACACACATCTTTTGCAGTGTCCCTATATAGATTACTCCAAAGTTGAAACTCCATTATCATTCATGGAGGATTCAAACTTGGATATTCCTACCAAAAAAAAAAAAAAAAAAAAGAAAAAAGAAGGGGAAAAGTAGTGTCACACCACAATCATCTAGTAGATTGTGCAGTTTTTTGGTTTTTTTCTTTTTATTAAATCCAGGACACAGAGAGCCAAAAATATTCAGGAAACAAACAAATGTAAAGGAAAGACTGGGATAATATTTTAAACATTTTTAAGAACTGGCAAAATGAGGAAGGCAGGACTCACTATAAAGGGAAAGGTTGATGGTTAAGGAGGAACAGCTGCAGTTTCCTTCTGAGGGATCATCTTCTCCCAGCATTTGTTTCTATCACTGCCTTTCTTTTCAACTTCTTTCCTATTCTATTTCCTTAAAAAAAACCCAGTGAAATGTGGCATCAGCAATATCTATACCATGCAGACATTTTTTATAACATTTTCTTCTTCATTTTACGCCCCCGACTTTTCTCAAAGAAATCTGAGTAAGACACAGCACTGAATCCACAATAACCAATTTTCATTATGGAGAACAGCATTGAAATAGGACCGCCAGAACATCTGCATTTTTGTTTGGTGAGTGTGTAAAGTTTTGGAAAAACAGAAGTAATCTTCTTGTTCCAGTGAAAAGGGATAAAATAACTCTCTTCCTTCTTCCTCCAGGGAGCTGAAAGAATTTGTCACTGATAAGGAAGTCATTTAGAAGGCATTTCTAGGATATCAGTCAGGCTTATAAGCAGCGCAGCAGGAACCATATCAAGAAGACCAAAGCAATTAGCAAGCAAAAGTCAATTCCCTGGTGAGACTGAGAGATGGCTGGATTCTACTACTAACTAGTCTATTCTGAAGCTTTGACTCAGTTTTCCCTGAGTTTACCTGGTTAGAAAGACCATCCAGTGTTGTACTATTAAAAAGTGGTAGAAATACAAAGCATATTTGACAGACATAGGCAATATATTTTAATTGATTCAGCAGTGCAGCTCCTCTAACTCCTCAGGTAATTTAGGACCTGTATTTTGGAGAGTTTGAAGTCTCCCAAACCTATTAATTCAATAGTAAAATTAACTATAATGCTCTGAGTTGTCATTAATAGCCTATATCACCAGGAAATAGTAAGATTAGGGATGTAGGGTCCTAAATAGGTTTGGTTCTTCTTCATACTAATATAATCTCTGCTAAATCTTCATTCAAAGTCCACATCCCCAATCAGTGAAGAATTTCTGGTGAATGAGTCAGAAGTTCCTCTAAAAGTATGTAATTTTACTCCCAAATGTTTCCTAACATTACAATTTGTTAGCAACATCTAAAATATTTTTCATACTGTTGAGGATGCTCCTGTACTCGTGACGAATTTTCATTTTCTGCAGTTGTTGAAATCAAAGTAATTTTTTGAGCAACCACATGCAGTCAAACAACTTTTGTAATTTAGTTATAGGGAGCTTGGGCTGCTCAAAATTTTATGTCTAGATCTGAGCAGAATCCTACCCCATCTTCCTAATTAGAGATAATATATCTTCTCTAATTAGAACTCATTTCTGAATAGGTCATTCTAGATCTCAACAGAGATGGAGGGGAAATGTCAGACTGCAGTTAGAGTAGAAAGCAAAAAAAAAAGTGAGAAAAAAGGCAGAAGAAGGAGAGGAGACGAATTATTACAGATCTATGAAAGAGGGAAAGACAAAACTGCATTTTGCATGTGTTAGGCTTGTTTCTTTATTGATTTGTTCTTAACACTAAGAAATTTCCATCTCTACCCTATTTGTCCAAAGAGGTTCACCAGTAAAGCTGAAAGTCCTAAGATTGAATAAAGCCCACTCAGGCCTTTATGAACTCACTACAGAAAAATCTTCAAGAATGGGAGTGAAGATAGTTTGGTTTGTCCCATCATTATTTATCCTAAACTATCTTATTGATAACCTTAGTCTTTGTTATTTTAGCTCCTAGATTTATCATTATTCTAGTTTATCAGATATAATCTTGGCATAGCTCTGGCACTATATTATTGGATATTTTTTTCATAGAATCATAAACTGGTTTGGGTTTAAAAGGAACTTAAAGTTCATCTCATTCCAATCTCTTGACCTGCTGGCCATGCTTCTTTTGATGCCCAGGACATATTTGACTTTTTCTAAGGATTGCTCTTAATCCATTCTCTTTCCAGCTCGTATTTCCTTTGGGATTGCCCTGACTCAGGTGCAGGACCTTGGAGTTGGCCTTCTTGAACTTCAGGAGGTCCACATGGACCCACCACTCAAGCCTGTCCAGCTCCCTTTGGAGGGCGTCTCTTCCCTTCAGTATGTGAATACCACACAGATTCCTGTTCTTGGCAAACTTTCTGAGGTAGTGCTCAATCCCACTGTCCATGTCACCAAAAAAGAAGGTAAACCATTCCAATCTCAATATTGATCTATGAGGGGTCAAGATTTTTAACTATTTTGAAATATTTTAGTCTTTAATGCCTTTTTTTTTTTTTATGTTTGCTCTTTAAAAGGTCGTCTTGATTCATTTTGCTAATCATTTGCATTTGCTAACATCTGAGATACTCTCAGGTCTCCTGTCAGATTTTCTCCTGCTGGATTGCTCACAAATCCAGTGGCATAAGGTCATCCTGATAAGGATTCCATAAACAATACTAGACACCAACATTTAGGTGGTTGAATCATGTTCATATCTAGTTTCCACAGGCAGTGAGGACTTGCACAGGTGTTTTGACAAGATTATTTGTGGTATCTACCTCAAATGTCATATTTGCGTCTGACAGGAACCACTCTTACCTATGTTGCCTTCCCTGGACTGCCTAACTGTCTCCATTAAGCATAGAGTCATTTAGACTAGATATTTAATTATTGAAGAGTTAAAATCAGCTTATGTGAAATCTAGCCTGTGTCTGTCTATTATATGATTTTACTGAATTTGTTAATTTAGGTTGCAAGTTACAATGGATTTGCACTAAATTCTCAGGCTTGAGCTGAAAATTAATGTAGCTTTCCTTTGGTAATGTTTATATGTAACATTACACCCAAAATATTGTGGTTGAGGCCTGGTAATTGTATCACATCTTAATAAACTGTAGAAAACAAACTCTTCAACTGTTTGCAGGTGTTGCTCAACTGTCATGGAAGATATATGACAGTGCCATGAATTATGGCATAAATTCTGTCAAAAACTTTCAGAGACTCTATTACTAGATTGTTAAAGAATATGAAATGTTATTGATGTCCTCACACTGCTTCATACTAAATTATTAACAAAAAAGTCAATTGGTTTTTTTACCGCATGGAGACAAATTTTACTTTACCTTGGATATGGTAGTTCATGAGAAGATTTGCTACAGTCATTTAACTGTCCCATATGGCAGTCTGAGGATATGAGGAGGTCAAATGTGAAAAATACTAGCTTTTTCTAAATCAACTACTAAAAATAGAGGGAGGGAGGCAAAAAACATCAAACCCAATTCTAAAAAGAAGTTCCTTTCCTAAGTTATACCTATACTGTAGCATTTTCAGTTTGGTGCAGGGATGACCAACTTATATTCATGGGAGAGGGTTAAATTGTAGTCTATCGCACCGGAAAATTTGATATACACTCTATATCTTGACAAGAAGCAAAGTAAATTAGCCTTATTCCTAGCTTGATGTTGCACAGAAAGACCACTTCTGGTATCCAGGCTAGCTTGTTTGTCACAAGTCTGGGCATCTTCCCTAATAGCCATTCAGATCTATTATTTTAGTATTTGTTGTAAAAGTTCTTTCCCCAGTGATTTCTAATATTTTTTTCTAACTAAACAAGACACTTATGATGTTTGCCTGAATCAATCTATAGGTATGGGTTAGAATCTGACATTTGCAGGCAGTAGAAATAGTGGGTTTAAAACCAGAGATGAAAAGATTACAACTACCCCAACGGAGCTGTTCTATCTGGCATCACCTGTATTGCCAGGGGCTACATAAGAAGTGCCTTGATGCATTTATTGGATGTTTGTGTTTAGAATATAACTCTCAATAGTGGATGTAAAAGGTTATTCTGCATCATGTTAATGTGCAAATCTAAAATAATTTGTAAATACCTCAGTCAGGCTGATGAATAGGGTTGTTGACAGTGATGCCGCTGGGGAAAGAAAAACACTGGGTATACGGAAGGAATTCTTCACACAGGAAACAATCTGACACCAAAAAACCTGAATCAGCTGAGAGACATGAAAATGCCTCCAAAATATACTGCCCAATGCTGAATTGTGTGAAATTATATCTGTAGAACTCTGAAGAAATGCTGCATAATGAATTGCTTAAACCATCATCGCCATAAACATGTTGTGGGCTTTTTTCATCATTCACAACATACCTCAGTTTTGAAATTAAATGTATTTTCAGATTTACACCTGAGAATGTCTAACATGGGTAGATAAACACAGAGGAGATGGTATGTTACTGACAGAAAAAAGGGTAGTGTAAAGTTTAAAATGAAGTTGCTTACACATAATTTGCCACCAACACATTCTGTTACATTATGTTCATAAACAGTCTGAGGCAAAACCTGCCCTGTAGGTGCAAGTTCTGCTCAGCGAGAGGATCAGCTGTAGGAACACCTTGACTCTGTCTTTTTGTAATCCAAAAGAAAACAAATGCACAGACATATATAAAAAGGATTATGCAAATTTCTTCAGTGGTGAAAAGTCCCTGTAAGTCTGATACCAAACAGAAAGCATGATTGGATTAGACTCAATACGAAAAATATTTATGAATATCAATGTAGAAATTAATATACTGGATATAACTATATATCTTACTGTGTTAATATGTAATCAATACATCGTTATGACTATCAGCAACATTACTGAACTAATTTTCTCTTCCCATGTATTTTGTTTGCTTTAATTCATTGACACTGGGTAATGACATGTCATGCAATACAGTTGTTTGAATCAATAGCCTTCCACTTAATAATGACAAAGTATAGCATTAATATTGAATACTAGATCCCAGTCCCTCCTAATGCTAACTGTCTGTGAAAAGGCAAAATTTTCAGATTTTAATATGGAATAAATTGCAATTACTGTAAAAGCTCTTCACACCAATACGGAGCTTCTTTTCTGCATCGATGATTCTTTCCTTCACATATCTATGGCCTATATCCAGAAGGGACACAGGCATTATGGTGCTAGTGAAGTATGCAATCCTCAGTCAGATTTATCATTTTTTATAAAGGTGGGAAAAATTGGTGCATCAGTTTAAGCAGTTAATCTAATACATCAGAGAATATTGTCAAGCTAATTATACTGAGTGATGGATTCACTTCAGTTGTCTAAGAGTAGGAACCAAGAGCTTTCTAGCATGTCCTAAGTTAATATTTCCCAGTCTTCACCTACGTATACGTCCAGAGAGACACTCATCTCCCCTGTTTTTTGTTAAATGTCCCATAACTTCCCAAATGGAAATCCTGGTGTGTCACTTTTCTACATTTTCCAAAGGATTCCCTTTAAAAATGTGGCAATAAAAAGAGATGTTTAGGGTCCATGCATCAAAGAAATGCACAGAATAACTTTTTAGTTATTATCTGTAGCCATAAGCATTAGAAGGTATATCTTCTTCCTTTAAAGTGAAGATGAAAGTTGGGAGACTTCCATTATCTCTTGAATCCTGAAAGTATATGCTTAAGAAGTCATCAAAATAACTGCAAGGCAAGCAGTAAAGAAGTAACATTAGCTGAAGAAGTCTTCCTAAATAATTTATTCAGTGAGGTTTCTGAGATATCTATTTTAGAATAAGCTTCCAAACAGCCCAAATTCTGTGTGAATGAATATCTCCATCCGTTTATTCATTCATTACCTGAAACTGTCAAAAAATTGATAGTGCTTTTCACCTTTTCTTCCCCCCGCCCCACATTTTCAGCCCTCAGAAAATTGTTAGAAGAAAACACAAGAACATAATCATGGAATTAGAATTTCAATTCACTCCTGAGTGAAAAAAATCTCCCTGGATATGGACTTAACAGTGCATTAATCCCTCTGTGGGAAGAAGATTTCACTGGACAGATCTTTCCTATTTGATTCCATGATTTGATCTTTTCAGTCTTAAATTGCTCTGGACAGAGGCATCACACTCAAATACCTAGAATGACCTGTGCCTCTTAATTTAGGTCACTCACCTGACTGTGTTTTGCAGATGGTCAATTTCTTTTAGGCATTTTGGACTTGCTACAAAAGATCAATCTGTCTGACAACTTTCTGGCAGTGTTAGACTCACGATGCACATATAAAACAGTGTATGATTGGCAATCCTACATGTGTTGTTCATAATCATTTATTTGCACAGCATCTTGATGAGCATCATAGAAGCAATCATCAAGCAGAAACTAAAAAGAAAGTCTAAATAGAGCTTTAATAAAAGCTACTATTGAGACTTTAAATTCTTGAAAGATTTTTCAGAAAGGTATTCAGGATTAAAAACACAAACTAATTTTCTGCTTATTAAGAAAAAAAATAAAGGAAAATAAACAGGATAAAAAGTCTTTATTTTCCCTAATTCTCTAAATACTCTATATTATTGCAAATAACAAGTGTGGTTTGTGGTAGGAAATATAGCAGCCAAAAAGGGTGCACAGTGGTTCACTAAATTATTCATTTAAGCATTATTGATCTCAGCAGAATTAGCAAATGGCATGCTCTAGCTGAGCACAAAGTTATTCATCTTTGATTTTAATCTTTGAGAAAGCTGAGCTACATTATATTAATGAAAACCACAAAACACACAATAGGTAATTTCCTCACAAAATGTTTAACAACATAAATTAAGAAACTGGTTATGTTTCTATAGTTGTTCAATAATAAAAATCAGAATTGTAGCATTTGTGTTCTAATCTAACCAAAAGCTTTTAGGAAAAGTACAAGGTGACAGAAGTATTTTAAAGAGAAGGAGCAGCCTTCTCATTGTAACTTTATCAGGAGTCTTGAGGTTCAGCAGTTATTCTAGACCAGCCATCAGAGCCATAGAGCTCAGATTTTCATATTTTGGTCAAAAAGGAGTTAATATAATTTCACTTCCAGCCTAGTGCTGCTTGTTTTGTGATCAAAAGTCTGATGTTACTTGAATCACAGGTAAAAATTGCATTGTCAAAACTTTGTGTTACAACATTTAGATTGTGAGTGCACCTGAGTGTTTGAATGAGAAGGTATTTGGGAGAATACACGTGGCAAAAAACCCTCTGTCAGAAGCCATGGGGGAAAAAAAAACCCAAACAGAACGTCAAACAGATAAGAGGATATTGAATATTAGGTGTATCACCCCAAATGGGGTCCAGGAACAAGGCAGAGGCCTGTCTATGAGTCATGAAGCACCTTGTAACAAGCCCCTGTGGACTAATCAATGAAGAAGATGAATCTTTTTATTTTAAAAGTATTTGGCCCACAGGCAGGGGAGGAAGGATTTAATTACCTCACATTATTGTATAGCACAGCGTTGTGCTTGTGCTCCAGGTGCTAATCCAGTGAGTTACACATCTCCAGTACATACTGTATGATATTCGCTCACTCTTTTAGAGAAGCCTCAGGTAAAAAAGAGGCACAAAAAAATTTTACCTCTGTGCATAAAACTAAAACCCACTCTCCAGGTTCATTTTCTCTTAAGCTTGAGAAATTTAAAATACAAAGAGCCACTTGCCTGAAATACTCTGGTCAATCACCTGCTACAGACCACAACACTCTTCATCCCAAATCTTAAAGCTTCACTCTTCTGCAGCACAAGATTTCTGTATTCATTTTAAAAAAAGGAGAGGGGAACTTCTGGGGTTTTGTTTGTTTTTTGGGTTTTTTTTGCTTAGTGTTTAGGGAACTCAGCTAATATAGAGAAATCTTTGGATATGATCTTTATAGGGAGATAGTTCTGCTTTTTACATTAAATAATCATAAACTTTATGGCAAGAATCATATCTCAAAAGAAGTTTCTTTTAGATGAGTATCATATTTCCCACACTACAAAGTCTATCACTCTCTCTTTCTTTCCTATTCCACATACTGGTAAAAATACAAGTAGTGAAAAGCAACCGTCTTTTTGCATCATAGCTGCTGATCTCCCCCTAAATTATGGCCTTGATTGTCTTCTGCCTCATCTTACTCTACTAGGTTAATGCTGCACCCTTCTGGTCATTGTATAAAAGGTGTAAAAAGCTTTAGACTCTGCTATGAAACCCAGTGTTCATAGTGGACTTTCAAAGGCCATTAAAATGAGACATGTATGGTGGTCTCAGTGATAATTTCCTTTCTCCAAACTGCATCAGAATGGGTATTGACCCAGTCTAGTTGCTCATCCTGAAGGGAAACCAGGCAGAGTCCAGCTGTTATGCACAGTGTGTTTCAGCAGCCTACTGGCCAGTGATCAGGGAAGAATCAGCCAGTCCAAAGGGTCATCGTGCACCTTGCTGCCATCTGGTTCCTAGTGAGAAGATCGCGGCAAACAAAGAGGGCTCCCAAGATTAACACTGGAAAGAAAACCAGTTTTAACTGTGCTACTTGCAGATGAACACTTTTCAGTTCATCCTGTAGAGACAATACCATTGTCCCACCAATTTTCTTTGATATGTGAAAAACAGATACTATTTGGGTACAGGAAGTCAGATTTAGATCCACGTACTCAAGGATGTTCAAATTAGAAAATTTTCCTAGAAAGCCAAGCACAAAACCACATGAGTAGTACAACATTCACAATTGCAGTACAACTGTGCAGGAAAAAACAAAGTTCTCGTTTTACATACAAGGAAACTGTTAAAGGCTCATTAAAAGAGATCTCAAAGTATGTTAGAGGACCAGTGCCCCCTTGGCTCTTCTGTCAGCTTGTCTCCATCTGCTGCAAGAGTGTCTGTAGTCTGTCTTGTGAAAGTGAGTACTGTAAGAGTCTCTATTTATACTATTCAGTCTAGTCTACAGGGCCTGCTAAAAAGCTGAGAAAAATGTTGGCTGTGTATTTTTGTTGTAGTTTATTTTCTTATGCACTAGAATTGAGCAGATGTATTCAGTGCAGCATCTTTTTGATATGAAATAGAAGCAAAACACAAACAATATGTGGGCCTCAATAGTAAGTGTTCTGAGTTAAAGTATCTGCAGTTCTCACTAAAAGTTGGTTGCTGTGTCTTTCAGATTTGGTACATTTCTAAGAGTACCCTTGTGAAATGCACTGGGATGGAAGGTGATGTACAGCGGTAAAATATTAATGTCACAATACTTGTTATAATCAGGAGCTATAAATGACCATTTGACTAAGAAACAGCTTATAAAATAGAAATTTATGCTTCTGACCACCCAAATGTAGCTGCATAGGCAGCTTATATGAAGAACAAGAGAAATTTTCCTGAGAAATTAGACTAGAGGCAGAGTAGTCATGGAGTGCTTTTTGCTCTTCTGTTACAGGAGCTGGATGGACTTTATCTTCAGGAGTGACACGTGACATTAAGTTGATGTATTAAAGCAGTGAAAAACTACACAATGCCTCACAAAAATATGTTTTATTTAAAAAAAAATTAATTTTTAATACATAAATGATAAGGGCTTTGGTTTAAGCAAATCAATAAAAATTTTTCAAGTGAAAGGTATTTTCCAGAGATTTGCCAGATTTTCCAGAAATATAGCCACCCTTTAATTTACTGGTTTATTCAGTGTTAACATCAAGACACCAAAATATTTGTAAAAGTTTAGCCCAAACAGTAAAAGCATTTGCCTCACTATAAATTTTGTGCATGCTATAGTGGGTAGCATAATATTACATGGATGCCTAGATTTTTGCCTCTTTTCATAGCACACAGCTGCTATAGGAGATAGCATAAGGACTGCTGTAGATTTACATCCAATAATTAGAAACTGCCACAGAAAACAGCAGTGGAAGAAAAAAAGGATGGAAATTTTGAGAAAGTGCTCTATCACCAATTTAATATCACATCTCTTGTTCTAAGACTTGATACATGTAGTGAAAGTTAAAAATCAATAAGGGAAGACACTAGGAAACTACAACAAGTCTCTGTTTAATAAGACTTTCATAGCTTCTTTACATATGAAATCAAAAGTCCTGTTACTTTTGTGGCTGTAATATATTGTTATTGTATTATATTAGGTTTGGATATATTGGAATGGATTCTGTGTAGCTCATGTTTTTGTTCAAAGTTTCATACTGTTGGGACATCTCCTTGCATATTTGAAATTTTTTTGTAAATTGATGTGCAGAATTAATTTTGAACAGTTATAGAAAAACACTAGCTGGATGAATCAGTTCCCTACTGCTGATAGTGGCTGTTGGATTAACAGAAAAAAAATTGCTCAGTGGGAAAACCAACCAATAATCTGAAGGAATTTAAAAAAAAATAAATTATTAGTGGGTTGAAATTTCCTCACGTGGTATGTACACACTTATTCCAGCAGAAAGTTAAATTTAATGCACTAAAAATGTTTGCTTTCCTCAGTGAGAGAATGTTAGGCCAGTGCACCTGTGACTTGAGCCATTTGCTGGCCTTTCCTGTAAGTCACTGGTGTAGTCAGATTGGCTGGTCCACGTACCCTAACGAAACTCCCTCCTGCTTGGGAAACCTTCAAGTGGTTATGAAGCATGTCTGGAAAATAAATGTGAACAAAACTCAGTAGTCTTATCACCTGATAAGAAGAAAGCTGGAGAAGTCCACAAGGATAAATTCAATTTGAAGAATTACTGCTCTGTAAATGTATAATACCGTTTTCAAGACTCAAAATAAATGTCAGAGGTGACTCAGTCACTCTATATCTCCCCATCTTTGCTGCTGCAGCTACACTGTTTGAAAGAGTCTGGATGCTGAAATGTCAGGGGGAATATCAGGTAAGAATTGGTTACCCTCTGTTTTCTTCAGCAGTTACCCTGACTTTTTATTTAAAAGTTTCTAGTAAAGCACGTTCAGTTAGGATTAATGGACTTTTAAGTACTCATATATGGAATCCAAGATAAGCTCCATAAGGCCAGAGAAAGGTCTTTACTTCTAAAACTCAAAGGTTTATTGAACACTAACTGCTCCTCTTGCTGCTGATCAGAGGAGAATGAAATTTGCCTTGTATAGGAAAAGTCTTTTTTTTTTTCACTACTGTATCAGCCTATGCCCGTGGTAAGAGCTGATACCGCTGTGTACTAGAGATGTAACAGCTATTTGGTCACCTTCAGCAATGCTTCTGTCAGGGACACTAGAAGACACTGATGTCTGGCCATCTCTTCCTGAAGTGGTTCTCTAAAAATCCACATTCAAGAATGATCCATCCCTTGGAAGAGCTCTGTTCTGCTTGCCCACAATTGTGGCCACACACTGGCATATAAATAGTGCTCTGAGATTTTCATGTCAGGTCAGTGCTTCTCTTCCTGAAAGCTAGATATTGATTAACATTGAAAAATATGTAAAAGTGTTACTTTAAAAAATTTTAAAAGAATATGTTACTGGTGCTAACATTCTCTTCTGGAAAAAAATTCTAAGTTGTTTTTTCAACTTAGGTAAAATCAGGCTTCTTTCATAACATGTATCAAATAATATAAAAGGCAATGTTGATAAATATTTCTCTGATAATACTTCACAGTCCTATTGTCAGTTCACTGAAAGTAGTTGTGTCTTGTTCAACACATTGCAGAATAACTTTCTGAGAGTAAAAGTAGTTGTCACATGAAGATGAAATTTTGCTGCATTGCAGGATATTGTCCTTCTGCTGGACCTTAAAATAAAAATAGATAACACATTAAAAAGAAAAAAAAAGTAGCAAATTAAGATAATGCAACTCTACAGGGTTTGTTTCCAAGAACATCAGCAGATCCCATTAATTTTAGTAGGCATCAGTGTCTCTCAGATCTTCAGTGCTGATGAGAGGGCAGATTCCCCAGGTGATACGAGTTGTTTTTTTTCCAGCAAGATCAATAGATGCATTCTATCTGCATTAGGTCAGTATAAAAAATTTCAGATATGTGCTAATTAAAACTTTAAAAGAGATATATTTTATGCTTTTGTCCTTGAAATTAAATTTAAATCAACCTTGCACCAGTTATATTGTCTATACAATCATGTATTGCCACATATTGGTTTTGACTTTTCTTATTACAAAAAGCATATACATGCCAGCTTAACTAGCTTAACACCTCTGATTTTTAGGCAGCTCTTGATGATGGCAGTCTATACCTATGCCTATACTGAGTCTCCAAATCACTGCAGTGAAGAACTACAGAACAACCCTCTGCATAATAGTGTTGTACCTCTGAGCGTTTATCTTCCCCCACTCCCATGGTACAAGCGTGCACTAGAGGTTGTACAAGCTGTTGTCACCACAACCTGAAATGAAAACTGGCATAAACGAGACAGTTACAAATAAAAGACCCAGCAGAGTAAGATCATGGTTATACCAAAGTCAAGCCAAAATATGCATTTAATAATGTTCATAATGAGGAGATCAGATGTAGCAGCCATAAGTATGACATTGGTTAGTTATGACAGAACTAGAACTAACTTCCATCGAGTTTTATACATAAAAAGTGGTCTGAGATTGTGAACATCATACATGTCTGTGTTCAGCTGTTCTTGGAAATTCTCTTGAGGAGTAGCATAGCTACATCCAGATAGTCAAGTGGGTATGAACACTGGGTCAGTTGCCTTTTGTGCAGAAGATTTTTTTTTTTGCCCTGTGGAGTTTTTTGACAGTGCTCCATGTAAGGAGATTAAATGAAAGGGTCAGAGGCGAAAAACAAACAAACAAACAAACCAAAAAAAACCCCAAAACAAACAAACAAACAAGCCACACAAAAAAAAACTTGGCCACTTAAGAGATGGGGCCCAAAATCAAAAGAATGAAATTAACAAAGAAACCAGTGACAGAAAAACACTTAGATTAAAAAAGAAGACTTTAACACGAACTACCATTTGATAGTTTTTTTCTTATTTCTAGCTTTAAGTGTATATTACGGGATGTGCATGTACAAAAACAGCATGTAGGGACCAGAGATAACATGAAACCAGGGACAAAACGATTGCAAAATAATTTAAATGTGTTGCTCTTGCTGCTACTGCTGTGAAGTGTCTGTATTGTATGATTCAAAATCAGACCCATTATCAGATGCAAATAGGCATAATTTCAGTCAATAAGACACTGAAATAATATCTGTCAGATGATTGAACATTGTAATTACGGAAGTCATACAGAGGGTGGAAATCTCAGAGGATAAGCTAAAGACAGCAGCAGAGCTGTTCCAAAGGTCATAGTTTTGTGTCTCAAGATCTGATCCCATCTCTTATAGCAGTTTGGTTTTGGGATAATTTAAGCTGGCAAGCTTCACTTAAAAACCATAGCCTGACAACCTCAAAAAATAAACCCCAAAACCCAAACCAAACTCACAACAAACCAAAACCAAATCCAAAACAAATCAAAACCACCCTACAAAAACAAGAATACGAAACTGAAACTGTTGTTTAACCCTGATTTCCATTCTAAACCAACTGAATCAACTGACTTTTTTTTCCTGCAGCTGAACGCAAATAAACTTGAAAAAGTACCACTAACCAAAATAATGATGAAATATGTATTCAGCTATGCCAATGTCAAAAATAGATATAAAACTACTTCAGACTGTGTTTCATGTAGTTTACATTTCACTTTGTCTGCTGAATGCAGAGCATTACTGACATGAGCAAAGATGGACTTTGCTGGGCACACGTATCACCCATCAAGACTGAAAACATTTTTCAGAATATGATTGAAATGCCTGTTGATCCTGCACAGTTCCTCATGTTGAACCCTTGCCATAGATGAGATGAACTGAACAAAATCCTGTATGAATTTGAATACTGGGATTTACTTAAGACCTTTCAAGCTTATGGCTTTTACCCTCCTTGATTGTTTCATACACTGACACACTTTCCAAAGCCACACTCATTCAAATCTTGACTTCCCATTACTGGGAAAGATGGACACGGTCATGTCAGCTGTATGCCATGAAGCTGCCCACAGCAGTGTTTGGTGGTGCATTACTAGGCTCACCTTCCTTATCAGAATCTTCTCTCCATTTTATAGCCTGGTTTTTTTTCCATTTGAACACTCTGTTTGCAGAGGTATGACATGGGATCAGTGTCCTAACTTGTGGTTCTGCTTCATGTCCCTTATTAACCAAATGATTCATTATGTGTCACTTCTTTCAGTTCCAGGTGTTATCAAAATTCACACCTGGTCTCAGCCAGTTGCAAGTAGCAGGCAGTAGGCTTATGCTTGGGAGTTCAAACGTTCAGCATTCGTGGTCTGAAGTATTTCTGCCCTACTCCAACCTTCTATCCTGATTCCCTTCTCCTGCTGAGTGTTTGGGGCCGTTCAGCACCTTGAGTGGTATTTTCTTCACAGGGAAGTTCAGGAGTGGAATGGTGTGGAGCACCCGTGATCAACCGGAAACAGAGGCCAGGTGAACTCAGTGCATCCCTTAATACAGGCATGTCACTTGCTCCTAACAACTCTCCAGAAGAGGGTTTTTTTCCATGGACTATATAAGGTGGTTGGGGAAATGAGCTTTGCCTAACTTAGTTCTTGTGAATGTTTTTTCAGATGTCATTTACACTAATGACCACAATGGAATGTGGAATGGTCCTGTCAAAAATTCATTTATGATTCTTTAGGCATCTACGCATTTTTCTAAATCTCAACTTATGTCTGTTTCCCCAGCTATGAGTCCTACACTGCCTAAGCACTTGTGAAAATGTTACAAGTTGAAACAATTTGTAAAGAACAGCGCAGAAACAGATGCATATATGTCCAGGCAAATTAAAGTTTACAAAATCCAAATATTAAACACTTTCAGAAAAAACTTTAAATATGGTCCTACATCTTCCCCTTCTGAGTGGTATTTCATTTCTGCTTATATGTTCCACCCAAAGCAGCAATACTAAGAATTTCTTGATGTGGCTGTACTTCCAGGCTATCTTATCCTATTTGAATTTATTATTCATCCCTGAAAAATATTTATTTTTTACTTTACAAACTCACTGGCAGGTGTGCATGAAGTTGAATTTATGCAAGAACATTTGCCTGAAGAGGACATTAAAGGTAAATTTCAGGTGTGATCTGTCTAGGATTTTCTCATGTTTTAATGTGCCTTGACCTGCTCATCTCTTTTAATGTCTGCAGGCACCCCTGGGAAACTGCAGAGAGCTCTGGCGGGCTGCTCTTCTCTGATAAAAGGCAGAAAGAGAACATTAAATTTCTAAGGTTTGTTTCTAAAGGACAGTGCTTGTTGTAAGGTGGATGCAATAAAAAAATATAACTATTTTTGCCAGACCATATTTTGCTGTCAGTCAGAGTTCTGCAATTTCAGAAACAGCTGAGATTTGCACCTGTGCAACTGATAGGAAACTCAGCTTTTCATGTATTAAGGCAGAAGAAGCAATTTCTATTACAGATTTTTTTCCCTCTGTATTTTTTCTTCTTTTTTTTTTCAATCTCTTTTCCTTCATTTTCTTGGAAGAACTTGAAGCTGTTACTTTTCAAGCTGAAAATTCTACACTTCAGAGACAGAGGTGCCCAATACTGTACCTCTTGAGCCCGCGTTATCTCTGTGTATCAGAGTGCATCAAGTGTTTATCTCTGCCTATCTGGTTTGAGAAGACTGATGCTTCTCTGTTCCTTCATAAACGGTTTCCCAAGTGTGAGAAAAACAGGGAACATGTCCAAAGTGGATTTAAAGGATTTAATGTATTTTTGGGGAAAGCTAACAAAAATGTTTGGGAACTACTGCAACATTTCTATTAGGTAATACTTTGTATAACATTTTAAGCACTTTAACCATTCAGCTACTGAAGGCCACTATATTCTGTGTTGCTTTTACAGGTATCAAACAACTCAAAAGACATGGAAATCACCGATATGGAAACTATTTTTCTTAAATGTAACAGTGTGCTGTCTCTGCAACTGATGACACAGAGCAGTCAATCTAGTATCCAGAGCTGTTGCTCTCTGCTTGTTGTATTCACATGTTCTCTTTTGTCTCAGACCTCTCTGAGGAGCAATTTAATAGATGTAATCTTAATATACCAAGTGGAGCCTAACTAATCAGCTAGTAGCCTTAAGACATTGCTACAAATGCAGAGAATTGAGAGGTTAAAATAGCAGTAATAGCACCCTATTCCTATATATGTTCTTCATGTGGTATAGACATCACAGGACAGTAAGGTCCACTGTACTAAGACACTGAGGTCAAGTGAATTGTGTGCATTTGGAAGAAAAGTTTCACTGCACTGTGAATGTTCTGTGTGTAATTCTATAGGTAGTTAATTGCCTCTTTCCTGAATTGCACCTTGAAGCTATCTGGAAGGCAACTACACTGTACCTGTAGTATTTCACATTACTAAATCCCCAAACTGACCATAGGTCTTGTAAGTGCTTTTAAGTGAATGAAGTGCAATACTCTAAGTTTATTTTTAGAGCAGCTATGAAATGGAATAAGCTTGGAATAGCTCCAGGCATATGCAGTCTAGGACAATTTGAATGTGTTCAAAGGAGGCCCCCATATCCAGAGGGACGCAATTAGCAGACTCGACCAGGTATAGGTGTTGCTATTAGCACACCATGCTATTACACCACGAATTGTCCCATTGAGCCTTACTGCCACTAAAGGGACACGCTTTCTAAAGTGCTGTAAATATACTTGAATTTTTGTGCTTGCTAAGGTCATAAAATGGAAGCACAATTTTCTTTAGGTACACTAATGTACACAAAATTTTTTCCAGCTTCTGTATTATTTTCATAATCATATTTGCAATTTTAGGCTGTGCTGCTGAAAGGTTTTTAGGATACAAACAAGACCTTTTGAAATCAGTAACTTCACTGAAATGGCTGGGTAAGGAGAAACTTGATAAGAATAGTACTGTTTAGAATGTCTTGATTTCCCTGTATTTATCATTCTTATATTATTTTTGATGTTATTTTTCTGTTGTTAGCTGTAAACAAATCACTATTTTTTTTGAAAACAAATCACTATTTTTTTGCCAACTATTAATATAATTGTGAGTGCCTTTATTAATAAAATACAAGCAATATCAATTAAGAACTTGCAGTGTAAAACTTAGCTTTAGTGACCATGCAAAAACTACAATAAAACCATTCAAACACTTTTCTAATTTGTTCCAATGAAGTGCCTAAACTTTCTGGATAAAAGCAGAAGCTTCACTGCAGAGTATTGGAAAATGTATAATGTCTACAATAATTGTTCAGGAATATCTAAGCCACTCTTCAAAGAGGAAAAAGAATTCTCTGGTTGTAGAGTAATCCTATGTACTGCAAGGTCATTTAGGTAGGCTCAGATCTTACCATAAATGTGTCGAGAACAGTATACAACAAGCAATAGTCATAATAAGGCCACTTGACAAAAATGATTGCCTGTGTGTTGCAAATTAAAGTCTTTCCTGGGAGCTATACAAAATATATAGTGACAGTAAATAGATGTAATTCTTCAATTCCTTGCTTGGAACCAGCCAGTGCTTATGTTCACGCAGAGGGAAAAAAATACCCATAGCAGCTAATCAATGTTGAAGCTTATAAAGCGGCCAGTCACTCTCACAGGTACAGAGGGATATTAGTGAGCCTCTGCTCCTCCTGAGGCTCCAGAAGCAATTGGGCATTTTGCTCCTTTCTCTGTCCAGCAATGTTGAAGTAATTAGTTCTGTGCCTGAAAGAGGAAGGTTTTTTTTCCATAGATGACCCTGAGCTGAGTGGAGGAGAGCCAAACAGACACTGCACTGACATTCTGGATGCTCGTGGGTGTTAGGAACACTTCCTCTCCTGCTATCCCAGCAAATCAGGCAGATACCAGTGAAGGTAACATCCTCTTCTCTGCATCTGTAAAAGTTCTCATGGATGCAGTCTACTTCCTATAGCTTTATGTTTAAAACCACTGTAATCCCTACCCTTTTTGGCTTGACAGTCTAAAAAAATTTGGGCCACATCTGACAGTTCTTGCCTTCCCTGCCTCTACCTTCTCCAAACACTTTTTTTTTTTTTTGAAAGAAAAATATTTTTGAGACAATCCTGTGCCATGTGCTCTGGGATGACCCTGTTTAAACAGGGAAGCTGGACCAGCTGACCCACTGTGGTCCCTTCTAACCTTACCCATTCAGTGATTCTGTGATTCCATGTACCAAAGAATAACTACATACATATAAACTATGCAATTCTTTTCAGCATATTCTGCTTATTTCCACAGGCAGACTTCACACTGCCGTCTGTGGATCTTGGTGTTAAGCATGCTTTCTACAGGCTCTCTTGGAAAACTTCTCTAACTCAGGATTTCCATGGAAGTTAAAGATTGGTGAATTTAAAGGTTTTGACTAAGTACTGAGTTGTTCAGGTCAGGTTGTGGATTTGGCAATACATACTCATTGTTTTAGCATAAGTATTGAACTAGACGATCCCCAGAGGACTCTTCTGACCCCAGCCATTCTGTGATTCTGTGACCAAAGCCGGCATTTATTGAAGCAAGCTTGCACAACTCAAGTAAGATATTTCCTTAATCCTTTTAAATTTATTTCACAAAAAAATTCTTTCTTCCCGTTTATGGCTATTTTAATCTATGTCTATAATTGTAGTTCTAAAAAAAAGGTATGAAAAAGTAAATTTCATTAATGTTCTTTGATGGAGGCTAAGGCACAAAATTAAATACATTCCTACATGAACATCAGAGGAGGAAGGTGATGTAGCTAGTTTAATGAGTTATTTATGGTTTTGAAGTATCCTCTCAAATATTGAAAGCAGTGTGACTTTAATGAGCCATGTGCAACTGGTAGCTTTTGCTTTGTTGAACATTTTCCCCAGGGTAAACTGAGTCATTAATAATAATTAGGAATTGAGTAGCCAATTACAGGGTTGAGTAGGAAGTGAGTTAAAAAACATGCTGTTTGGAAGTAAAATATCTGCACATATATAATGAGGAGGTTTGAGATCATTAAAAGCTGTGGGCTGGGATTAGTGGGCACCATTGATGTGCATTATTAATGAACCTACCTAGTTCTCTTGACTGAAATTTCTGATTAATCATAAATAAAGTAGCTGTAAATAGGATAATGCTGCATGAGGTAAACAACTAGATTTTAATTTCCAATGAATGGAAACTGTAACAATAGATGGTAGATAGATTTAAATTTAAATTATATACAGAATTAGATAAGGATAAATATAAATCAATAGGAAGACTGATTACATTTCATTTTTTTAAATCTGCCTGACACTTGCTTCATTCACTGAGAAACTTTTCCTTAAAGGAATACTTTCATATACTTCACCTTTTCAACATTTTCTACTTTTACAGATTTCACTATAAAAACTGAAACTTTCTCTCTTCCTTGCCTTGTTAATTTGTCACAGAATCATAAAACCATAGAATCAGGGAATGGCTTGTGTTAGACGGGACTTTAAAGATCATCTTGCTCCAAACCCCCTGCCATGGGCAGTGACAACTCTCACTAGACCAGGTTGCTGAAAGCCCCATCCAGGGTGGCCCCGAACACTTCCAGGGATGGAATATCTTCAGCTTCTTTGGGCAACCTGTTGCAGTGCCTCACCACTCTCCCAGTAAAAAATTTTTTCATAGCATCTAACCTAAATCTAATCTCTTTCAGTTTGAAACCATTCCTCTTTGTCTTATTCATACAGTTCCTGATGAAGAGTCCCTCTTTGGCTGCTCTGTAGGCCCCCTTTAGATACTGGAAGGTTGCAATGAGGTCTCTATATAACTTTCTCTTCTCCAGGCTGAACACCCACAACATTCTCAGCCTGTGTTCATGGGTCAATTGCTCTAGTCCTCTTATCAACTTAATGGTCTTCTCTGGATTTACTCCAACCATTCCATGCCTTTCTTATGTTGAGGTTACCAGAGTTGGATGCTGCACTGCAGGTGGGGTCTCACCAGTGCAGAGCAGAGGGGCAGAATCCCTTCTCTTGGCCTGCTGGCCACACTGCTTTTGATGCAGCGTGGATTCTGCAGGATTCAGTTGGCTTTCTGGGCTTCAGAGTGCACACTACTGGCTTATGTTGAGTTTTTGTCAACCATCACCCCCAAGTCCTTCTCCACCGGGTTGCTCTCAATCACTTCTCCACCCAGTCTGTAGGTGTACCCGGGACTCTCTCAACCCAAGCGTAGGGTTATGTAAAATTGAAAGTAAAATCCCTATTCCAGAGAAGAAGTCTTATCAAGACTGTCTTTATGTAGATAGTGGATTAAAAACCTGACATTATTGTGTCAAATCATATATCTGTAAAGAATTCACATACCTTTTTGGAGATTGGCTTAGACCATGAGGAAATTAATTATTCTGCCTTCAGAGCAGATTTACTTTCCCATAGTAAATAAAGCCTGGGGCCACACGGGGTAACAAAAATTTTAGCTGCTTGTTAATAAACATCATCTATTTTATGTACTAAACGATAGGGGAATGTGAGGGGAAATTGTGTACATACATAGAATTTCATATAATATGTAATACATGTGCACCAGAGGGCAAATTATGGTAACTTTTGAATTATTCTCTTCAGCAACTTTCATACTTCTCTTGCTGTTTCTTAAAACATTATATCTGGTAGCCATTCATGGGTAGTGTTTCCTTCAGGAGTTTTGCTGATGTTTATTTATAAGTCACCATATTCTACCTGATTGCTCCATTTGTTAGCTTGAATTTCATGTGTTTGTATATTAGTGCTTAGACAGCTTGGGGCCAAGGAGGTGATTAAGGCCCAAAAAGAATCTGTTTCATTGTTAAACTGCTTCATTTTGAGAACATATTATCTAGAAGCTGGACTGTGGTTAAACCTTTGCCACCACAGCATGCATTGAGAAGCTGTCAACCTCTGAGGTCCAGTGCAGGAAAATAACCCAAGCTGGCTAGAAAGTACAGGTAAAATAAGTCACCTTTCATAGTGTCTGCAGTAAGTCACTGGCTCTGAAAGGTTCCTGCAGCCACAGGATGAATCAGGGGTCCTCCTTGCTTCTGCACAACCTTTCTTCATCTGCTACACCATCACTGGTAGTCAAATGCCTTGATGTACCATCCACTTCAAGACAGATGAAAACAAACCTGATTTTCACCACTGTACCTCAATTTTGCAAGACAAAAACGATGTCTTAAAATAACTAAATGGAATTGAATGCTTTTTATACTTTTTTTCAAGGTGAGACAATGCACTCTTTGCCAGAGCACTAAGAACCCCTGGCTTCTTCCCAATGTGCCTGTCATCATGCACCAGGCATCCTCCTTGCCAGCCTGGTAGAACAAGGGTAACAAGGCTGGGAAACCCACAGCGATCTTCCCAGTGCCCTGTGCAAACCTCCGCCCCTGGGAAAACTAGCAGGAGGCAATGAATATACTAAGTGCCAGGCAAGCAACCATAGCATGATTTTATCTGCTTTATAGATCAGACCAGCAATGCACACATTTTGGTGAGACTTCCTTTTCATGGTCAGGCCAACTGCTTTTTCCTAGTTTTACAGTCTCTGTTCAGGAATATTTTCTGAAAGGTTAAATTTTTACATGGAATTAAAAAATGTAGCAGCCATGAAAATGAAAACTAATGTGTTGAAATAGTTGAGGTGTCATTTCATGAATCATCCATTGTCCAAACTAACATGTAATAGGAATTAAAGAATCTGCTTAAAAGTTGGCATTTTCTTTCCCCTTAATTGAGGTCTTATTTAGCAAATCTAACAAATAACTCTGGTCTCTGTGTCTGTTTAAAGAGCTGTATAGATACATATAAGCTATCATATTTAAATCATTCTACATAAAAGAGAAAATGAAATTTTGAATTTTAAAAATTAATTGCTTGTAAGTGTTTCTATTTGCAACTTATTGCCCTATCTACAGTAAATTCTATACCACCTTTATAGAGCTCCTTCTGAAATGTTATGCCTGCAAGCATTCTTTCACAATGGAAATGTAGGCCATGTGAGAATTTGACTGAAGTAGAGCAAGACTGCTTAGATATCTGAACAAAGCAGTGTGGGCTCTCAAATCCTCTAGGCTTTATCCAGCAGCAGTAAATCACATAGAAGTGGATCATTAAAAGCAGTTCTCAGAACTTTCTGGGAATAACTTGTGGATAACTTCTAGGCCTGATATTATTAATTGTATTGATGTGTCTTCTAATTAATTTACTTCAGTCAGGGTTGGGCCTCTTTTCTATCATCTACAGTGAAATTGTGTACAACTGTTTTTTCTGTCCTTGACTTATTAGAAACCTGAAGTATATAAAGGAAAATGTAGCAATCAATAGTTATCATTTAGACTTTTTAAAGTCCACCGCAGTGTACCCTAGTGCTTCATTAAAAAAGCTCCAACTTTTTGTTGATGTCTTTGCCGATGGCTTTTGTGATAGGCGTTTTAGACAACACTGGAGAGAAATACTACTAAAAAGTGCACAGAGCAAGAGGTTATGTTTAGAATGATAGCTTGTGGATATAGTAAATGTACAGGAAAACATCTTTCAGTTTAGATGTGTATTAGTATAAAACAGGCACACATATAGTGCTGCAAGTTATAGATTGTTATTTTGAAAGCTGACAAAAATATATAAAAACTAAGAATAATAGTTCCTGTTACAGACAGGATTTCTCTGAATATCAGAAGATTACATTGCTAACATCACGAATGCAAGTAAATAATAGAATTTAGATTACCTCAAACAACTATAAGACGGTTTTCAAAAGCAACACAGTTACTAAAAATTCAAAATCAACAGATAATTAAAGAACTGAAAGGTCTCTGATTTAAAATAATGCTTTTAACTTAAGTGATTCACATAGTAAGCTTTTAGAAACAGGTACAGAACTCACTGTAATGCTAGCATAGGTACATTGCAAATAGTTTTCTTGGAAAATGCATTTTTACTGGTGTGAATTTCAGTTACCTTTAGGTAGAAATTACAATTCCTGGACACTGTGCTCTGCAAGTGTACAAGTACATTTTTCCTCCTTAGATAAAAAGGAAACAAAGCATTTAGTTAACCCCAAAATCACAGAACAAATGATATTGGAAGTGGCCTCTGGAGATTGTCTAGTCCACCCAACTATTCAAAGCAATGTCAGCTACATCAGATTTCTCAGGGTCATATCCGGTTGGGTTTTGAATATCTCTTAGTTTGGAAGCTGTACAGCTCTATAAGCTGCCTGTTCTCATGTTTAATCACTCTCATAGAAAAAAAAAAAAAACAAAAAACCAAACAAACAAACAAAAAATCCTCAATGTAATTTTCCATATTTTAATTTGTTACACCAAGAACAAGAGTATGACTCCAGTCAGGTATTTACACACATTGGCAAGATCCACCAATCCCCCTGAGCCCTTTCCTGCTGAGGTTGAGAAACCCCCTTCACTCAGTATCTCTTCATATGTCGAGTTCTCTAGGTCACCTAATCACTCTGCTGGTCCCTCACTGAACTCACTCCAAACATATCCATGTCTCTTGACCCCTGGGAGTCACCACTGATGATTCATCTTCTGTTGGTCTTGGAGCCACTGATCACAACATTGACTACATTAATTATCTTCTCTATAATACGGTGTGGAATTCACACATTAACTTATGCATGTCTACAGCAATTACTGATTCTTGTTTTCAATTGAAATGGCCTCTTTGTTCTAACTGCAACACAGTTAGCCCCCTTCACTCTAAATTATGTGCTTCATAAATGAATAAATGAAAACATAAATCTCATTTTTAATTTCCCTTGGAAATTTTTCCAAACATATTTTTCTCTTACTTAATAACAAATTGCACTTGGGAATTTTCTTTCATGGGGTGTTTGTCCATGAATGCTTATTTCAGACCAGGCATGCACTTTTGAAGAGAGTTTCTAATACTTGCATCCATTCACATCACAGAGAGATCTCATAGCACACAGTGTGGATTCCTGATGCGTGAAGCAGAACTGGAAGATGCTGTTCAGTAGCACATCAACTGTGCTTCAGCTGTTAAAGGCATTGAGTTAAAGAGATTTGATCACATGGAGTGTGAAATAAAACACCATAAAACATGTGCAGTGTAGTCATAGGGTCCAATATAATAAATGACACCTAATCAAGAGCAATGCCTGATGCACCCTGAAAAAGATACTGGTACACACGTCTCTATGGAGAGTTTAAATACGCTACAAAGAAACTTTGTACATATGATGTGGGAGGATGCCATTCTGTCGTTCACAGTTTAAATGTAAAGCAAACACTGGAAAATGTTATTAAATCAAAATGGAGAATTTCTGGGAACTGGAACTTAAATTATTCATATATGGAATTAAGACAAATAACGTGAGAAATTATCAGCTATATTTAGGGGAAAAAAATCAGATTAGGAAATACATCTGAAAATAAATTTTAAAAATGAGAAAATATTCTGAGAAATTTTTAAGGCAGAATATTTTACTATGAGAGCTCCCCGGAATTTTACAAAACCCTGTTGATGCTTTGGGATCTTTGAGGCTTACCATTATGATTTAAAATGTTTTAGGAAATATGTATACCTACATGATTTCTTTCTCAACTGGCATCAAGGCAATTACTTTGAACTAATTTTGTGCATTTTTTAAATGAAAGTAAACAGGAATGTGTATATCTGCAGATCACAAAGAAAGAGCATGAACTGCACACATCCTGTGTCTCACAACTCTTACACTGCTTGTGTGACAGGTGGTGCTCAAATGTAATGAAGTTCCAGTTCCTCTGAAAGTCACTGGGATATGATTATTACTCTTGCTAAATCCTTTTAAACTCCTGTAGCCTCAAGTTCCTCTTTCACTTGTTTCATATTCATTCATAATAAAAATGATTACCTGAAGTGATCTTTAGGCAATCATTCAAGACCAAATGATACAATTCACATTTTGAGTGAGCTGTTCACTTAATACACTCACTTCAAATGAACTGTTTGAGATATAAGGAAGCTTGACAAAACCCAAGTGAAGTGTGAATTTTTTTTTTGTCTTCAGTAGGCATTAGATGAAGCTGAATGAGAGCAGGTATCAAACCAAGTTATGTGAAACTGCCTCCATTACCTGCTTGAAAAACAGGGTACAGTTTTGAGCATGAGTCTAGAGCATGACCATCTCTTTCATAGATGTGCCAAATTCCATCTTGTTGGAATTTGAAAAGTCCTGAAACGTACTTCCACTTAAGCAACATTGGTGTCCTAAGACAAAATATATTTTTGTCACTCTTGACATATCTGTTTAAAATATTATTAAAATCTTTCCATTTTGGAGACTTTAAAAGTGATCTATTTCAGTATTTGTAGGACATTTTTCTTAATTCTTAACTTCAACTTCAGTCATTGCTATATTAGGTAAAATGTTTCTCCAGTTCTGTGGAAATGAAGTTTTTATTCTCTTTGTATTTTATATGTAACTTTCATATATTTCATATATTTCCATATATTATCACATCTTTGTCTTATTTTCCATAGCTTAAATAACCTTGGGTTTCTCAAATTTTCCTTGTAGCATTCTTGCAGACACTTCAGCATCTTTATTGCTTTCAACTCATCTATTCTCAGCTGATCATGTAATTTGTAAAATATAGTGATGGAAACTAAGAATAGTGTTCTGGCTGAGACCTTTTGATTTCTCAATACAATGTAGGATTATTTCTCTTCTTTTACTTCAGGTGTTCTATTCAAACATGCCAACATGGTGTTTGAATGTTTGCAACAGTCAGATGCAACTGGTTTTATTTCAGTTTATTTGTTCTCCATTCCACATACATGCAAATGATTTTCCTGCTTATAGATAAAATTTCACATTTCCATATTAAATGGTCTAGTAAAAGGTATCCCTGCCCATGGCAGGGGAGCTGGAACTAGGTAGTACCTTCCAACCCAAACCATTCTATGATTCTATGATAAAGTGCAACATATATTATCTCAGAGCATTTAAATTCTTCTGGATCGTTTTAATACAACATATGGAACAACCAGTGATGCCATCTGAGCTATTAAGTAAAGTATTCTGTTTTACATCAACTGAATTGCCAATGAACATTTGTGATACAACCCTCACACCAAAGAAATTTGTACATAATCCCTAAGAATAACTACAGTAGGGGTTTGCAGCCATCTGATAAGTTTTCCGGACTTTGTTGTCTCAAATTATTTAAATACACAATCTGTGAGATAGTTTGAGAATCTTACTAGCATCATGTGTGTGCCTACTACTTATCTATTTACCTGTTCCTTTTGCTAATTATAGAAGAAAATTAGATTGGCTTTGTGTGCCTTTTTCCTGACAAATGCATGCTGGCAGTTAATCATCTCCTGTTATGATCTCCATCAAGGTTGACTCTTACCTTGGGCGAAATGATGTCCATTTCCACCAGAACTATATAACACTTGGTAAAAACTTTCTGAGCTTTACTTCTCTCTTGTGCTCTAGCCTAGATGATGCACTTGCCAGCAAGCCCAGCTCCACATGGGCCATGCCCATGCTGTAACCCTACTGTAATTTCCCTGGCTAACCCTGAGGTGCCAGTCAGGCACAGGATATATGGGACTGAATGCCTAAACTGGTGTACTGTGGTTTGGGTTTTTTTAGGTGGGTGGTAAGAATACATAACTGTGTGCCTAGCTGCTCCTTGTTACAAGGAGATTAAATGAAGCAGATTTTCTGAGTTGACAAATAAAACCAACAAATGCACTGAGGAGTTCTTTGCTGTCTTATGCCTGCACAGTGTCCCTCCATGGCCATTTTGCTGGTTTATTCCCAAATTCAACAGAGAAGGATATGTGGCAACCTGAGAAGTTAATGAAAACAGTGCATTGACAAGATCCTCTAAAAAATAGTGGCCTTTTTGTTTAATGTATAACAAATTGATAATCTTGCCTTGGGGATATTAACTAGATAGAAAGCAGCACTGTCTTCTTTTGTTTGCTAACGTCCTCTTACATCTCTGCTGCCTTATGTGCACACACACCCTCCACACACATATTCACACAAACATGCTCATCTACTACAAAATTTTTTGTTGCCGTCCCTGCCAGCTACAGATATTAGACCTGCCACTGTTCTAGATGATGTTAATAGCATGTAATTTTTTGTAACCCTTCCTATTTCTGGGAACTGAAAATAAGCCAGCCAAACCCAGGCCTTGATTTCCCAGGTTTTCTTTCTCACTAGCATCCATACTTTTAAAGATTATTAGAATGGTTGGATTTGGAAGCTTAGACACCTGTATTTAGAGAAAAATTCTTCACTTAAGTAGCCCTGGTAAATTTTTTGAAATCCAGGCACTTGAAAAATAACTAAATAATGTGATTGCTCTCAAACTGTTCTTTCTATTTTTTGCAGACAGGAGTTGTAAATCTTTGCCAATGATGATAAGCACGTTAGCCAGCTGATCACAACTGACCTTTTCAATGGCCAAAATAATGCACTAAAATACTTAAAGAAAAATACCAACAAAGATCTCAGCATTGTCCTTTGGCAGATTTTTTTTGACACAGTAAAGTAACAGTTTTCTTCATTTTGTGTTTTTATACCAATGCAAGACTTTCCTCTTATGTTTTATGTCCAATGCTAAATATATGCACTTTTGAGCTTTGCCTTTCTGAGTGTTCTTATAATATTTAGACTAAATGCATTCATAGTCATGATCTTATATATCTCTTTGCTTAAAGATCTTCCTCCCCAGAACTTCAGCCCCTCTCGGGAAGGCTTTATAGACTGCAGTATTATCCTCTTTCAGCCTTTGTTTCGCTAGACTAAATAGGTCACACGCTACTGGCTCACACTTTGATGACAGATACTGCATTCCCTCATTCATTTAAGTACCTTGTCTCAGCACCTGTTCCACTCTGAGCTCACCTTTCCCGTTGGTCCCTGGCAAGCCCAGTTTCCAGACCCACTGCTGTTGCTCAGGCAGAAGCCCTCTTGACTTTCTTCTAAGACAGTTGATTATCTTTTTCATTTGTTTTCAGGCATGAATTTGTATCCATGCACTTTGAATGTAATCCTTTTCATTTCTTTCCACTGAGGTTGTTTTAGTGAAAAGGATGAGGAATATATTCACTTAGCAATCAGGATAAAATAAGATAACATTACAACTTGATATAGCACCGATATATTTTTCTGGCTGTTATTTTTCACACAGAGGTTCTTTGACCTTGTTTCATTTAATGTTTCTACCTAAATCATTTGGAGATTGCTGGCTATAGCCAAGCCACATTCAGAAGACCATCTGTATTTTGAAAAGGAAACAGAAAAACAGAAAATACCAGATTTTTTTTTTAAAGCACAATCTCATGAAATTTTCAAATTTTCAGGACCAGCTCTAGCAGACTGTCCAAAAAAACCATACTCACTCTCTGATCTTGATTTTTCCAGCTGAATACTGAAGAATCTTATTTGGTTTTTAATCACGTCTTTGATGTCATTTGATGTTTAAGTAATAACTTCACATTTAGACGCATTGTAATTTACATGCTTATGTCACAATATTTTAATGGGTTTACTTCTAAGAGTAATGGTTGACCTTTAAATAAACAAGTACGATGTGATTGCAAGAATCAAAGTTCAATTTTATTGTTATGTTATGTATGGATAAATTGCACAAGATTATGATATGGTAAGCAACATTGGAAAAGGGCTGTATTTCATTTTGTTTCTTCAAAAGTTTAAAGATTCAAGTCCTGGCTGATGAAATGGAAAAATGTATCATTTTTACTTACACCTATATATATGTAAAGTGCACATTTCTTTTACGTTCTTCTTGCAAGTTTATATATTACATATAATAAATAGATGATAAAAATTGCATCATTTAGTTTAATCATGCTTACTTTTCCTCCACAGCAGACTTTCTTTTTTTTAATGAATTTACTGAATACATAGAAGGATAATTCCAGAGTTTTGGTCTGCTCCTGAGTTCATTTTAACTCTCACTACAAAAATTTCAGAATTCAAGATAGTAAAGTCTTTTAAGCTTAAAATCTGCGATATTATTTACCAATTAAATTTTCATTTTGTTTTGCTTACTTTATCTTAGAAGTCTGAAAATACTTCGCAGGATGCTTAATAAAAGAAATAAAATAAAATAAACCTATTATTCTATATTAGCTTCTACACTCCTCAGCTATTGATTCAGATTACATTTGATTTCTTTCCCAAACAAATCCATTCTCATAAATGCACAGAACATTAAAAGAATCCCTCAATTTTATCTTCTCTCCCTGAAACCTGTGAGATTCCTGTGCTGAGGATATGTGTGAATGCATTGTCAGCTGTTCATATTTAATCTACTGAGGTACTGAACTGAAGGAAGGTAGGGTGTTCATCATGCCACTGGTACTACATAAGGATATATTCCTTAAAAAAATAGTGAATAATAAAAAAAAGGAAGTAATTTGTATTTGAGAACATCCTTTAGTTTTGCAACACCTCTTAGTATTTTATCTCATGAAAGTTAGAGAGCAATACCACTCATTTAAGGATACAGAAAATCATTACATTCTTCCTATGATTCCCACGTTTGGAGCCTTCCACTCGTGACTGAGGTACGGTGCTCACATTCAATATTTACAGTAGATACTGAGGAGTTTCAATAGTTAGAAGTGGGCAGTACTTGCTCAATACACATAAGGGAATTTGTCACTTAAAGTATGCACAGGAAGAAACGTTATCTCTGATGAACAATTGACTTTTTGACTGTAACAGCACTTGAAACTGAATGGCTCACAACAGGTAAACAGCACATTCTTTTTTAAAAAACAACAGAGACAAAACAAAAAAACTCCACCAACTTATTTTCACACTCTTTCACACAGAAAATTTCTTCAAGTCAAGCTGAATAACTGGAAACTAAGGATAAAATTGTCTAAATATATGAAGAAAGCTTTAGTGAAGTGTCAGATGTTAGAATTCATTTAAGCTTTCAGAAAGGAACCATGATTATACTCCCTGTCAAGTTCAAATGAAGATCTTTTACCAAAAGAGATAAACTCTCTCTGCTTTCATTTGAAAAAGTCTGTCATGATTTGATGAATCAAGAAGAGCTGGATGGACTGTTTCTTAGGAATCTTGCAACTCTTCCAGCTGATGAATCAGTTAATGAAAAAATGAAAACATACACATTTTTTGTCCTTATTTGTCTTTCAAGAGTCTAGTAATGATAAGATGTGACCATTGATTTACACTGGGCCATCTGTAAATAAAGAAAAACATCAGTTTATACTATGTTGTTGGCTAACAGCAATCAAAATGTCACTGACCCCACCAGTTTGGCTGTCACTGTGAGAAGACATGACAATCTAGATAAATTATAACTCTTTAAGAATAGCAGAATGAGTTCTGTGCTGAATGCAAAAGAGATTAAAAATATGCATTCAAGGAGATCCACATCAATGTTAGTGAAATTTAAGTAGCAACAATAACATTAATGTTACCACAGGAATTTATTTGACATAAAAGTTTCTGCTCCCAAAAAACAATTTCTCAAAATGACTGAGAAAACCTGGTAGTCTAAATATGTCAGATAGATCTTAGTTGTTTAAAACTAGTGCACTGGATTTAGAGTTTATTGTATTGTAAATAAATGAGGAAATAAAGATTTAAATATTGGCACACAGTCAATATATAAAAAGCCTAAAGAGTTAAGTTAGATATTTTAAAACATGCTTAAGCCAACTGAAAATAAAGACTTAAAGCTGGGTCCAACTTTATAATACAGTTTATGATGTGAATGGTTTTCAGTCAGCACTGCTAGTGAAAGTGACAGATATCTTGATTCTGCATCTAACATTCTTCTGCTAGTACAATTCTGTTAGCATTTTTCTATTCTTGGTATTTTTAACACTAAAGATAAATTCATACTATTTTGTTTACTGCAGCATATGTTTATGGAAGCAACACACAGTGTGTGTCATGTTCTATAGCCAAGGAGCATATGCTGCAAATAAAAAAGAAATGCATGAATTTGTATTTAACGCTAGGAATTTAGAAATTCTCCCGACAAAGATTATCCCCTAGAAATAAAAATGCTGCATGGTTCCTGCAGAAATTATATAGGTAATATTAAGGTATATAGTATATTTCTATATTTTCAACACTTGTCTTCAAATATCCCTACTTAACAGTACATTGCAAAGATTTACCAACAATTAGGATTTTTCCCCCTGGCACTTTGGCTGTTGGATAATGCATAATAAAGTGGATAGAGCATGTATACGAAGTCTTTTGTCTCTAGCTTTCTGATTTATATCAAGACCAAGACAGCTGTGATTTGTGACTAAAAATTATTACCTTTCTTGCCCTTATCTGCCCAACCCAGAAGCTGGCCATAGATCCAGTCAGTAGTGCAGCTGTAGGGTGGGACTGTGTTTGGTTGCCATGCTAGAACATGATCAATTACATTGACGATCCCATTGCCAACTTAAATAGCAACATGTGATGTTATATTTGAGAAGTTCATTCAGATTTGGGAATAGGAGGCAAAATTTTTTGGTTCTTTTGTACTTGATCTCCTATACTTTTTGCCTGTAACTATAAACAGTCTCAGAAAGGCACACAGATAATTTATAAACAGATTCCTATAAGGATTCCACTTTTCAAACAAAGAAACATATTACACACAACTACACCACAGCTGTGAGTTGTAATGTGGGCAGGGAAAGGGATTTGTCTCATTCGAGGTTTGAGGGTAGAATGAATCTTGACTTGGAATAATGTGCCTACAGTCCTAAGCATACCATTATGTACTTTTAACATATTAATCCAAAAGCAAAATATTACTACATGTTACAGATATTATGGACCCTTAGGCAAGTATCTGTCTGTGCATTTTATGAATACTTAGCCAAAAAGTTCAGTGAATTATTTGAGTCAATAGTTAATCATAGTCTACTATTGCTATTAATTTCCATAACCCAGGAACAAGTTAGATTCACATCTGTACCTCTACCTGGCTTAAAGGTTTTTCCCGTGTGGTTTGGCTCCTAGTTACATTTTATGTGTAGATTCAACAATGAATTTAATTATAGTAAGCTCATTAGGAATGGAGCCGTTGCTTATCTTAAATTCTGTAACATAGCGTATATTTACAGCACCGTATAAGCAGTGTTTAATAATTAATTCTCTGTACTCTGTCATATTAATGTGAAAGCATAAAAGGATTATCAGAGGTAGGGAATGCTTTATACTTCTGTGAAGAATACAGAGATGAGTCTCTTTGGAAATGAGAATGGGAAATTAAAGCCTGATGAAAAGTGACCTTTTTTGTTTCTTTTCAACATTTTAGAGGTGGATAGTGATTTATAAGACTACTTTTTCAGTCCTATATCAGGTTTGCCTTCTCTGGGGATAGGGGCTGATGATGGTAGAAAAATAGGCAAATAGTTCCAAAAATAGTTATTAAAAGATCAGATATCTCTATAATTTTATTACTCACAGGTAGAGTTTGGGTGATTATATAGACTGGGAAGAAAATAGCCTGCAAAAGTAAAAGGTTGTTGATGTAGCTTGGGAAAATGTTGATGTAGCCCAGAAAAGAGGTTTTCCTTAATTTTCTCTCTTGCTTTCCTTTCTTCCCTCCCTCCTTCCTTTCTTTTTTTATTGTCTTCTCTATCAAAATTTATTCAATGGCAAACTATATCACCAAAAATATAAAATCTTTAAAGCTTCCAGATTTTGTCTGAGAGGGTAGTGTTAAATTTAGACTGTGATCAGTGAGCAGCTAGAAAAGGTGTGGTTTTTTTTTAGGTTGGAAAGTGGCTAAAAAGCAGAAAAAAGTAGGCACAAATGACATTTCCATGAAAGTACGAACTGATGCAATGTGTTCAGGTCAGAAAAAATGTGTATCACTGTACATTTCCAGCATGAAGCTGACATTTCTGTCATGCTGCAAAGAAATTTAAAGTGACATTCTTTTATTTTGCAAAAAGACAGCTGCTATAGTTACCAGCTGAAAATTGGCCTCAGCTGGCATGTAATAAATGGGAAAACATGTAGATAATAGTCATGAACTAGTGAGCGCTGCTGGCTGACCAGTTATCAAATTGTTGATAAGCTGTACTTTCAGCTGCACCTCCAGATGATGACACCCATGCTCTTTTCTGTTTTGTCTCTTATAACTTACCTTTGAAATAGAATTATGATTTAGTGCATATTATGTCTTGCTGTCCACCATTATACCTTTGGTGTAACAAAGCTGGTGAATATGCTTTTAAAAGAAAATATTCTTTGAAGATTTTTTTTCCCCTAGTAAGTATCAGGAAACTGTCAAAAAGTTCCCTCACAAAAATCACCTACAAACACAGGTATCTGCTCTTATCGAGCTCAGTCCTGAGAACAAAACCTGTCAGGAATTTTTCAGCAAACTGCTTCTTTGTGAAGAATGGTGCTTTGTCAAAACTGAAGTATTGCATGGAGATGGATTGATTTTGATGCACTTTCACCAAAGCAGAGCTTGGCTGGGAGTTCAGATTTCAAGGTAACAGTCTCAGGCCACTTCTGCCTGACGATAAATATGGCAAATCCTTCCACTGCCTGGAGCTGGGCCCTTGAAAACCCTGTAGCCCATCATTCACCTGTAACTCTTGGGGATGCTGGTTTAGTGGGAATTTCCCCAGGGAGCAGCAAGATTTTCCTGCTTTAGAAAGATGTATACACTGATAAGCCCTAATTTCAAGAATTAGAAGGTGATGGTTGTAGGAATGATGCAGAAATTATCCACCAGTTGATTTCAATGACAGACCTATAAGAATCTCTCTTTATTATAAATTTTTTATGTGGTGACGGAGTGGGAATACCACCTGTGATATTTCTGTTGAAGTTATTCAAATAATACTGAGGATGTAATTTGACTTTCAGGTGACATCATCTTTCTTGTCCAGACTTTCTCTTTTGCCATGTTGGGTTTGAACTTCTTGTTCTCTCCTTCATAGTCTTTTGCAGCTCTGTGCTCAACTCCTCTTCACTCAGCACAGTTGTTCCTGCTCTTTCCTCCCAGTCTTGTACTCACACTGGGCCACATCTCACAGTAAAATCTCAGTTGTTTCTCTGATCATGCCTCTTTCACTGGAACTCTGCCAGGTGTGATCATTCTTTTTCTGCATATTTATTCAGGACTTCATTTGGTTTTGCCATCTATGTTTTCCCAACCACAACTAAAAATAGTGTGCAAAAATGTGAAAAATAATCAATGAGTATATGTATATATATATATATATATATATATATATATATATGTGTGTGTGTGTGTGTGTGTATGCATGTGATTCTCATGTAAAAAGTGTATTATAAATATTGTCCTTACTGGACTGTAGATACTTTCTTCCATCCCTCAACTACTCTTGTCTTTTAGTGCCGATTATTCAGGGAGAAGTTACTGTGTAGCATGCAGCACTCAAGTTCAGGTACCTAAATTCCACATAAGCCCTTGAGTCTAGTGTTTCATATCAACCTGTTGCCTTCAGATGTCTTGGCTAAGCCAGTAAGAAACACTATGCAGAAGTGGTATTTGTTATTTTTGCATATAGTCACAAGAAAAAACAACAGCTCAGCTACTTATAGAAATGTACAGAAATAAGGCATTTTCTCTAAAGAATGTATTCATACCATGTCTAATAAAAGTCAGAATGAAAACAGAATTTAGGTCTTAATACAGCTTTTGTTAATTGATCAGATGAGTTTTCTGGCATTCTGCAACTAAATGAAAACAGAGAAAGAGATAAGGAAATAATATTAGGCAGAAAAATAAAGAAATGGTGAATTAAATGGAATCAATTTTATTATTGTAATATACTAGTGTCTTGAAATTAAGTTTTATCATGACTCTTCTTTACCACTGAATGTGGTCAAGCATGTCTTTACTAAACCAGAAATAAAACCATCATTAGTTTTATGAAGTCTATTCATATTTACAATACAAGATTCTCTGATCCATGTTTTTTATCTTCTTTTTTTTCTTCTTGCCATCAGACTCTAACTGGAATACTCAGAAGAATGGCAACCGATGAAATGATGAACTTAGGAAGGAACTGTAATGGAACTCCAGAACAGAAGATCTATAGAGCTTTATCCTGCAAAAATAACTTCAGAGAGAGAAAAAAGGGATTGAGACCATTCTCCCAGGGTGGCTGTAGAAAGATTTCAGCTTGAGATTGAAGGTTCTGGTCCAAAGAGAGTTGAGTACTGCAAGGCTGAAGCTCGATTTTGAGCGTGCTGTTAGGTTTGAAATCAATATTGCCCATGCATTGCAGTGAGATATGACAAAGTACAATGCAAAAGTTCAGGAATGACAGCTCTTGGATATATAAAATATTTGTGGTACCACTTCACTGCCCCCCAGTACATATAGTATTATTATATGCACCCCAGGCTTTTACTGAAAAGTTTAACCTATATTATTGAGAAGTAAATAAACTGTGAGCTTAAAGGCAAAAGGATAGCTTAGATTAGATTAATAGGAACATGATTTTGCCCAGAATAAATGCTTTTGACTGTAGATAGGTCAAGCTTCAAATTTAGGAAGTATCCACAGAGAGAAAAATGTCTGTCCTTAAATACTGTTTCTGGGATTTTTTTGTTGTAATGCAAGTAACCACATGGTAGAAACTGCACATTCGTTTTCTGAGGAATTCATGGTGTGATAAAGAAAATGAGAGCCTCTGAGGGAATAATTGCTTCACCATGGGGAACTCATGCAACTTAACTTGAACTTTAAATAGATCTGCTTTCGTATTTGTTACTGCTGGTGCACAGTATTATGAGGAGGAAATTGTGCAGCCATAAAATGGATGTTTTTTATATTATGCAGCATAGTAATGCTGTGACTATTTCTATAACTGTTTGTTGAGTGAGGGGTTTTTTACCATCTCAGTTCTAAACAAATTTATGTAAAAGCCAAAATTATATAGCTGGATGCTTTTAATTATGAATAGCAACAATTCAGAGACAATGGAAAAGACTTAAATAGTGAATCCCTCCTTATTTTTAAAATGTTTTGGTTATTTTCATTTGTTTCCTGGGCTGCAGAACTGCAATCATTACCATATTTCGATAGGTGCCCCTGTGTGCTCATACTATGACTGGGCAGAGGGCTTACAGGATTACATGCTTGATTTCCCCTGAAAGCCTCTCTTTCCAGTAAATATTGTGGCAATTTGAAAGGATTACTTTCTTATGTCCCTTTCAATTTTTCCAGCCATTTTTGATTTGATAGCAGCAGCTGGTAGTCACTTAAGGGTGACAACAACACTCTCATCATCTCCTTGTAAGGACACACACTGTGCTCCCCCCATCACAGACAGGGTTCCCAGAGAGGTAGGGTATAGAGTGGATACAGCAGGAAAGAGATTAATTTTGTCTCAGAGAGACTGTAAGCCTATTCCTTTTCTTTTAGAAAATGTTACCCACTATATACCATAATTTCCAACTATTGATTAAGATTTCTATGTATCAGCAGTATGTTCAAAAAGCCTGGTTAATTCAGTCAAAAATGAGGTTTTTCATATTTAAGCCATTTTACAGACACAGTTATTAAAAGAGATAGAATATTTGCTGTCTTCTGATCTGTGTTTTCATCTACTTGTGCTGCCTTCACCTTTTTTGGCAGAGGCCCTCATAATTTAGACCCTGTCCTTAAAAACTAAAATACACACATTCCCCTTACCTTGTAGTAAAGTTTGAAGGGAACAGTGAACCATGTGAAATAAAGTGAGTAAAGCGAGTAAAATGTTGCCCCAAAACATTTTATGGCATGTATGGATCTGGTATTTAGTAATGGTTGTTACTCTAGAGCTGCAGTTCATCAGGACGGGGTTAAACATTTGAGATTTAATTATGTACATTTAACTTAACTGCAAGATGGAGGAACTGATCTTTCTTCCTCACTTTGTTGAGAGGATTTATTTTTTGGACGACGAAAATTTGAAGAAGTGGGTCCTCTTTTGTACATTAAGAAGAGAGGTGAAGTAACTTGTCCAATGTCACATGATACATTTGTGAAGGAGTTTGGAACTTGGCAAATTTGTTCTTAATGCCAGTACTGTAAGTTAATCCCATTAAGCCCTTCTTGCACCTAAATCGGTAAGTCTGAATGTAAAGTGATTGCTCAGGCATTGTTAATGCTCTTTAAGAAGAGATCCTACCAATAATTTTAATCCTTCAAAAGCCACTTCTTATTGTTGAATCTTTGAGGAATATTTATGATAAAGATATACACAGCAAAAATAACAAAACAAGTAATACAAACACATACTAAATGTTTTGACTCAGCACCAAGGCATCTTTTGTCATAAAATGTTTGGGGATCTCATCTGTATATTAATGAATTTATCCTCACTGCATCTGGGAAGTAATTTGATGCCCTTTCTTTATACATGTGAAACCCATGGGTAGTGATGTAGAAAGAACCATCAGCTGGCTTATCATTCACTGGACTTACAGAATCATTTAGTAGCTCAATGAAATGCACAAATGAAAGATCCTAGATGCCAAGTGATCCTTTGAAAAGGCATTGCTTATTGAAGAAATACAGAAAGCAAGTATCTAAACACAAATATGTAGGACAAAGTAAAGGCAAGTGTAAGTTTAGGCACGGCAAAATTATACATCTAAGAACATCCAGGCACAAATACCAGTGGTGCTGTTTCAATATGTCTGAGTACACTCCAGAAAATACAAACACGAAACGAGTGTTAAAAGAATTCCAGATTTCTTCTGACAGGTCTTCTCCTTTAGTGGGACCTCTGTGTTCAGGGTCCATCTCAGTCTCCAATGTAACTGGAACCTAAAAATATGTTATTTAAATGTTTGTGTTTGGTGACTTTTTATAATTTTCAAACATAATGTGAACAGTGAAATTACTTAGATTTTCCCACTATAACCAGTGGTGTGGCTCACAGATGACCCACAGATCTCTCCCTAACAAATTTTGTCTCTACACAGGAAGGAAGAAAATAAAGAAAATTAATTATCTCTTGATTTGATTTGAAGTAATTTCAGAATCTTAAATAAAAGCTATTAAATATCAGCAGAATATAACAGATTTTTGTCTCTGTCAAACTGGATAGACCCTACACAGCTTATGTAGCAGGAGCAATAAAATAGGCTTATTAAGTTTTTATGGTTTTCCTGATTTTTATGTTCTAGGGAGAAATAGAAACAGAATTATATGAACACAGTGAGAAAAAGCTGCTTGTATCAGCCAGAAAGACTGAAATATTAGATTTGGTTTTAGCTTTCTGATATTATTCTTCTTATTAAATTATAACATGTATTGTTGATTTAATATTGTTAGGAATTTCAGATAAAAAATGGATCAGATCTAGATGTATTTTAATATGGGTTAGAATTTGAAATTTATATTCTTAAGGTTGCTCTTCTCCATTACCATTTCCACACATGATCTATGATGTGGCACTGTTTGTCAAGCCAGTCTGGGTCTGCCATCATATCAAGTGTAGAAGCACACAACAAAATGAGAAGTCTGCATTTCACACCATATACAGTTTCCATTTTCCAATTCTTACTACCTAAGAAAAATGTTAAAATGTCACAGAAACACCACTCACTGTTTACTTTGTGAGGGGAAATGCCTTTCAGATGGAGAATAAAGTTAGCAAACTTCAACTCAGGTTGCAAAGTAAAATTTTGTCTTTATGCTGTCTTTGAAGTACTTCACAGTCTTGGTAATATTTAATAATTTCAGTGCAAAGTCGGACAGGAGATAATCGTAACTGCATTTTGCACTAGGATTCTCATGTTCGTCCCTCATGCAATCAGTCATTATCAAGGCCACCCATGTGGTTAGTGAGAAAATCACAAATAACATTCATCCACTTCAGCAGGTTTTACCAATTATCAGGTCTTAATGTAAATGAATAATTAATTGATTAATTTAAATTAATTTAAACCCTAATCCTAAATCTTTCAATGTAAAAGAAATCTCACTAGGGATAAATTTTGAAGGACTTAAATATTTTCAAAAGTCTCTTTGGGCAGACTCAGGGTTTAGTCTGGGCAGAACTGCCCTTAGGCATGTGCAAAGCAGGGAGCTGTGAGGTGTCTGCTGGGAAAAGACTGGCTTTGCTGTGGTGGGGTCAGGCAACTGGAAAGTGAGAATTCAAGAGAGAGCAGGTGAAAAGCATGTAGAAATTTAGAAAGAAGAGCATAGCTGGGACTTGGAGAAGACAGACCCAAGTATTCCATAAGCCTGAACATAGTGCCCAAGTCCCTTCTCCCCACAGCCCTTGTGTTCACTTGTTCCTTTTTTCATCCAGACTCACTATTCCTGAAACCCCCTTGCTCTTCCACCCCACGTCCCCCTCTTTTTGGTGTGTTAAAGCCACTACCCTGTCCTTCCCAGCAATATGCCCCACTGCTGTCACAGCACTGAATGCACAAGTCAGAATCCTTGAGCCAGCTGAGGGTTCCTCAGAATTGCTTCAAGGTTGAGGCAATAGCACAAAAATAGTTTCCTGAGAATGCGAGTGGAGCTAAAACAAAAAAGTAACATTTTACCACATTCATACTATATTCCGCATAATTTCATTTGATCTGACATTTGCTTAATAATCTCTTTTCCTCTGAAACATCTGTTAAAATAGATTTTGTTTTATAACAGAATATGATGAGAAAAGTTACAGTCTCTGTTATGAAGAGATTAAAAAATCTTTAATCTGACAGATTTTCATTTTAATCTCAAATGAGAGAAAAAAGTAGTAAGTTGTAGCTGTCAATCCATTGCACTTCTTCTCTTCTTTAGAATACAGTTTTCTAATGTGACTCAAAAAAAATCAAATATGCATAACATTAAGCAAAAACTTTGTTTCCCAAAGAACTTTTCTATGTTCTTTTTTCCTCTAGATCTTACTTTCTCATTGTAACTGAAAAATTTACCGTCCTGCTATCTAAGTTGGCAACAATTATGTGTAAATTTTAGCTCTGTTTTTCACATCCAGTCAATTGCTAAATCCATCAGTTTTTAAAAGACTATCTTTCCTGGTCACCCAACATTCCAGCTCTCTCTTACCAGCTATGAAACATGGATTTGTCACTTCTCTGAATACCTTGTCTCATGCTTCTGGCATTTATTTTATCCTACAGTGGTTTTGTCCATTTTTCCATGAGTCAGAGCTATACAATAAGCTTTAAAAAACCATTTATTTGTTTTTCTCCTACAAAGTTTTAAAGACAATATTTTCATCCAAGAACATTTTAAATAATATTTACAATGTACCTCTAACATATTTCTGAAATTTTCTGGTTACAGTAACCACCCATTTGTTACACCCATTATTTATATAATTCCTGATTTCTCATGTGTCCTGCGCTTCTAAAACCTCTTTTATTTTGACTCTTAGAAACAGAAATACTTTTCCTTCTTATACTGATACATTCTTCAGGAAATTCAGTGATAAATGGCATCTGACTTAAAACAGAACAAATAACAGCAAAAAAAATCTTCAAATCTATATGTCTTTATATATATCAAAATTGATTTCCTTTTTTCTAAAGGTTATAATCTATAAAACCCATTTTCAGTATCCCTATTAAATATTCTCATGAGTAAATTAACTTAAACTTGTTACTTTGACCATTCCTTCACCTTGTCCATAAGATTTATCATGAGAAGTTAAAAAACCCACTGTGAGAGAACACAGTTGACCTTGTGAAGTTTAAAGTGTAAAGATGTGGGTTTTGAGCATAGTAAAGTCTTGGGAAAGATGCAGAATAAAGACCGTTCAAAATGGCTGCACACCATGTAAATCTAGTTCCCTAAAATAGAGCTGCTTAAAGAGTCATTTGATTTTGGGGGGGATTTTTTTGCAGGTTTTTGTTAGGTTTGTTCTTTTTGCTCTGGGTTGATTTTATTTTTTTTTAACTCAGTTTCAATCCAAATAAACAAATACAGGCCATCTGTGGTCATGATTTTGAAACAAATAGTTGTTTGGGGTTTTTTTAATCTTCCAGGTTTTGTTAGGATGTTCCATAAATATACAGACACTGATGTTACATGGTAATCACTTTTTCTCTAAAATTTAAGAACTCTTATATTTTTAATATATTCCTTTCAAAATTTTAAATAAATAAATAGATAAATAGAAATTGCTATAATTCCACTTGGTCTGCAACCAAACAGCACCATATACAGACTGTTGGACCTATGTTGTCCTTCCCATTCCAAAAAGCCCCTACCAACAGAAAAGCAACAAACTGTAGAAATCAAACATGAGCCATAACCTGTCCCAGAAAGGGAAGGGTGTCTACGGAGACAGAATCCCGGCATGGGGAACACCAAGACTGTTTTGTGCAACAGATTGGATTCAACACAAACTGCACAAAACAAAGAATAGAGTCTGTCATGTCTCAGACTCATCTGTAAGTTATTGAGTTTTTGTTGTGTTTGGTGGGTTTTTTTAAATTATTTTTTATAGTTATTTTATTTTTAAAGAGCCAATCTGCCATCATTCATATTTCACTTTCTCTGGGCTGTACTCACTGACACTGGTTCATTGGTCAGCAATGTGTCACTTACATCCTCCTTGGGTTTTGCTGAAGATCTGAGCTGAAGGCAGCTGCTCAGTAAATGTTAGGAATCTTCCAACCCAAACAATTCAAAGTTGTGCCTTCATGCCTAAGCTTCTACATGAATTTTCTTTTTGGAGAGGAAGTAAAAATTCACATGTTTGAGCTATCAAAAAAACCAGAGAAGACTTGAAACTGAAAGAGTTCAGAACTGGCTAACATAGCCACTGAAACTACCATTAGTGTGCTGAATAAGAGTAATGAATTTTATTGTAACTACGATTTGGAAGTAACACGTTGGACATGGATGTGGTAGCAAACCATCTCAGTGACAAAAAAATAGAGAAAAGACAAGTATTTTGGAGGGAGAAAGATTAGAGAAAGAGATATTATGCAAAAAATTACTTTATGTTCTCAATTTTATATAGATGCAACAAAGTTTAATATTTTGGAGGTTTTGAACATATATATTTAGGCATATATGAAAATTTTAAATCTTTCGTGCCCCTCCAGAGGAAGCAATTAATTCTCTTCATTGTCTCATACAGTAACCTGTTACCATTTTTTTGCATCTCTGTTTACAAAACTGTAGACTCAACTATAAATACCACTGCTTACAAAAACAGCAGATTATCCATCCTCCTTCATTTCCCTTGCCTCGTTTCTTTGGTTGTTCCATTTTCCATTGAATTGTAATGAAAGTAACTGGGAAAACATCCAGTCTGTCACAGAGGGACCTGGACATATTTCTCTTTGGAGGAACTAAGGGCTTTGCACAGTCTTTATTAACCCCTCACATCTTGGCTATTATTTAAACCAGAAAAAGAAGTCCAAGGTTATTTTCCTTCTTTTCTCAGACAACACAGTACTCTGAATGGAAGTTGAGTAGATCTTTTTCAGGACAATAACTGATCTGAAATACCTGTGGTGTACTCTTTCTTCTTGAGTCTGAGCAGTCTCTTCCAGTAATTCTATTTCATTGTATAGTCTAAAAAATTGTTTAGGAAAATACTTCCCTGAGAAGCGTATTCCTCAGAATAAGCACCTTGCATTCCTTGCTATAATTTCCAAATTTACCTTTGCTTTTGACTATCTGTGTTTTATATGATATGGTGTGAAAAGCCGTACTCATGTGACTACAAGCCAATTAATTCACTCAAGAATATCTGCTAACATCATAAAGTACATATAGTGCAACTTCAGTGATTTATGAATGGCAGCTGTTCTCTGCGAATGTGCTGAGATGAGTACTTGTTTTGGAGTCTTACTGTTATATATTATCTTTTAGCCTTCTGAATTTCATAAACAAATCGCTTTTTTTGCCAAGTGCATGCTTCTCTCTTTCAGATAACATCTCTGGAAACTTATAATAGTGTCGATGACTTCACATTGGTGTTACAAATTTTCATATGGAGTGACCTCAGAAAAAAAGATTAAAAGCAATTAAACAACTCGGATTTATCCACACTATGTAACTGCAGGTACTTTGGCTTGTTGGGGGTTTAGTGTGTTTTCTCAAAGTTGAACCAGATGAGGTTATTCTATTATCCTATTGTCATGTAGGAGAGCCATTTCTTTACTGGGCATTTTCAAATATCAACCTGAAAGGTTTGTGTATTTTTTTACTTATAAGGCTATATGTGGTTGCTGCCCCACTTGCAAGGAGTTGGTGCCAGAAAGATCTCACTGCCTTAGATGAATTTCATATCGTCTTTACTATTTTGAAGTATTTTGAAGGCCACTGAGAGGAAATACACTAAATGGAAGGGCAAGTTTTCATCCCCTGCTTTCAAAACTTCCAAAATAATGATTTTGACATCTAGGAAATTGTGTGGAGAGGGTTTTTTTGCCCGGATATACCCTGGATCTCTTGAGGAGTCCAATTGTGTCTGAAATAAAGTTACTAATTACATATGCAAAATACCAGAAAGCATATTTTAGAGAGCTCCAAGATGTTGCTCATAGAATCTAGTAGAGCTTTAATCAGCAATGCCATGACATGGTACTGCACTTTTTTTACTATGCCCTGTTCATATGGCAGCAGTGGCAACAGATTGCACACACCACTCTGAGATTTGAAGGCACAGTTGTTCGAAATAGAGGTGTATCAAAGACATCTGACCATGTACTCCATTATCCATTGTAGGACGAAAACTCCCATTAAATTTTCATTTGTACTTGTAAAATCACTAATTAAGTCTTTCTTTTTGACATCAATTAACTCTATTGTGTGTTAGCTGTCAAACTTTCAGTGGAAAACACTATAATTAGGTTTTCATTTTATGACGTGATTTCACAGAGAGTAGCAAAAGTTTTGACATTTGATTTTGCCTTTGAAGAAAACACGATCAGAGGAGCAGTTTGTATTACCTTGTGTACTACAGGCTCCTGTCTGCAGCAATTAGCAGTAACGTCTCCAGCAAGCTAGAACTGTAATTATTTTCACTTGTCCAGTTGAATGTGGTTTGCTTATGTTTACTTTTCTACCTTTATCAGCCTTTATCAATTAAGCATTCCTTTCTTTTTCTTACTTCAGAACATAATATATTAGAAAATGAAAGTGAAAACAGTTTGTTAAGTTTCCTCTTCTATTTGATGTGATCTTTACCCCTTTTGCCTAGCTGGTAATAAAGAAAAAACAGGCCTTTGAATTCACTGGAATAACCTGATTTTTCTCTTTCTTAAAACACTTTAATTGTCCTAATGAACAAGTTGTTCCATGCTTTTCGTGTCTGTCCAGTGTAATTGATTTTTAAATACCTTCCAATGCTGGGTTTTTTGGGGGTTTGTGGTATTTGTTTTACAATATCAGTTTTATTCCAAGAGTTTCTCACTTGTCATTTGCATGGAAACCTAAAGAATATGCAGTTCTTTCTTATGGCATTACAAATCATTACCTACTTGCTCACCAGACACAGCAGCAGGAATTGCCCAGAGATCTTAAGCAAAGCCCTGTGTTTGCAGTGCCTCTTCATTGAGTTCTGTTCAGCAGTTGCTGCACCCCAAAGGCTGCATCATTTCCCCCTCTTCCTCCTTTGGTGAGAACTGCTGATATCTTATTTAGCTCATGACTTTGAAGCTGGCTGTTCTTCCCACTCATCCTGCCTGTAGAAGTAAGACTGCACTGTGTGGAGCGAACTGTCATGGGAAGAGACAAAGACTGTTTGCAGAGTTCCCATATTCACAACTATAAAAGCAAGGGCAAAAGGAAAAGCAACAAGTGGAGGCCACAGATGATATATCTCAGTGGTATTTCTAACAGTGTGCTCACTTTTCCTTTATTTAATGATTCAAGTGAACAAAACTAAAAATCAGAAAACTTAAGTCCAGTGCCAAAGTACCAAGACATAAGAGAAGAAAAAAAGAACTGTCTTGTCTAGTTCTAGCACAAGAACAGGCAAACCTCTGTAAGCTGTTTTCTCCAGGAACAGGATTGCCCTGCATGCGTAGAGTTGCCAAGTCCCATCTCCTCTCCAAATGCTGAGAAAAGCTGCTGCAATGCCAGAGCAAGGTCAATGGTCAGACAAAGGCATTGGAAAAGGGTTTCCAAAAGTTATCAGAGAGATCAGTGAGGATGTATTCTTCTCTCAAGCCTCGTTCAGAAGATGCCATCCTGTACTGCTGAACAAGAATAGGTTTTGAGTGACATTATTTCTTCTGGCTTTTAAAACATGAGCCACCTTTACTGTTCTTTTGCATGATTTTCACTGTACCCTAGCCAGTTCTATCAGACTAATAGGGAAACTCATATTTTTCCCACCAGATAAGAAATAAGCACTGAGGAAGCAGTAAAAGGTATACAGAAGCGTACAAAAATAGTAGAGAATGAATGTTACACCAAGAACTTCAACACTTCTTGAATGCTGAGCTAAATTAAGCTACAGAATAGCAGGTTATTCCGTAAATCTGAATGTATAGACAGCAGGAGATTCCCTGAGGATATCTCTATCTGAGTTACTGCCAGTTTGCAAACTTATTAGACATCACTCATATTTCCACCAAAAGCTATTAACTGCTGTATAGAATGTGTAAATGCTTCATCTGTGCTTGTCTGTAGGTATAAGAAGCAAATACTTAATACTGGGAATATATACTGGAATCCTCTTATTGAAGACGACTAGGAACTTGGAATAGAACAAAGCATTTAGTGCAGTTTTCATCTCTACAGGTTTTTTGAGGAGTTCTGTGCTGAGAGTTTTTCTGAAGCATAGATTGACACAGGCATATATATATATGTTAAATGCCATTTCACAGTTCTACGTTATAAAAATTCATCCTGCTTTACCACATGCACATAAACTGTGGAGGCTTTCCCAGTGGACGCTACTGGTGTAGACCTTGTTTAATAACTGTTATCTCCAGAGGACTAAATTTTTCTTCCTCCACCATTACTTAAAATATCCAGGCTACAGACCCCTGAGTCATTTTATTGCAGAAACATTAACACAGTTTTTTACTCTGGAAGTATGCATGGCCTAGTGGTAACATCAGTGTTGATGACAGATGTCATTAGTTTAATGACCACAGTTATCTATTGTCATATTTAAGTGAGGTTACTTAATGGAGTTAAATCTACTTTCCTTAATGGCTAGAATTAAGAAACTATGTCACATCTACATTAAGCTTATTACCTGTAATTTGTACAAAGAACCCCATAACTTGAATAATTACTCCTACTTAATGTATCATTAACCAAACATTGATTGAGACTTAGTAGAGTCTATTTGCGATTTCCAGATTTGTTTAGCATCCCTGTTTGGCCCCTCACATGTGACTTCATTAATGTTTTATATTTAATTTGGCTGAAACGATCTGCACTGAGGAGTTGTTTCATTTGTGTACTGTGATGACAAAGCAAGCTTGTAAATGGATAATATGCTTAAATATTTGCAGACTGTTTTTTCTTCAGTGCTGTGTTATTTTAGGGATTTGACTCTGAGTCCAATGAAATTATTGCTAAGACAGTACTCAGCTTCCATGAGAATTAGATCTTTTACCTATGCCCACTGACTACTCCTCCCACTTCCCTTCTCCTCCGTATAGTAGACTTCCAAGTACAGTAAAGATTTTAAAACATTTTCCTTGAATGAAATACTTCAATCAAATTATTTTTCTTTTATAATCACCTATTTCTGCATTTTATTTTACATTTTAAGTGGAACAAATAATATAATAAAGAAAAATAAAGACTGTAAAAGATAGGAATAAATTTACAAATGACAAGGAAGCATCATGAAAAACATAACCCATTCTTAGACAGAAAAACACTCATTCACTTTAGGCCAATGACAGAGTGCTTCCCCTCTCTAATATTTAATTCAATAGTATGTGAAAAAAAAAAAAATCCATGTCAATACATAAATCTCAGCCATTCCTCTCTCTCTGAGTTCAGCTATATCTAATGTTAATCTTTTGTACTTTTACTTCTCCCTTAAGTCCAAGATGGAAAATAAAGGAGCTCCATCTCTTCTAGATGAATTCTAAGACTTTGATCAGAGTTGTAGTTGATAAGAAGGAAGGCGACCACTGTGGTTCTGCTCTCATGCTGAGCCTGCATGCAGGCTTGTGCAGGCCCACTGAGCTGCCACTGAGGCTGGCTGGAACAGTGTTTGAATAATTTTGTCACCAAATTTTGTCCACAGAATAAAATTAGCTCTTGAAATATATTCATTTGCTTAAAAGAACTTTTTACTATCATCATTGTACCATTCTTTCCCTTCCCATAGCTTACTGAAGTTGAAGATATCCTTCCCATGTCCTTTCTCTTCCTTTTCTCCTCTAACTAGAAAATCATTTAAAGACTTGGCTCTGCACTGAATTGTCTACCAGCAAAAGAAATTCTATGTTCTGACCATATCAAATTTATTTCACCGTACCTTAAAACCTGCCTCTTCTCAGCTTTTTATCACTTTCTGAAATTTCTGTAGGGAAAGCGTATTAAGAGTATAATATAAAAACAAAAATAGAGACCATAAAATGCCATAAAAATATCAAATTTTAAAACCAAATTAGTAAAACCTTTTGTGTTGTGTATTTATATTACCAAACATTTTGTCATGTATCTTCTGCAACACAGTTCACTGCAGTTACTCAAGAACGAAAAAAAAGCCAAGTGTTAATGGAAAATAGCAGAAATGTGTAGCTGACTCCCTAATATCTCTAAATCACAGGGGAAAAAAACAAATGGTGAAAAAACATTAATCATTTCACCAAAAAAAAAAAAAGTTACAAACATATTGTCAGTCTCAAAATTATTATAAATAATGATTTTCAATAGACTTCATCACATAAACTATGCAGAGGCCAGTCCTGTTTGTTGTTGGTTAAGGTGTTTTCTTCACCCATTGTTTCTCTTCATTGCTAAAGGATGTGTCACAAATGTGTAGAATCAAGTAGATGATGCCTCTTTTAACAAGAAGAAAATATCATATGTGCACCATATTTTCAACATATTCCTTAAATTAAAGATCAAAATTTAATATGAAGAAATATTTTGAATTGAACTTAACAGTAGTGAATAGGAAAAGAGTGTTCCTGAGTCTAAGACAAAACTGAAGGATTCAGTCACACTGCCGTTTCCATATATTTTAATAGGGACTTCGTCTGAATCAGAATTAGGACACCAGGTATCTTACTAAATTATCCCTTTATGTAGCACTATTAATGTAGGCTGATCCTTTCATCCATGAACTGAGAAATTAAAAATATATTAATACCAAAACCTTCATGATAACTGCATTGATGGACAACACACAGTTTGTATTTAATCACTTCTTATTCATAACATGTCATAATCATCCATCATGGCAGCAAGGAAATTGTCCAGCCTAACTCCTACACTAAATGTAGTAATGAAAATATAATAGGGGAAAAAAGTTCAAGGGGAAACCTCATTGCATAATTGATGTCATGGACTAGTGATCTTACAGAAAATGATGTTTGTATTCTGCACTAAGATATTTTAATCAAGCACAGATACATGTGTGAAGACGTATAGAAATTACACCTCTCTGACATCTCACATAAAAAATCATGGATTAATTCTCATGAAACATTCAATGTCATTGAACAACACAAAAAATCATTTATCTGATATTTTTATTTTTGTCTTGACTTCTTTCAGTGTCAAATATGTTTTTAAATTCTCAACAGGAAAAGAAGCTGCTAGTTGCTATTTAGGAAAGACTTCTAGTCATCTTTATTTCAGTCTTGTCCATCTGGATGATAAGGTGTGGTCATTGACCTAATCCACCTATACCTGTGTAAAACGTAAGTCTCTGGTCCAAACTAATTCATGAGGCTGATACAATCATCAGTAGAGGAAGGCAAATAATTTCTTGGCAAAATTCAGTTTTCCAGAAAGGGCAGTCTAAGGTAGATGGCACGTTTTGGTCTCTTGAGACTCCTACTTTTAAAACAACCAAGATTAGGTAAAATGGTGCCAACCTTGTGTAACACTAAACAGTGTGAGCTCAAGGACAGACAAGGGCAAATTTTACCCAGGAAAATCATCACTCTGTTTTATCAGAAAAAGGGTTCTTTCATCTGCCTCTCCTGCTCCCCTAACTTGTCTTCTAGAGAGCACCATGCCAGAACTGAAAAATGCCCTAATGTGAAGGTTGAATCCTTTTTCTTCCTTAGTATTATATTTAACACTATTGGCCAAAGTAGATCTCATAAGCAGGCCTGTCTTGCTTTGGAGCTGTCCTGACCAGCACTCCTGAAGTGTATTCTGTGACTATAATTTATTTAACATATCTCTGAGGCTTTTGCAAATGTAGATGACAATGATTGTAATACATTAAGTTCTTGAGTGCATTGCCTTGTAATATATGATAAGCAATAAGAAGTTGTGGGTTTTTTTTTTGTTCTCTTCTCCCTGGTGAGGAGTTTACTGTATCACTTTCATCCTCTGAGCTCTAGCAGTGTTTTAGCTTTCTTAGTACAGGCGTTTTGCCAGCCTTTGCTAGTCAAAGGAGAACTCATTTCATTGTATTTTTTGTTATTTTTCACGGAGTCAGCTTTTACTGTAGTTATTTCATTCTCATCAGTACCCACTTTATCAGCACCAGGCCCACTCTTACGCTGACAAGAACTCTTTACTTCAACACAGAAACTCAAAGTACCCTGGGTGAATGATGGTATGAGTCATGGATGCTGCAAATATTGCATTAACAGCATAATAAAATCTGTCATATAGTCATTGGTTTAGTAAATTTATGTGCAGGAAACTTTCATGAGCTTCAATGGGTACATCCACACTTGTGAAGCTGTCTATATTCTTCCATCAATAAGAGATTTGGGAAGAAAACTCTGGTAGTTACCCTACTATAATTTTTACAGTTTCTGAATTTAAAGAAAAAAAAAGTAACCAGAGATGTTAATGATTTCATGAAGGACAAGTATAAAATAGATAAGAGTTCAAACTTCTTGATCTGTTAATATTTTATACTAGTCATCCAAAAATTTGTACCCAAAAGATGAGTTCTTGCACTAAGCAGACTGCAAAGTATTTCCATTATTTTCCTCCTTTTTGTAAAGTATATGGCTAATCCAGCCTGTGAAAATTTCCATTTAGTTTAGAAATCATGGTCCTTTATGACTAATTTCCTGTGCCAAACTATAATTACTTTAATTCTACATTGCTGGAGAGAATTTGAAAACAGGATTTCTTTAGAACAAAATTAACTTATATAATGAATGAAAAGATAAATCATATTAGCTTAATTACAGTATATTAACATTATTGTTGCATATGAATAAAAAATCAGGCACTATGAAAGCAGGTTTCTCATAAAGAGAAAATTTATGGAGATTCATGAAATTTTAAGAACTTGAAAATTCCATTACTTAACATCTCTATTAAGATCTTTACAAGCATACATAATGAAAGACTTAATAAAATATTTAATAAATGGACTTCTGTTTAAAGTCACTTTGATTCACATAAGCAAAGGACCTGGAAGTTAATTTAGAGGAAAGGGATAATCAGTAGTTTAAAAAAAAGTTCGTATTTTTTTCAGGATTGTTAAACAAACACAGAACAAGCAAACAGTGATTTAAAATGCATTTAAAATCACTCCAGCACTGATTTTTTAAACATTCATTCTACTTGAAGTTTCAACGTACTTCTGACTATAGATTACCTGAAAATCTAATAGAAATTTTCATTTAAAACGGAACCAACTGGAGAGACTACCCATCAGTAAGGATGATTTACCTGTCAGTACTATTCAGACTAATGCATATTATCTCAGGGTTTCCTTGTCTTCCAGTAACCTACTTTCTCATTGGTCTAAGCTTTGAGTAAAAAGCTAAAAGCTCAGCAAACTAATTTTTTATTTTTTCATTATGAAATACCCTGTAAAATGAAGTCATGGTCCATGTCAGGATTCTTCTGGTCTCCTACTACACAAAAAGCTAATATCCATATATTATATTTATGCCCAAATAATTTTCTGATATTTCAGTTATTTTTGGCTATTCAGTTATCTCAGAATTCTCTTGATGCATGGAGAAAATTAGTTGGTGATACAGGTGAACAGGTGAATGGCATAAACACTACATTTTGAATTGGATTATGTACTTTACAACAAATTTAGCTCCAGTGAAGTGCTTCCTTTCCACAGACTCTCCTTGTCATGATATTCTGGAGTGGCAGAATCTGCAAAGTTTCTGTCTTTTTTTGCTAAGACATGCAAGATGTGGAGGGGAAGCTGATGGATGAGTTGACAGTTTGGTTCTGTGAGAACTCCAGAAAATTTGTAGCAATCCTATTGTCTGGATGAAGTTGCCTTCTAGAGTCTCCTTGTTACTTATGATGATACGGTGGTTACTTCTAGCAGAAAAATCGCATTGCTTATGTGCACACAGTCTCTTCCTCTGATCACTTGATGTGTATGATACAATGTGATTAATCTAGTTGCTTAGTTTAAGAGAACTGGACTACCCTCCAGAGAAAATTAATTGTCTTTATTATACATATATGGCAACATAACACAATTACTTTCTTTAGGAAGATGGTCTCAATTCCCTCTTCCCACCTCCTCTCTGCCTGCTTCCCAGCCCTAAGCACATATCTGGTTTTTGTATCCAATTTACCAATTGTCTATGTTGGCCATAAAAATGTGAAGTGAGGATGACATTGATTAAACCAGATATCTAGTGATGGTAAGGTGCACTTCCTTTCATTTCATATTCAAGGGGAATACAATGTCACTTTTGCTTCCAGGTTTGCAAATGTTCAATTATAGTGTCAAAATGCATTTGACAGAAACTATCAATCACAATAGATCCTGAAACAGACAAAACCTTTTATTCCAGCAGATCCTAAAATGCAAACTATGAAATTCTGAGGTTGTTGGGACTGTCTTTTTGACATAAAGATTTAATGGGAAAAGACTTTCTGAGATCAGAGATTTTGTTGACCATGGTAACACTAAAGTAATGGATGATCAATCTCATGCTAAAAAGACGGTATTTGTTTTAAATTTATTTTCACAAAAAGAAAGATAATATAAAAATTTTCAAGTTAGAATGATTGATCAAATACATTTCCTGAAAAAAATGTTTTATGACAGGATTGGTAGCCGCATTTTAAGTATTAGCAAATTTTTAAACATCTTGTATTTTATCACAAACTATGGAGCTTTTTTAAGTATTTTGAAAGGCATTTGAGAATGGTAGGAAAAAAGAACAAAGGAAAGAAAAAAAAACACTAATCCTGGGTTTTCTTAACCTTACTTAAAAGTGTAAGGTCTCTGACAGATTGGAGTGGCTCAGGGGATTGGTAATGGGCTATGGAGTTATATACCTCTAGGTCACCATTTCAAATCTGGAGTGTTACTAATTAAAGACATAGCACACTCTGTTATTTGTATTTTTAAGGACTATAAACTTCTTTGGGCTTCTTGGTTAATGACTTGAAATAAATTGATTGTGAAAAGGAACATCTGTCCTTGAATGACTTTACTGAAGCCTGAGGTAAGAGGTTATTTTTCAGTATAATTTTCAACAAATTCTGTTATTAGATGTAAAAAATAAATATTTCAGCTCTTAATACCTTAACTGAACAGATGAGGGGGTGATTTTTTTCAGAAGTAAGGGTAATTAGGGGCACCCTAGAATATTTTTAGGCATCTAATGTTACCTGTCCAGCTATCCCTTGCTTTCTTCCTATAACATTAACTATTCATGTGCACAAAACTCACACACATATTCCAGTAACATAATGCTGAATATGGAAACAGAATCCAAGCAGAAGGGAGGTAGAGGAGACCAGAAGGAAACAGCAAGCAGGCAAATACCTTCCTGTAAACTGAGAGAAAAAGGGACAGTGGGAACATATGAAAATCCCTGTATTTTTGATCTAAAATTATTTTAGGCTACTGCTGTGTCATAGGGAGTATTGAGAGTTTAGGGTATAAAACAAAGGAAGTTTTTCTCACATAGGAAAATTGATGGAGGGGAAAACTGTTATTTTAATTGCCTTAGATCTAAGAGTAATTAGGAATCCAGCCTTGCACACAATTACAAAGTTGTCTCTGGTCACCCAGATGACTGAATTCACAACTCATTTCAAAAGTGTGTTAATGTACATAAATGCCAAATTGAGAAACTTCTTAGATAAATTATTATTATAAAACTCCTTTGCCTCTCTTTGCTGCTACTAAGTACACATTTATTACTGAAAAAATTCATCTCTTTGTTGGAACATTTCTACTTTTGTAAAGAAATTTCAGGATTTGACAGAAGACCATCCCGAGTCCTCTTGGATCCCCTGGGAATACGAGGTATCTCATCTTTTAGAAGCTTATTAAAATTTCATATTTAGCTGAAAAGGGCCAAAATTAATATAAGTTTTCAAGTAATGAATAGCATGACACCTGAACAACAAATAGAACTGATTGCATTTCCACCTTCTAGAGGATGGAATAGACCCTAAAACATGAAACTAGGAAATTCAAACCCTTAAAGATTTCAGGTTCATCTTTTGTGTGGGGGTGGTGGGGAAGTGAAGGAGAAAGAGGGGCACATGGGAACTCCGAGATTTCCGTACTTTCCCTAAACATATTCTCTTTCTTAGTTTGAAAAAGTTTACTAGAAGTTTACTAGAAAGATTAATCAAATGCAGAAGTTTGTCACTGAAATTTGAATACTGCTCTAAATAACAAGAAATATCTTCTAAAATTTCCTGCCTTGTTTTCCTCAAAAATCTATATCATTCTTGTATATAGGTTTACTAAAGTGCTCAAAACTATGCTCAAAAATGTCCTTTCTCTTGTCTACTTAACTTGAACTATTTCATCAGCTTGCTCTGAAGTTTGCAGCGACGACCTGCTCTACAGCAGATACCAATTCTATGCCTGGTAGTCTTAATCAATGATTTTCATTCACTGCTGCTAAGCTGAAGAGGCTGTTGCAATCTTTCCCCCCATGCTTTTAGAAGCATGAATATCTCTGAAAAATGTTGATAGTTCTTGATGGTTAGCCTCTGGGGACAGATTTTGGGCACTTCTGAAAATGGCAAAACACAACCAATCTTACTCTGTTTGGCTTTGCCTGTGTGGAAGGAAAAACAGGAGCACCTAACATATGTCCAATCAACTCAAATTTTCTCTGCCAAAAGAGGAAAAATAAACCTATTTGCTTTCAGACATTTCTTGTTGCCTTTCATGGGATGCAGGCAGAATTTGCCACAGTGAGGAATGAAGACAACATGTTCTCCTCTCCACATGTCCAGCTGGAACAAGCCTCTGGACTCCTCTTTTTGTCAGGTCATATCTTCCCATCATGACTCCAGATGGTACAATTTTTTCCCTCTTACATTTTGTTCTTAGCTCTGAAAAAAAAGGACCCCAAAGCAACATTCTATTATTTTAGTGTGAGAGCTCTCTCTAGTGGTAAGGATATTATTTTATTTTGTGTTTGCTTGAGTTACAAAATATCCCAAAAGGTGACCGACTTTTGTCCACACTGGAAACATTGATATTGCATTAACACTGGCAAAGATTTAAAAACATTTTCCTAAATTTTTGTACCACAGTTTTGTTTTTGTACTAACATGGCTACAAACTGTTTTCAACTCAAACCAGTAAAATTTATGTCTGTTTATATCTCAGCCACTAGAGCCTGTAATTGTTCTCAGTTTGCAATCTAAAACATTCTGGTGTGGAGAAGGAGAGGACACTGAGAATACAGACTGGCATTCTGTGAGTCTTCATGGGAAAGTACAGAGTGAGTAGGTTGGAAAACAGTTCTCATATTAGAGTAAGCAAGAAGGTCTGTTAAGATTGTTCAGCTGAGGTGGAATTAAGGTCAGGAGAAAGATTTCAGATGTATAAAAGTGAACTTTTTTAACAGTGGTTGCTGATCAGGATAGAATTTCTCCAAAAAACATTAGGAATCTACAAAGTCAAATCTATCACAGGAAAAATGTTCACCAAACATGGAATAAGGGGGGAAAAAAAAAAAAAGGAAAGTGTTGCAAAGAAACAATGAAAAAGTTAGATACAGTTTTTAAAAGCAGGAAGAATCCTTATGCTTTAAATTACATATAATTATTCTTCTGGTCATTCAATTGGGGGGCAAAACAAATTTAGAAAGTATTTTCCTTGAGAAAGGATAAAAACTCAGAAAAAAATGTCAGCTTTTCATTTTATCCTCTTAACATTTGAAGTTCCTCTTTTAAAATTGAGAAAAATGAAACTAAACCAAACTAAAATGTTTAAAATGTAAAAATGTTTCAAGCTGATCAAAATAGTTTTTCTGAAATAACCTTTTTCACAAAATTTTGGTTGAGAAAGCAGATCAAAATTCAATCATTTGAATAGCCCTATGTAAAAAGTCGTCTTAAATAACTTCTGAATCAAACCTAGGTACTGCTGTATCTAATTTAAACTTTGAACTTCATTAAAATTAGTGGTCTCATTCAAATAATCCTCTGCAGTAGCAGTTGACTGGAAAATTGCCTGAATGTCAAGCTGAAATTTAACTTCTGAACTCCATGCAGACTGAAATCCCCCCCAAACCCTGAGTAACAATGCTAAGGGGTGTACACAGTGATAAAGATAAACACATTTGAATTGTGTTTCCCTAACTATTAACTTATTAAAAATCACATTTGTCCTGTATTTCCCATACAGTTGCTGATGCTCTTTAAACATGGATATGTATTCTCAAATATATTCTCTAACAAATTTTGTTTTCCTCCAGGTCTGGGTTTAGGCTTACCAGGGGAAGGGTGGTTTGAGGGGAATGAAGGCCTGGGCTTTACTCACCGGAGAGCTCGTGCTTTCCACTGCTGCGTTTCATTCTGCCAGAGCTGTTTCCCCTGGTGCAATCCCATTTTGCAGCCCTGCCCAGTCGCAGTGGTGGTGGGTATGTGTTCCTGTAGGTCTCATTCAGAAACCACCAAAATCTGAATTGGCTTATTCAGAAAACACTCAGACTAGTGAGTATATCTGAATGACATATTCTCCCTGACAATAGCAAATTAGCACATTTTTATCTGTAAATCATCTTCAGATATTCCAATGATGAACAAGTACTTGCAGTTTCATTTCTGCTTATCCTTGCTGACTCTCAAATTATTCTGAAGCCACCAGCATTTCTAAAAGCAAGACACATTGATTTCCTCATTATATTAGGAAACGGCAAGTTAAGCAAATTTCAGAAGTCTTTTCAGACTCCAGAGTCTGTTCAGAAGTGATAAGACAAGACATCATATTCAGCTCTGTAAGCTTTTGTGTGGAGACAGTTCTCAGCAAAAGTATTTCTGTCCTGAGGAAAAAAAATAAAGGAAAAAAAAAGAAAAAACTATTTCCTTTTCCAGATGGAAAGGGAAGGGGAGGATGGAATCTTCAAATTTTAATTCATGTACTGCAACTGCTTTACTTGCTATTTTCTATGCAGGAGAAACAGAATTTTGTATGCTAAAATTGACTTTTACACTGCAACCCACCATGCAAAATTGTCCCAACCTCAACTGTGCTTATCAAAGACATACAGGCAAATGAAATAAAAAATGAAATTTTATTATCACTCTGGCAAAGTACTTCTGTTCACAAAAGAAAAAGGCAATGATTTTTTCACCAGTAAAAAATTCAAATAGTGTATGTGTGAAAATCATTTCAACAGACAAAATCTTTCTGCATTTGTCCAACAAATGACTTACAGTGGGTTCATTTATTCTGTTATATATTCCCCAGGGAACTCAAAATAATTACTGGTTATATCACATAGCAATAACTGACTATATTCAAGTGTTATATTGCAAATGCAAAGTAAGTACTTGCTGCCACTCACTGCAGTGGACCAACTAGTATGATCCAGGTGGTGTGTTGTACTTCAGGTGTTGGTATACGGTAAGCATATAATATGAAGAATGGTGATAATTACAAGGAAATGTGGGGGGGAACGATATCTACCCAAAAGACAGTGTCAATTTCGACTTTTGTTCCAGTTAATTCTACCTATTGCGTTCCAAATGAACATCATAGTCATGGGTATAAGCAGAGTAAATGCCATCCATCCCTTTGTCTCTTTTTTGAGGGGTTTGGTTTTTCTTTGGTTTTGTGTGTGTGTGTACATGACCTGTGTAGGTATAGAAAAAATATTTAGTTGTCTAAAGTTGCTTGTGAAGTTGCAAGTGGTCCAAGGTGTGCAAGAGAGCCACTCTTCGTGCTATGGGTTTTCTGTGACCTATGTAGGGAAAACGAAATGCTACCTGCAGCATTTACAGTGTCTCTTTAAAACCTCACAGTGCAAAATATTTTGAATAATATCATACTGTTCAGCAGTATAAGGTGTACAAACACATTAAGAGCAGGGTATATGCAAAACAGCATGGCTGAGTATGAGCAAATTATTCTAAGGGGAATAATACAGCTGTCTAAGCATTCTTTTGGGGTAAATACATTTTAAAAATATATATTTAAATTGATCTTTTGATGAATACTCACTCCTTGAAATAACAGCGCACATTCTTTTGCTCATGCAGTTGGCTAACCTCATTTCAATTTCAATAGTCAAAGACATCCACCCTATATATTCACACTGATTTGCTGAGGGGAAAAAAAAAGGGTGTGCTGTCCTGAAGTGCTAAACATCTACAGATGTACAGAGGTCAAGTGACCTCACATCTGAAAAGACACAGTGTAGTTTAGCTAAAATATGCAGTTAAACAGACTCCAGGTACACTGATCTCTGCTCCTTGAGGTTTTGGCATGTGCTGTGTATAAGAATGAAGTGTGTCCCACAGTATTAGCTGTGGAGAAACAGCACTGAGCAGACAAGTAGGTCCATCAAATCCCAAAGTCAAAAATCTTAAAAGGCTAGGTAAGCAAGAAACAACAGCAGCTGAGCTGGAAGATGTTTCATCTACACATGTGTGTGCAGCCATTAAATCTTAATTTTTAAAGGAAGAAAATGCCAGTCTCTGGGAAAACATAACAGTATCTGGAAGAACTATAAATTACAAGAAGGCTATGAGTGATCAGAAAGGGCAAAAGAATAAAAAATTGAGGTCTCTGTGGAGCCATATGTCTCTGAACTGTGGGGGAAATTCTGCACCTTAAGCAAAAAAGGGCAAATGTCATTAATATACTTTTCTTTGACAAATTAGTCCTTCATTTTTGATTAGTGAAGAACTTTGTACATTTGGGTCTTGATTTTTCTGTCTGTCAAAGTTACTTCAAAAATGAAAATTTCACTAACACCTATGTTCTTCCTTTGTAGACCAGAATATACACAAAGACTGGAGGTTTGGTAGGATTTAGTTTACTGATAACTTTACAGAGTTTACAAACTTGATAGGCTAACATTGCCAAAAGGACTAAAGTGCACAGTTACAAAATGCTAACAAAACCAGTAGTGAAGTTCATTTTTCTCCATGTCATGGCTCAAAATGCCCACTGTTCTGAAGGGTTGGCTTTTTCAGACTTTTTTTTTTTTTTTTAGATTAATGCAGATCTCAAAAGTTGCTTTACTTTTAGAAAATCACTTGATTTATTCTTAAGTATTTATCTTTTTTCTGTTGCAATGTTTTAATCCAAGTCTAAAACATTTATTATATGCATGTGACTGTCTCAATAATCCTTATGCATCTTCAGTCAAATGACTTATTATCTATTTCAAAATAAAATGGCTTTCTGGGCAGGTTCTTTACTCCTAATTAAGGAAAAAGGATTAGGTACTGGATTTGATACCATTAGATAGTAACTTCACAAAGATGTTCTGGCCCACCTGTGTTATGTAATTTTTGTCCTCATTTAGATGCAACTTCACCTTTTTGAATGACATCTTCCTGATTCTAATATTATGCTTCATTTTGCTGTTTAGTTATGCTGGCTTCCTTCTACTCTTTCTCAAGTCTTTCCCAATAGCTATTTTCTACTGCCACTGCACTCTCAGTATGGCATCTTCAGTAGCATTAAAACTAAACTTTGAAATTCAAATATCTTAACTTCTAATCTTCTGCTTTTTCATATGGTTCCTCTTAGTGAAGTTTAACTAACCTGAGGTTATTACTTACTTTTGCTTCTCTAGGGATGTTTGATACGAACCAGTTGTGATGGCAGTTCTGGGGTGGTCATTTGCTCATGAGGATTTGATTTCTTACAGAAGCATGAAAGCACTCTTTTTTTATAAACAGACTGGCTTTTGTGAACAAATCTTTAGAGTCACAGAATCAGAATATCGTCTTTGAGCCAAGTCCTGCACATTGCTCTGAATCAAGGCCAGGACTGTGGTGTTCTTCTGGGTCTGTTATCTGGCCACTCCATGATAACACCTAAAAATTTAATCTCTCACATTCCAGTGTGGCATTTGACCATTGTGCATGAGGGTAATTGCAGTCACCCAATATAGTTGCTTTTTCTGCCCTTGGTGTCTCTGTGATTTCACTCAGCATATCACAGTCGATGATCCCATCTCAGTCAGACAATGGGTAATACAGACCCAATGCTTTATTTGTCCTTTTGAGTCTTGAGATTTCAATTCACACAGTTTTTGTGCTACTGACGGAGGCATTTAAGCTGTTTCTTTCCTTTGCTTTGATCTTAAGGCCTTTTAACGCACAACAAAATTCTGCTGACAGCAAAATTATGTGTCTTTCCTGTATATTTTGTATCATGCTGTAACAGTGTTCTCCTTGGTGTCTTTCTTCACACAGGTTTCTGACAGGTCTATTGTACTGACATCTTCATTTAAAGCTAGACAGTCAAATTCCTCCATCTTCTTCACTTACATTTCTAGTGCTGGAAGAAAAACAGGATCATGCTGGGAATGATTCCTGATTTTGATTTGAAAAGGCAATATGGAGGATACATTATCCTCCTAATTTGACTAGCTGTTCTAGTAACAGGCAGTGAGCTGCTTAAAACTCATACAGAGAGGCAGAACTGGATTTTTCTTTTTGACTCAACAATTACGGTTGCAAAAACCACTTCCTAAAAACAACACAATTGTACTTCCTGGTGCCTTCTGCTCCAGTGATCAGAGATACTAATATCAAGAGAACCTATGAATCTATAAAGCATCCAGAACTGTGAAAACGCAAATTCTGGGCATGATAGCAAAGACAGGAATGCTTTATCCAATAGTATCTATATTATTATTATTATAATTGTTATCTGATCTAGGCTACTTCTAACAGGTAATTAAAGTCCAAATCTTGATATGCCAGTGACAATAATTATTCTGCATGTCTTTCAGATGTCTGCCTATCAGCTCACTATCGATCTTTACACAAACAGAGTTAAGAAGAGAATTATCTTGAGTCCCAAAGTAGGACTTGGTTACCAGGAAACAAAAATACTAACAAACCAACCAAGCAAAAAAAAATTGCAGAAAAATTTGACAGAAAAGAAATATTGGCATAGTTTTGGGCAGGGAATTTAATTCTTTTATTTCATCCTCTAAATACTCAGGAAGCATTCTTATTTTAAGGAAATACGTGATTTTTAGCTCTGTAGATTTTTTATTTTATCAGAAAGTAGAAAAAACTATAGCAGTCTAAGTTTATAAATACACATACATATATTTCAGTTATATAGATATAGATAACTATTGAAAAAGGGAGGAAAGGACTTCTGAAGTGCAACATAGAATCCTTCAGAAAGTAACTGACCTGAAATAGAAATCATGTATCCAGGAGGACTTTATCTGAATCTCAAGCACAAGCCTCAAGTGGAAGTGGGAAACAACAACCAAGTGAAAACCCAAGCAGGCAGAAATTTTGAACATGGAACTGTGAACTAAAGTCAGGCTACTGGCAGATCTTCCTTCTATAGGCTTTAATCTCACTTAGGGGCAGAATGTTTAATTATATCAAAAATCAAATAAACCTAATTGCTCATTCCAAATTCACCAGTTATTTTTTGGAAAGCCTAAAAATATTTTCATCAGTATATATCTTGCAGGAAGTGAAAGAGTTTTGCATCTGGACAGGGGTCTCAGCTGTTTCATACCCAAACTGAGTGAGTTCTCTAACATACTCTGAAGGTGGATGGATCTAAATTCACCTCTGATGTGTTTCTAGGCAACACAAGTACTTTAAGAATTTCTGAACATTTGAAATATAGACTGTCCCAAATTACTTAAGAAACTAAGACAATAAATGAAGAGCAACTGGGATTTCTTACAAGTAATTGTTGCTTGTTTGGTTTGTGGGGCTTTTTGTTATTGTTTAGTTTTGGGTTTTTTATTGGTTTTGTTATTGTTGTTATTAAACAGATTGGCTTTGGTGGACAACTATTTTGAATCTAGAATAAGAATAAGAATGCAAGGTACTTGAGGGTAAGATTATGCCCTTTGCAAGAATTGCCTGCTCTTGCCTTATATACAGTTGCTGAGTCTTGGCTTTTCCATCTTGCCCTTGAAACTATCTCTAATGAAATGAAGAAGAATCTTATTCCCATAGGAGATTGATTATTGTGCAGTTTCACACTCATTTAGCCATTTCTGTTCTGCTAGAAAGGTATGAGGTGATTATTTGCACCACTGTCCACAGCCTTCTGCTTTCTCCTTTAGGGAGCTTCTGTACCTTATGCAAATTTCTTAATGGAAACTACTTCTTATTTTCTGAAATTCTTTTTTATACAATCATTGAGGAAAAAAAGATTGTTTCTCCCCTATTAGTAAAGATAAGAAATGAGCAGAAATAAAATATCTAATAAATCTAAATGAAAAAACAACATATCATTATAAGGGGATTGCAGAATATAGAGACCAATCCTTTCATTTGTACTAGCTTCAGTGGCAGTAGAACTGGGTAAAATCAATAGGCAGGAAAGGCAGACAAATACAGTGATGATGGACAGTGTGGGTAAGGGAACAGAAAATAAAAAAAAAAAGAAAAGGAAGAAAGGGGAATGGAAAGGCAAAGGAATCTTAAAATAAACTTATAATAAAATCAAAACCAAGTTGCTGGTAATGCCATTTATTTGTATTCTGTCTCTTGTCATTGAAATTTTAGCAGGACTTTGACTTGATGAGGAAAGCTGGAGAAAGAAACTCGCAACAAATGAAATAGTGAAGACATTTCTCCAACACAAGGAAACATATCTCTTCAAGGGGAAGGGAGAACAAGAGACGTGGGGGCAGGGAGGGAAGAGAATTTAAGGAGCTTGGGCTCCAATTGTGAAAGCAGTTTTAATAAAAGACTGAATGCCAAAAAAAATTGTGGCTAAATTACCTAAACTCTTGACTATGCAACATATGCATCCTGAAGCACATCAACGCTGTTTAAATCTTGATGTACATCCTTATAATCTACAATTTAATTTTTAGGCTGTCCCACATAAATTTACTGTGTATTGTGAACAGGAAAACTTACAGGTGCCTTCTCCACGAAGACCAAACCATGTTATCCTGATAATTCAAGTAGATGTTAGTTAGATTATGTAAAATGCTACCATATATACAATTTATAACTGTTTATTGGCTAGCCTGATGGTAGGTATGTATGGATATTGTTCTATATAGATGGCAATTCACTCCTACTCAAGACTGGAATCCCCCTCACTGTTTTGTATAATTCCAGAAGCCTTCTTTCAAAGACATTATTGATGTTTTCCGGCCTCATTAGGTCCTTGCCATCTGCTGCCTTGATGACTTTGCAATGAAGGCTGAGTGATTTAGGATACTTCTTGACAGTATCGAAGATTTCCTTTTAACTTCCTTGTTCTGAGCTCTGCTCTATTGATGAATCCCTCTTGCTTTGCCTCATCAGTTGTATCTTCCAGTCAAAGTCCCCACACGCCACTCATTCATTTTGACTGTATGGTATTTCCTTGATTTCAGCACTTCTGTCTCATTAATAATGCCTCATCCCTCACACATTGCCCATGCTTATTCTATGCACCTTATTTTTGATCCTGACATATAACAGCCAGTTTTCAGAATCACATTTCTAAATCTCTCTAGAATTAATATTGTTTCCTATTAGATAGATCACTTATGAATGAGTACGCAATAGTTATAAAATATTCACACAAACATATTCTGCCAAGTTTTTATTGTGGTTTATACTTTGTGCAGATGTAATGTTGAAGTTGTAATTTCAACAAGCTACAAAGCAATTGTATACCCATAGATGAAACAAACAGTTTCACCCTAAATTAAAATGGAATAATCACATGGATTATCAATGTATATAAGCAAGAGCTGTTTGGGTATTGTCCAGTTTCTGGATTTGCTTGTTTGTTTGCTTGTTTTTTACTTTAAGTGGGAGACAGATAAAGTCTAGGAGGAAATACAGAATGACAACACAGACATTTCTTTAAATCACAGATTAGTTCCCATTGTTTATTGCAAATTTACATTTCAATGACATGTGCTTTAACATACTTCATTATTATTTATACTACTTTTATTATACATCTATATATTCTAATATAAACTAGCTTTTCTCTAAAACAGGAAAAAAATACAAAAAATCTATACGGAATCTTCAACTAAATGACTTGTGCAGCTTTATATATTACCTGAAACTTTAAATAAATTTTAAAAATATATTTAGAAATATGACAACAGAAATATAACAAGTCTTCAGAAGCATGAACTTCCATTGGGAACAAATGGGAATAAAGTTTTATCTTTGTTCTTTTTAGACAAAAGCAAGAGGTAAGGATTTTAAATCACAGCAAAGAAGATTCACATTTTAAATTACAAAGAAAAACATCTTGCAACCAGAACCATTCAACCTTATAGACAGGATCTTGGGAGGGCATAGGATCAGCATTACAGAAATGTTTACATAATACAGATGTCTGTCAGAAAAGGTTTGGTTTATGTGATGATCTTCCTTGTGGGAGATAAAAAAAAAAAGGCCATGGTAATATTTGTTTCTGTGAATACAGAATGAGTAATTGAAGTCTCAATCTTCTGCTAAAACAACTGACTGCAATTAATAAAACAACAGATAGATTCAATTACGAGCAAGCAGAGCAAGTGTGTTCAAGCAGAGAAGGTAACATGCCTGTCTTACCTGCTGTGTTGCTGTATATAACCTTGAAATTCTGGAAATGAAAATTGCTTCCACAGAGCTAGCAGCAGATAACTGCAAGGATCAAGAGAAGATTTGTGGCAGGATTATCCGTAATACAAAATGTGTAGGTAGTAATGTGGTTCTTAGCTCTGGTACCAAAAGTGATCAAAGGAAGCTATCAGAAAAAAGTAACTTCAGTGAAATATAAAACAGTCAATCCAGAAATGAAAAATAATGAAGAACCTCAAAACCCCCATAAAAATGGCAAGGAAAGAGGTACTCAAATGAGTTTCAAAGCAATATGTGGCATAAATAGTTATGTAAACAACATCAGTATACTTTGTTCTTACACCCTGTCAGAAAGTGATATTAACCATATTTTTGAAATAAATTTGATCTATCAAGCTAATGAAACGAAAATTTAAAATGTAATTTGTTTTCAAATATAATGGAAAACTGTATTTATTAAAATGTCGGCATGTACAAACAGCTATTAGCTTTGTGTTTCTGTAAATTTTTTTCCTCTACTCTGCTAAAAGGTAAATATTTGCCTTACACTGTGCTATATAGAGACTACTGTGTCCTTGTAACTGTGTCGATGAACAGTTGTCCTGTATCAGGCAAGGGGCCATCTAGCTGAGGATCTTGCATTTTGTGTTGACTAGGAGTGGATTCTTGAGATTAGCTTCTAAAACATATACAAATCAAATATCAAATACAGAGAAATGTTTTTCTCTCAGTATGTTTCCCTTGTTTTCAGCAAATTTTTCTCTGGAAGAATTCCTATCATTTTTGTTTACAAGACTTTCATGGATTTTTCTTTCGGGAATTTGCATGATTACTTTTTGAAACTATGGAAGTTATGGTATCAAGAATACACTGTGACAAAATGTTTCATGGTGTAATTGAGTGATGCTGAAAGAAAAAAATTTCTTTTAATGACTACCTTACAATTTTATACAGATCATCTCCATCCCCTTGATCTCTGCTGGGAGAACACTAACTAAATAATTTCCTAAATATACTCTTCATGGTATTAATTTCTTTCCTTCAGTCATGTCATATTTCTAGTCATCTCTTCCCAGACTGAGAATAAGACTTTCAGGACTCAGTTTAATATGCCCTGATGTAAAAATATGTGTTTCCCTATCTTTGGTCATCATCTTCACCCTTCACTTCATCATTTTCAATTTACTATTTCATTTTTTGAAATGTGAGAATTATAAATATTCCTGATATGTGGGAGCACCAAAGAATTGGACATTCTCTTTAAAATAAAAGCAAGCTTCTACTAGGAAATATCTCTGTGCCACTGTAGAAAAGCTCTTCAGGAACACATTACAAGCTCTTGTTATGCAGACGCTGTTAAAGAATAAATAAAAATTTAAAGTATTTAGACCTGGAAAATTAGTTACCCATGCATTTTTACAAAAGCTGTCAGAATGCAAAACCAATTGCATTTCTTGAGGTACCAATACTTTCAAATTCAAATCACACACAAAACATTATAAATTACTGATTTTCTCTCCTACTGCTGCCCATTATGTCTCCATCCTTCCAAAATGAGTGAGCATCTGCTTCCAGCTATTATCTGTATACTACTGAAGATACCAGTAGATTCTTTTGACCTTCTTGCTCAGGAATGACTGCAGCAAATCTACTTTGGGAAACACATGTTATTAAGCAGAAACAAGGTTATGTGCCTGAGAAAAGAGAGAAAAAAACAGCCCTTCTCTGTTTTTTGAGGCTTTGGAAAAAGTTGTTTGAGTTTCAGCTCAAAACTTCTCTTATTATCCTCTTACTATTTTGTCCAGATTCGTTTCCCAAACCTAAATTTCGGTTTCTGGTTTTACTTTATATTTAATTGCACCAACTTTTTACTTAGAAAACTCTCTCGCTTCTCCTCAGTTTGCATGTCTGTTTCTAGTAAAAGATTCTGTAGGAACAGTCCTATTTATGTGAAATAGTTCCGTATGTATTCTCTTTCTTTTGCGAATTTTGTAAGTTCTTTTTTCTCTTAATGTTTTGTTCTCTGCTTCTGCTAATCTTCACTCGTCATATTTTTAGAAAATTTAGTTCTGTCACTGTAAAGTCTCCTCTTCTTAAATGAGAAAAAAAAGCAGAACTTCTTTAATCTTGCTTCATAACTAGTATTAATTTAGCTTATTTCCCTTCCATCCCTCTAAAGCAATTATCGTCACTCTTTTTCTTCGTAAGAGCAGATGCAAATTAGGATAAAGGCAGTGGGGACTTTTCCTCCCCAGTTTTTATTCCTAGCAATTTGTATTAGCTAGATATCCCTACTTTTCTCCCTCCATGACTTAGAATGAAATATATACTGTATCTTAAATTAGAAAAATGTAATCTCTAACAACCTAAGTACAGTACTTAAATGTCCTTAATCCCTTCTTTTACATTCCCTATAGCAGTTGTTCCCTTAACAGAGTTTCATCCAACAACTTGGATATCCGGCTGTTAAATACCCTTTCCAAAAACACTCATGGTTTTATAGTCAAACTTTTATAGCCAAAGTTTCCAGTGATAACCTGCACAGCTCTTGGATTTTATTTAAGTTACAGTCATTTCTTCCCTGCTTTCTTATTTTTTTGCTTTAATTTTTCATTCATAACAAAACTAACAGATGTCCTCTAAACTTATCCCCCATTAGCACTGTATTGAGCAGACATCCATAATAAATGTCTGTAAAATACTATTTGAGATCACTCCATGTTTCAACTGGAAAAATTGAATTGCAGTCTTTTGTTAAATTAAAGGTTTTCGGTTCATAATTTTTTGACTAAAAAAAAGAAGCTGGAGAAAATCTTAAAATACTTTTCCATCAGACTGACATAATTTCTTTGATCAGTCTATACATTTTTTAAAAATATTTGTTTTAAAAATATTTGGGTTTATTTGGGTAGTAGCTTAACATTTACCCACTGCCATGTCTTTCCTCTAAAAATTAAGAATCCCTGACAAGAAAAGTCAAAGAAATGCTGACTTTTTTTCTTCAGAAAATAATTATTAAACCAAATGAAAACTGCTTATTTCACGGGAATAATTTTGATTTTTTTTTGCCTCATTTTTAAAATATTTAGGAATATAAGTTCAAAGTTCTCAGTAACAGCTTTTTCCTGTGAGGACAGATAGAAAAAAAATTCCTTATAAACTTACACTAAGCAGTTAAATACCAAGGGGCAAAAGAGAAAAGTCATAATCTAAAAAAAAAAAGAAAAAAAATATTTTAAACTACATGACCAAGGCATTTGATCTGTGCTAAATGTTATTAGCTCATGGGAAGTTATGTGAATTCAACTAGTCCCCTGGTTTGGACAGTATGTATTTTTTATCACCTCCCCCCAGCTACAAGTAGGCCAAGGTGTACAAACCTCGGGTGTTTTAGCTATCTATATTCAGGAAAAGTTTTGCCAAAGAAACAATTTTAAATACTTCCTAATTAAGGCTGAGTCAGGGATGAACAGCCCCTTGAGTCTCATGCTATTATTAAACTATTGAAAATATCAGCAATATCCCTCTCTCAGGCCTCATAGCCCAGGTGGATGTAGCTGTGGTGTGGGTAGAATATGGACTTCTACACAGTGATGCAGTCAGCCCCATCACTGGCCTGTGATGTTCAAGATACGTGTTTGGCACCTCCCTTAGCTTTTTTGTCACCTCTTATACTGTCTGCTCCTCCTTTTCCCTTGAAGAGTTCTTCCTGTTCATCCTGTTATGGACTGAGTCAGCTTAGTTGTTATTCACAGAGCTAAGTGTGCAATACGTACACAGCAACTATTTCATTAACACATATTATTATTATTGTCATACTTTTGGTTTTGCTGAAAAATGTCTCCAACAGAAACAGTCAGCAGATGTTATAAAGTAACATGTCTCCTTGTTTTCAACTGCACATACTCACTTAAATGTTTAAATCTTCAAATTATAATTGCTAGAAAATATTTTATTAAGTTAGCAATATTATCATTTCAGTGGGCTTTTTCTTAATGCAGATGGAAATATTTGAAAAGGAAAAAGTTAAAAAAGCTGGAATTTTGTCCTGAAACATGCTGCCCAGAGAGAGGACTGTTTCAGTAAAATTCCTTTGTAGGTTAGCAGCAGATCTCACAAACCATGCATGCATAAAATGCATGGCATTTATAGGAAAATTATATAATGCCTATACATTATTTAATTTTTTTCAATTAAAGTAGCTCTATTTCTGTACAAGTTATAGATCAGTATCTACTGCACAAAGTTCTAGACAAAATGGATAAAGATGCAACCCTCTACAACAGCTTAGAATGGTGCTAAGTGGAAGGAAACACTTTTGTGTGTAGACCTGAACTTAAACTCACATTTGCCTCATCCCAGTACTTTATCAACATTAAACATACCGCACAGGGATAGGTATCGTATCTGCTCAATTCAGTACATAACTGACACACCCATAGAAATGCTCTTTCTGACTAGGTCACGTCCACTAAACAAAGGCACAAATACAATTCATCCTTTCTGGAGTTTATCACTGACCGTTAGAAAGTCAACAAGAGAGGCTGTCAACTTTCCTAGCAGCAAATATTAATTCACCTTCAGAAGACTGCCAAAAAACTAATAGTAATTATAATAGCAATGGGAATGATAATTATGGATAACATTATTCAAATTGCCATAAAACTAGTGTTTGAGAAGGCCTAGTTCATAAGAATGAAAAAAATAATCTTAGAATTTCTACAAAAATTCCCTGCATAATCAAGGCAGTCTTTAGGTGATATCAGGCTTCTGCTTGTGTTTGATCCCTCCATCCATTACATGAGGTCAAGTTCACTGGCACCAGTAGCAGAACAGTCTTGTTTTAACCTGATGCACTGGAAGAGAGAATCAAGACTTTGCCACAGTCCTCACAGACTTGCTGTTACTAATATTACTGAATCAGAATTCCTGATGTGATCTCCTTGGCCAAGTAATTTTTTTTGTTTGTCCTTAGCAAGTTACTATTAGATGTTGTGTGCTTGGTCAAGACCAAGTCAGATGGGACCCTGAACAACCTGATTTAGTGGTGGCATCTCTTTCCATGACAAGCGAATTGGAACTAGAGGGATTTTAAGGTGTCTTCTGACACAAACCATTCTATTATTCTGTGATCATACTGAGCCATTTAAAGTCAACAGCCATGTCCCTTGACTCTTGACTGCACTGAGTCGAAGCCAGCACTGAAGTGTTTGGGTTGCTTGCTCTGTAATGAGTTTCCAGCAATGTATAAAGCAATTTGCATCAAAAAATAAAACAATACCAAGTACCAATTAATTTGCAAACTGAAAAATATCACAGATCACCTTATGCCCACTTAACTTCCAACTCTGTCATTCCTCTCCTAAGCAGGACTGATGGTGTTGCAGAGCCCTGTTATGGCACAGGGCCAAAGAGTATCTCAATATGCAGCATACACATGGGACACAAGCACCTTGAACCTGGGCTGAAACTCCCCATGGGAACTATATTTCAACAGAGACAGTTTCTGAAATGTAACAAAGTATTTTCCATATTCACTGATCAGTATTTCACGCTGTAATTCTCTCATCTAATACAGAGTTTAGCAGGAAGTTTAAACAATATTGTGATAAGGGTAATTTCAGTGGCCCTAGTTCTATTTCTGGTGTCTAATTGAGTATATTTTTAACTTCCAATTTTACTTAATAGGATCTAATTAGTAAAATCTAATTAGATGCCTACTAACAATTTCTGATTAACTGTTTTTTCCTGAAGTCTTAGCGGGAAGGCAAGTGTCCCTGAAATAGATGGGGCTATTTCAGTATCAAGGTGCTGCTCTGTATCACTAAGGCCTTAAATAAAGTGGTGTGATCACAGGCACATAAAAAAGATAATAAAAATCTGGCTTGGGGAAAAAAGTTTCAAAAAATATGGTTGCTAATGTTTTCTTCTACTTCACTATGGTTCTGACCAAAGATGTACCTATTGTTTGTTGCCTCTCTTTCTTTTTTCATAAAACTCTGTATCTAAGTTACTGCTGCAGAAAAGGCCACTTTCTCCTGCTTTATTGTCTGTAACATGTCCTCAAGAGAGCATAATTTTAAAAGTCTTTGGATAGTAAATATATTCTCCATACAGTTTGTTGGGGTTTTTTTGCAAAGATGGCTTGTGGAGTGGCAAAAAAAATTAAGAAGTTAGTTCTAGGTGAGAAAAGAAAGCAAACTTCTGACCCTCTTTATTATCATCACCTAACAACTATTTTTCACTTAATATTTTTTTATGTTGGTATGGTTTTTAGCAATTTTTTTCTTCATATCTGTATATGAATACAGCTAATGCGAAGCTGTTTCACCGGCTTCTGTTTGTCCCTCTTGAGGTGCTGAGATGATGCTGCAGCTCAGTGTCTCATGGTTAGTGGGCACCTGTTCAGGTGTCTGGGACTGTGTGCACTGTCCAGCAGTGAGCTTGGTGGATGATGCCTATGCATGGGATGGGAGCTGATGGTCACTCTTAGTAAATGTCAGCAGTGGTGGAACTAAAGCCAACAAAAATTTAGGAAAAATATAGTTTAGAGGTATTATTTGGTATTTCACATTGCTTCCTCAGCAGTGGAACACCAAGAATCTATCCAATTTTTAATTCCTTAAACTGTAATTACTAAAAATCCACTTATTTTGTGTATATCTCTAAAGACAATAAAATTATTAAATAAAATTATATTCTGTATGGACTTCTTGGAATAAAGGTTCATTTTCTTAAGGATCTCTCTAGTAGACATTCTGCACTGGGGAGCCGGTTTACTTTAAGGCTGTCTGATGTATTCTAGGAAAAAAAACCCACAAACATTAAGTCCAGTATCCAAATTCTCAGGAACACTGCTGCATTTCTAGGTACATGTCTAGACTTGCAATCCCAGCCGTTATCCTCTGCTGTAACTGAATTTCCCTTTTAAGTGATTCAATCTGACTCAGAGTGGTGTCCAGCAGCTTGGAAAGGCTGTTAATGTGATGTGACAATCTTGACATCAGCTGCCTTGGTTAAGGCCAAGAAACAAATCATGTAGAGCTTAACAGATCAGAGACAGCACTTGAATTTTACACAGAAATGAACTGAAAAAAGATGAAGATTCTGGCTAAATGAAACTGATGCTTCCTGGATGGTCAAATGTATTATGAAGAGTTTTGTTGTTCTTACAGTGTGTGCAGTAAATTGAGCACTGTGCAGTCATGCAGTTCAGCACTCCCAGTGGCTGGGAGGCATCCTTTGAAGGCTATATTTGACAGAAAACATGATAAATGCCAGGATAAATGGAGATTTAATGAAGCCTTTGGGCACTAATGACAGTGGATTTCTTTGAGAGGTTTAATTCCATGGGCATGTCCAAATTTACTCCTTCCTTTTGTTGTACGTAAAATTTTATTTAGCTACTCTCTATTGACCCGGAGGTTTTAAGCCCCATCATGCCTTGGTAGGTGACTGACAGGCACAGAGCTCAGATACAAGAGAGGTGCAGACATGAGCATTTGGCGTAATGCAATTCGGCAGCCTGCCTCCCGCTATCAGTCAACAGACACTGAATGAAAAAGTGAAGGGAAAACATGTTCTGGATGATCACAGGCCATGAATTGTACAAAACAAGAAGGGAAAGAACCATCTCAGCAGGCTTCAAACCTCCCTGTCTCTTGCCAAGGAATCACTGTGGCTCAGCACTCTTGCTTAGGCTCAGGGCCCACACTGCTTGCTGCAGCCTCACAAGCGAAATGTAAAAGCAAAGCTGAGTGACAACTTTTTTTTTTTTTTTAAATTTTTAAAACAGGACCATGAGTATTTAGATAGTCAGAAACTGAAAGTCTTTTCACTTTATCCTGCCATGCTGCATTGCAAGGATGCACTTAGGCCATAAAACCTCTGACAACTAAAAGTAATGGATCTCAGCAGTAAACTAGAAAGCTACAAAATGTTCTAGTATTTCCAACTGTTCTTTATTCTTACTCTGGTAGATAATGGCAATGAGAGGAGGCCGAACCTGCTGGTTTCATTCATCATCCATGCCACTATTCTAACAGAGAAAAAATGGACTGGACTGTAGTACTGTGGCTTGTCTCTATTTTGTTTCAACTTCTGGGTGTCCAAATAAGCATAGATGATAATCTCAGCAAGGTGTAAGTGCTGGAAGAGCTGTGAAAAGGTATATTTTACAATTGGATTTAATCTTCTGCATTTCTATTTATCTCACGTCATTCTGAATATTTCCTTCCTCTGTTTCTTGAGGTTGGTATCTTCTGCAACAGTAAGATATAAGCAATTGAAACTGGAGGCCTTGAGCTCTACAGATCGGGGCTGGGGGCAAAAATGTGGGTGTCTATAAAGCATCATGTAACTTCTCAGGAGTTACTGGTGCTGGATGGAAATGAGCAAGTCCAGAGCAGTGTGTGGCTTTGGATGTATATCCAGCTGGGAGTCTCCTGCTGGAACACTGACTCAAAGGGAACAGAGGTGCAAATGCTGCTGCGGCCTGAACGTGCACAGATGAGTTGAGAGATGTGCACTCGCCAAATGCCCAGGGTCCATCGCAAACCTCAGGGATTTGCAAAGGGCAAATAAGGAAACCTCTGGAAGCCAAATCAAACATACTGAGAGCGTGATTCCTTACGAAGTGTGTTTGGCCACAAACTCCTTCTGCACTGTGATAACTTTATTTATTTATGAGCAACTACAGTCTAATTGTTTTGTCACATGAAAAGGTTTGCTGACTTCACTGCTACCAGCAGAAGTGACAGAAGGGGTGGATCTTTCCCTTTCACTGTCTCATCAGCTATATGCCTTTGTAACAGCAGTATCCTTCAAAACTAGTAAGTCATGTTTTGGTAAAAGCAATTAGGAATTTTGTAAGCTATCACATGAGGATTCAACGTTCACCTCTAGGTCCCACTATCCTAAGAATGAAATATTGAAAACAACAGTGAACATGACAGCATGGCTTCTCCTTGGCATAAGAAATAAGACTTCTGTGTCACATGCAGATGTTGAGATTGTTCTTTAATTTATAATTTCAAATCATGCAGTTATTTTAAACTCAGGCCAAGGATAATTTGTTTGTGCTAAATAAAGTGATCCCTCTTTATAAAAAAAACTATAAAAAGTCTAGCTGTTGAAAAACTTATGTGTATGTGAAAAATGTTTACACAAGAAAATAAAATAAGACAAACTGGAGCAGTAGATTCATTTGTCTGTGTCCAGGTCAAGGTGTGAACAGGAAAGAATATACTTTTTTTAATTTAATAGAATATATAATTAAAGTGCTCACAGTATAAATATACTATTAATATTAGCAATATCTACAGTTTTACTATATTCACATATATTTGTAACAGTGAAATATTAACTACATACGCAATGTATTAAATTTAACTCCTTAGGAAGAAAAACTTTTTCTTAGGAAATTCTGTCATTAAAGAGAATAGCAAGGAGAGAAAAGAAGATATATTAAGGTTTTTTTGGAAAGATTAGAAAAATAATCCTCTCCAAAGATCATATGGAGAGTGATGAGAGTTCGAAAGATAAAGCTGATAATCTATGACTCACTTATTATACCAAGAGGAAAGGAAGTGCTTCAAAGATTATAATCAGAACTGATGTATCCCACAAGAATTTTGGTGGAAAACAATTATGAAGGTACAAATCAGGTTTAAAAAAAAATAATATAATCTTAACTGTGAATTGATCCAGGGAAAAAATGTATGAGAATTTGAAAAATCTCCATTTTGCAGCTTGTTTGCTGGCCTGTGTGCAGAACTACATTTCAGAAATAGTTTACTTTAAACTGCACTTTATTATAACTAATTTAAAGCACTTCACAACAAATCTTTGGATACGTTGTAGAGGTTTTTTGGTATAAACTATAAATTGTTCAATGGACTTAAAAAAACTTAAACTAAATGTTATTTCATATATCTACTAGTAAACGCTCACAATGTTGCCTTTAAACTGTGTCAGAAATTCATAAATTCAAAGATCTAATTCAATATTAATTTTTAATTAAAGCTCCAGAAAAAGTTTTGCTGGTATTATATCCAGTTATTTACAGTGATAAGGTTTTACCTTCATTTAAACTAGATAACAGTGATTTTTAAAAAATGTTACATGTATTAAGTACTGTAAGAGAATTTCAACTATTTGGAAATAATAATTTCCAGCAGGAGTAAATATTATAATATAATTATATGGAAATACTACTGACTCTATATGTACCTGTATGTTGAAACCAGTGGTACTTCTTCCACCAAACTAAGTTAGAAACATGTTGAAGGGCTATTGCAAGCCAGCAGCTTGAGTTGCTCTGAGTTTGTGTTTTGGAAATGACTAGAAAAAAATTTTGAAAAAGCCTATTGGTAAGTGGTTTAGATTTTTTTTTTATTTTTTTTTTTTTTTTAGTTATAGATTTTTTTCCTAGATAACAAGTCTGGATGAATTTATTTAAACAGTCCATAAGAATCTGGCTATTCTGTAAATAGTAAGTTCATATTCTCTTCACATGACAATTACATTCTCCTATGTATTTATATTTATGCTGATATACCTGTCACTGAATTACTCTGCATGGGTAAGTAGTTACTGGCACCTTCTTTCCTGTGGAATCAGGTCTCTCCAACTTCGTGTTGGAGTCAAGTCTCTATGGATGCAATAGGTCTTATTGAAAGGAGCAAATTTCAGCTCATGTAAGGCATTTTATGTAGTTTCCACCATTTTAAGTCTTGGGTCAAAACTCCAGCAGTGATTGCTAGCAGGCGCATGGAATTTGATGCCAGTGTTCAAGTCTATGGTCATTCAAATCCTCAGTCCTAAAATAGTCCTCTGAAACAATTACATTTATTAAGGGTTCACAAAGGAACACAGAAAATTCTATTTATTTTCTTATGATCACAGTGGAAGTCAGCACAAACTGTGATGGTAGTTTTACAAGACATTATGCAACATGTATGCAACATACAAGACATTATGACATACAGCCCTGTGAATGCAGTTCTCTAGCGCTTCACTTTTTCAAGTGAAAGTGAGGGGATTCTCTATCTTTACTGGTTTGTTTCCAGAGATTACTGTCTTTGAAATTTTCTGCGACTTCTTCCCTAGACTAGACCCAGAGTGTACCCCTCAGAGCAGGATGGTGATCTCACAATTCCTGGCCCCACGTGATGTGAAAACTGTTAGCCATGGCTTGGTAAGCATTCTTTATTCAATAAGAGACGACAGGAAGCCTTGCTGACAGCCTTAGGGTAAATTCCTTCCCAGCCTAGAGAGCTATGTAATAATGTCATTTTGCTGCTCTCACATTGCTGTATTTTCTTTCTCAAATGTCCACCTGGGCTGCCTTGCTAACATGTGTTAGACAGCCTGTTTTATTTTTCTTTATAAAAGATTGCATTGGCAAGACGTCCAGTGGTTTTTGCAAACATCCTCTAATGAAAGCCGTGCTTGTCCTCTGTACATGACATATGCCATGGAGACAACTCCTCTTTTTGCTGTGTCTCTGCCTCTGCGTGGTATCTTTAGTTAGATAATCACACAATAAAGGAGCACAGCTTCATTGCTTTAGAAACCTGATTATGAAAGTTGACTTTTTGCATATTCTCAGATATGCAAAAGAAGATAAGAATTATTTTGTGAGTTCTCTCTGTACAGTTGATGATATAGTGTATGAGACAAATACTGCTACAAAAGTGGAAGGAGACACCGAGTTGAAAAAAAACCAACACATTTTAATTTCACATTTTATATAACTGTTTAAACTCTTGAAATTTTCCCTGTTGTCTCCAAAATAGATGGTATGGAAATAAGCATGAAAGAGAATTATGAAGTAAATATAATTTATTTATTACTATTTTTAGGACAAATCTTTCTTAAAAAAAAAAAAAGGATATACTTAATTCCATATACTTAAAAGAAAGTGACACAATATTTTCAGAGAGTAACATTAGTAAGAATAAACCAAATGCACAAATTTAGTTTCCAAGGAAGTTTTGCATATTTCACTTCTCATGTATATTCATGCACATGAGTACATAATACTATGGAGCAAAATACATATATTTTCTTGAATGTATCTCTGTGGATCTTCAAATTGCTGGAAAATCATACCCATGGCCTTTTGAGAGATTTTAAATGGTCTTTTTTTTTTTTTTTCAAAAAAAAAATCAATCAATAACATTTCAAACACAGAAAAGTTAATGAATTTTAAATAAATTTGGAAGAGAATCAATTGTGTCCCAGAATGTGGTCTCACACTGAGAACATGTTCTCAGGTTTTGGCTTCTCGCAGGTCTGTTAGAAAAGTCTTGTGCAATAAGACCTGGAGGAAAAATACACCCAAAAAAAGCTGTAAAATATTCAAAGATCGTCTCCTCCATGTTCAAGAGTAGTCAATGCCAACTAATGTGAAATTGGTCAAAAATGTCAGAAGATCTTTGCAGATGAAGGAAGAGCTCATTACCAAACTCAGAGACAAGAAGAAACCATACATAGGGAGGAAGCAAGGACGGGAAACATGAGAGAAATACAGAAACACTGTCTGAGCATCCGGGGTTGAAGCTAGGAAAGTTAAAGGCCGCAGGTAACTAAAAATGGCAAGAGATGTCAAAGCCAACAAGACCTGCTATATGTACACAGGCAAAAAAGGGATTTGAGGAAAATGTGGGCCCATTGCTTAACAAGATAGGGTACCTTGTTACATGGGATGTAGAAAGGGCTGGTGTACTGAATGCCAGATCATCTCTCAGGGATCCCAGGTCCCAGAGACCATGGCAAAGGCTGGAGTAATGAAGATTTACCCTTGGTGAAAGAGGATCAGGTCAGGGAATACTTAACCAAACAGGACCCATACAAGTCCATGGGCCCTGATGGAGTGCACTTGGAGTCCTGATGAAGCTGGCATATATCATTGCAAGGCCATTGTTGATAATCTTTGATCAATTATGGCAATTGGAAAAGTGACTGAAGACTGGAGGAAAGCAATTGTCACTCCTGTCTTCGAGAAGGACGAGAGGAAGGACCCAGGACTCTAGAGGGCAGTAATCCTCCTCTCAGCCCGTGGGAACCATCATTCTGTGAGAATGAGATGACTGGGATGGATGATGTTGGTGTGCGACCATCCTCAGCTACAGGGACTCACCATCTTTATTAACAATAGAAAGGCTGTGGTAACTTTAAAGAATTGGAGTTAAAGATTTCAGGGGTGATGAGGATGGAGCACAGTACAATGCAAGTCCTGGACTTCAGGTGAACAACACTGAACTTCTTCAGGAATTGATCAGTGGGTTCTGTGAAGGAAAGCTCTGACGGGCAAAGTAAAGCTAAGTCTTTGAGGACAGCACCCTGCAAGCACAGGAATGCTCTATCCCAGTACGCACAAAAACAAGCGAAACGTATCAAGAGACCAGCTTGGCTAAGCAGCAATTTCGTGCCAGAACTTCAACACAATGAGGCAACAGAAGAGCAAACAAGGACTGGTTGTAAGTAGGGAATAAAGTTGTATTTCCTGGGCATGTAGGAATGGCGTCAGGAAGGCCAAAGTTGAGATGTAGTTAAGGTTTACAAGAACATCACAGGCAACAAGAAGAATCACTACTGCTACAGTGCCAGTAAAAAGCTGGAAAAGGAAATTGTTGTCACTTGAGGTATTTTTTTTTTGCCTTAACATTTATCAGTGAAGTTTCCCAGGTTTCTTTGTTTAGAAGAACAATGGGTGAGGATGGAGTCTATTAGCAATGGATGAGGAGGGAGCTGGGATCTTCCTGATCTTGTTTAGCCACATTTTTTCTTAAAAAAACATTTCTCACCTGGTTAAAAAGTGAGGTCTTTAAAGGGCATTGCATTAAACTCCATGTATTAGTCACCTGCCTGGGGTACTAGCCATCCAGGATCAAATTGCTCAGCTTTATTCTCCACCTGGAGGAGAGAGGACAGCTGCAGATCAAAAGGCAGGGAATTAACGATGCTAATCTATTGCCAGCTCCAATGGTAAAATTCCTCAGTACCAGCAGGGACTGGGTATTCCTCAATGGCAAAAAGGGTGGACAGTAGGACAAATTACCCTCTCTCCCGGTATCTGTTGAGAGTGACACATTTTCTTGCTGTTGAAATGTACTCTCAGTGCATACTATCTGTGCTGGGGATGAAAACTGGTGGTCCTCATGCTGAACAAAATCTTCCGTTCAAAAGTGTGTGGGCTGAGCTGCTGGTGACAAGTTCTCATAGCTGTGTGCTAGTGCTCAGTGTAACCCACTGCCTAACAGGACTCACATACAGCCTTTAGTGGATCTCAGGTTTAAATACGTGTTTTCTACCATGTTTCTTTTGCGATTTTTTAAGCAGGAAAATAGACTATAAATCCAGTGTACTACCTTAAAATGAGCAAAACTAGAGAATCCGTAAAAAGGCATCAAAAACAAAAGAAATTATTTTTTGAAGACTGTGGAATGGTTTATAAGAACTTCATAGAGCTTCTCTTTGTAAATGTCGTAATAAAGGTTCATTGATTAAAAGAAATTGGTTCTATTGCTCATAATAACATCTCATTGATTGAAAAGCATTGCCTGTAATGGTTTCCTCCAAAGCAGCATCTGTTATGTATTAACCTTTCAGCCTTCAGAATCATGGGATATGAATTTCTTGCTCAAACTACTGGTCAGATGACCCATCCATGACATTTAATAAATTGCAACTCTGCACATAGATTCAGGATTTCATAAAAACAGGGAAAAACACATTATAAAAAAGGCATAGTTTTCACGATGCCTGGTACAACTGAGTTCTTTATGTTAAAAGAACAAAACCATTTAAACGCAGAGTGTAAATTCTATTTTATTAAAAACACCAAACAAATTTTAAGATAATCATCCAGGCTTTAATGGTAAACAGCAATGTAATGATTGAACATTGAATGAAAGAAAATCTGTCATGTCTGGTTTGTTAGGAAAAATCATACAAGGACAAGGCAGCTTTGATTTTCACGTGTGATTTTCATCTTTGAACTAATTGAAATGATGTAGTTACCTATCAAACTTCCATTATCTATAGTATGTGTATATGACTGTAGGAATACATTCATTATATGATCTCTACTGTAACTCTCTTTTCTTAGTATTTAAAAAAATCTTAAAAAACACTGCCATTTATTTTTATAATCAGAGTTTATAAGAGAAAATTTATATCAGAAAAACATAATAAGGATATTTTTTATTAAAAATATTTGTTTTCAGTTGATCTCTAAAATATATTTTATAATTTTTTTTCATTCTGCATAGAAGCTACTTGCACAACTTAGATTGGGACATAAACTCTCTTTAGTAGAAATGAAATACTGTGTGCAGAGGAAGATTTTATTATTAAAAGTAAATTTCCCTTCTTTTCTAATGAGACACGGTTCAAAACAATTCACTGACTGTCCTGCTGTAAAGTTGTGGTATAAACAATAATTTAACCCTTAGAGATATTTGTATTTTTGACTCTACAGTAATAATATCTGACACAAACCGTAGCAAACTATTGGATAAAACAGTTTATTAAACATTAGTCTTAAGAGGTGTGCCAGGGGTTCCAGTTCAGGACTTAAATGTATTCTTACTTTAATAAAGTCAAACAGTATACAGACAGGTAGGTTTTAAGCAGTTCACAAATCAGTAGTGTCTGAGTCACATAAGATGGAAAACCAACATTGTCCTGTTAATGTGCCTTGATGCCAATTTAATGGCTAGTACTGACCAGTGTGGACAAGCAGTAAAAGCACGAAAAACAAACAAAAAGGATACTTAAGATTTCACAGGAAATTTGAGAACATGAAAATGCTAAGCTTGGAGGTAGGAGGCATAAAAGTAGTGAAGGACTAATATAACCTCAAGGAGGGTCAGTCAGTGCAACTTCTTGTCAAGTAGATTATCTGTGTACAGCATAGCACAGAAACAGATAATATCCAGCAGTGTATCCAAGGCTCCAGATGGGAGCGGCAGGGTGCTGAGCTCTTTTAAAATCCTAAAGGATAAGGTCCAGATAGGCAATGGTATTTTTATTCTTAAAGTAAGATTTAGGCTGCTAAATCCAGTGCTATCAACCTGAGCCCAGTGCTCAACTGTAACTAGCCATTAGTACCCACTTTACACATGAACATTTCCTGAGCGCTCGGCATTGTTCTCTGTATGCAGAACTGTGTCTTGAAAAAACACTGAAAAATGTGATGGTTGCATTATCTTAGTAAGGACACAGACATCTGCCTTACAAAGACCTCCAAGGACTCAGTCCAGGAGTTGAGCTCAGAGCCGCCTATCACAAATCTGAAGATTAAAGTTCCTCAACAAAAGCACTCTGCAGTGGCTGTATCTTTTAACAGACAGCAAAGAATGAACAGCTTTGGAGAAAATGCTGTTGCTTCCCATATTTTATAACTGTGTCGTGAGGAGCAACTCCTTCTGCATCACCCTCTTCTTTTTGAGGTTCAGGTCCACATCTCAGCTGTGAGAAGAATATTACAAAAGCTACCAGCTGGCAGCATAGTCTGGATGTAGGTATAGCTTGCAAATGAGTCTGTTTTTCCTGTCATACCAGATTTTGTTCCACTATGCAGGATATATTTCAAGATATCTTAGGGCATGAGAGCACCAGAGGTGTTTGTTTCTCTGTATGCTGCTTCTTCATGAGTAGTTAGCTTGCTCCAAGAGTAATGTAATCATATTTCACAATGACAGTTTCACTTAAAATGAAGAAACACTTTTCAGAAGACAAAATAGATTTGAAGCTTCCTCCTTTCCCTTATAACCTGTTGACTACAAGATGTGTTTTCACTGATGCTTTGTCCTCAAAGTTGTGAGTATTTGAGGATGGCAGGTAAAAGGAGGGAGAGGTGATTTGGTCTGGCTAACCTAATGACCTAAATTCTTTATGACCCCCCTTCTTTTCAAGTGGGGGATCATAGAATCAGAGAAATCTGATGAAGGTTCATTCTGAAACAAATGATTAGGATCTCTGGGCTCACCTAGTCATCTAATCCTGCCTTAGGTCTGAGAAGCTTTTTTGACAGCACTGGTCAATAGACTGATGACTGACTTATCAAATCTTGAGAAGTTGGATGATTAGGGATTTTTCCACAGCTCTGGACAAACTATTCTGGAATGGAACCACCTTCCCAAGGAGAGATATTAATCAAGAACCTCCCAAGCATCAGCATATGAGCACTGCCCCATTTTGCTATTGCCACTACTAGGAAGAGATGAGAACTGCCATCTTTCATAAGTTCCCACAGGGGGCAGACACACAATTTCTATTAGTAGACCTAAGTCATCCAGCCACTCCTCATAGACTGTGTGCCTTAAGACCTAAACACCAGTGTTACTGAATTCATGAGTATTTACAGTGGGCTAGGAGTCCTAAAAAGTAGGTAGAGTCAATCATTTTACAGAACATAAGCGGATTTTAAATGCTACTTTTGTGGGTAGATTGGATAACCCTTACATATTATGTAATTTCTCACCTTAATCTTTCAGTAAATTTCACACAATAAAATTAATAATGGAAGCCAACTTCCACTCACCATTCGTAAACCTGGACAAATTCAAGAAAATTTTACTGGTCTGCCAAATGTATCTAGCTCATCACAGTATCCTCTCCCCTGAAAAGACTAAATCGGATTCTAGGAATACAGTAAACAATTGCCTAGAAAAGTGTCCACAGCAAGGAATCGGGGGATAGTCCTCATAGAAACAGAGATTTATGTGTTATGAGAGCTTGTCCGTGGTTTATTAGATCTCCTTGTAACAGCAGTCAACTTTATTACACTTCTCCATATCAGTTATCAGGATGGAAAATCTTTATTTTAGCATACATTGAGAACATTCTGTTTTCTACTTTAAGCTGACCGATCCCAGTCACTTATCAAGGTTTCCTTATCACTTACACTATTAATCTCCCAGAGAGATCACTAGGGAGATATCAACCAGATTGACTTCACATTATAAAATTAGGACTGTAAAGCACTTGTATAAATATTACAATCACTTTGTGACCATTAAGACAAATCTGTAACAAACCTTTAATTTTGGACAATCATTTAGTATTAATTTGACTATAAACCAAATCTCCAAACCTGGTTTGGAGATTTGTGCTGGTTTAAAAGTAAAATGGCAAGAGAAATTAACCCAACCCTGTATGACCAAGTCAATGCTGGTTCTAGAGAGCTGCCAAAGAAGATATCTCCAATTTCTGAATGAACAGCACAGAGAAGTGAAGGAGAAATTAAGTAATTTTAAACACTGAGCAGCCAGGTAGAAAACAAGCCCTGGACTGAATACATTTGCATCACGTGTTTCTGGAACTTCAGGAAATTAATGAAGTTTCAGAGACTCCCATGGGAATATCAAAGGAATTATGCCAAATTTGCAGGTTGCTTTGGGAAGGAGTTTCTGTGCATTGTGGCTTGTTATCAGAAATGCAATCCCTGGACTCAAAGTTAGAAAACAATATTTAATTCCAGTATTTAGACAGCATGACAGCATGATTTTCTTGGTTAAGGTAAGCTCCAGATTTTGAGTCACAAGTCTGTTTTTGTGAAATCCTAGAACTATGTGAACAAATCAGGTTGTTTTGATATACACACTTACTACAAGAACTTCAGGGAGAAAATGGAAACTTTGAAAATGTATTTTCTTTCTGTCAGTGAAAAAAAATTCACTTGCTGAATATAATGCTTGGACATTACTTTAACTTCAGGTCATCAGTAAAAAGAAAATAAGTTAAATTTTAAACTGTTGGATTATATACAACATCCCAAGGCAAGTGATCCAAGTGGTTAAATTATTTCTTTGTTATATATTTGCACCTTTTTTTCTGTGCTGAATGTGTCATATATCAGCTTTCAACTTCTGAATCTTTAAATACTTTCTTTTCTGCTAGATTAAAAATTAATCTACTATCTAAAACACCTCTCCTGTGTAGAATAGGATGAAGACAGCTCTTAATCTCTTAGATAAATTAAACAGATGCACAGTTTCTTTATATTATAGCAGGCTTTCCAGACCTTGAGCACTCTTGTAGGTCATTTCCTTACTGCATTCCAATTTGTTAATGTAATTTCTGAAGTGTGGATCCCAGAACACAGTATTGTAATATACTGACAACTTCATGACTGCACCATAATGGGCTATAGAGGCCATCAGAAATATCACTATATGCATGAGATACACATTAAAATAAAATAAATAAAATAATGGTGAAATTTATGCTGAAAACGAGATCACAGGTTGTGTCTGGGTTGCAACAGTTTGGGGGTTTAAGAAAGACTTGGATTTGATGCTGTTGTTTTACAATATAAGCAATAAATAGCATCTAAAGAAAACTCCTTAGAATCATTAGCAACTGACAGATTTAAGGGACTTTTAATGTTTTGTTGACAGAGTTTACTAAAGAAAGAAAACTTTGGACAGAGGGTCATAAATAAACTGGCCCTTGTTTCTCAGTATGGGGTGATCACAATGAATGATGGAAACAGATTTTCTAGAGAAACTCATATCTGGGAGGAAATGTAACCAGAAATATTTTTGTTTGTATGTCTGTCTATGTCACTGGCAGAAAGGTCAGTTACTAAATGTATATTTGTGTACAAAAAGAAGTTATTCAAAAGAAAAGTTATTTTCTTTTAAAAAAAAAAATTTCATAAAAACTTACAGACACTTTTAACTGACATGAAGTCATAAATTCATTAATTTACCTGTATATTCCTAAGTATATAATTGTTGTTTTTATTGTTGTTTTGGTTTGGTTTTTATTTTGGTTGACTGGTTTGTGTGTTTTTGTGATTTCTTCCCCTCCTCCCCCACCTCCAGCCCCTGGCCCCGCACTCCCCTAACTGTGAGCAGTATTTTTAACATCCATAGATTTTCTCACATTTAAAACTGCTTTTATACTACTTGCAAGTTTTATCCATGTATTCAGGCAACTAATCTTCTCATTCTCCATCGTACTTACTTAATATTTTTATTCAATTTTTGCAGTTTAAGGGAAAAATGTTTGCATACAGCTGGTGTAGATAATGATTTATTCATTTTTGTATTAGCTAGCAATGACTAAATAAACTTAAAACTTTCAAAGTTTCTTCTGTACTCTTTAGAGTGCTAAACTTGTAGTGTCCTACAAGTTTATGAGGGGGCTTAACCATTCTTTTTTGTAACTTTTAACATTACATTAACCATTAATGTAGAAAATAGGCTTCAGAATTGTGTTGAAAATAACCTTTGATTTTCATGCAAAAATAATCTAGTTGCATTTCACACAGTGTGCTCTCTCCTCTTCAAATATATGTGGGGGGTGGGGGTTGGTAAGAGGGCACTACATTTTTTCTTTCTTCTTGTCTGGCAGAGACACAATTCTTTTCTCTGAATGCCTTAACTTTTTCAAAAGGATAATACTTAAAATTCTTTCATAACATTATTTTACTTCTGTATAAGTAATTCCATCTTGACATTCAGAACATAAGTGGAACCAGCTTTCCTGGTGGTCTTATTTTGAAGATTACACTAGATATCAAGACATAACGGTCTAGAAATCAGACATGAATTTAACAAAACAGTAACACATTATACGGAGAATGTTAAACTGAAACTACGTTACATGTTCTTCCATCCTTATTACATTTCCTCTTTATAGGATGAACAGCTGCTTCCAAGGCAGTCAGTGAGAACACTTTCAATGAATGAATGTATGAGGGAATGAATAAATGAATGAATATATTTCAGCTGTAAGAATAGCAAGTTCAGATCTCGTTTCTACTTTTGTTAATTTTAAAACTCTCATTAAGTTCAAAATTTCTCTCACCTTGCTCTGCAAAGGTACCTTTAGCTGGTCCTAGATTTTATAGCATTCATATGGTACAAAAATATGATAATAACTTATTAGAAAGGATACCATAAGTTACTTAACTTTGGTTCATATTTCCCCTGTATTCTGGCACCACATACTAATTTGAATGAGCTGTGATATGTTGAATTAAGGTGACAAGCAGAAGAGGACTTTGGGATCTCCAGAACTGTCAAATAGAAAGAAATTGTTTTACTCTGATTTCATTTTAAGAAAATATCATTATTATTTGGCCCTGAAGTATTGTGGCCATAAACTGATAAAATTATCCAGAAATGCCTTAGAGACATCTGAGTATTCCCAGTTTGAACAGCAATATGCTGAGGAATAAATTTACATTTTTAGTAGCTTAGTTCTACTTTATACATCCCCTAAAGGGAATGTTGTTCAATATACTTTGTTGAAGCAAAATATGGCTATTTAGTGTGTTTATTTAACTAGCTAATGCTCATTTGCTTATCTGACACTTAAAGACACTAATGTTGCATTGAGCTTCGTGTCACTTTTATATTATTACCTACAGGGAAAGGAGAGAAATTCCGCCTCTTGTTTGAAACCCTCTGCTAGAATAGTAAAATATCTGATCTCATGCTGAGACTGGGGCCTCTCCCTGTCTATAATGCAGCAAATGCTTTTCACATGCCATCAAAGCCTCCTTCACCCTCAGTGGAATAGCACGTGCCTTGCACGAATAGTGCTCATGGACTGATCATAAAGAGTAGTCACAGAGCAAACATACGAAGCATGTACAATAAATCCTAATTTACAGCACATGGATGTGTATCCTGAGGCCTTCTCAAACAGGCAATCTGAGTCATCACAGTAGGCCTGGCCTATCTCTTCAGTGTTGGCATAGATATGCTGTCATTATTGCTGAGCAGAGCTTACACAGAGCCAAGGCCTTTTCTGCCTCTCACACCACCCCACCAGCAAGGAGGCTGGAGGTGCCCAAGGGGCTGTGAGGTGACACAGCTGGGACAGCAGACCCCAACTGACCACAGGGATGTCCCACACCATATGGTTTCATCTTCATTGTATAAAGCTTGGAGAAGAAGAAGGAAGGTGGGGACACACACACACACACACTTTTGGAGTGATGATGTTTGCCTTCCCAAGTCACCACTGCATGAAATGGGACCCTGCTCTCCCGGGGATGGCTGAACACCTGCCTGTCCATGAGAAGTGCTGAATAAATTCCTTATTTTGCTTTGCTTGTGTGAGCAGCTTTTGCTTTACTTATTAAACTGCCTTTATCTCAATCCACAGTTTTTCTCACTTTTCAGATTCTCTCCTCCATCCCTTGGGGCAGGGAGGTGAGTGAGCAGCTGTGTGGGGCTTGGCTTCCAGCTGGGGTTAATCACAACAGTGTGTTGAATACTTAAAAACTTATCCCAATGTAGTTACCCTACTCTCAAGTTTTTTTTTGTTTTTGTTTTTTTTTGTGGAGAAACAACATTCCCCATAACTTGTATTCCCTCAGAATGTTCATTTTTGCACACAGAAAGACAAATCATCAAGTACTGTTGCCATGAAGTACCAGTTCCACTAACTTAATGTATTTTGGTTGCAATCTATTCACTACCCATACCTACTCTCCCCTCTAACCCCCAATGAAAGGCAGTGCACTTCGCTGCAATGGTCGTACAGGACATTTTGAAGAGCATCGTTCTAGACAGCTCTAATCTTCCAAGTCCTTCATGCCCACTTAGCAGATATATCCTCCAGGATCCCTCTTTACATTTCACAGATGTTGGGTGTAATGAAGCAGACAATATATGGAGCACATAATGATGGGTCTTGTCATGTGGCATCACCGCTTCCATATCAGTCTTTCAAAGTACACATCACTGACACTTTGAGGTCCTTAGGGTAAGGTTAAATGCCTCCCTAGTCTTGGCCATCAGCCCAGTCAAAGGCTCCAAATTGCATGAAGGCAGGGAGTAAACTGGACCTTCAAAAATGATTGATGGTCTCACAACTCTACTTGTTCTATTCTCTGCAAGGCAAAGTATTTCCTTTCTCATTCCAGCAAGCACACAGAAGGATGAGAGTAATCTGATCATATATAGCTATTTGGAATGTAAAGATCAGTGTTTGAACTGATTTGCCCAGAATTCTTCCATGGTTAATTGATATCTAGTCTGTAGTACCAACAGTTCTGGACTCCACTTTTTCCTATCCCAAAGTTAACTAAATCATATACTTTTCACCCCCCAAATTAAGCATGTCTCGTTATGATTCCCCAGATCCTCCTTTGAACCCTTCTTATAGATAGGCATCACGTTTGTCAGCCTCCAGCCAACCTGAACCTCCCCAGTTAATCAGAATGGCTGGTAAATGATGGAGAGTGACTCACTGTCAGCTCGCTCAGCACCTTTGGGTGAGTCCCACCTGTCCCCATAGACTGGTGCAGCAGGTCACTGGCCATTTCCCCTTGAATTATTTGGACTTCATTCAGTTCAGGGGACTGGGTACCCTGAAGACAGCTTGCCTTGCTCTTGAAGACCGAGGCAAGAAAAGTCATTGAGAACCTTAGCCTTTTCCTCACACATTGTCTCTGTGCTTTCCTGCCACATACAGTAAAGGATGGAGATTCTCCTTAGCACTCCCTTTGCCGCTAATGTTTTTATAGAAACATTTTTATTGTCTTTTACAGCAGCAGCCAGATTAGGTTGTAGTTTGGCTTTGGCCCTTCTACCTTTCTCCTGCATAACCTCAAGACATACTTGTAGTCCTCCTGAATTTTCTGTTCCTACTTCCAAAGGTCTGTTTCTTCTGAGTTTCAATCACTTAAGCCAGGCCAGTCTGGTTTGTCTTTCAGCACATGGCAGTGGCCTTCCACTTCCTTTTGGATTTCCTTCTTGAAGAATGTCCAGCCTTCCTAGACTCCTTTGTCCTTCAGAACTGCCTGCTGAGGGAATACAACAACTAGACTCCGAAAGAGGGCAAAGTTTGTCCTCTGGGAGTCCAGGGTGACAGTTCTGCTGACCTCCTAAAGGTGGGGTCTGCTAGCTATGAGATAGTTTCACTTTGCAGGACTTTCTTACAGAAAGGACAGTCTTTTGACAAAGCTGCATCCCGGTCAAAAGTCCAGGGAAGAGGATCAGGCTGACAGAGTACCTGTTTCTTTATGTGTGACAGTATGTGCTCAACATTATTGCTGTGGTCTTATAACACTCCATGTAGCATACAATCTTCTTTATATTTTGGGTATTCCATATGGTAGGTACTATGCTGCCAAGCTAATGGATACTTGGAAAGGACTGCTGGAGTTTGTGGTATTTTTACTGTCAGTTGCAGCATCCCTGGTCTTCTGGTTAATTGCTTAAGATAGGCTGTACACGATGTATTACAAAAAAGGACACTATGATAGCTGAATTTAAAAAAAAAAGGGAGGCACGTGGATGTACTAATTATAAAAAAAGTCCACCTTAAGACTGCATTACAGTGGTAGTAAGAGCTTTCAGTTCAATAACATTAAATCAATGCAATTAGAGAGAACAAACTAGATCAATGTGACACCTTGGTGAAGACATGGCCTTATTGTTCACTGCTAGAAGAAAAAATCCTTTTGAAAGAACTATTCATTTAACTGTTGAGAAAAGGAAAAATATATAGTTGGATAGAAAATTCATGCCTTTTGTTCTTTACCTAGAAAATTATTAATAATTGGCACGGCAATCATGTAAACAATCTCAGAACTTTCCACGTGTTAGTGCCAGCAGTGCTACTTTTATTCTGAATGAATTGGCATCAGAATAAATACACAAGAAAATACATGATGTTTTTGCAATTAATAATTGTGCACAGTTTCATCACACTCCTCACCTCCCATAAAATTTTTGAACATCTCCTTTCAAATTCAGGTTCTGTCTGCTATCTCAATTTTATATGCAGTCTTTTTCTTGAATCATTTGCAAAATATTAAGTCAAATTTTTTTTGTGCTCAGACTGATATTTAAAAAAAATCCAAATTGTTGCAGAAATCATGCTGTCCAGGCAGTTTTAACCTCTGAAGACTTCACTTAGCAAATGGTTATTCTTGCCTGCATGACATGAAATTTCTCCGCAATGGAATTGTTCTGTTTGGAAACGTCCCTGGTTACAGATTCTTTAGCTTTAGACATGTAAGTGTAGGTAAAAACATCTATTTTCCAACAGGATCTTGTGCAGAAGACACACTGTTAGAAAAAATATCTCCTGAGCAATATGTATCCATGTGCTCATGCATCTCTCCTGAAACAGAGCAGGATCCTGAAGGAGTTAACTCAGAATGTAGGCTCTAAGCAAAAGAACTAGAAGAATTAAAACTCAAGGCTAGTGAAAAGTAACATCTGGCCAAAAGAATGGGGACACATTGACATAGAAGACAAAACCCAGGAAAACAGAAATACTTAAAATGCTAACGTATCTATATAAATAGGCATAAGCTAGGACACAGGAAGATAAAAAGAAGAGCCAGGGTCAGGAAGACCCTGCCAAATACACATTAGAATCAGCCAAATCAAGGAAAGGTAGAAAGTTCACTGATGAAGAGGAGTAAAAGACCCCTGCCCAGAGGCCAAAGAAACAGGATCTCCCCCTTCACATCTCCCCAAAAAGAAGACTCTGCCCAGACTCCGCCTGCCATGAATATTAGAATGAAATATTGTAATATTATGAATATGCATGTAAGATGATGTAATCCATAACCAAAAATTGTATAAACAGTCACACTAATCACTGACTACTTTGGAATTCTTTGTCCAGCGTGAGCTGGAGAGTTCCCCAACGTTGCTTAATAAATACCTTGCTGCTTAAAGACTCAGAACTTTGTCTCTGAGCAATTTCTATGCCTGTTGGGGCAAAAATTCGGCATCAGTGTTTAGTGCTTCACAGTCACACATTCCCAGAAGAAGTCAGAATTTGCAAGTGTCTACCCAGAAGATTTATATTTTAATACCACCCCCAGGTTTAAACCTGACATTCAAGCCATCCAAAAGAAGTCAAACATGTGGATGGCAAGTTTGGTAAGCTACACTGTCACAGCGAGAAGAGTCCAGAGCCTGTACAAGTTTATCAAGCCTGTCAAGTGTCAGCCAACGGAAACATTTTTATGCATAGCAAGGAAAATGCACATTACATAAGCAAGGATTGCAATCAGAATGTTAGGGGGGAAAAAAAAAGAAAGCACACAATTTCCACCAAAAAAATCAGCAGCATCTTAACAGAGTTTAGCAACAAAATCAGTTGTGTGCTGTTCATGCACTGCTTTCCAAAATAGCTACCTGAAAATGAAAGTCACGCTAAGTTGAAATGCATTTTTCCACACTCTTATTTTAGGGAAACAGTCATCACTGAATCACCACAGAGATATTCCAGAATGAAAACATGACTGACCAGATGTCTCAGTTTAAATGAGACACAGGTAAGATTGAATTATGTCCAGGAAAGGAATAACAGCCCTTTATTAAAAAGTA
>JAWMRA010000078.1:10197667-10217163 GCA_035584735.1 Pseudotriccus pelzelni
ATGAGGTGCTGGGCTGCGTCCCCCAGAGCTCGGCTGCCCTCTGAGGGGCTCCGTGACCCTGCTGGCGTCTGCTCCTCACTGACGGATGGAGAAGTGTCCGTCTCTGGCTCCTTGGAAGAGAGAGGCCGGTGGGGCTTGCCCAGGAGGCAGAGAGAGCTGGGCCCCTCCAGGGGGTCGTCGTCGCTCTGCAGGCCCAAGGGTTTGTCCCAGAGGTTGTCACGGATGTCGTCGTCCCCCTGGGCCAACCCTTGGACTCTGTTGTCTTCCCCTTGGGAAAGGCCTTGGGTGTTGGACTCCTCCCTCTGGGCCAGCACCTGGGGCCTGTCCCTCTCTTGCTTTGCCTCCCGCCCGAGCGGACAGTAAGAACTGCGGCGCAAAAAGTCTTCCACCCAGTCCTGTCTGCCCTGGTACTTCTCCCTGTACTCCTGTTCCTTTTGCTCGGCTTTCTGTCGCACCAGCTCTTCACCCTTCCTCTTTCTCTCTTCATTGATGTTGTAATTGACGGACAAATGGTCTTCCAGCCACTCCTCCACCCGCTGCTGCCTCATCCTTTGTTCCTCCTCCGCTTTCTTCCCTCGTGGATCACGAAGCCAGTTCCTCAGTCTGCGCATCCCTCCCTTCAGGCCACTCCTGGGCTGCATCTGCAGGAGCTCCAACTGCGACACGACGTCCGGCTCCTTGCAAGGCCCGTGGAGCTCCGGCCGTGCCGTATCAGTGGGGCTGCACGGGACAGTGTCCTCTTCTGCTGGGGACAGTGGTTTGACACTGTCCTCTTGCCGTGGGGGAAGTTGTTTTCCAATGTCCTCCTCCACTGGGGACAGTGGTTTTCCACTGTCCTCTTCCTGTGGGTACAGTGGTTTTCCAGTGTACTCCTCCAGCTGGGAGAGCTCTTGGACATTGGACTCCCCTTCTGACTGGACATCTTCCCCTTGGGACACTTGTGGGCCAAGGCCATCTGTCCCTTGGCACAGCTCTTTGTCCTCTTTCTCCTGGGTCTGTCCTTGGCTTGAAATGTCCCCCAGGAGCGGCGGGCTGGCTGCTGTGGGCAGGGCCTCTGTGGTGCCAGCACGGAGCAGGCGCCTCCTGTGCAGCTCTTGCAGCAGCTCCGTGTCCGACACGAGGCTCAGCTCTGTGCCAGCAGGGAGCAGGCCCCTCCTGTGCAGCTCCTGCAGCAGCTCCGTGTCGGACACGAGGCTCAGCTCTGTGCCAGCCTGGTGCTGCAGCGGTGCCGTGCCGGGGAGGCTGCGCTGGCCGGCAGGAGCAGCCGAGGGAGCTGCCGGCAGAGGAGGAGGTTCCCGGCTGGCACCGGCAGCGAGCGCGGGCCGGGCCGTGGCCTCCTGTGCCCCCGTGCTGGGGGGCGAGAGCGGCCTGGGCACGGGGCTCTTGTTCTGCAGGGGCAGCCGGGGAGAGAGGCTGCGGGACCGTGGCCCCGTCTGCCCCGCGCTGCCCAACTCTGTGCCCCGGCTCCCGGTGTCCCTGGGGCTCTCCGGGCAGGGCACCGCTGGCAGTGGGGGCTGCCGTGGCACTGGTGGCAGTGGTGGCCGCTGTGCCAGTGGTGGCAGCCGTGGCAGCTGAGGCACCTCTGCCAGCGGTGGCAGCCGTGGCAGCCCGGGCAACGCTGGCAGCGCTGGCAGTTGTTGCTTCCTTGGCTGCCATGGCAGTGGTGGCAGTGTTGGCTGCCGTGACAGTTTTGGCAGCATGGACTGCCGTGGCAGCGGTGGTGGCGTTGGCTGCCGTGGCAGTGGTGGCAGTTTTGGCAGCATGGACTGCCGTGGCAGCGATGGTGGCATTGGCTGCCGTGGCAGTGCTGGTGGTGTTGGCTGCCGTGCCAGTGGTGGCAGTTTTGGCAGCATGGACTGCCGTGGCAGCGATGGTGGCATTGGCTGCCGTGGCAGTGCTGGTGGAATTGGCTGCCGTGCCAGTGGTGGCAGTTTTGGCAGCATGGACTGCCGTGGCAGCGGTGGTGGCATTGGCTGCCGTGGCAGTGGTGATATTGGTGGCAGCGTTGGCTGCCGTGGCAGTGGTGGCAGCAGTGGCAGCAGTGGCTGCCTCGGCTGCCGTGGCAGAGATGGCAGCGTTGGCTCCCTGTCCCTCACCCTGGGCAGGCTTGGAGCTCGCCCCGGGGTGGGCTGGGAGTTGGGCTTGTCCATCTCCGTCTCAGTCTCTTTCCAAAACTCGTCTCGTTCTCTCTCGCAGAGAGATCCCGGGAGCTGCTTCCTCCTGACAGAGGGGCTCTCCTGGGTGTGGGCACCCCAGGCTCTGTTGCCCCTGCAACAGCCGCGGGCAGGGCGGGGGCTGCGATGTCACAAGGGTCTCCGGGCACCCCCGTGTCCCGCAGGGCCCTGGAAGGCGCCCGTGTCACAAAGGGTGAAACAGAGCAGGATCCTGAAGAAGTTAACTCAGAATGTAGGCTCTAAGCAAAAGAACTAGAAGAATTAAGGCTAGTGAAAAGTAACATCTGGCCAAAAGAATGGGGACACATTGACATAGAAGACAAAACACAGGAAAAGAGAAATTATTAAAATGCTAACATATCTATATAAATAGGCATAAGCTAAGACACAGGAAGATAAAAAGAAGAGAAAGAGCCAGGGTCGGGAAGACCCTGCCAAATACACGTTAGAGTCAGCCAAATCAAGGAAAGGTAAAAAGTTCACTGATGAAGAGGAGTAGAAGACCCCTGCCCAGAGGCCGAAGAAACAGCATCTCCCCCTTCACATCTCCCCAAAAAGAAGACTTCGTCCAGACTCCGCCCAGACTCCGCCTGCCATGAATATTATAATGAAATATTGTAATATTATGAATCTGCATGTAAGATGATGTAATTCACAACCAAAAATTGTATAAATAGTCACACTAATCACTGACTACTTTGAAACTCTTTGTCCAGCGAGAGCTGGGAGTTCCCCAATGCTGCTTAATAAATACCTTGCTGCTTAAAGACTCAAAACTTTGTCTCTGAGCAGTTTCTATGCCTGTTGGGGCAAAAAATCAGCATCACTCCAGACAGTGAAAAAGTTTGTTTGCCACCTCTACTTTTTATAAACATAACAGAGCTTCTCATGACCACCTTTTTTCATAAGAAACCTAGAAGTATGGTGCCAAACCTTGCCTTTTGAATTTTCTTTTTAACTGAGCTTAGGCTAAAAACAGCTCCAAGTTGAATTTGTTACATAGCTTAGTTTCATGAGTCCATTCTGCCACTGTAGCTGGGCTAAACCTTTCATCTCTGTTTTACAGGCAGTTTGAACCCTTTGTGGGCACAAAAACCATTTGCACTAAAGTGACCAAAAAGTGGGTTCTCTCATGATATATGGTGCAATAATATAATCATTACCATCAGGACAGAGGGGGTGGATAGAAACAACTATATCCTGTATATCCTCTCATCCACACAGAGACAGATTTTTACTCAGGCATTCCCCAAGCGTGCATTTGAGCCTATACAATGCTAGAAAGAAGCCACAGATAAGCTTGTAGAAGAGAGGAGTAATGGAAAGAAATTAATTGCTGTTTTTTGTTCCCAGCAAAGTTGGCTGTAGAGATGGAGCAATTATTTTTGTACTAAAGAGGACAAAGGGAGCAAAAAGAACAGAGATAATGAACAAAAATTGCAGCAAGGGAAACTCCAATAAAGTATAATGAAAAAGTAGCATGATGCAGACAGTGAAGCACTAAAACAGGTTGATCTCTTCAAATTAGAAGACCCATAACTGTATTGGACGTATTCCTGAGCCATTTAATCTAACTTGAAGTTAACCCTGCTTTGGATTGGGGACCCCAGAGTTTATGTTCAACCTGTTCAATGACGTCATAGATATTTATCCATTCCTGAAAGATAGCATAGATATAGTCTACTTATAGAAGAAGATTACAACATCCCCAGCAGCAGCTGTAGCACTCTGTTTCCTACTGCTTCTAAACACTGTGACATACAGAATACACCACAGGCCAGTTTGCCACAGGATTGAAAGGCTTATAATCTTTTATTATCACTGTTTGATATATCTGGCATCCCTTGTGACAGGATAGAAAAAATATGTGCATCGTGCATATTTTCTCTAAAAATTTGTGTGCCTTCAGACCTTTGTACATCTTTTGGAGTGAAGGAATTGTATGCAATGTTATTCAACATTTCTCTAAATTTAAATTTCAAGGTGACATAATACTGCTGTTTAGGCATGTTATGTTCCTGAATAAGCTTGCAGTGTAATTGAACATGGTTAGAAAGGTAGTTTATGACATTCAGCTCAAGATAAAACAAAATTATGAATTCCATGCAGGAGCAGTTTTTATACTGGCTTTCTCCCAATACTATTTAAAACCCATTATTTAGCTGTTGGCTCCAACTTCTGTGTTTCGTTGTTTGGTTGAGGTTTTTCCAGCACTCTTTTGAGAATAATTTAAAAGAACTTTTCCTACTGTGGCTGGTTGCTGTTTTAGAAATGCTTCATAAAGACCATTGCATCTGCTGATGAAAGTGTTGCTGTATGGTGATACCATGCAGTACTGTTGAAGGGGATGTACTGAGAGTGTAAAGATGAAGTCTTCTGAACTTTGCAATTAAAATAAATTCACAGTTTTTCTTTAAAGATGGCAGTATCCTTCCTGTGAAATTCCCAGGAATCTTAAAGCTGTGGTTTTATTTGTAACTGCGTAACATTTAAATGAAATCTTCAATGAAACACACAATTCTTACTAATCTAATAAAGGGTGTTAAACTCTAGTAAAGTGAAATCATCTAATTTGACTCTATAAGTCATACACCACAAATAAGTATGGCCTGCAGTACTACACTGAATACAGTAGACTAGTTATACAGCCCTGATTCAGAGCAGCTGATAATCTGGGAATGTTCTTACATTCTTCTTCCTTTTATTTTTGAATGAACCCTGAAGATACACTTGTAAAAAGAAAAATATATTGTGTGTTCACAGAAGAAAGGTAAGAATTTCTAACTAACCTGAGAAAAACTCATGGTATAAATCCTTGATTTTTTCATTTACTTTTTAACTATCGTCCATGAAATTAATAAGTGTTTTGCAACCTAGATGATTTCAGAAGATTAGTTCATTTGCTTGGTCAAATTAAGTTAAATGAAAAGACAGTCAGCTGTAAACAATAAAATCTGAAATGTAATTTTAAAATTAAAACAGTGGAGGTTTATTTAAATCTTATGGTGAAGATATAGACATAATGAGGACATATATTGCATTTAATAAACCTAGGAAAGTCTAATGACATCTGCTTTGGGAAACATAGGTCTAGAGGTTTACATCACTGTCCAACAGAAGAAAGGTACTATATATATTTAAGACTACCAGGATGATTTACCTGAGTTAAAGTTCTGACTTCTGTTTACCTTACTCTTTATTTGCACCTTAAGTTGCACTATTTCTTGCAATAAATAAATACACATCCACCCAAAATTAAGCTTAAAAATTCAACTGAAACTCCCTAAATGAAGTAACAGTTTCCCTTAAATAGGACAGAATGACTTATCCCTGTTTCATGACAAAGGAATGTAATCCCACCAAGCTACTAATGACAAAAGCATGGGTACAAAATCTGATTAAAAGAAGTAAAGCATTTCTAAAAGTTCCTCCTTATTCCAGAATTTGAGTTAGATCTTCCAAAACTTTTCCTCAGTTACCCAGACTAAAAAATCAATTATAAAGTTTGCAAGCAGAAGCAGTTCTGTGTCTATTATTATATTAACTAAAATGAAATATCATTTGAAAGTCATTTGAACCATACATCAATCATGACACTTTGTAAATTAATTGGTACAGTGTACTTGAGAGTGAATGTGAATATTTTTTGGGACTTTATTATTCGTTCTTGTGTCCAGGGTTGAACTGATAAAAGAGGTTTCAAGTGTTTTATAAACTGTCTTCATAATTCACATTCTGTACCTATAAAAATAGGTTGCTTGGCTGGAAAATAGGACCAGTTTGCTGTGCTCCCTCAGCAATGAGTGACTCGGGGAAGTTAAGAGGACTGAAGTATTTTATTTTAACCACCCTTCTACCCTTCATTTTAACCTACTTCTACCCATCTCTGGATATGAACTAAACTCCCTTGCTGAAAATTTTCCATGTAGGAACGTAAGGAGATAGAAACAACAAGTGGGTTTGTTTAAAGCAATAAATATATTTGACAAGGATACACCATGGACTACTATGGTCTTGATTTTGCAAAGACTGGGAAGACTGGATGCTTTCTTTCATTCTTGTTTCCAGCTCCTGTCACACAATATCCATTCTACACACATTTACATCAGCTCCACCATTCCAATGAACTACATTCCCACTTTCAAAACACGAGGAAACAATAATGTAAACCTGAAGAAAAATAATCAAAATAGAATATTTCTCTGTATTTACCTGGCTGTACACTGTTCTCCACAGGTCATCACAGAAATAAAGAGAAACATATTCCATGTTGTCAAAGTCTTGCTGTTTGCTTAAAAGTCATTTATTGTTAAATGCTTAGAGCAGTGTTGTGAAAAATACTTTCAAACTGTGGTTTAAATAAATGTATGTAATATTCCAGTAAGAAAATGTTAATATTTACCTATCTGGAGAAAAATATTTTCTTTTACAGCCTTTTAAGGCCCAATATACAGCAGCCAGTCTGTAACCATAGCAATCAGCTGTATTGATGAAGAACTCAGCTAGGCTAAGCAAAAAAGGAATTGCAGTGTGAGGAAAGATCTGATTAGTGCAGTTGTGCATGCCACTGACAACATGAGGATATTGGCTCCTGTTGAGTGGAGCCAGTCAAACAGTGAAAGATACTTCAGCAAATGTTAGCTAAAAATTAAAAATTACTTGACTTCATCTGTGTTCACTTTTTCTGCAGAGCTTTGGGATTCACTTGAATTTCTTGCTGAAATGGAGCTTTTTATTTTCATATGAACATAAAACTGAGTATTATAAGCATTTGTACAGAAAATAATATAGGCTAGATGGGGAGTTAATTTACAGATTATGAAAAAAGGATCTCCAAGTGACATTAGGAGCTAAACACATCAAAGATCCAATCACATTTTCAATAACTGGCTCAGACAGGACCTGGCAGTAACTTGAAATTGTATCCCCCTCTGAGGCTATGAAACATTAAGTACAACTGAATAAGGACATAAAAAACTTCCAGTTGCTATAATCCTGATCAGCCACAACTAAGCTTGGGAAAAAAAGCATCCAACTAGTAGAACCATGAAAGGATAATTATAACAGCTTAGGGTGTCTGGAGTACATTGACATTACCTATTTCTCTTATTATGGTCATTCTTGCTGTCTTGGTATTAAAGATGAGCAGTTGAGAAACTGCTATGTTGATTTGTGAGCTGAAAGTTCTCCAAGTGAAGTGAGATCTGACAACTACACATTCCAGGTTGGAGGTTCCTGTGTTCTGTCGTTCTAACACAAAAAAAGATCAAGTACACCTACAGTCTCCTTCTTGATAATTTATGACAAGGTTAAACTCTATGAAGCAGTATTTACCTTTCAATCCAACGTCCACAGCTTTTAATAAAAGAAAAACCCAACCCGCTATTTACTTTCACAAGTTATTAATACTCTAATCATTTGTAGCAGCAGTTCTGAAGAATCCTGATTTTAGGCATTACAATAATTACATTACACTGCACTACATTAGAAATAAATGTGTAAAGATCACAGCTTAAGCTCCCCATATGAATACAACTTAAAGGTCAGAGAAGGTGACACGAGGCTATCAGAAGTTCCCATTGCAGACAGTGGTTATGGTGCATCTGGCTAAAACATGACTATCTACCTACAGCAGGGAAGAATTTCCTAAGGGGCCACTAACTGAGCCTGGCAGAGTGGGAAGAAGTGTGGAGAAAGCAAGACCCACTCTGACACAAAGCCTGCAACAGATCTGATATTGCAGACTCTTGACCATACCATGTTCTTACAAATATTAAGATACAGTGTACCTACATGGCATGTATTGCTGAGCAGAGCCCAAATGCAAAAATTGTCTGCATCTTATGTGTGTTTGTGTGCATATACACACACATGTATGTGCACGTGCAAACACACGGTCAGGCACACGTTACGTACTCATTCTTTAAATGAAGTTTAGAAGGCACAATTTCTATATTGCAGTTGAAAATTTGTATGATCACATTAACATCTGAGTATGAATAAGATGGGAAACAGATGACTGGAAATCCATGAGTCACACCTCCTGAAATCTTAGCGAAATTTAATTTAAAAATAAACTTGCAAGTATATGTTACACTACTGAGTTGCATATTCAAAGAAAATTTAAAAAAAAAATGCTATATTCTTCTAATACATATTCCTTAGTTAAGCATAGAATTCATGAAGATATGTTCTTTGGTCTGGAAAGGAAGACAGAAGAACTACAGGATTTACTTCTACATATTTCATTTTCATCTCAGCTTCAGTTTTGCTAAAGGTACATGATGTAGCATTACATTTGGTAAAATTATTCAATGTTAGGAACTGTAACCAGGACATGGCTTGCCACCTGAGACATGTAGCTAGAAGGGGCTCCCTAGATCAATCCAACATATTTCCAAAAAATTTGCAGCAAACTTCAATAATTAAATTATTAATTCACTGAAGATTTGAACACAGCTGACCAATTAATTCACTCCAGAGAAGCTTGGTTCATGGGATGTTTATATTCTTTTACTGAAATAAGTTCATTTTAATTTTAACACCTATGACTTCCTGTGAACTTGCACTTTATCATCTAATAAAAAATTTCTGCTGGTCTATTTCATGATCTGTTGACTTTATAATGGTAAAGCCACCTTGGTTCAAATCCAGCTATCTGGATTTTATTCTTTTTATCTGTCTTTATCTTCTATCAGGAAACAACCTGTGTACAGATTTCAGAATCCTGAGCCTATGCGATTCACAATATGGAAAAATTAACAAAGATAATCCGCAAAGGAACTCCTGACTCGCTAAAATCAGTCACAAGAAAGGCAAGATGTTACACAATTTATAGCCATAGATTAAAAATCTGGCAGAGACCACATGGATTCCAGTTTGAAATTTTGTATGTCAGGTCAGTATTTTCCCAAAAGTATTTTCCCAAAATACTTCCCATTTAAGTAAAGTACATACTTGAGAGAAGTACCTTATTTCCATTGCTACTGACATGGAGCCGATCAAAATTCTTCTGAAGTTGTTCACGTGGTTAACTATGTTCAGTGAAAACTGCATCACCATTCTTGCCTTCATTTGTCAAACTCCATTCTGGGTCTCAATTTGTCTCTGTACAGTAGATTAAAGAGCCCTCCCTTATCAAATTTCTTCTCCTGCATAGGAAACATGCCCTTTAACCTTCTCTTTGGTAAGGTAAACAGTCAGACATCCCTCATTCTTTTACAATAAAGGCACATTTTACAGTCCTTTAATCACATCTTTTCTCTGAGCCCTTTTCAGTTTATTAACACCGTTCTTGAATTAGGAATAGGGCTGTGGGAAAATGATGCTTTTGTTCTCAGAAATTCCCCACATCTCTATTTTTCTGCTTAGACCATTGGCTGACTGGAGTTGGATTTAAAAATGCCTCCATCACCCTCTTCCCTTGCACTGGGCAAATTTCCTTATATAACAATTATTTTAGTTATTTTTGACTATTAAATCTAAGTCCCCCTCATAGGGACATTGAATACAAACTTCATGTTTATACTCATACTCAGTGTTCTTTCTTTTCTTTGCACTTAAGCCTGTTTGACACCGAGGTCTCTTGTTGAGTCTCAGACTGTTCTGTCTTCCAGAGCTCCTCCTCCTAAGGACTCAGTATTTTGATCCCTGGTTCACAACCCTTCACTTACGAAGGAGAAAGAAAATTTCTTCATCCTTAAGATGTGGGCTCACACATCTGTCAAACAGCATGACTTACAAGCAATGAACATGCATGGAATATGTAATGTAAGTTTGCGCACGCATGCAGATACATGTGTTTATGCATACAAGTTCCTAGTGGCATATCCACATTGTGCCAATTTAGTGTAGAGAAAAAAACTGCCACGGAAGTCAATTTTCACATGGAGGCATTAAATATATGATAAAAAGCAGGTATAGTCTTGCTTGACTGTCAATGAAAATCATATCTTTAGTCAAAAGATTATAAAATTCCTTGCTATTTAGTATTTCAAATATTTTCTCCCCCAAAGAATCACTGCATTGACAAGCCCACCTACTTCATAGTTATACGATGCATTTTTCATCAATACACTGAATATAATTCTGATTTCCAGGTACAAAAAATATATTACAGAAGATATTATCAAAAATTAATTCCCCACTTGATTTTCCTAAGATGGAAAGTAAGAAAAAGAATCTGAGAATTTTCCTTGGGGGGAAAAAAGGTATTTTGCAATTGCTGTCTTACCCTTCATCAAAATTTCTTCTTCTGTGCTCAGTTTCTCAACGGCTATAAGACAAAATTTTATTGAAGCAGAGTGTCAGATATGCTTCTCTTTGGTGCATATTTTCTACCTTTTATGAATCCCTGTCTAATACATGATTACCAAATCAATGTACTAGGACCTTGGAAACTTTCTTTATCTTATTCCAGGAGTTGAGCTGCTACATCAGAAATGTTGCAGTGCTCAGCATTTCAACGACTGCCACTTTTCTGAATATCTGCCCTTACAGAACCAATTTATCATACCTCACTGTCAAGAAAGACAATAAAAGCAAAAACAATCCTGTGCTCATGAAATTAAAAGTAATAAATAGCAAGTCTTTCAAACAGAGCATGCATGGTACTTGTACACCCTCCAGGGCTTCCTTTGTCTCAGGCATTACCAACAGCTGCAGGTTTTAAGGTCTAGTTGTCATCTAATCTACAAACACAGCCTGCACTGCTTAACACCCCTAATCTTTGCCTTCCACATGGCAGCACTTGACTACCTTTGAATCCTTGAGCACAGTGTATTCCTCTTCATGATATGTGTTTTTAAAATGGCTTTAGCTAATGGAGCCATTTAATTTGCCTCATGGGTTCCCACCTACCCATGGCTCAATCATGCATTTCTTCAGCTAATCACCCAGATGTACACGTGTGGTAACACTGTAAGAGCTTGGAAAAATCTTCCTACTGAGTAATTTGTCATTAAGAAGGAAATAGCTACAAAGCCCAGTGAAATCTGATGTGTAACATAAAAGCAGGAAACAAATGAGGACAGCCAGGAATGAATTATTTAACAAATAATCTTCAGTCAAGTAAAAAAAGTGTCCAAAGCTACCGGATTTCACGTTTCTCATCATTAATACAGTCGTTTGAACGCATAAGGGCTAGGGAAGGTTTTGTGACAGTTGTAATGAGACAATTTGGAAGAAGTAGACTTTATCCACCTTAAAATACACAAAGGACATCATTTTAGATGTATAATGAACTTTTTATTGGACATTTGATATTACTGTCAGGGCTCGAAAATGTATCAAATCATTCCCAAAAACAATCTGAATATAAGACGGGAGAAAGATAGTTATAGAAAAGCTTTGACCTGTCTGGTCTGAATGGATTTCATAATTGCAAAATGGCCATAGCCACATACTCAATAACAAAAGAAATCTTTTTTATATCTCTTTTCACATGCACAGGCACATATATACTTATTCCCCTAGCCCCAGTTAAAGAAGGAAATCTAAAAGCTATACTGAGTTAAATATTAGAATTAGAGTGTTAGAATGCCCCATTAAATATTTGCTTTTCTTTGTTCAGGTATATAGAGTGTAAGATCCCTGGGCTGATGTAACCCCAAAATATTAATCAGTACGTTGTTATTTAAGCTCATGTTTTAATATTTAATAGCTGGAAGTTTCAAAGAATGCAAAATTTCAAACAAAACTAAGAGAGGGAGCCATAAATCTATAGCAAAAATTGCATTGCATATAAATTTTCATAATTTCTTACCTCAAATAATAGCACTGAATGATAAATAAAGCAGTTGGAAAAGCAGTGCTTGAAAAAACAGGGGTTTTTGGTTAATTGACAGGGTTTAGTGGTCAATTTGTTTACAAAACATGTTAATACTGATAACCTGTGGTTTAAGGAAAAAAAACTGTAAATGCCTTTAAGAAAAATGCAGTATTAAATGCTGCAATTTCCTTTTGGAAGTGTACATTTTTCTATTGTTGTTTTTTGAACTTTGTCCTTCCAACCGTATGTTTTATATAGCTTTTGCCTTGGAACTCCCTTGTTTCAATCCCCTAAAACTGTCAAGTGTGACTCCACCTGCTTTATTGTTCCCATAAATTCATATGAAACTAGTAGCTAAATCCAATTTGTGTCATTCTGTCTCTCTTTGTAGCCTATTCTAAATCTCCCAGCATGTTTCACAAAAGTAGAATCCTATTAACGCCGAATAACCACCACTGTATTTTATTCCATGGTTATTACAGTCCTGCTACTGTCACAGCCCTTAAAGAGTCTTGTCTCTCCGTGAATCTATGATGACCAAAACCTACAAATCTCATTACTAGCTTTCTGTTCTTTTTCTGTTCATCTGGCATACCTTTCTCCTTTACTTATTTTCTTTTAATGAATTTAGGTGTTAAAAATTTAGGCTCAATACTTTGTCAAGAAATTTGCCAACCTGCAAAGTGCTGCTAGTTAACATGAAAAACCTGTTAACTTCAGATAAGCTAACAGATAAGCTTGGCACACAAAGCTGATGTTCCTGTCTTAAGCTTTCTTAAGTTTTTTGCTTTCAAAGTGTTTTAATTTCAGAATTAAGGATAGTACTTTATTTTTCTTTATTGATTTTCTAGCAAGTGAGGGAATTAAAACATTAAAAACCGGAAAACATTGTGAATTTCTATAGTAGTCCTAAAATCTGGATTAAAACCCATGAAGTACTGTTATAATCAGAGTAATATCCATGAAATATTGAAACATCATCAGTCCTGTATAATTGAATGAATGCAAGATCATAGCTCTTGCACATGTGAAAGTAAAAAAGAAAAGAAAAAAACCCAACATTTAAACCCACTTCTGTTTAAGGTTTCAATGTAAAATTGAACGTCTCCTGGTGGAAAGATGTAAATGGAAACTCATCTGCACCTGGTATCCTAAATGACTTCTGTGCTATGTATACAGACCGCAAGAGACAAAGAGTGTAATGTGTTCACATAAACTTATGTTCTAGAAGCTCCAAAATAGAAACAGTTGTTGGTTTGTTGGGGGGCTTGTTTGTTTGTTTATTTTAAATTTATTTTTACATAAGTATCTTCATCTGCAATCATAGTGTGCAAATACCTTGATACCTACAACATGTCTTTCATTCCTGCTGCACCCTCTCATTCATGTCTTATGAAAAAATTCTCTCTTTATTAGTGCCATATGTATAATTAGACTTCAAATCCAGCAATCCTAAAAGTGTAAAAAAGATCACTTGAAATGCATGACAATTCTTCCAGGAACTAAGAACTCAAAAAGGATGTCTGAGGCCCAGGAATGGCTAAGAGAAGAACTTGAAAATAATCAGAAATAATCAGCTTTATAAAGTCACAAGGAATCTAAAGGGTGTATCTATTCAATACAATAAGGAAGATCTCCTTCCATCCACGTTCCAAAGAGAGTGTTGTGATTTATTAAATTCAGTGCTCTGTCAAATACTAGCATGTGGTTTCTGGAAAGACAGGAAAACAAACATGAGCTCATATCTACTGGGAGTGCTGCTCCCTAACAAACCTAAATTGATTCTTTGATAACTGAAAGGAGACAATCAGTTAGGACCATGGATAGGAACCTGCCGCTTTTAGGCGGTTTGGTTGAATTCTACGAGAGGAATGTGCCCTGCTTATCTGTTTCATAAATTATATGAAATCATTAGATGACTCAAAACAGTAGGATTAAAAAAAATCTAGGAACTGCAAAACAGCTTTTGCAATATGAATGAAAGGAAGTTTATTATACTTCATGTAATGAAGTGAACATTTACAGCAAATGTGACTATTATGTATGTATGGTTAGCAAATGATTCCTCACACAAACAGTGAAGAAAAACTACTACATCTTTCTGACCAGATGAATCAGTCACAGTGCTCAGAGACTTTTAAAGTTTAGGCTGAATGATCCTTTTTTTCTATTATGTCCTGAATGTAATAAGTTTACATGTTAAGACCTTAAAAAAGGTGGCTTACATCAGCTTTGAGCAGTGAAGGTGGACTTTTAGTACTTATTCAGCAAGTTATTGCTCTCCTTCAGTATTCTACTCTGACTTTAATTTGCTTGAGGAATACATACTTGTCACCCTCCCATACAAATTTTCACAGTGGTTAATTTTTTGCTTTTTTATGCATGTTTAGGAAGTCACTAAATTCTGAATATTTCTTAATTAAAATAAAAACAAGAAAGCCAAAATCTTGGGTTCATTGTGGAACAGGATTCAGTCTGAGGACTTTCTGTTGGCCACTGGAAAAGGTGATTCGTGAAGCCAGTTTTGGATCTGAGGCAAGTCCAGAGCCAGATGAATTAAAAACAACAGATTAACAACTCTTATTCTTCTCCAATGCAAACATACAGTTCATTTCATAACCACTGCAGGATCAGAAGAAAACAGTCATCCCAGAAGCCTTTCAAGGATTATCTAACAATTTTGTACACTGGCAAAAAGTATTTTTTCCATGTGTGCTATCATAGAAGTCTGAATTTAACTTATAAATATGTACATACATGTATATTAATATAAGTATGTATGTATGTATACAATTTCAGATTGACAAAAAATATAATTTCAATACAAATAAATAAAACCTGCTGTTCTGTACCATCCTTTACGTGATCTGCAACAATATCTCTGCCTGCATTTGTATTTGTGTAACTTTTATGAGCTTTAAGCACTAGGAAAGAGAAAACCAGAAGCTTCAATTCTTCTCAGATGTATTACAGTCTGCAGCTCTGGACTGTCTCTTTATATTATAATCCTTCACAGTTATATCCTTAGACAGACTTTACTTCAGTTTTATTCTAGTCTTTGTTGTTATCCTCTCTTGAAATGTCTTACATTTCAGTGTGCTGAGGAGGAGGCCTTTCCTTTTCAGACTGAGATAATGCGATTTCAGAAATCTGTTTCATTTCTCCACATCAAAGGAATCTGTATTGCATTCAGAATATTTTCTACTAAACAATTCCTGCTTCCTTTTGTTGGTATTATATCGGCTTTATTTGTTAAAAGGGATATTTAATTATACATTAAATGGATCTTTAGTCCTTCCTGTAACCTAACTTTTTCATAACTAATTTGTTGGCCAGTAGAATTACCAACTCCCTCACCATTCTTTTTTATTCCCTTCCCATCTTCCATTGTTAGGAGATTAATTAAAGAAATGTCTTTATAAAAATATTACTTTATAAATATCTTAAACTGCATTGACATCCATTAGATATTTTTTAAACTTTTTGGAATCATGGGGAACTGTAAAGATTATCTTGATTTTATACTCAGATTTTCTTCCCCAATTTCTATTGGTCTTTTTCATGCGAGTGTGTGAAGACTGCTAAAGCAAATAGTCTTGGGAACTTACTGCGCTACAGAGAATTAAGGATAATGATTATGCTTTGGAGTATTTGGTGCAATAAATATTTTCACTGGTAATGAATGGTTAATGTTGGATAAAAATTTAGAACTTTAATAAAGTGCACGTGTGCTTTTGTACAACCATAACTATTCTATAATTCCATTATCCTTTGCATTGCCATGAATGTCTGAAATATTTTAATAAGTTCATATACAGTCCACAGGGGAAAATGTGTACTGGAACAACACAGAAATGAAGCATTTTCTCCAGTCACTGCAACTAGTTAACTTTTCAGATGTTTCCTATAGTAAAGTTGAATGGCAATTTACACAAGAGTGTGCTGGCTCATGGTTCTTGTAGGAACAGTGGCAAAACACTCCATAACAGTGCCTAAAATACTAAGTGGCAAAACTCACTCTATCACTTGATGTCTCAATCTTAGTTTTCAAAGATACTTTCTGCTTATTTCCTGCTCTGTACTGTCATGTTAGTAATAAGTGATCCACAGAAGACTGCCATTTCAGTTTTGAATTGAACCATTTATTGACATACCGATGGAAGACAATTTCATATTGAAAATTATTAATTTTTAGTCCACCTTCCAATCATCCATTAAACTTAGCCTGAGCTTTCCTTTCCTGGAACTTGTATTCACCAGTATTTCTTTTCTTGTTTCAGAGCTTAAATTGCCTATCTTGTTTGCTTTAGCAGTACTCCTTCAAAATATATAGGATGAGCTTTCCCTGGGGTGCTTGGTCTGCCCTAAAGCATCGGATCTACACTAAAGCATTAGAGACATAGGACTATCAATTTTCCCATACAGTCATGAGCTACTACCTTGGTCAGATTGGCCTAAAATTTTCTGTCCTCTCACTTTGGAGAACACTTTAAAATGTTTGAACACAAGTAATCACTGTACTGCAAAGCAAGAAAATAGATATCCCTAGGGCAAGAGAAGGAGCATATGTATTTGTGTGTGTATTTAAATAATTTCACAATTTCCATTAACAATTTAAACCAGAATTTGATAAGTTCATTGAGAATGAAGTTTTATCTTCTGTTCTACACAAAATTTATCAAGGAATTCATATGAGGTAAGAAATAGATATGTCATTCAATAAAATTTATTAAGCATGAAAAATAATGAAGAAAAAAAGAATTTTCTAATTGTTTGCTGTCCCATCCTCCTCCATTATGTGTATGGGTTAGCAGCACACTACATGAACAGCTATCACCTTCCTTTGAAATACTTGCAAGATCAATTCTTGGTATCCAGGTAAGGGCTGGTGTCAGAGATTCAGTAAAACTCTCACAAAAATTTGCTCCAGAAAAAGAGGCCTGAGGGATCACAGTTTAAATTAAGAGAACCTGGATATTCTATTTAAATGATTACTTATCCATCATCTAGCTGTTCTCCAAAGAGTTTTACAGGACAGACCTTGGCCATGCTTAAGGCTGTGCTAGTGACAGCTGACTGTGCTCTGGCACTATTGCCTGCAGATTCACGGGAGACTGTGGCAGTTTAGGTTGGCAGTCAACCTTACTGTTTCTCCAAAGCAATGGCACTTACTCCCTCCTGTTTCTTCCACCTCTTCTTTTTAACAATATTGAAGACCTTTTCCTGCATCTAGGAAGAGTTCTTTCTATTTTCAAAAAAGGTATTTCATTGCTAAAATTTCTTCCATTACAGAAAAACTTATTCTGCTTCAATCAGGATATTCTTACGAATTACTTCTTTGGTTCACTGTTTTCATTGTGTATGTGACAGTTAGTCATTGAGACATAATTGTACACATCCCTAAGTGCTCGGAGACAAGGATCATAGCTTTCTAAGTGACATTACTATCAAATTAGTGTTCAGAATACTGTGTAGCAGAGTACTCTTACAAGCATATACACGTATATAAAACATGCAAAAAGCAAGGATACAAGTCAAGCTACATTAGCGGACAGATTCTCAGTTTATTAAATTGAACTGTTGTTAGAAAACTCTTCTGTTAATGCAGGGGACACCAGTTAGACAGGGAGAAAGCAAGGTTTTCCTTTTTTTAATTTTAATTGATGAATTAGTCAATTTGTGTGTAGCAACGTGAGTAGAAGCTGATATGTAAGTGCTAAATGGCATTGTTCATACTGTGTTAAGCAAGCAGTTTAAAGATATGTTTTATTGATCAGATTCCTTCCTGGAGGCAGAACTGATGATAAAACTGGCAGGGTTATGACTATCAGGAGATGGGCTGATGTTTGCCTTGGCTGTTTCATGTTTATGAAGCCAAAGACAAGGTGCCACGGAAGAGCCATTCCCATGCTGTATTTGTTCACCTTTGTACCTCTTACACTGAATTAATTTCTCTGACTGAGAAACTGTGTAACTGTGTCTTTTGTCTCTGGCCCTGTCATCACTACAACTGTCCCAAGTCAACAGCTGGTAGCAGAATCACATAATATGCTGAGTTGGAAGGGAACCCACAAGGACCATCTAGTCCAACTCCTGGCCCTGCACGGAAGCATCCCCAATTGCAAATTCCTTTCCTTGTCTCTAATTTCCTCCAGTCTTCAGTTCAAGTTTCTCATCCTTTCCCAACGGCAATCAGTCTGCAGTCCCTGTTTCTTTTACCTCCCCACCCTGCTGTATTTGCTGTACCCAAGCCAACCAGCCAAATGCCACAGTGTCACACACAAAACTTTGGACTTTTACCTCAGCACAGTGTTTGACAATGAGCTTGGTGTAGCTGTGGCTTGACCTGTTACCCAGGACAACTAATAAAAAGCTAACATGGGTCTTTCTGAGCTACCATTTTTATGTGATTCTTCATATCAATATTCTTTGGGGAATATTAATCTTTTTGCAGTGTCTTCTTACCAAGGGAAGTCTATTCTTACTGTTGCTGTGCAAAGTACTGTATTTTCTGTCATTCATCCAATCACTGTCAAAGTAAAATGCAGAAACAATCCTTCTAACAAGGGTGGGGATAAGAAGGTGGTGAGATTAACCAGGTATTGGTGGCTAAATTCTTACTTGAGAAGTAAAGAGCTTTTCTGTGTGATCTGAGCAGAAGACATATTTTACATCTTATATATATTATAAATTACATATTTTTCAAACAAGTAGGCCATGTCTAATAAAGATCTGTAGTGCCTCTCTGTGTTTTTTACCTTTTCTTAATGAAGTTAGTGTAGGATATAGCATTAGGTAAATATGAAGTATGTGTCATGGGTTTGCATAAGTCGCCCTCCTTGAGGATTTGATTTGGTTTGTCCAGGTAATTTCCAGACAAAGGCTAATCAGGAGTTTAAGTGACACCTTTGCCAATTACATCTTCAAGAAAAATGGAAGAGAAGGTTGTTGCGCAGAAGAAATTTGGCAGCCATGCAGGAAGGAGGACGTGGCAGGTCCCCAGGTGGGGGCCAGGCCTCTCTCCTTCCCCGGTCCTGGGCTGGGGGCAGGAGCAGCACTGAAGCTCCCCCTGACCAGACATGTAACAGAGTGAAGAAAAAAAAACTTAAAAGACAACTTGGACAGAGCTGCTGCAAGAAAAAATTCCAACCAGAGAGATAGTGGAGCCTTCAAGGTCAAAGCTGGCAGCTGGAGAGAGAAAGAAATTGCGAAGTGGGGAGACGACTTCTTCTCCCCCTTCTCTCTCTCTCTCCCTTCAGCAGGGAAAAAGACTGAAGTCTAAAAATCCCTGCTGCTTGTGGGACATTGCTGAGAAACAGAGACGACTCCATTTGCAGTTTGAGGAACTCAGGCTGGAGCAACGAAGTACATGAAGAAACTGAGATTCCATGAAGGCCTGAGATGAAACAGAATCTTGAAGTGATTTGTGGCCACAGAGAGAGATCTTACGCTGGAGCGACACGGCCTGGGTAAGACTTGTGTGATCCTAGAGAAGGATCGATGCTGGTGCAGCTGAGTTTGTGACCCTAGAGGGACAGCAGAGAATGGAAGAG
>JAWMRA010000078.1:10217263-10262145 GCA_035584735.1 Pseudotriccus pelzelni
GGGAAGGGAAGGGAAGGGAAGGGAAGGGAAGGCAAGGGAAGGCAAGGGAAGGCAAGGGAAGGCAAGGGAAGGCAAGGGAAGGCAAGGGAAGGCAAGGGAAGGCAAGGCAAGGGAAGGCAAGGCAAGGGAAGGCAAGGCAAGGGAAGGCAAGGCAAGGCAAGGCAAGGCAAGGCAAGGGAAGGCAAGGGAAGGCAAGGGAAGGCAAGGGAAGGCAAGGGAAGGGAAGGCAAGGCTGTTTTATTGAGAGAAAGCAGTATTGTGTGGAAAAACATAGCTTTCCTCTAGAAAAACAAACATACAAACAAACAAATAAAATCAGGTTTTCTGGAAGCCTCAACATGCAATTCATTCATCTTATCAGGAAGGCGGAGGTTGAAACAGCATAATCAGAGTGCTGCAAGAACCAGACTTTTCCTTCAAGTATCCCTGGGAGTAGAAGGTGGCTATGACTCCTCTGCTCACCTCTCTAAAGGCAGCTGCCTTGAATCCTTCAAGGTAGCAAAAGCTAATAAAAGGAAAGAGATTAGAAATCAGATTGGTTAATTAGAGATGTTTTCACTACATGGAAATTAAGGTAGTTCTGACAGAGAAGAGATTTCATGGGGCAAGTTAACTAATATTGTTTCATTACATGTATGTGGGGTTTTTTTCAAGTGTTTGTAAGATGATGCCTGAAAGTTTGCAACTGTATGTTAAAAACACCTAGACATAATTCAGTGCAGAACTTTCCTGATTTTGATTCTTTTCTTCAGATGCCAATGAGAGAATCTATAGAAGAATATTGTTGGGCAAGGTGATCATTGAAAAGTAAGTTTCTTCTGTGATAAATTGAAAGCATGATATTTGTAAGCCCGCTCAGTTTATACACAGAATGGCTTCTAAAAAGAATTTTAGAAAAACTCTGCTGTAAAAAAGTTTCTGATGTATTTGTGTGAAATACTGTTGTTGTTTGGACAAAGTTTGTCCTATTCCAGTGTCAGGGACCCTGTTGTCCCCTTGTGACGGCCCTCCCAGCAAACTTGTCCTTAACGGTGGGAAGAGGGAACTGATTTTTTTCTACTTCAGACTTCACTGATTTTTGACTTGTTTCTCACAAAAATTAACAAATAAATTAGTATTTCATGGAAGCAGACAAATTGGAAAAATAATCAGTGACAAAATAAAAACACACAGAAGCGATTTATATCTGTTTGAATTGTATTTTAAATTCACTTTGTAGAATGACGATTTAATCAAAACCAAAATTATATGGAAAATTTTATTCTATTCTTATATCTTTTCTTTTAAAATCAAAATCACCTATGGAAAATTCTTCAAGAAATCGTTTCAAATTTTTTTTTTAATGAGAAAAAAATATTATTCTACTAAATCTAGTATTTGTTGCAAGTTACCATGGTAGCAAAACAGCAATCAGTGGTGCTGAAAGACTAGACCAATGTCATTCTGTATGATTAGATCTGTTTCAAAGCAACTACACAATATCCATCCTAATGCTCTTAAGTTATTAAGCATTTTACTTGCGTTTAAAAATAACATACAGATTTTTAATTTCAGAGATAATCAGAGCCTGCTGAAGAAAAGGTGGTGTTTTCATTTATATTATAGAGGTAAATACATGATCAAGTGAGTCAGATGAACTAAGAAGAGGAATCAAAGGCACAATGACACAAGGAAATGTCTGCAATTTCAGCAGTGGCAGTTTGTTTAATTCATTTGAGAGAACACAGTCTGAAAACTGGGCCAGGCAGGTTTGCTCCTCAGACAAGAGCGTTAACGATCTGAGACCCAGCTGTAGACCCCAGAGCATTCCTTAAAGGTAGTCTAGTTCCAAGCCCCCTGCCATGGGCAAGGACACCTCACATTAGGCCAGACTGTTCTAAGTCCAGTACAGCCCTGCCTTTAACAATTTCCAGGGATGGGGCATCTGCAACTTCTTTGAGAAACTTGATTTAGTGTGTAACCACCCTCACAGTAAAGAATTTCTTCCTATTCTAATCTGAACCTACTTTCTGTCAGTGCACCCATAAAAAGTCTCTCTCTCTCTGTTTTGTAAGCCCTCTTTAAGTCACCCCCTCCTCCTGTCACGGGATCTGTTGTGACTGGCGGGGAGCACAACTTCTGTCAGGAACTGAGCCTGGGCACCCGTCACTACTGAGTGATGGTGAGGGTTGTCTCTACAGAACCAAAACTGGATTGGAAGAGACCTTGAAAGGTCATTTAGGCCCTACTTGTGTATTTAAGCCTGGCTATTGTAAGAAAGTAGTTTATGAAACACAGCTACAAATCTAGGCAAAAGCATACCAAAGTCAGGAAAGTTCTCTGTGGTGGGGAAACTTAATGCAGTAACCTCCATGCAACACATCAAGTTACCAATTTATTGTTTCTGGGTATTATTTTGAGGCAGATGTTTATTACTGTGCCTAATACACCCAATACATGATAACATTGAAATAGACTCTGAAAAATATCCTTAGAATGACAAAAAATCAGACATGGAGATAGAAACACACAATTGTTTTAAGACTGCTTGTTTGATTTGCTCGAAAACGGCAGACTTAGTGCTGCTAATTCAGCTGCTGTTTTTCTCTGCTCTGAGTGACCACAACAGGGTCCTATGAGAGAATTTCTGTTTTAGCTGTATTGAAGGAACCAAGACAGTGATGTGGGGCACAGGTACCTGTGGCTTTCTGAAACTCCAGTGTTGAGCATAACAGTGACCCACAGTTAGTTAGAAATCAGTGTTCACTGACAATATGTTCATACTTACAGCAAGGTTAGGAAAGAGGTAGGGCATGGAGAGAGAGAAATAGCATAAGACCAGACTTATTTGGCCTAACCTTGGTTTAAACTGCTGGGTTTTTTCATGCTTTAAAGTACTAACTTCAAGTACCATCGTTTTCAGGTCACCACAGGTTGTTTTTGCTGCTGTTTCACTTCCTGCCTGAGTACTTTCACACATCAGCATCCATTTCTAAGCCTTATCAAACATTGCTTTTGCAAACACTGCCAAAATTCCTTCTTAAGCTCTGAAAGTATTTTACTTGAAGTTTACTGCTTCTATTTCAGACTTGAAGGAGACTTATGTGTCTAAAACGTTGTCTGTTTTCTTTCCAATTATATCACATCCATAAAAGGTATTACTTACAAGCCTTGTCCTGCTTTAAAAAAATCTGTGTGTTTTCATGTAAGTTGATATTAGGAGCAATGTTGTTTCCTGACAATACACAAGATCGAAATTAATAGTTTACAGTCTTTGATGCTTTGCAATTAGTTAAAAATCATCAACAATCAAAAAAAAAAGCAGGGATGTGCTTGTGTTTATACTATGAATGAGATACTTTCACATATTATAAGATCCTTTTGCTGACCCACCTGAATATTTTTATTCTGAACATAGATGCTCCAAGCCACAAGGGCTGTTCAGGCTGTAGAGGTGCGACAAGCTGCAGGTTGACTGAATTCACTGCAATGTTGCAAAAAGCTGCTGCCCACAGAATACGTGGGCAAAAACATGTTTGAGGGAAGAGAGAAAAATTAACTGTGAAAAGTGAATGGCATAAACAATACTTGTCTGACTCGTTCACGTGTGCCTGTGCAGACTCAGAAGAGAGGAAGAGTTTGTCAGGCACTGGCTGAGGAACAGGTAAGGCCTGGCTGATATTTGGGCATGAGAACAGGTGATGTTCTCTGCCTGTGGGGTCCCGAAGTCTCCAGAGCCTGGTGTATCAGGCTGCAAGCTGCTCTATTTTCTCCTTCTCTGGCATTAGCAAGTACTCTTATGAGGGAACATTTTGGATATCCTTGAATTTGCCTAGATCTCTTCTCTTCTTTGTAGCAACCTGACCCTTGGGCTTATATTTTTCTATTAACACAAAAAAATACTATACTTAAATGAAAATGAATACTAGTATGATGGGTATTGATGAAGCTGTAGTACTCTTTCTGCTTCACAAAAAACACGTATTAATTCATCTGTGGCTCCAAGAACTGTGCTCCTAAAAAATTTAGCTAAAGTTTTATTGAGAGGCTTTTATGACTGTCAAAACATGTATTTCATATAGTCAGGATGTTTCTGTCACAAATCCTGAATGTTTTACTGTCAATATTCAATCTTTCAGAAAAATTAGCTCCATAAAAGAAGTCATAAAACAACAGTAAAAGGAATTTGTCTTTACATGAAAATATATATCTCGAAACAAATAGTTTTAAGCAAGGAAGAGGAGATTTACAGAAGCATTGGTTCACTCACCATAAAATTTCGTCTGTTTAATTATAACTGTCAGACTCAATCTAAGAACACAAGAATTCAATTTGCTTGAATATGAATTTTATAAATATGGAAAAGGATTAAGAAAAAATAAAGACATTTCATTCTTTCTAATAAGAGATATTTCCTTAACAGATAATCTTGGTGATTAATGAACTGAACAACTACATTTTTTTTCTTGGGGTTTTTTAAATTTACGCACTAGCAACGGTTGGTTGTCACTTTGAGGCACTGCAAAATTATGTATGGCAGCTGTTCATTAAGAAGATGATTAGTACTAAAAATACAGCACTTTTTTAAAATGTATCTGAATGTATTTAAGGTACCTGTGATACACATTCAAACAGATAGCTGTAGACATTGTAAACATTACAAACAATTGTGCTTCTCAGAATTGGTGGGTGAAACAGTACAATGTTTGTTTGCAGCAACTCCTGGGGAAATAAAACTCCCAACAATTTTTTGTATAGGACTAGTCTATTACATATTAACCTTCTCTAGTGTCTTATATTTCTAACAGAATTAAGATATATAAAATTTTAAAAATTCATTGTACTTGGCTAAGTCACAGAACCACACCACATAACAACTAAGGGCCATTGTTCTTGTTCTAAGAAATATTTCTAAACTGTCAGACCTTAATTTTGCTCTTCCAAACATAGCAACAAATGAAATGGGAGTTGAAGAAAGTGTTTATCTAGTGAAGATACATTGAAGACAAATTCAGACAAGAGAGAAATATTCATAAATTATGACTATCAAATTTGTGATTGGCTTAAATCTGGCTTAGATATGCTTAGATAGACTTATCAAACATATTTCTTTTATCTTTTTATAACTCAACAGATGACTTCTGTTGTTATCATTCTGTGTTTATAGTTCTTTATAGGATGTAATGGGTAAGTGAAATTCAGTTCAAAATCCATCATCATGAACATCTAATTAAGATAAGCATTTTACTTTTATTGCCTTAGAGTGCTAACTTTATTTAGTCAAATATGCTCCAGTTTCTCAAGACATTCAAAATAATCTATTTTATCATTAATAACCTCACTAAAGTAAATTCTATTCTTGGAAGAACATTTGCAATCATCCAGTCTGTGTCTTTTACAGAACATACTTGTAAACAATTAATGTTGCTAATTTACTTTTTTTTTTTTGGGAAATCAGTAGAAAAATTCTTTTATTCGTGACATGACTTGCATAAGCAGTTCCTAACCATGTTCCCTGAAGGAATTCCACTCCATATCCCGCAGCTATGCAGCTTGATAATGAGTGTGTGTGGAGAATAGTGAAATACAGTATATTCTCAGGCAAGAATCCATAAAGAAAATAAATAATAAACCTCATTTTTCCCATCAATCCAAACCAGACAATTTTTAAAGTACCATATGAGGACCTGATTCTAAATTAGCAGTCAAATTATGACAGGTTAAATGTATGTTCATTGCTCAGTGGATAGGAACAGCTCTTGGCAAATGCCAAAGTATTATAAGGATTTTTGTGTCAGTCCTAGCCAAAGATCTCCCACAGATATTTGTTTAATATAGCTAAAGTCTGAAACAACATGGTAAAATTCCACCTTAAAAAAGGAAAAAGGAAGGCACACTTTATTTCTTCCAAATTGATAGATTGTTTTTATTTTTCCTTCAGAAGTTAAAAAAACTTACCAAAAATTTACAACAGCTTGTTTATGTGAGATTAATAAACAGTGTGCTGTGGAGATATTTGCTTTTCTGTCTTTCCTGACTCTATAATCTGTCCATCATTTCTGAACACAGATAGACATATGCACTCGCACACACCATGAAGCTTTTCCTCAAAACACTGACTGTGGCTCGAGAGGCCTTGAAGGACTTTGGAGTTCGAACTCACAGAAAGAGGAGGACCTAGAAAATGAGAGCTTCTTGGGGGCATGTTATCCATGCTACCAATGCTGGCTGTAGCTGATATATGTACTTTTTTTGTATATAATTCTTTCATAAAAACAAGTACCGTCAAGCTCTGCAGCAAACATGATGAGGTTTCAATTTTTTTTTTTAAAACGGAAAAAGAAAGCAATGAAGATACAGTTGTGCTTCTTGTTTCCTGCTAGGTGTGTTCAGATGATTCCCCATGCAGCACCTGTGTCTGGAGCTCCTTTCACTCTCTTTTGAGGAAACTAGGGCCTAACTCTAATATACTTGGGTGATTTCAGAACCACTGCAAAGATATATTGCCATCCATAACGTAGAGCTACTTCAGAAGGAAGTAAATACCCCTCTGATTCTGGTGTCTACAATGCTTAACAACTGTTAATTTTATTGGCAGTTTGGCCCTTCAGTGCCCTTAAAACTCTGGGTTAAAAAAAAGCTCTGGCTGAGTTTTGTTTTTTCCATATAACTTTTCATTATAGTATCTTACTTTTACATCCAATGTCTGTTTTATATCACTAGTGAAAGTTTTAAGACTTTCTGTAGTGTAGGTTATATGCACTTAAATACAGCCACTGTTGCTTTCGTAACCTCTCAGTTTCCACAGATAGTACTGCTTCCACTTGCGTGCCACCAAGTTGTTTTGAGATAATGAGCATATGTTGAATTAATCACTTCTTTTGTAAGCATGTTTCAAATAGTTCCAAGCTTAATGTCTATAAGGGAGAGGATTTACTTAAGGCATTAACCAAAGTTTTGCCTTTGTTTTTTAAATAGCTTCACAAATTGAAGGAAATATTATGAAAAAAAAAGGTGATAATGTTTCGCTATTCTTACTTCAGGCACATAAATGTTATTTCCTTTGCAATGTCATGTATTGACCATCCGAAACTTGATAAATCAGAAGATAGATTGCAGTGGAGCTCTATGTATTTAAGTATCAAGCTGATCCATAACTTTCACCGCAACCAAAATCCATTTCTTGTCTGTGCTGTCCAGAATATATCCTGACAGTTCAGTGGGAGTTTCAGTGCCATTTATTTTCAAATCAATACTCAATTACTAAGAGGAAGATTCACTCCCTTGCCCGTTTTCAAGATGAAATTATGGACTAGAGCAATAACACTTAGTCAAGGCAAGCCACTGTCCATTAACTCATGATGCTACCAAAACCCCATCCAGACACTTTATTAAAGCTCAGTCTTTTTTCAGCTTTTAATTAATCATTGTGAAAAAGGCCTTTCACATTGTGACTGATGACCAGAGAAAACAATTTTCTCCTAACTGCCTTTTAATTTCAACTCTGGGAGTGCTCATTGACTGAATCTCACAACAACCCATCAATGCTAGTTTTTAATGTGTTTTCTCCTTTGTTATTGAGAAGAATGGAGTGGCAATGAGGCTTTGTGCTCCTCTTCATAACTCAAGTAATTGATTCAGTAAATGCCTCACATTTGCTAGTGGATAAAAAGTGCTGTCAATGTAGATAGTAGGTACTATATAAATTACTCCATTAACAGGAAATAAAGCTATTTACAATTTTTAAAGTGTAAAGTGTAAGTGGCTTTAAAAAAAGGGAAGGAGCACTACTTCTTACATGTCTGTACAGGCTTTTTTTTCCCCATAAATGCTAGTAATAGGATACAAAGGATCAGAAAATGATTAGCAGACTAAGGCTGCAATCCTGCACTGTGCCTATGAGAGTAGCCTATTGCAAAGTATTCTTGAAGAAACTCAGCACTAAAAAGTAACTCTTGCAGAAAAATACACAGTACTCAACAGTGGTCATATAACATCTTGCTTTATTTTTCTGTTATTTGGGGTGATGAAGGATAAGAGATGAAAGAGACTCCACTGAGAAAACAAAAAAAATTGAATTATAAGCAAAGAGATGCACTGTATATATTTACAGAAGCAAAGCACTCATTGAAACTACTCTGTATCTTCCAGAAATAGAATTTTCCTCTAGATTTGACAGTAAAACTCAGGAAATGCATACCTGGTAAAGCAGTGTTCTCATCAAAGAGTGGTGGATAGAGTATAATGCCACAAGCTCATACACTGTATGTATTACTGTAGACCTAAACCAATAAAAGATACTTGAAAAGAGTTTTATCTTTACATATTTATGTAGGATTTTCTTTATGTAATCCTATGTAATTTTATGCATTTAAAAATACAATTTAAAAAATCATTCAATTTTGAAAATGGATTATCTGTAGATACTTTCCAACCTATAAGGCATATACATTTTCTGGCATTGTGAAAGTGAAAGGAAAAGTTAGCTATTTTATCAGTGTACAGTAGAAAAATGACTGGAAGTACAGGAAAGATACACAGAAATTAAAATAAGGACAGTCTACTATATCTGCCAAATTGGATTCTTGTATAACATCAGACATTTTATTTTGCATGTTAAATTAACTCAAATCATTGTAACTAGTAACTTCTGTTTGTTATCACCTTCCTTGCAGTTATATCAAAGACTAGTTACACTGTGTCTTATCCTTGCTTTAATTTTCCTGACTCAGCTGAAGTATTTGATGCTTCCTTTTTTGTGCACCAACTATCACCATCACCCTTTTGGCTCACAGAGACACAGTTTGTTCACCATAATCGTTTCATCTTCTCCTGAATTATTGTTTTGAAAAATCAGATTAACCAGGTATGGCCTGTCTGTTTTTAAAAGCAGTTGAAATATTTTCCTTAACTTTATCCTTCACTTTTTATGGTTGTGAGAATTGATAAGCATGCAGGTGCCTCAGATACCAAGCCATGGCCAAAGAAGATGTGTTTTAAAATCAACGACACTACAATAGTCTACAAAGATACAGCAGCAGGTGAAAAAGGAGCAATCAGGAAGCATGTTTTGGTGCTTTTACTACACCACCTTTGGCATGCACATAACATTTCCAGGCTGTAGTCTCCCCTGTGTTTTATGGCCTGCCTGACTCTCAGCAAGGGCCCCCAGGCATGTTGGTGAGAATCTTATGTCTGCTGGAAGCAGAGCAGCTGTTTCTCTATAGACAGACAGAGAGAACATACACAGCAACACTCCTGAGAAAAAACTCTCTCCCACACTAGGTCTTCCACAACTGCAGAAGCTTCTCTGAGTGAAAACTCCTATCTTTACCTCCTCCCCAAAATCTTCCATTTTTTCTCCTACAATAGCCTTGTCATCCATGGATTATCTTCTGAGGTTTTTTCAAATTTTAAAAATCAGTTTTAATAATCTCATAACTTTTGATTTGTAATGATTGTTCATGATTTTCTGCTTCTTTCTGCATCCTCTTTTACCTCTAATATAGCTCTTGATTTTACCATTGAAACAAATAAGCTTTTAATCAAAGTTAAGTTCTTTCTGGATTATGAAATCTTTTCTTGTCCATCTATAGCTCTCAATTTTCACTCTTTGTTGTTGTTGTCACCTAAGTATTTCTTCCAAGGCAGTCTCCTTCATAACTCTCAATTTGCCTAGGTTTGAGAAAATTAACTCTGTTACAATGGTAATATATATTACAGTACCCACATTTTGTTTATCAACATATTCCAGATCTAGTCACTGGTTCTTGTTAATCAGCTGTTCCAGTTTACTGTATCTTTTTTGTAAAGATCAATAGAATCAGATACCAGTCAAGCAGTGATTTTTTTTTTTTTAGGAAATTATATATGTTTAGTAGAAAGTTGTCATAACACCAGAACAGGTTCACCAGGGAGGTTCTACATCACTGGGAGTGTTCAAGGCCAGGTTGGATGGGGCTTTGAGCAACCTGATCTAGTGAAAGGTATGCCTGTCCATAGCAGGGGGACTAGAACAAGACAGTCTTTAAGGTCCCTTGCAACCCAAACCATTCCATAGAACCGTGTGATTCTATGTTTTATTACTAGAAGCCCTAAATTCCAATGTTATTTCTCCCAATTGCTTGTTCATCAAAATAACGTGGATTTTCTTTCAAAGCCCACTTTCTTTACAGTTTAATTTTACTGTCTGTAACAGACTTCATCTGAGCATTGTTTCTCAGATCCACCCATCTGAAAGTATTAAATAAATGAATCTTTCTTCTCCCCCAGGTAGGAAAATCACAGAGCTGACCTGTCTGTTTGATTATCATTACAGTGATTAGACCTTGAATATAATCTTCTGAACACATAATTCTCTTATTTATCAAAGAAACCTAAAACATTCCCACGCCATTATGTTACATGTGGAAGTATTCAGTATATTGTATGTGGTCACATTTAATATTCATTCTCTCAGTACAGCATAAGACAACTGAATGAGATCTTCCCAGATGTAGCTAATTCTATGAAGCCACATAATGCAGACCTAGAACAAGCCTATCATCCAGGAATTATCAGCTTTTGTGACAGATGATAGTGGGAGTCTTCCACAGCCCATGTGTGCAAGCAGTGATGGATTCTGCTTTTGGTGAGATCACTAGTACCCATCATGCATCAATGCCCTTAGAAACATCCGTGAGGAATTCATCTAGAGTTGTATCCACACAATTATGCCTGGGTTACCATGGCAATTCTCTAGAGAATCTCTGACAAGGATAACATCTCTGAGGTGAACTTGGACACATCCTCAGTTGTGAACTTTATAGTTCAGAAGTTCACCACCAGGCATCCTATTTAAAAAGCTTTCTCTGAACAGGAGAATCAACACTGTGTTCAGTACCAAGGAATGTTAAAGACTAAAATATTTGTTCTGCCTTTGTTAACAAAAATCTTCGCTGTTCAATCTCTACCCGGCTTTATAGCTACATACTTTAAAGTAAAGAAGTGCTATTTTAGAGTCAAATTCTTTGAATAAGAAAGACAAAACAGAGTCCCTTCATTATGTGACTGTTGGGATATAATCTAAAATTATTAGCTATTGAAGTGATTACTACAACCTCCCTTTCACTGCGCCTTACTTTACAATGCTTTTTTAAGTATCACAATCAGTGTTTTGCGGCACTTCATAGAATCACGGAATAGTTAGAATTGACGGTCGTCCAGTCCAAAGCTCTGATCAGAACAAGATCACCTAAAGCAGGTTGCTTAGGACCGTGTCTAATTGGGTTTTGAATGTCTCCAAGACTTCAGACTCCACAATCTCTCTGGGTAACTCATTCCGAGACTTAACCACACTTACAGTAATTTTTCCTTACATTTTTATTGTCCAGTAGGAATCTCAAGTTGTTTTCTACAAACTTGCTTTCCAGTCAGCCCACAGCCTACCCTGCTGCGTGGGGTTATTCTTACAAAGGTGATGGACTTTTGTATTTTCCTTTGCTGAACTTAATGAGATTCCTGTCAGCCCATCTCACAGTTTGTCCACAACCCTCTGAATGGCAGCACAATTATCTGCTGTTATCAGCTGTTCTACCCACTTTGGAATAGCCCGCAGTCTTGCTGAAAGTGCACTCAGTTTCATCATCCAAGTCATTGATGAAGATGCAAAATGGTGTTGGAACTCAGTATTGATCCTGGAGTATTCCTGGTGTCCAGGTGGACTTCATGGACTGATCAACCCTCTAGGCCCAGCAGGTCAGGTCATTTTCAATCCACTGTCCATTTATCAACTCTGCACTTTGTTAGTTTGTCAGTAAAGACATTATTGGAGACAGTGTTGAAAGCCCTGTTTAAGTCAAGATGAACAACATCCACTGCTCTCCCCTGACCCATTAAGCCAGTGTTTTTATTGGAAAAGATTGTAAGTTGGTCATAGAATCAGAGAATTGTTTAGGTTGCGAAAGAACTCATCAGCTAATCATCATCAACTGATGGTCAGGAATGATTTCCCCTTCATGAAATTATTCTGACTACTCCAAATCACCACTTCTCCTTAATGTATTTGGGAATTGTATCCAAGATTATTCACTCTACCACCTTGCCTAGTATCATGGTAGGCTGCCCAGCCCATAGTTTCTCTTATCTTCTTGTCTTCTTGAAGGTAGGTGTGGTATTTGCTTTCTTCCAGTCTTTGGGAACCTTCCCCAGTTGCCACAAATGTGCAAAGACAATCAAAATTGTCTTGCAGTGACATCATCCAGCTCCTTCACAGCTTGCTGTAGATGGTTTAGACTGGTGTTGATGAAGACCATGAGCCCTTTGTCTCTTGCAAAAAGAGATGGCATATTACTGATACTGTCTAGTCTTCACTATGTATAAATGTAATTTACATTATCCCATAGTCTCCACCATGTTAATCTTAAATAGCAGCATGGACAAATCTGTTCTGTGAAAACTACAGAAGAATTTGATATAACATATATTTAACAGAGTGAATCTGAGGTGTATAATAAGCACTTGGACTTGGAAAATATTTAATATTCTTTCACAACAGAAAATTTAACTCAGTCTAGTAAATATTTTTGCAGAAGATCAGATACAGCAAGACTTCATTTATGTATTTTCAAGAATACAAGGGTTAAATGTGTTTGAGTTTGTTTTCAGAAATTTTTGAGCATTGCTCAGAGTTCACTTGAGTGTTACATTGCCTTGGAAACATCTGACAGAATTCCACAGACCAGGTTACATCCCCCACTTTTTTTTTGGCATTTGCCCTGGTGATAAGGCAATTCATTAGAGAAGTTACAGATTTTGTAGATCTTCACTACATGAGCTCCTGTCAGTGCAGTAGTGTTGCCACATCACACACACCCACCAGCCAGCAAACTCTGCTTCCATCAGAGAGGTCAGTGCTCCCTGCTGTTGATCAGGGGCAGGAGACTAAGATGGAATGTGTATCTGTCAGCACAGTCACTATTTGACACGGTTTCTGAAGGAAAAGACCAGTTTAAACCCACTGGTATTGAGAATTATGTCATTATTTTAGATGTTATTTTCCGTTAGAAGATAAAAAACTACCCATGTCACCCTTGTGTGTCAATTCCAAAGCATGTTTTTAAATAACTTTTGTATGCAGATTTCCCATAGACATCTGCATTTGAAATAGAGCACACTCCATAGTCATCTTTAAAGCTTCATCCTTTTTCAACTCTTGTTTAAACATTGTTTTTGAGACACAGCTAAAACAGTAGCACAGTTGCTTGATTACTGATGACTGCATACTGTAGATAATTAACTTTTAGACATTTGGGAGCCATGTGGCATGGCAGGTTCCTCTAATGAAACAGAGGAACAGAGATATACTATAGAGCATACCTCTCAAATGTGGAAGCAGAAAAAACTGATTTTGGGGCACCAGGGATGGGTAAATGAGTAAAAAGAAGAGGAAAAAAATACTGTTAGATATTCACTTCTATTTGAATCATTATCTATGCCACCTAGACCTTGTCTTTTGAAGGAATCATCTTGTCTAGATCTGCTGTAAAGGCTAGATTAGCTTTATGTCTGTCATTCCTGACAGATATGTTGTCTAACCTGTTCTTAAATATCTCCAAGGAGGCAGACTTCTTAAACTTCTCATGCAATCTATGCTAGTCAATAACTATCCACTTTGTCAGGTAGTTTTTCTTCTTGTCTAAATCTGAGTTTAGTTTGCTGAAGTTCAAGTATCAGCAACACTTCTTGCCTTCTCTAGTGCAGACACAGAAAATAGATTGATGTCAGCATTTGTCATTTACATATTTAAAAAGTATTATGAGAGATGGGATTCAGCACACCTACATGTATACATCTACATGATGAATGTGATGAGTGTGTCAGCTTCCATTATAGCTATTTATAAAATAAAGGATGATTCCTTAAAGAATACGGAATGCCCATGTGGGATTGTTAGATATGACAGGTCCTAAAATGCCCTCCTGGAACATCAGCTGGAGGCCAGGCAGGACATGTGGAAGCTTTTAAAATAGTCCTGAATTCCTAGGTTTGGTTCGCTGACTTACGCCCTTAACCAATACAGCCAACAGCACAGTAAACAGAGAGCTGCATTGGTAAAAAGCAATGCTATTTAAACCTGTAAATAAACAAGTAGTTCAGTGTATTGTTCTCTTAACATTTTAAAACCCTCTAAACAGCAGATGTTACTTCTGCGGATCACACAGAGAATATTATGATGAGCAACAAAGGGCAGCTAACTCTCTAAGCTTAGCAAAGAAATCTTGCTGAGTTGTGACATAATCTTTCATTGCCTTCATCTTTTTTTTATTCCTCTGTTTCTAAATCAGTCACAGAAATAGAATCAGTTTATCAGTTAATATGAAGCAATTTAGAATAGTTCTGCTGGACAAAATAAATCTGAATTCTGCCAACACATCTACCACCATATTTTAAAAGATAGCTAATTAGAGCTTTATTAGGCTAGCATAGTTCAAGAAAATTGTTGCCATGAATAACCACAGAATCACCAAATGGCTGATGTTGGAAGGGAACCCTGGAGGTCACCAGCCCTCCTGCTCATGCAGGACCACCCAGTCAACTGATGAAGACCCTGTTTAGACAGCTTTGGAGTATCTCCAATAAGGGAGTTATGTAACTGTGCTGCCATTTAATAAAATACCGGTCAACAAATTGGTATGTTTTTGCTGTGTGGAAAAGCTAAAAAGAAGGCAATACTTTTAAAAAAGGAAACGCGAAATGCACCTTGCTATAAAGTGTAAAGTCCGATCAAACATAAAACTGGTAACTGTGGGATATTTTTAGCATATAGCAAATAAAAAAAATTGATTTAGGGCTGTTCAAAAATATTTGAAATTATATGGCAAGATACATTAAAGCTAACTTAAGTGGATCAAGTTTATTTTGCATCAAGTAAACTCCTGAGAACAAATATCTTTTTCTGTCTTCTTTCCCTTTTTCTCTTCATCACAGCCAAAAAATATGTAATGGAACTTACAAATGAAAAATTGTTATGGGAAAAAGTGAAGAACAGCTCTACCATTTAGGAAAATCACTTCTGTACATACATAGTTGACTTCAGTAATAGCTTACTAGCTTTAAGCTGTTAATTATTCAATGTAAAGGCCTCTGCATAACTAAAACTTGTTCCATATTGTGCAATTTACTGAACTAACAAATTTCCAGAACTTGAATCACAATACTAAGCTTTAGAAAATTAATCACATTAGTAACTTTAGTATCAGGCAACAGGAAAAGCATTGATGTTATCAATGAAGAACCCTGAATACTAAAAACAAATAAAGAAACAAAAATTAGTTTGAAATCTAAAAAAAAAAATTGGAGATAAATAATTCCTCTATAATCAAGTTTAGAATTTATTTTATGGAAAATTTTATGGTGCTTTGAATCAGTTGAAAGTGATGTAAAAACTTACATGACTGGTAAAAATCCTAGAGAAACTAGAAATGGTTTGAAATAATTTGTTTCATAAATTGTGTTAGTCAATTATTTGAAAGTTTTGAATATCTGTGTCAAAATTGGACTACATGTATGTCTTAAAACATGATTTAGAAATTAACATTTAGTGTGATTAAACTATCTTTCTAAATTCTTAGCAATATTTTGTAGATTATATATTGAGTTTTCATAATTATATATTATTTTTAAGTCTCTACAGTGTCACATTGGCATAACAACCGCAAGATAATATACAGTAGAGTAGAATAAAAGTTTACCTTTATGGCAGATTTGTGAAAACATTTTAAATTCATGGAAGTGACTTATGGCCTTTTGAAAATTTTCCCTTCCCATGGATCTTTTCCGTGAACGTCAAATTTCATACATGCTGATCTCCATTGCTGTCACTGTGAATTTACCATCTTTATTTCTTAGAATTTATCTCCCTTCAAGGTTCTGTTGTCTAATGAAATCTGACTATTTAGTAGCATTTTAACACGTGAGGAGTAATGAGTAGAGGTTGATTAAATTATTTAGCAGGAAATACTCTCTCAAATTTAAATCTCTTGTTACATAAGTAATAAGATATTTATGAGAAAGACATCACTACTTTACACAGCCTATGTCAGAAACTTACAGTAGATCAACAACAAAGTGGGAAGGACTCTATTTTGAATAAACAAGGAAGGGCACTTCCCAAGATAATTGCTTGATCCTGCCTGTGCCCAGCATGCAGAGAACAAGATGTTTATTTATCCAAAGCTGCTTCCCATAAACCTTCACAGAATTGTGTTCAGGTGCTAATTTTAAACACTGGAATGTAAAGACAAGCTAACAAGAAGGATTTTGGTTGTGGCTGTTCAGCTGATGGGAATACAGAACAGCACAGGTCACTGGTAACCAGCTGAACTCTGCTGCTGAAAGGACAGAAATGAGATAAACAGTGCTGAGGCTACTGACTTAACTCATTGGAAATAATGGTGCAGCCGGTGTCAAGACATTATTTTAAATATCAAGCAGACTTTGCAATCTCTGTGAGGCATAAAGGTCAGGCAATGGAGAAAATATATTCCATATTCTACCCATTTTAGCATGAGATCTTGTAAAAATAATTCTTCTGCAGAAAATCACCTTAAGCAGAAGGAAAAATGAAGCTGTATCTGCATGGTGACATCTTGTCCAAAAGTAAGCTGCTTCTTTTTTTATGCTTTTAAGAAGATTACTCTATTTACAAAGATTATACTAATTTAGGAAATATTACCAGTGCTAAAAATGTAAAATACATCATTCCTAAATTTTATAAATCTCCAAGTAAAATGAAACACAAGTGTTTCCTTTTACTTCTTATCTTTGAGTTTACTCAATTTGCATTGAAATATTAACACTCAAAATCATGTCTAGATGTCAGGGTTTGATTTTGGTGAGATTAAGATTTCAAATTAGAGGAATCAATAAACTTCTTTTGACTGTCACAGCAGGTAAACAGAGAGAGTCTTGTAAAAGAAGCTCTGTAGCAGAAGATGTGGCTGCAGCTTTTCATACAGGGAGAATAACAAAATTGGAGTTCATTTTTTCCTTTCTCACTTTCTAGAGAAAGAAGGAAATGCAGGGATATTTTCACCTTTGAGAGGATTATTTCAGCTTCTGGATGTCCCTCTAACACTGAAGGAAACACTTATTCTGAAATGAATGCTCATGTGGGGCAGATTTCCAGCTCTCAAGTTAACTTATAGTAAATGGAAGAGTTTGAATTAGTTCACATATGCTAGAAATTAAATGTCACCAGAGATGCATTGAGGGTAAATTATAAACCAAGAGTTCTAACAATTAAAAAGAAGTTAAGGAAGAGAGATCAAAATACAATAATGGTATGATTTCAGAATCAAAGGAAAAATACTTTAAAAATAATCATATTTCTGAGACAGGCAATCCCTGAAAATTTTAATGTCAAATGAACTTCTTATGACCATGATGTCAACATGATGAAATAATCAAGTTTTCATCATCACTCCAAAATTAATCTCAATTTATTGTGAGACAAAAATAGAATTTTACTTCATTAACAACATAAAAGTAAATATGAACCAGTGTTGCAAATCTTATTTTAAAAGTGAGTGCCTTCTGTTAATCTGTATTACAAGATAGAAAGACAGAGAAAAAGCAAGAGGGGGGAAGGAGAGAACAAAAGATGAATTTAAAAAAAACATAGAAAAGCAATGCAGAAGCTGTCCATGGTCCCAAATGATATAAAAGCATTTAAAAAGACATAGTCCTGCCATTGGGCCTTGCCAGAAGGTGCATAACAGTCCTGCAAAGAGCAGCCTGCACTTATTTCATCATCTTCACAGAATTACCAGCATCCCTTTCCACCTCAGTAAGTGCCTACCAAAGGGGCTTATTCCCTTTTGTTTTATTTAATGAGTAGGTAAGTGTCATGTGTTTCTCCTGCATTCTGCACCAGAGTGTGAGGTGTGTGTTATCACTGGGGCTGCTTCACTCGTGTTAATGCCATGATGCTGCAGTGATTGACTGGAGGCCTGTTGTGCTGACTGTCACACGACTAAGGAAAACTTGGTGCCTACTCCAGAAAGTTGACTGAGAAGGGAATCATGGCTTGGTTTCAACCAACACTACTTCTAATCTGACAGTAGAAGGGCAAGGGGAAGTAAAATGGTTAAAACAAACCAATGGTTCCAAGGGACAATATCTCTCTATAACTTCTGTGGTACCTCTCTGCAGGGATAGGGATGTGGCAGTGGTTGTGAGATGACTGAAAAGACTTTTCAGGTCCTCCTTGCAGTAAGCTACATCTGAGAGATCTTTTCCACAGTGTCAGTTTTGACTCAAATTTTGAAATGCAGTGTTTCATGTTTCCAGCAATGAACGGTCAAAAATTAATGCAGGATGTTTTTTTTCTGTTCACACGGTTTGTACAAAGGATTCTCATGCCTCACTCAAGCTTCTAGTTACAGACATTTCTGCTGACTGTTAGGCCATGCACACTGATAGAGAGCCTGTTTATCATGAGATTTTGGGAGGCATGGAGCCAAATTTTGTTTTTTAATAAATATTTGCCATTCATAGTGTCAGGGTAATGAAGTGAAATGCTCAGAGGACACTACTGCTCTTAGCTTAAGAGCGATCCCCATGGCTCAGCCAAGAACTTTATAATGTCACAGGTAATTTGGAAAATTCAGACTAGAAATTTAAAATAAAAAAAAAAAAGCAGGGGAGAGACTATGCTCATTTTAATTCTAATAATAATTACAGAGAGGGATTTGGTTTTATAGCAACATCTGTCAGCTGGGTCAAGAGAGAATAAGTTCAGGCAGGGAGGGAATAAATGGCATTTGAAGGAGCATTTGGGGAAAGGCATTGATAGTGTAGCCCCAAACTGCAAAGTAGTTGTGTTGTGCAAATATTATATTGAATTGGTTTTAAGGAATAAGAACTTTAGTAAAGGTAAAAAATATCAACATTTTAAACAAAGATCAAGATAGTAAAAGGAAACAGCAGTCAAATTCAGGTACTTCGTCAAAGGAGCTATAAATGTAACTGAATAATCCTAACTAAATGTTTGTTAAAAAAAGCCTCAAGTACTTGGACTGAGAAGTCACTTCTCAAAAAATTACCCTTTATTTTTTTTTGGCACAGATTGTGAAGAGAAATATTTTTAAATAAACAATGAATTTGAACATTTTTTATTTATTTTCCAATTACACTTTTTAAGGGAAAATTGAATATTAAAAAATATCAGCATTTGCATAAGTTATAAAAGCCACTTCATTTGAATAATTTTAAATGCCTTCGGAAATTTTTCAAAGAAATATTTTCAGCTTCACTTAAAAAAATTACTTCTTCCTCTAGTTTAGATAAAAATCAACTGCTTTCACTTTTAGAAAGAGAAAATTCTACAGAAAGTTGATTAATAAAACCATCTGCCTGATTATTTTGATGGGTACAAAAAGAAACAAAAAGATTAAAGCTCTGATTTCAGTCAAAAGATGAACTGGTGAAGGTCAGTTAACTAAGCCTACTGAGACAAATGTTAACTGATACCTAATACACGAGGAAATTTAAATACAGGAAAAATAATGGGTACATTAATAGAAAAACATATAAGAAGGTTTTTTTAAGAAGAATGCATGGCAACAAATGACCTCATGTATTTGTATTTGGAAAACAATGTATCCAAAACAATCCAATAAATGATTTGGTTTTAACTGTATGGCTGAGGAAAAGGGTGACACAAGGTTTGTAAAGTTTTCTGCTCAAATGGTTGTTTTTTCCTTATCTTTGCAAACTGGAGTAATAAAAGGTTACTTTCTTACATCCAAGGGACAAGCTGTCTGTGGATACCAAAGGCAATAATGTCAGAAAGCATCAAATCAAGATAAACAGAAAACAAAAAGAAAAATATTTATAAATATTCCATGAAAAAAAAACAAACAAACAAACCAGAACTGTTTTTGCTTGGCCCCATTTTTAGGCAGCATATGAGAAAACACATTTTGTTTTCCTATTGAAGACAAGAGATTCTCAAGAAAAAACTACATACAGTGATCTAGAAGCCATGTGTGTGTGTATGCACACGTGTGTATAGACTATAATGTTTATAGAGATTATTTTCTAAGGAGAATTTTATGATAGAGCTTTAGGGGAAAAAACCAAACAAAACTCCCACAAACAAACAAAACAAAACCACAAACAAAAAAAACCAAAAACACAGACAAACAAACAAAACCCCAAACTAAACAAATATGCAGACTCCTGAATATAGATTACAGGAAGGAGTTCAGAGAGCTATGAGGCAGGGATTCCTTTGGGTGTGCTAAGATTAAGCCTTAGCCAGCTTTTGGAAGATACAGGTGATAATACAAATTATTTCACTTTTCTTTTTCTGTATTTTTCTGTTATTCTTGATTGCTCTTGGAGGCTTTGCTTTATGTCTCTTTTTTCTTCTCACAGAGACATACTCATCTGCATAATCAAATAAACTAATTTTTCTGCATGCTGAGTTTCCTATACAACATGAAACTCTCCATTCATACCTCCACATAGTTGCATACATACATGTATCTTTTGCTTGTGAGTGCAGAATACACCAACTAGTACATCAGCTCTGTGAACTGTTTGCATTGATTATTTCTGGATTCATATAAAATACATTTTAGAATTGTTTGCACTTTCTAAAAATATAAAGGTGGAAAGAGATAACAATGCTTTCAGAATGATAAATACTGATTAAACTGGCATAAATTAAAAAGTGAACTTTTGTCCTAATAAAAGAAGTTGTTGTACACACTGATGTGATTAAACTATCTCCAAAGTGCTGATGTCATTGCTTTCTACCAAAAACCCTCCCCAAAGAGAGGGGGGAGGTGCAATTGTTTAGTTAAACATTTTGTACCAGTGGACTGCTGACAGTCTTCCAAATCTCCAGATGACCATCCTACACTTCTCATCAGCCTGGCTTCAAGCATCCTAGAGAGTCAAAGAGATAAACACATGGTTAGGGACTATTTTAAAATAAATTTCCAGTAACTATACATTTATATAAAAATCTTTGGTTCAGAGATATAATATTAACAAGACCAAAAAAAAAAGAAAAGCGGATAAATTCAAAATTAAGTGAATTACTTTGGCTTCAGCTTTTTATAAATGCAGTGAATACCTTACATCTACCAGAATTCTGAAAATAAAAACCCAAACAAATAGACACTGAGGTTAAAAATCCACAAATCATAATGTATGAGCTGGAGTACAAGGAGACACGTTTATTCTAAGTAAAGAATTTATGACATGAGACTGATGTCTAATTAAATTTAAAAAAATAACATAAAGCTTGAAATTGTTCTGCTTAATACTTATCACCCCCTGCACAGTGTATTGTTTAAATATGTTAGGACAGAATATTCTATTAAATATTTATTAGTAAATTCAATCATAGCAAATTATTTCCCCCTCATTCAATGTATAATAGTGCAGCAATCAAGCTTCTTTTGTCTCACAATAATCACTGCATCACCAATCTCTAATTATATATAAAGCCTCTGAAAAATTAGAGAAGCAAAGAAAGAGACACCTCCTTTGGTAACTAGTTCCACTTCATTTCTTCTGAACAATTAAAATACTCATATACATTAACAAGATGGAACATTCTGAGAAACAGGCCTCCAGTAGCAAGGGTTTGAAACTACATTATATGTGTTTGTTTTACTTTGTGGGTGGAAGTAGATTTATTATTTTTTCTTTATGAATAAACTGTGAACATGCTAAAACAGTTCTTAATGTTGTTTATTCTTCCTCAAAAATAACATTGACTGCATGGTTTAGAAAGAATTTCAGGTATCTCTACACATTTAGTTCAATAGAATAAATCTTTTCTAAGATTGTGCTTAACTTCAGAAACCACAAATTTGTTTGGAAGGCAAATTTGCTTAACAGCAGCACAGAGTTTTAGCTCACAAGAGGCTGATTTCTGAAAGCCACAGAGAGAAACAGAAGTTGGTATTTACAGTTCCACTACCAAGCTGGATCGAGGCTTCTCATCATGTGCCAGCAAAAAGTCATGTACACTTTGAGCACCAGGTGCTTTCAGGTGTTGTTGAGATGCCAACACAAGGCCAAACCTAAAGTGGCTACATGCTAGATAAGACCAATAACAACCACAACTACCACCACCACAACAGCAGCAGAAATACCAACTACAACATCAACAATACAATTAGAGTTTTAAAGACAACAACAATAACAATAATGTAATTGTACACCAGGGACCACTAGAATTCATTAAGAAATTTTTACCATGTAATGTACATAATCCTTATCTTAGTAAAAAAGTCTGTGAAAAGAACTCCATTAAAAAATGTTGGTTATGGTTAAGTAAACTGTAAAATATGACACATGTCCCTTGTAAGGTGATTTACTTGCTTCTCTGCTACTTGCTTTTTAATTTGCTCCTTGATTTAGTTCTTCCACTTATGCCTGGTCAAAAGCCGTATTTTAAGTTCCTGAAGGCAAGGAGTGTCTTTTTAGCATCTGTCAGCCAGGGGTCTGGATCTGTATTAGTAGGTGTAACAGTAATTAAAAAAAAAAAAAAAAATCATTTTCTTCAGGATTTAATCTCTGGAGTTGCTCAACATAACCTTGTTCTATCACAAAAGCTGAAGAGCAGAGGATGGGGATTTTCTCATTTCTTTATGTAAGAGTTATTATTCAAGGACAGGATTGTGAAACATTGAAGATATTTCCATTGGTTTGGGCTTAGACGTGAAAGGCAGATGAAAAAGCCAAATATTGCAATGATTGTTTTTTTTCAGCAGTATAAGAAAAATGAGACCTGTTAAAATGATCCCAATTCTTACAGCTTTTCTTCCTTTGGCCATGTAATTTGTCCATCTCCCGTTTCATAATGCTATAACTTCATGCAAAGCAAATTGAGAATAGCAATGAGAAAACTCTGACAGAAAATGAAACAAAGCTCTGGAAAGTCACAGCCAGCATGAGGCACTTTCAAATATTTTAATGTCATTATAGCAGAAGATATCAATGTTTCTGGAAGCTACAGAAAAACTCTTTGTAAACAGAATGTGTTCAGCTCATTTATTACGGTAACTAAATCAATGTCAGGTACTCAGCTAGGAGTTAAGCATATGTTTGCACAGGCAATGAGAAGTAAAAGATATTCAAAGAAGAAAACTAGGTTGATTTAGTCTGAAAGAAATATGGAATATCTCATTGAAAGGTAATTTTCTGCTTTCTGATGAGGGAACCTGAGCTCTGTCTTTGGACTAAGATCTGGAGTGATGTTCCAAATCTCTATTTAAAGTTCCACTTCAGGTTTTTAAATTGACAGTTGTGCTCTGGAATTATCACTCTCTGCTTAATCTGAATTGTAACAGCAGAACAAGGAGTCTGCAGTACTGTGAAATTTGCTCTGTGGCCAGATATACTCAGTACTGCTTTTGAGGGGTTTTTTCCTGACAAACCCAGATTGTGGCTTCAATTTTACAGATTTTTAATATATTTTGTTAATTTTTCAGTGAAAACTATTCAAAAGTTTGAAATAGTGAGGATGTTTTTCATCCAGTATCATTTTTTTGATGAAGAAAGGATGTGGAATAGATAAATGCAATGAGGGGATGAAAGAAAATCTGGTCCACATTATGTCAGGCTCTCTCCATGTATAGAAAATGAGAAAATATTCACAGAGTTGAGGGAACACCATGTTAAGATTTTCTTATTTCCTAGCTTACAAGGGATGGAAGAGTGGTACACATTAAGAAGGAGCAGTTTAGGTATTTTTGCTAACTGAATACAATAATTTTTCTGAGTATTGCAAATAAAAACTCTTCAATGAAGTCTTTCTTCTTTATTATCCTTTTAACCAGAATGGATGTAGGCCCACAAGAAGAACATGGAGTTTAATGTTTCAGATGACCCAACTGGATCCTGAGAGAAAGTTGGAGGCACAAAGAAAAACCTAAAAGGAAAAATTTATTTCCTGTATTTTCAAAACACAAAAACAAAGTCAAGATTTCATTTTGTCACACTATTTGTCAGAAAACTGAAGTTTCTTCACATTCAAGCTTTCTTCTTCTAATTTTATTAGTCAATTGTCTGGGTTACTGCTTGAAATACTGGAGAAATATTTGAAATACTGGAGAACATCTTTTGCATCAACACCTCCGTCTATCAACATTTAGAATAAGAAAGAATAATTTTAAAAAATCAAATGAAAGTACAAAGAAAACTTACATTGTCACTAAATAAGCAAATGACCAGTAACTCAGAAATCTATGACATAGGACTCTGGAAGAGGTCGTAGAACTTGCTGCTTTTATTTCGGTAGTGGCATCTCCCTAATACTGTGTTTGGAAATTAGCTGCATAAGGTACTTGAAGGTCTAAATTTCATTTAATGTGTTGCTCCTTAGCATGGTTTGGGCATGTGCCAACCAGAATAGTCCCACCAGTCCCTGCCTCTCAACCCACTAGTTTGTGGGAGTGGCTCAGGAGATCAGAGCACCCCAGGAGACACAGCAATGCTGTGCCGGGGAGGGCTCAGTCACAGGAGTGGGCTGGACGTGAGCACTTCCAGCCTACCTCAGTACCTGGCAATCTTCCTGTTCATGTTTACTTTGCAAATATTTATTTCCACTCTAGTAACATATTGCTTCTAGCATAATTGCATTTCTACTACTACAAATTTTTAAATCTCTTCAGCTCAACTCTCAACTATGTGATGGAAAATGCCAGCAAATACTCACTTCCACTCACATCTATATAGTATTCCCATTCTAATCAACTGTCTCGGGCAACTGTGACTTCAAACATTTCTTTTTTCTTATTTTCTCAACTGATCGAAGAATTCATAATGTATAAATGCTCTGCACAAAATCTTTGAGACTATATGAATTCAAGTCATAAAAAGTCATGGGTGAATTCATAGAATCATAGAATCAGATGGGTTGGAAAGGACCTCTGAGATAATCAAGTCCAGCCCTTAATCCACTACCACCGTGGTTACTAGTCATAAAAAGGTTCAAATCATAAAAAATCCTGTGAATTTCCTGGATCCGTAAAAGGTCTCAAGGAGAACTCCAACATCACACCTTAAAAAATAGGAGTTATTGTTGCAAATCTTATTCATAATAAACAATTATGACATTGTTTTCAATCAGCGTCCACTTCAATCTCTCGAATAATTTTCCATCTTTTAAGACTGACTAGAGGGTTTATGTTTTTTTAAATAATTTTTAAATACGGTTTTGGAACAAAGATAAAGAATTACCCTAAAATAAAATTTTATTCGGAAGTGGAGAAGCCTTCCATGAGTGACTAAGTGCCTTTATTCAGTTCAAGGGTGAAGTATAAGACATTAAAACTCTAGGAGGTCAACACTGCAGTTGTGTTCACACAGACTTATTGAGCCTCAGGCAACACACTGTTGTTATAGACACTTTCAACCCTGCTCAGTTTGTGTTTTGTTTAGTTAATTTAACAGATGTGCATAGCTTGCAATCATGATTTTGTATCTATTTTACTTTTTAATAGTCTGGAGAGAACATAAATGATGGTGGGTCACTCCATCCTTAGGCAAGTTAGATAAAAATTTGATTATGTGAAAAAGTGGCATTTCTTCTACTGGCAAACCCAAAATTACAAATGTTCCTTCTCTTTTTCTTCTTCTTCTGCCCCTTTCAAAACTATATAAAGTCCAGGAAAATATTGGCTTTTTTTAAAATGTGTTTCAGATTTTAAACCATTCTCATATTTTTGCAAGAAAGGAAAATCAAAACTACTCTTTTTTTACTGAGCAGCTCTCCACGTAAGCAGAGGATGCTCATTCTTATTAGTGTTCAAACACTGTTAAAGCACAGAGATGGGTTTCCTGCAGAAATGAATCACTACATGTTTTTTCTTCAGACAAGGCCAAGCCTTGTCAGTATTTGTTAGTTACCCTCATTGGGATGCTGTATATTTTTAGTATCGTTCTAGTAAAAACCAGTACTTATCTCCAAGGCATATTTTTGTCAGGGTATTCTTATTATTGGAACCTGACTATTCCAGTGGTCTTCTATCCTCTGGCTGCAAAGTATCTAACTGTTTGTTTTAAAACCAGCAAGACCACCTTCCCCTATCTGAAAACCTTTGACACTCCAAATATATTTGTGAAGCTTCAAAGCATTGAAGTAAATGCAAAGTGAATATAAAAAAATCCATCTCATGAAATTTCTTTTTGACATATACAAGGGACATCAAATATTCAAAAAGCAAGAAAGCAAAATAAATCAACATCATAATATAAAATGATGGTTTATGTCATTTAACAGAAATATAGGAGCAATGCAGTATCTGTCCATAAAACCATCAGTGGGCATTAAAGGAATGTGTTTCCTTGGAAATGCCTTTCTATTGATCTAAATGTCAGTGTGGTTGTTAATGACTAAATCATTTAATCCTTAAATTTTTCACTAAAACATATGCCGTCTCTTAGACATGCAACATACACCGGAGAACCTCTTTACTAAATCAGGAACTGGTAACTAATGACTAAACCAAATTAAAATTGTGTAAAAAGAGGAACAAAACCCAGAGTGCACGGCAGTTCCATAGTTTGTCCTTCCTCCCTGATCTATGTCCTCATTTGCCTAAACATTTGTTTAACTCACCAGAAGTTTGAGGTGGGAGGAGAGTTGCTGTTGAGGCCAAACTGGCTGGACACGGAAGCACCCATCCATCCTGACAGCTCTGACCACAGCCTGCCCCCAGCAGCTCTGCCTCACCGTGCTCCCTGTGTCCAAAACACAACTTCATGCTGGGAACTGTGACCAAAATTAACTAACTGCACCCTTGCCAAAACCATCACAGTCCTTTAACTGCCCATCTCTCAGAACACTTTGACTGTAACTAAATACAACCTTTATTCTATCAACTAAATCAATAATGAAAACAGTAAGTAGAACATAGTTCATCCCAGACTTGTCCGAGACATCTCTTGAAATATTCCTCTAGTCTGATGCTGCAATGCTACTAAACACTCGGCTAGGTTTTTTAATCACTTGCACATAATTCTAAATAGGTTGCAGTTTGGTCTTGAGGACACAATATAAGACAGTATCAAAGAATTTGCTGATATACCTCATCTGTTGTTCCACTAACCAGGAGATCAAGTTTGATGGCTCCTAAACTTACAGATCCATGTTGTTCTGGTATTCCTGAAGGTTTAAAAAGGTAAATTGGCTTATGATCTACTAGAAAGTTCTGAAGCCCCAAGCCCTCTTTTATTTTATTTATTGTTCTGAAGGCCACCTGGACATTCGTCATTCTTTAAGTGTTCTCAAGGGTAATAGGTTAGGTTTTTAATGCCTTCTGGGACTGACGCTCCATACAATCAACCTAAACTAAACTGTTCTTGTCTCTCATACTCTCTTTTTTACACATATACTAAGTTTCAGGCCTTAATTTAATTTATTTGCTTGTTTATATAAACTAAAAGATAGAAAGTTATGAATATTTCTGCCTTCTCTATGAAATACCAATTTTTTTTTTCCAACCCAGTCACATGATGGAACTCCCATTTCTACTTTTACATTTTTATGGAAATTTTCTGCATCTATTTTTGTTATCTACAAATCCATTTTTCATATTGTCCATTTTCAGTTTAGTCCTACATGATGACTTGGTTTCCAGTGGTGGGGTTTTTTTGTTTTCCATATATTTGTTTTGATTGTGAACCTTTTCTTCTACTTTTTGTAATATGTTCTTTCATATACTTGAAAAGTTTTGGTAAAACCATTGGCTTTCCTTTCTCTTTTATGCCTCCGAATGTCTTAGAATATGCAGCTTGGTTTTCTGCCTTTAATACCACATATTAAAGATGCAAATTCACATTTTGTTCTTCAGATTGTCTTCCCCAAAGATCCTCTCTAATAATCCTTGTGCATGCTGAATTCTGTTCTTTCCTTTTCCTGCTTTCATTCTTTCCTATTATTTTAGTTACAAATGTTCTAACTTCATGGTCACTTTCCTATTCTTAGACATTCTCTGAGGTTTTGGAAGTAATTAGATTTAATGTTGAGAAGTTAACCTGTTACAGGTAGATAGAGAAATTTCATCAGTTTGAGAGTGTGCCCTTGTAAATTTGATGGAGTATTACTTTCCACAAATGGGTTAGTTAAAATGTCCTAGCAGCACTGCTGGAAATGTATCTCTTTCTACTCCTCCAGCTGACAAATGGATTGCTAAGTTTGGTTCAAAACTGTCAGGGATGCTTCTTTTACTGGAATTTGTACAGTATAATGCAACAAATTGAAGTTGATATTCTGCATGGAACTTTCACCCAGAAAATTACAGAGCTAGCAGCACATCTCTAAATAGTTCAGAGAGAAAGAAAGACATGTTGGGAAGAATAGGAGAAAAATGTTTCCCCCTGAAAATGTAGCTGCTCAGCTTTCTGATTGGAGAAGTGCTTAGTGCAAGATCTGACATTAATCAAGCAAGTGTACCTATCTGTGCATTGCTTATATAATCATTACCACGGTATATTGCATCAGCTGCTTGAAGGTACGAAACAGATGCAAATGCATAAAATATATGCACATTTATTTGCCATTCTTAAAGTATGCATTTGGATTAGATCCAGTAAGGTGCACAACACTTAATTCTTGCTGACATCAGATGCGAGTCCAAATAATGCTTAAAGTCGTTTGAGCCCAATTCTCTTTTACTTTTGTCCTTTCCATTACTAATAACCACCTAAAAGCCGATAAGCCATCATGAACTAAAGTAGTATCTACTCCTCTCAGGGTTATATTGTCATGAGTACATGTGGCAGAACAAATACTTGGCAGTGCGGGGTCAGCTGTATAATGGGTGTATTCCATGGGCATTACTTACGTTTCTCAGTTCATGTTGCATGATTAAGTGTGGAAAAAAAATCACTTTGGATATTTTTACAAAGCTAGGCATTGCAAATGGTACATTTCACTTGGGTTTTGCCCTGATCCCAGTCACTTGATATACCCTACCTTCCTGCTGGGTATTCTCTATTTCTGAACCAACAGAAACAGAGCTCAAGCTTTTTTCCTGATAAACAGGTCTTCACAAGTGGATCTTGGTAAGTCCGAAGCATACGGTCTTATTGAGGCTGTTTATAAGTCTTTAATAAATAGCAAACATATTTATGAAGCTTACCATATTCCTACTTTTGACCTGTCACATTCTCTATTTTACTTCTCATTTCTCTCTCTACATCAGAGACAACATCCAAATAACTGTAGCTGTACTCTAAAACCAAGTTTACAGTTGAAGTCTGTATCTTCATAGGAAACAGCTTCTTACCTTTGAAAATCAGAAAGACAATTTCATGAACCTATATTTAGTTACTCCTATCTGTGAAAATCTGTTGTTAAGTTTATGCCTTAAAACAAAGATAATCCATCCTCCCTAATTATTAGGCTGAGAAACATGAAATGCAGAGGTCATATGCCCCACCCAAGACAGATTTTTCTGATTTAAAACAACTGGTAGAAATTTAGCTTGATGACTGATAATATATTTTCAAGATAACACTTTATCAAAGCATGACAGCAGCTGTGAAATCTCAGAGTTTTTCCTCTCTCCTCTATGACACCTTGATAAGGCAATTATAGCATAATTACCTTAACAAGTGGCATTACAGGAAATTATTGTCATTCTCCTGTTAAAATAACACATAATCATCAGCAAGTGTATTCTAGAATTCCCAATCAGCGTCTGATTAGCTGGAGCTAACTCAGAAAAAAGAGTGTAATAGGTGGGCAATAACTGACAAGTTTCTAGAAAAGGGTAAAACATACCTGTATATAAATATATATATAGGTATTTAGACTATACTATTTAGACTTCTTTGAGGTGGCTGTTTACCTAATCACTTGTAAAACAGCTCTCTTCACATCTTTTATTGTTATTATTATTTTGCATGTAGGAAGAAAACCCTAAAGATTATCTAAAAATACTCAGGTAAATAACCAGTTTAATTTAGAAATAAATGTCTTATTCATATTTAAATGGTCATACTTGTGAACCTGGTTAAATTTCTCTACATTTCCTCCAGCTTTCTGCTTTATCCTGTCAATTCCTTCAAGGTCAATAGCACCTTGCCATTTATATCATTATGGTCTATGACACCAGTTCCAGTTTCATGTTACTTTCATAAAACTGGGTTATAGAACCTGCTTGTGTCTTAGATCCTCAGTTGTCTTCTCAGGTACAACTCTATTGTAGTAGTGGACCACACTCTGAAAGATCATTAAAAATCGGGTTTATACCTATCATGTCCCAAGCTCTGTCTACAAAGATGATGCAAAATAACCTTAACCATTACGTGTTCTAATTCTACTAATCATAAAATTCGATTACTCTTCAATGTGCAGAAATAATTTTCTTCGATGTTACACACTTTCTTGTTTTAGTAAGAAAATCTTCACCCAAATCCCAATAGCAAATCTCACACCATGATGATATATAATATGTAATGTTATAAATGCTTGTTCTCTAGAAGCCAGCTAAAGGTCTCAGACTCTGAACAGGTGTAATTCAGAATTAATCTCCATACTTTAACTGTAATCAAGACGAGGAAAATAGGAGGGCATAGCACACATAACACCAGCATGAATTTATTCAAATAGCTACATAGCTCATGTTTCAATGTAAATCTGTTAATGCACTCACACATATGGAAAAATGAAGTAGATATCTGCCTTCAAAGGCACCCAAAGGTTTTGTTAAGAATCTCCTCAGTCAAGGACTGCATACCTAACTGCTAGGCTTGCTGATTTCACAATGTTAGAATGACTCCACCTGCAGTACTCATTGCAAAATCAAACCTATGGGGTTGGATTTTGCACAAAAGATCTGCCAGACGAAGAGATAGTTTATTTTTTTCACTCACTATCTTACTGGTAAAGTGTTCATTTAGGATAAGTAATAGTAATCATGGTTAAACACCAGACAATGGAACTATTGGGAGACTATCAGCAACAGTGTGGCCAGGAAAACCAGAGCAGTGATCGTCCACCTCTACTCAGCACTGACAAGGCTGTACCTGAAATCCTGGGTTCATTTTTGGGCTCCTCACTACGAGGACACTGAGGCGCTGGAGCGTGTCCAGAGTAGGGCAACTGAGCTGTTGAAGAGTTTGGAATATAAGGAGCAGTTGAAGATGATGTGTTTGTTTAGTCTGGAATAAAAAAGGCTCAGGGGAGACCTTGTCTCTCTCTACAACTACCTGACAGGACGCTGTGAGAGGTGGGGATCAACCTCTCCTCCCAGGCATCTAGGGATGAACAACGGGGAATGGCCTCATGGTGTGCCAAGAAGGTTCAGATTGGATATTAGCAAAAATTCCTTCACTGATAGAGTGGCTTGAATCGGCTTCCCAGGGAAGTGGTGGAGTCACCATTGTTGGAAGTGTTCAAAAAACACATTGATGTCGCGTTTTGTGATATGGTTTAGTGGGAATGATGGCATTTGGTCAAAGGTTGGAGTGAGTGATCTAGGATATCTTTTCCAACCTAAATGATTCTAAGGCTCAAACTCTCTTCTTGACACTTGTCCATTTTGACTTTAGATATCTGAGTACTCAGTGGGATGAAACTGTGCAAATCTACCAGCATCTCTAGGTTATCATTGTGTGTTACAGGCTCCACTTTGACAAACTGAGTGTTTTGCTATCTGATATATTGGTTCTCCTATTACTCTGCTTGTATGTACAAATCCTTTCCTGCATCACTTACTGTTTTGCACACATGCAAATACTGTGAGAGGGAATTATATTTTACATTAGGGTCTTGACAAGGACAGGCACTGAAGAGTTTTAGAGCTGAGGTTTGGATTTGTCTCACATTTACTTGCCAGTGAAATGATATTTAATTCGAGTCACATTAAAATTTGATGTGAGGTCAGTGGAGACAGGCAGGCACCTCTCTGAGACATCTGCATTGTGATGAGATGAACTATTAAATGGCTAAACTTAAGCAAGAACAGGTGCATCCTATCATGTAATTTTTCTTTTCCCCCTGCCCTGTCACTGACTTATACTATAGGGGAAAAGATCCTCTCTCAAGAGAGAAAGTGAAACCCAGGAGATGGGTCATTGTCTTCCATCTCAGGAAACATTATGTTTATTCCTGTGCCACAGAGCACTGACTGTGAGAAATGACTGAGAAAATATTGCCTGCATATTTCTGTGAGTATGGACCAAAGTGTTTGCAAAGGTACCAAGCAAAACCATACTTAAAGAAGAAAAGTAAATGCTATTTCTTTTTTAAAGAATCTGATATATAATTCAATGTCAAAGGTGTTACTCAATAAAAGATACTATAATTTTAAGTTTGAAAATACAGATTCAAATATTCAGTAGCAGGCAGAATTATTTCAAGTGCTCCTCAACAGTAGAGCCTAAAAATCATTCTCCTTAAAACAGTGTTTTAACTGTCAGTTTGAAAAAGGAAACAAAAGGAGAATGCTCCCCAAACTAGTGAGTCAAGTTTTCTTATTAAATGTGAATGTAGGGCCTGGCAGTGCTTCTGAATTTACTCTTGTAAGAGATTTTTATTTTTTTTTAAATGGGGATTGCTTGCCACTTTGCTCTTGTCAAAATAAACATCAAAGTGTAAAAGGACAAACTGTCATGTTTAGAATAAAGAATGTAACTGTTCATGCATATGTGGGTAACTGTGTGAACAAAAGTGCAGCTGGTGAGAAATGAAGCAAAACTGATAGTGCCTTTGGAAGCTCCAAGTGAAAAATCTATTAAATATAATCCAAGGTCATAGTTTTCAATGCAGAGAGGAAATGAAACCAATACAAAAAAGAACTTCATTTGCCATAAAGCACCCTGTATTTAGAATGAATGAGCCTTTAAATAAAAGCTGCTACAACTAATTGCTAGTTAGAAGCCTTTACTATCTCCATTTTTAATAACTTTCTGTTATATTTTTTAGGCAAATATGAAAAAAATAATTTTCATAGAGAACAATCTTTTGATTTCTTCCAAATTTTCCAACCCATCCATTTTCTCCTAGAAAAAGCTGATTAAAGATTCCTAGACTGAAAACTATAAGATTTGCCTATTTTGTTTGCATGGCAAGGGAAGATGAAATCCTGTAAGATTTTACTCAGCATAAAGTTTATTTCCACTTGCACAAAGGGGTTTTTATGGTCATTTCTCTGACAACCTAAATTAGCTTGCATTAATAACTTTACACTGTATGCTATTTCAAAGGAGCACATAAAAGGGATTTTGAGAAAGGGTCTTGTTATTCTAGTGCAATTCTCTAATGGGAATACACTGGACAGAAATGCTTTGTGTGTTTCCAGATAACTGATGCTACTGACTCCCAAACATGCTCTTTCAAATAAAGGCAAAATACCTGGCTGCACAGTGCTGGATGAGGTTAAATTACTGTCTAAGCCTCAAATGTTATAAAACATATTAATTATTAAAAAATTAATTTACTAAATAGTCATAATCAAGCAATTAAAAATGGATGCCTCCCTTCTGTTCTCATTTCCCAGCTCTCTCTTCCAAAGCAAATGGCAGCACTAACTGAGGAAAAATTCTACCTGAATGCGAAGTGGATATTTTACAGCGTTAAGTGGTGCTCATGTCAAAATAAACTGGAAAGTCAGAAAGGACAATGAAAGAAGGCATCTCTGCTGTGATAAAACATGACGAATAAAATAAAGGTAAGGTTGCTACACAAGTTATTAAATGCTTAATCAGCATTCTATCCTGTGTTTGATCTCTGAATACATGTATATTATCCATACTGTTCAGTAACGTAAGTTCTTTTTCACAAATTATTAAAGAGCCCCAAGCACTTTAAACATGGAATCAAGGTGAATTATCTACCCAGTGAATTTCTCTCGCCTAGCCTGCTCTTTCTTGCTCTTTTAACTTAGATTCTACATTTTCAAAATACAGGAGTTCCTCCTGCTAACGTTTTCCATCCACCACTCAGTAAACCTTTATACACATGCCAACATTCTGGCACATAGTTCTATTTGTAATAGACTTCACAAAACTACTCATATGTTAAAAACAGAATCCACAGTGAAGGATTTTCACTGAACAAAAAAAAGATACCACATTGACAGACTGTATTTGCATCATCCCTACACCAGCGGCCTTATTTTAAGGATTCCTCTTTTTATCTTAACTCTGGCTGAGCAGAGCTATTGATTTCAAAAACTATCTTTGTGCAAATGACAGCAGAAGTCCACCATTCCTGGGATCTTTCATTCAACCTGCATTGCAACTCTCTTTTTAAATGCATTTCAGTTTCAGCTTAATACGAACATTAAATGAACTCCACCTTTCAGGTCTTTGCAACATTAGATGAATCTGAGATAGTCTAAAGCCTTTCCCTAGATTTGTGCTTAATCTTTGTATTGTGTTTAAAAATAGCTACGATTTTTTTTTTCATTTTATGTTCCATCAATATATCTCTTAAAATCACACTTGTGCTTGAATATATAAAGAAAAAGACAGTCTTCCTGTTGAACATCTTATCCATAAATATTATCCTTTTAAACAAATAGCAGTCTGGTCTATGATTGAAGGCTCATAACCCTTCTTTTTCACTCATGACCAAGTTGCCTTTTATGTGCTTTATCCAGTGCTATTGCAAGGCAATGGCAAAGCTGTTTAACATTATTGTTGCAAGATCAGAGCTCAGACCTCTAGAATAAATTTTCTTCTTATATATGGAGTGGGTGAAATAAAAGGCAGTTTTAAAGACCAAATTACATTTCAGAGAGCTTTTCTTTCAAACTCAACCAACAAATGAAATGTCATGTGTCAGTTCATCAGTGTTTGAAATGGACTACTAATACGGATTCCCACATTTAGAGGTAGATTTTGTAAAGCAAGATTTAGACCTTCAAAAATAACTATATATGCGCTTCATAAATTACTGAAACCTTATGTAAAGGAGATTCTGATCAGTAAAAAAGCTATCACAGCATTACAGTGAAGACCCTAAATGGGTAATATTTTCCCAAGCAAGACCCAGGAGCTTCAGCTAAGACTGGAGTCTAACCCCAATATCACAGTTTATGCCAGTTATTTTTAACTTCAGAAAGAGGTATGAGAACTCTCTGAAAGACAGAATCCTTAGTCAAAGCACATTGCTAACTGAAATTATAAACAGGTGATGAAAATTAACAATTAGCTTCTGTAAAGAATTGTCTGGAGTGTTCACATTACAGATCCCAATTCCTGTTCATTGCAAGCTGTTAGCAAATTACATGGGTTTTTTTATCTATTCAGAAATAAAATTTTATCATGGATAGGATGGTGAGGGATCCTCATATCTTAACTAAGCAAGGCCAGATTTTAACAATTAGTATGAAATAAACAGACTTTCAAGAACACTTAGAATGTATTGCTGCAATCTCTTTCCTTTTTAGTTGAACCTAAGACTTCTAAAATTTTGCCAATTTTATTATAAGAATTCAGTACTTATTGGTTCACAAAATAGAAGTTGCTGGAGGTTTTTTATTATTTCTTTAGTTTGATCTGAGTTTATAAACAGTTTCATTGATAACTTTGTATAAATGTCAAGCTTTGTATTTGACATGTTCTGAACATATATGCAGGTAAATAAAAGGAGGAATTGTGATTCAGAAGATAATAAATGCTTCAAAATCTTTTGGGGATATAAGGAAAATTGACCTCTATTTAAAACCAGATGCATGGGGAAAATAATTACATTTTATATAGAAACAATGCTGAAGGACTAACCAATGCAAATGTAATGGATGGTGCCAATCCACTGTTGACATTTTGGATGTTGACAGTGTTAGAGAAGAACTACAGGAGGAAATCAATTGATATTCTGCAAAACCTGTTGTTTTCTTCCTGGCCCTGGAACTGCAGGTACAATTAGTGACATGAAGTTTCACAGTAGCAGTGCAATCCTTGACTGAGAAGAACATGTTTGGATGTTATCACCTTCATTTCCCTTTTAGACTAACTAAGGAATAGTGGTGATCCAATTAAGATCTTGATCACTCTTTCAGGACTGTAATTCAGTACACAGACTTAGTCCTATGGTCGTGAGGAAACACCCAAATTAGAGACTTAGAAGTGCTTCATGATCAAGTTAAGTATGGCCAGTTTCCACTAGAAACTCTATATTCAGTTTTCCTGACTATTAAATAATTTTCTGTCTATTAATAAATCCTTGTCTATTGTCTTCTAAATTATTTGGGGAAATTCTCCTTTACTGTGTGACTAGGCACTTGCTATAATATAATTACAGTATAAGGGCAACAAATACTATAACTGTACAAACTCTTGCAAACTATACAACATGCAGGAAATTACTCTTTTGAGAAATCTTAACAGCTATAAATTTTGTTCGGCTCAAATGCAGCTCAAATTGACCATATGCACCATATGCAAACTGATGAAATTGCATCTGTATGCAAAGTGAAATCCTGCTGAATAGTTTGGAATTAGTTGAAAAGGCAGACTTGAGAAATGACAACTATTGTTGTCATAGATTAAACAGCTTTTATTCCTGAGCATGAAGTTGTGTGGTATGGAACATTCCTTTGGTCAGCTGGGGTCAGCAGTCCTGGCAGTGTCCTTTCCCAACTTCTGGTGCACCCCCAGCCTACTCACTGGAACTGCAGAATGAGCAGCAGAAATGGCCTTGGCACTGTGTGAGCTCTGCTCTGTAATGGCTAAAAATCCATGAGTTATCAACACAGTTTTGGTTACAAGTCCAAAGCACAGAACCATGAAGCCACTATGAAGAAAATTAACTCTGTCCCAGACCTACTACCAGTATTAAACCTTATTCAAAAAGCAACATTAGTTCCTTTCTTGAAGTCTGATATGCAGCTGTAGTTTTCTGTTATAAAAAAAAAAAAAAAAAAGTAGGGACTTTGACTATTTGCAAACAGTTTGTACATAAGCTGTCTGAAAACCTGGACAATTTTGATGACAAAAAACAGATTTTCTTTTCAAGCTTTCATACAGCATCTTCAGCTTCCATTAAGATACACTGTAAAGAAATGAGACAAGAGGACCCGCAGAAAAAGTCAGTGGTCTGTAGACAAAGTATAACCCATTAATTCCCAATTCATGGAGATGACATATCCTCTTGGCATTGCAGGAACTGCAGTGCTTTACACCTTTTTCTCAAAATTACATGAAGTTATATATTAATGTAATTTTTGTTCACTCGTTCATTTTGAACAGACAACAGAGATGGACAGATAATGAAATTGTTTAGAATGTGGAGTGTTGGTCCCTAGACCAGATGAATTCTCTGCCTCAGAGTCACAATGGCTCATTAGACACCACAGACTCCATTGAATAAATTGGCTGGATGTCCAGTGATTGTAATGGGAGGTTGGACCTTTTGTTCACTTATAGAGAGACCTAAATTGTTGTGCATTAAGTGTAAAGAGTCCCACATACAGATTCTAGGATGTAACTCATTTTACCCTAAAGAAAACTTCAATCCAAATCTAGCAAAACAATGCTCTGAAGTGATGGATTTTCTGTTTTGACTATAAAATGAACCTAGGTGATGGTTAGCTCAGATAACCATCTCTACAAGACAAATTTTTCCCTGACTGATTAGCCTGAAATTTAAATTGAGATTTTTAAACCATTTGTTGTTTGTTCAACTATTCTTACCCATCTTAGTATATTTTTGAGTGGGGACTGCTCAAGTTCTGATTTATAAACTCCACAAGAGGTTGAAATTGTCCAGATAAATTCTGCTTTTGGTCTCCAGGGAAACAGCAGTTTCCCAAAATGGCTATGTGACATCCTTAACAAGTGTATCAAACCACTGGTCATGTTTCATATTATGTACAGCCTCTAAGCAGACCACACAAAAAAACCCAATTTGAAATAATTTCAGTCTCCTGTGAGGCAGATTTATGATTTTATAATACAAAATTCTCTACTTAAATTTTTACACCATTATATCTATCCTGAAGTCTCTGTTAGAAGAGGAAGATATACTGTATGCAATGTTTTAATCATTGAAAAAATTTTCTCTGTATATAAAATTGCAGAAATCCACTTCCTTCACAACTCTGTTCCATATTATTTGCCTAATACCCCTACTGTTTGGGATAATATTTTGACTAATAGGTTGTGATGTTCATTTTTCTCTGCTGTTGTCTACTAAAACAGTCTATCTGTAAGCTGCTTCTAAAATGTATTTTATGATTTTTTTATGCTGCAAAAGATTATTTCTTCTCCAGGAATCCTCTCATTAGATCCTTAGATTAGGTTAAGAGAAAGAACCAGGGGCTCCTGATATCAGTATCAGGGGCTCCTGATATCAAATCCCTCAATGCGACTCAAACTTTTCAAATTTTTTAGTTGTTAGTTACTAGTTACAGCCATACAGTTATGATTAAGCAATGGCATTATGAACTTTGTATGCTTGGCTAATCCTTTGTTTCATGGAAAAGGGAAGACAATCCCAAGATGAATGGGCTGTCTGGGCAATAGCCTCTAGGAGTGAAGTCAGCAGAGCTGAGCAATAACTGGGGGAAGCCAATTCTGCAGTGGGAGATCATGACCACCAACTCATGGGCCACCTACTCAAAATGGATCCCAGGCTCAAAAGGGGGGAAGAAACGTGCATCTGGACCAATTAGCATGAGACTTGAGAGATATAACTAGCAAATACAGCACTGAGTACTAATTAATTTTAAAAGTTATGTAATTTGTAACCAAGGAACGCTGATGCCTTTGTTTTTCGATGTGTATAAATCGTGTAAAGTTTTGATGACCAGGGAGCCAGCCTTTTGGGGGTTACCACCTGGCCCTCTACTTTGCACAAACTAGAATAAAAAACTGAAATACTTTGCTGCTTTTGGGACGTTCCTCCTGATGACCACTACAGCAAGGTACTTCCCATAATGCAGACACAAGATTGATCTTTGTGGGCCACAGTGGTGGAATCACAGAAAATATAGTCATGATGGAGGACAATGTATTGAAAAATTAAGCAGTACAGCTGCAGCTTTAGGTAAAACTGGTGGCTTAAGGTGACCACCATTTCTTTTAGTGCATTCTGAAAGCAAATATATTGTTTATGTTCTTCTGTAGATATTGTGTAATGTTAGGGGTGGGTGGGTATACGGACACACACACATGCACAACTCACTACATCAACATGCAAATGTAAACCAGCCTTCATACAGACAATGAATAATGATGCAGTTTAATGTCAATATTATTAAGGTTATTGTGTTCTCAATAGCTTATGCTTGCTAAAATATGAACTTGAACACATTATTCACTTTTCCACTGCCAAGTGCTATTATTATCGCCGTATTAGTTTGATTATAAACATGGTGCATTTATAATAAGTTGTTTTGTTCATTATTTCTTTTTCTTACTCCCTAATTGTATTACAGGAGAATTTCAAGGATTATGTGGAAAATCTAATGTGAATATATCTATAAAATGTGTGACGCTTATCCAGTTATAGCTAGGGAAAGACAGTTATTCCATTCTTTATTGACCTCTAAGCTGGTAAAGTCCCTTGTTGATCTCAAAGTTGGCTGTAGTAGTTCCACTTCAGTACTGGAGTTTATACAGGAAAGAGAACCCTTTCCAGACTGGGATGTCAAATTCACTACTTACAAAAGGACAGATAATAGATGATCAGTGAGTGTTAGGACTCACATCAGAAACGGATCTTGTCACAACTTGTGGATAGTCCACTGTCATGACGTATGGATAAGAATGCAAACAAGATCCACAAAGAGAAAATAGGTTTGCTGTCATACTTCTAGTCAAGCAAGTTAAACAGGCAAGATATAGGTAAGTATATTCTGACAGTTTAACAAAACTAATGAAAGAGTTTAAGTCAACTGGCCTTTTTTAAACAACACTTACATGTTTTTCCGAAATAACTCTTTTCAGGAAAAAATGGTAGTTACAGTTCATGGGTTACATTCTTCTCAGATTCAAATCTGCTGACACCAGTGGAATTATGTTACATTTAACTCTTTAGATTAATTATAAGCTTAACAGTAAACTACAATTTTCAGTGAGCTATGCTGCAATAAATTATGGAATTAAAATCCTTTACAAAATAACTGTATTTCTTTACATATGGGGAAACAATCATGTTTATTTAATCTCTGACTCTGAGAAGAAAAGTTTGCTTTAGAAACTCAATTCTTGTTGTATTATTGTCTTTTTTTTAGTTATTGAAAGCCTGCAACACATTTTTAATACAGTTCATTAATTTTCAAAGTCTGCAGGTTAGAAGGAAGCAAATTTCTATAATCACACAGGCAACACTATTAGAATTTTTTACTTTTGCTGATTTCAGCATGCTTAAAACCACACAACACAGCCCTAAGCAAAAAATGTACCATCTAGCAGAAAAAGGACAAATTATTATTTTTTCCAACTATGAATTTTCTGTTTCCATGGCTGAAGCTCAAATGATTAATAGTAACACTCCTTTTTTCTTGTAGCTTTAACCTAAAGTCAGAGTTAACAATTTATGTGTAACACAGGATTGTTCTAAGGAATTTCACAAACTTTTATATGGAGCTATTAATGCACAGAACACTGAAGTCACTATTTCACAGGTAAAGATATAATACTTGTGAGGATTTTTTTTTTAATAAAGTATCAATGCTGCAATTCAAAGTACATGGGTGAAAACAGCCATTTAATCACGATTTCTTTAAGCATGTCTACCACTTCCACAACTGTTCTAATGAACTTAGGAAACCTGGCACGTATTCTTGATTTGACATATTCTTGACATATATATGGTAAGTATGACACTTACCTTTAAATACTTATGGTTTCTGAGTGTAAAAAAAAAAAAAAAAAGGAAACTCTAAAACTAAAATTCCCAAGCTGGCTCCATCCTTCTCACTGTGAATACAGTGAGGGACCAGGGCTGAGACACAGGTTGCTTTAATTCCTGCAACATGTGGGAGCCAGTCACACTGATCTTTCTGCATTTGTATGGATAGGAAGACTAAGGACCAAGTGGATGTCTCCCTGTAAGTGCATTTGGAGGGGAGTTGGCTGCCCTGCAGTGACACAGACCCTCAAGGAAGCTGACAGGACTCCCGAGGCTCCTCCTGGCCCTTGGTAATGATGTGAAAATCTCCACTGATGATGAGTGCACTTGCCTTGGGGGTCAAAAGAGGAAGGTAAGGATGACCATAACAGTGGGAAAAGGAGTAGAACATAAAAAGCATGTGGTTTACAATATTTACTTTATTATTGTTTATTAATGTTTATTATTATCACTTTATTGATATTACTTCATTATTGTTCCTTTTTCTGTTGCAACTTGATTGATTGACCAGTTGCTTAAGATATAAGTTATAATAAATAAATTCTGGAATTTAGATATAGGTGTACTTCCTCTTTGACCATTTTGATTTTGAGCCTAACACGTTGTCATGTGAAATATCCTTCTTTATTTTAATTGCACATTGAAACCTTCTAAGTCATGTCTATAATCCTCAGAATGCAGCACACATTGACTATTTTTTCACCATTTACCTTGGTTTCTATATCATATCATTCAAGTAATTATTTCTGATAGGATGTTTTTCCTTCCTTCACCATGGAAACATTTTCAGAGGTAACATTGCTGCAGGAATGCTGATGGTCATTTAAAGAAATACATGAGCTAAATACACAAAAATAACTGTAAGTTATCTTCTCATCCTTGAGAAGACAAAAGGCAAAATAGTTATCATTTGTTCATTAATAACATTTGGATAACAAATCAGAAATTCCACTGATGCTGATATTTCACAGGATAATATGATGCCAATTGCAAAAGAAATAGCATCATGCACTGTGTTTGAGACATTGAGCTCACAGCAGGACTAGGGGAATGACACCAGATCCTAATTAATGTATTGCAATTGTAATAAGCCGTTGATAACTGAAATTCCTTTAGTTCCTTGTCAGTGTACCCAGCTTGAGGGAGAGAAGCTCAGATCTGAACCTGCAGAGAAAAATCTTTTCCTGCTTGAACATTGTTCTTTGTAGGAAGCTCTTAGTATTTACACTTTTTATACAGATTTGTTTTGTTTTGTTTTGCTTTGCTTGCAGCTAAAAGTGGTGCTCAGTTGGGATTATTCCTTATTCAGCTTGTTAAAATCTACAGTGAACATTCAGAAAGGGTATCCAAACTCTCAGTTAAGAGAAAAATTTCCCCAGGCTGTTTTTGGGTTTGGGAGTTTATTTTTTTCTCAGTCTCACATAACAGATCCATAATCTTTTTCATTGCAAGACAGAGAAAATATAATTTACATTTGTATTGTCTTTCTGTGGATGACATTTTCTATGTATTCTGCAGTTTATGCCAATCATGTTCATTTCTCTGATGAGTATGTAAAGCATCTAGGATTTGAGTCTTAAAAAGAGTTTAATTTTTCTTTTAGTTACACTTTTTCAATAAAAACAGAAATTAACCTTGTTGATGTAGGGATCTTTTATGCGCAATACACTAAAGAGCATCATGTGAAGATTTTCGTGTTCACCATGAAAACTTATAATTTATTAGCTGTTTTTCAGCATCCATGACTAGAATTGCTGTAGTTTAAAAGACAGTATTCCATTTTTTTTTTGAGGGAATTATGGTTTTAATATTTAACCTATGGTAAGCAATGTATAGCCTCAGACTTCTGTGTCCATAGGAAGTGGAGCTCATCTTGTTACACTGATCTGCTCATGCAGAATCAATTATCTGTGAAGAGCAAAAAGAAGGGAAGATATTTGATGCTGAGCATGTGTAAGTTTATGAGGTCATTTGACCTCTCGGTTAAGGCAGGTAAGGCTAACATACCTTTAGATAAAATCCAAACTTTATTGTCTATCACAACTTTCCAACTAAAAACTATCTATTCCTTGAGGTACACAGTGGTTCAGTTCAAGATATGGGAGACAGTTTGACTTTAATTTATACTAGATAACTCTAAACTAAACCTAAGAAAAATAGAAAAGAAATAAGGTAAAATAGATGTGTTAGAGATACATAATAATTCTCCTGCAGTAACTTTTGTATGGGATTCATTCATTTTATGAATCAAAATGAGAATTCCTCAGGGTGCTAATCTAGAAATCAGCAAGAAATCAGCATGTTTTCACAAACCACCACCCGGAATAATGAGTTTGAGGGCAGAAATGCAACTTCTGTTTTCAGAAGAAGAAATCAGAATGTTTTTTCCCAGTGATCGTATGTCAAAAGATTCCGCCATAAGAAAAATTCTGCCTTAATTACGAAGGTAATCAAATATACTTTGCAGTATTAGAAGTACCTGATATTTAAACAGTGCATTTAATTTATGGTTGTCCATTTATATTTATAATATGAATTAAACTGGACTTAACTTTTATTGTCAGTGATCCATTTTATAAAATCATATAACAAGGTACAAAATATTGCTACACTTTAGAAAACAGACAAAGGCTAATTCCTGATTTTCTAACAGTTCTATGGTTTTTTTCAGAGTTGGTTCTTTATTAATCTTAAAATGGGGGGAGGGGGGAGGGAACAAAAAAACACTAAAACTCAGCCCCATATAGATGAAAAACTATCCCCCAAAACCTATCAGGTTTTCAGTTATTTTTATAACTCAAAACCATTCTGCAAAGAGTATCAGTGTTTGTTCTCTAAACAGTTGAGCTTGTTTTGATCTTTCCAGAGTAGCAAAGTAAAGAAATCTGCTGAAGTACATGTTTCTTTAGGAGGAAATTTGCTAGGTAATAACAGATGTTTTTCTTTGACTCAGTGGATCAGTCTTTGGGTGCAGAGAACAAAAACATCTTAGAGCATTATACTCCTCTTTCCCTGAGGGTTGTGGTCCGTGTGTTCAGAACTACAGTTCAGTCACAGTATGTGCTTCATCGATTAAGCATGAAGACAGTAATGAAAGCAGAATTCATCACTGCAGCACCTACTCTAAAATCCCTTGGGATCTCCAGAGAACCACTGCTTTTTTCCTGCTCAGAGGATTATCTTTAAACCAAATGCTCAATCACCACTATCTTAAACAGCCACTTAAGAGCTGGCTTGTAAGACAAGGCATGGAAAGGAAATTTTTTTTCAAGTGTACCACACAATTTAGGATCTAGTTCTACTGTCATAGAAGCAAATAGAAGGTAAATGTAGCTGCAGTAGCTTATAGCATAGCTCAGTTTTGTTTGTCAAATATGTTTTCATTTAACTGTGACGTAAGTGATTTGGCTCCTGTGTCCGAGAGGACAGTTTGCAGTGTGCCTCACCTTTGGAGAAGCCTGCAAGAAATTCAGAGTCATATCAATAATTCATATTAGAGTGGGAGAAAAATTATGTGAGAAGAAAACTGCTCAGTTGTCTACAGGGTATCTCATCAGCAAGTGTTTTACAAAAGACCAGGCTGGACACGAAGGAATATCAAGCTCCCATTGTGCCACTGGTTCTGCAGTAGTGTCATGGGAACTGTTGAAAGCATTCAACATCAGTGTGGATGTGCCACAAATCTCTCCTCATGACTAGGCAATGAAACCAAATGAATTTTTGCCTGCATTTTGGTTGTAAACCCCATTATAGTGTAGAAGTCAAAAATTTCTTTTATCAGAAACTAAAATCTGCACCTGACAGTTTTGAAAAAAAATGAGAATTCTTACAGAAGTTGCAGAGAGGGAATAAGCTCTGCTAAGCTATTTAACAATCTTACAAGTTTTAGTAGTACAGCTAGAAAACTGAGGAGGTAAGATGATCTTCACGGTTTCTAAAAATTTATTTTCCAGGAAGTTGCCCAGCCACAAAGCCAAAGAGCACACTGGATGAAATCATCAGATGTAGAATAGAATAGAATAGAATAGAATAGAATAGAATAGAATAGAATAGAATAGAATAGAATAGAATAGAATAGAAT
>JAWMRA010000078.1:10262151-10295661 GCA_035584735.1 Pseudotriccus pelzelni
ATAGAATAGAATAGAATAGAATAGAATAGAATAGAATAGAATAGAATAGAATAGAATAGAACAGAACAGAACAGAACTTTGATGAGAGTTTCCCATCCACACATGATGCATCTACTTGGCTACTGCTGAAGAACTTTACCCAGGGAAATGAAAGTTAAAAGTAATTTGAGGTTGACTAGGGAAGTAACACTGTGTTTGAGAACCAAAGAAGATCATATTAAAGGAGCTTCAGTAGGTTTTGATGAGCAATTTATCCAAATTTTTTCCTTAGTAGTAGCAAAAGTATGCAACTAAAATACAAATAGCAAACTTCAGACAAGGCATAGTCAGAAACTACTTTTTTATAGTAGATGTTTTCATTGGGATATTTAAGTCTGGAGCTACAATTTTAATGCATTTCTTACTACCTAACAAAATAAAATACAATGTAAATTGATTTTTTTTAATTACTGAATCAGTGAACAGGCAACAACGTAATTTACTGAGTGAAGCTGGAGATTTTCTCTAGTAATGAAAGTCTTTGACACTGTGGATTTGTTTTCAATCTGTGAAGTAAATCACGGTGTATTTTTTTTTCAGGATGGCTGTCATAAAATTTTTACCTGGAGTTTTTATTCGTAGCTCTGAAACACAGGGATGGCAGTGGCAGGTTTGGGTTCACATTTTGTTTGTAACACCCATTTCTGAATCAAGCCCCTTAGATCTCGACAGGTGATTACAACATTGCCCACCTGGATCCATAGCCAATGTCTGATGAAATAAAGGGGGTTATTTGTTTATTATCTCATGAGAGCAATAGGAGTAAAAGTGTTGGGTAGGAGTAAAGGTGTTGGGTAGGAGTAAGTCAGCACGATACGAGAGAGGACTGATAGCTGTGCACTGGAGGCACACCTGGGGGTAAATTACTACTGGGGGGAGGTCACAATCTTTTACTGCTGGAACAACTTGGCAGCATGAAAGCTTTACAAGTGGCTGTGTCATCTTGACACAATGCAACTTTTTTTCTGCACTTCAGCTTTCTTTCATTGATTCTTCACACATGCACAGAGAAATTTATCGCTGAGGTTTTGGGAAGCTTCAAACATGGTGTTATGATCGGGTTAAGGAGGAATCTAGACAGATCACACAAAGTCTTCTCACATGTAAGATATACAGAATATATATTTTAATTTAGATATCTTAAGTGTCTACCTTTCCCATGGGTCTGAACCATAGGTCAGGACATGAAGCGACACTGCAAGAGATCTTTATAGTTTAGTTGATAACTGAGGAAAATGGAACCTCTGGGTCAAGTCAGGGCTACAGCCACCAATTTGAGAGGCAGCAAGCTAGCAGTGTTTGACAAAGAGGCAGGGAGGTTTAAAGAAAAACTTTGTTTTCCCATGACATTTTGAGATGGAAAAGACATTTTGTCGTAATATGAGAGCAAATTTTACCAGCCCCTTACTTGCTTCTCTTGCCTAAAAAGTAAAATCAGATTTTTCCTTTACACCTGCACTCCCACATTTCCTATCAAAGTTGGCAAAATTTTGGATTGTGCATAGTATGCAATTAAAACTCTTTTATAAGGGGGAGTATAATTTATCTATCATATTACTATTGTATGTAATATAACTATTACATACAAAATATAGAGGTTATATGCGGTGTTGTCCAGCTGGTACACAAAAGTCATTTGGAGTTTGAGAAAAGGCATTCTTCATGACTTATCTACCCAAATCATGATGAGATTTAAAAGCAGTAGCTCTCTTACTCATAAAACCCCTCTCTGTGTTCACGAGTTGCATGTGTCCCATGACAACAATTTTAATTTCCTGTAATTCATAAAAAAAGGGAAGGGCTTCTCCACAGCACTCTACATACAGGGTAGGAAGTAGTTAAATTGGGAGACTGGAGAATATACAGGATCTTTTTTTTTGCTACTGATAAAGTGGCATAAAGATAGCACCCAGGAGTCTCTACTAGTCTTTTGCAAGAGCTTAGCTCAGTTTTTTCACTTTTAAAAGCAAAGTAGATAGATTGGCCTTGAGGCAAACCCCTGAGGTATTAGCATTGGTCACATTACCCAGAGATCCTATGGTGACAAATTCACTAAAGGTCAAAGAAGAACATAACAAGGTAAAGTCCTAGAAATTGTTTTGTTTCTGCCTTCTCCTCTTCACTGCCTACCTCCATCTCTGTACATTTGTGAGAAAACATGGATAAGTTATTTGTGAAAAGAAACAAGAAGAAAGTTGTTTTGAAAGGTGTAGCAAGGCTTGAACCTCTTGATAGAGTAAATCCATGATTTATGAAACAAATAAAAACATTAAAATACAATAAAGAAGTTCCCAAACCTGGAAATACTTGTGCAGTTACTGAACTCAAAGGATTGATTAGTCATGAGCTTAAACTTAAGCATATAATTAAGTATTTCCAGTCTTGAACTTCAAGTCATTCACTGACTGCTATTTCAAGTACCTCCCCATACTTGATGTTAGCGTGGAGTGTTGTGAACTTTTTCAAAAAGCTGAAAATTATTTGAATAAGTGAATTAATATTTCCTTAAAAAATAAACAAGCAATAGATAAGTGTAATGAGCTTAAAGGGCAAGTTGCTTATTTTAAAGGAAATTATGACAATTAAAATGCAATTTGCTTTTTTTATCAAATTTTTAGGCATTTAATTCGTACATATTAAATCGCTTTCCTAATGACTTACCAGTTTTAAATACTTTGCAGTAATGACTTATATAATTTCAAGTGGTTATTTTCCATACTTCATTACTTTCCCCAAAATGATCATTGATTTGATAATTAGTTGATATTTTAAAGGCTGAAGACGTGATGTCCTTGAAAATGTTTTAAGTGTCTTGTTCAGGGCAAAAATAAATTATCGTCTTTGAAATGCCATTCACCAGTAATTTTAGTGGTCTTTTTTTAGTCTATTACAGACTGAGAAAGTCTTTCATTTTATATTAATTAGCAGTTTGTGGCAAGATACTCAGAAATCAACATATTGCACCAAAATTCATGCAGTAAGATATCTCCCTGTACTCAGCGGGTAGCAGTAATGTATCTTCGAACAAAACCCATATTTTACTTGATGTAAAAAGACTTCCAATTTTCACTGTGTCATTTCTGTTCTACATAACAAATTAACACACTGTATAACTTTTGTCCTCTTCCCAGCAGGCAGGATGCATTAGCACAAGATTTCTCAACATTTTAGCTACTTTTTAAAAGTTGCTTCATAAATATGTTGACCAGACTCTGGGAATTCATCTGACCTCTTTTGAGAAGTACCCCTTGAAGGACAATATCTATCATACTACAGGAGCTGGAACACACTTCCCATTGAAATAATCCTTCTGTTTTCAGTGGAACTAAAGACACATTTAACTAACTTTTTAATATGTGTGTGTAAACCTATACACTTGAGGACTAAACTGAGATTAAGTTCTTGTTCAGCAAGAATAAAAGCAGCAATTAGGTCCCCATTGCATGTAAGTGAAAAATTACATTCAGGCAGCTCTGCTGACCTGTTAGCCACCTGGACTGGATGCCCTGGACAGGCAGTTATAAGAAGAGGATAAACTGTTGGCATATCACTGAATCATAGAATGGTTTGAGTCAGGAGGGACCTTAAAGATCACCTACTTCTAGCCCTCCTGACATGGGCAGGGACACCTTCTGCTAGATCTGGTGGCTCCAAGCCCCATCCAACCTGGCCTTGAACACCTCCAAGGGTGAGGCATCCACAGCTTCTCTGGGCAACCTATTCCAGTGCCTCCCCTCCCTCACAATAAAGAATTTAGTCCAAACATTTACTCTAAACCTACCCTCTTTCAGTTTAAAGCTATTCCTCCTTCTCTAGTCACTACTTGCCTCTTTAAAAAGTCCTTCTGCAGCCTTCCTGTAGTTCCCCATTAGGTACTGGAAGGCCACCCCAGAGTCCTCTCCAAGCTGAAGTACCCCAGCTCTCTGAGCCTGTCTTCATAAGAGAGGTGCTCCAGTCCTGTGATCATCATCAAGTCGATGGAATTCTTTGTCCCTGAAAGCTTGTGTGAGAAAATTCAACCATGAGGTATCAAACTCTTAATGATGTCAACAACTTTTCCATTTTTTTTAACATGTAAATTTGCATTTGTCTGTTTTGAAAAGTAAATGAATCTTATTAACACCTCTAACAGAACCTCTGGCAAAACAAAATACTCTTGAGTAAAACTCAATTAATTTTCTTATTTCTGTGATCTCTTTTAAATAAAAAAAACTCAAGACATTTTCTAGAAATTTTCTATTTTCTAATAATTTAAAATAAAATGAGGTTTCTAAGTCTTTAAGATTTTCATGTATCATGAAAAATAGTTTTTCTAGACTAGAGACAACTATCAATATTCTAAATTAAAACAAGCAGACAAAATTAGAGGCAACACTTGGTGACATTAGAAAAAACAAGGATAAAAAGTTACGAACATTTGCAAGTTAATTAAACACATTCTAAGCATCATTTATATGCCTAAGTCCCAATAAAATCAATAAGAGTTATAGCCATGCTTAAAATGAAGTATTTGCTTAGGGAATTTGTTAATTGGGGTAATAGAAGGTACGGAAGCACATTTTCTGTTACTACGGATTAACGTAGATGTACTCAAGTTCACTAATCTGGGGCCAACATTCTAAACCTGCTAGTGAAAGAAAACTGATTTTTAATAACAGTCTGGCAAGTTTTATTCATTTTTTTATTTATAAAATAAACATATAAATTTAAGTGCAGACAACTTTCAAGAATGTAAATATCTTGATTCTAGTTTTGTATGAGGTTTTTTTTCCTTAGATAATAATTTTTTTTTAATTGTCTCAGAAAGGACTAAGAACAAATTTAACTTATTGGCCTTATTTTTCATTTTAAGGTCAGGAAAAATTTGATCAGTTAGTCAAGATCTCACTGTCTATTACTCAAAGGTAATGTCCATTTCCCCATTACAGCATTCCAAAATTATTGTGTAAGTAGTATAAAAATTTGGCCTCTGGTGCTTTGACTGTAGATGACTTTTTTTTTCTGATTTAAACTACTTATTTAATGTTTTAATTACAATAAAATTGGGGGGGTTTATTTCTTTTGCAAGTCACTGTAAATGACATGAAAAGGGAGTTCAATTATAGTCACTTAGTTATTAAAGGAGATTTCATTATATTATAAAGTCTCCTTATAAAATCCCAGCTTGCCTTTTGGTATTTTGCCTTTGAGTGATCACCAGAGTAAGAGAAATCTAATTTATATCATATTGATGTATTAGTGAGAGATCACCAAAAGTGAGTTTTCTGAGCAGCTAACTACCCTCACCACAAAAATGGCTCCAGATTTCTATCTCTTGAGCCTCTGCTGTAATAAAGAACCATTTACACCCAAAGATAAAGTCTCTCTATGATAGGGTAGGGATAGGGAACCTTTTGATGGTTTGGTTTTCCATTTTCTCATTGCTAATTTTTGCATGTGTATATCAGAACCAGATACAGCCTTTGGATAATCAGCTCAGTAATACACTGTGTTAATTGTTCCCACTTGACTTTTCCTCATTTATGTCCTATGCTAAAAAGACAAGCTAAAATCCCAGAAAATTTGAGGGCTAGGAGTGAAGAGAGGAAAAATGAAGATTAAGGAATGTAGGAAATTTGTGTGAGGGAGAGGAGGAAGTAGGAAAGCAAAACCCTGGGCAGAATGATCTGTACAGGAAAACACTTGGTTAGAGTGAACAAGAACTGAAGAAGGAAGCAAAGGAAATAAGGATGCAGAAGGAAAGTTCACGAGAGAAAGGCCATTTGCTTCTAAATGTGTGATAATGATATACCATTACAGTACAGTATAGAACACCAGTGATAACATCCCTGATTAATGATAAGGGCTTAAAATAGTGCCTTATGACATTTATTATAGACAAATTGCACGAAATATACTGAATCTCTACTCACTGATGGAGTTTTTTCATCATGAAGTCACTAGAGAAGACCAACATGGATGCAGATTCTAAGATGGGTTGTTATCCTAGTGAACTTTGAAAGTCTCAGAGCTCCAACAAACTTGTCTCTGGAAAGTTCAGGGCCAGTTATCCGGATTAAAACAAATGCAGTGGTTTAGCTACCGAAGCAAATATCTTACAGTCAAATGTTGAGCTGATGTTTGAACGCAAATTCCCTCTGGTAAATGAATAAAACTATGACATGAACTTTAACAAGTAAATTAAAAATCTTTTCTGTTCTATTAGGCTTATGTATGTCACTGAAACAACTCTTAGGCACCAACATTCTGCATCACAAAACTATTGGAGGACAGGCACCTACCACAGTATGACAGGCAACCTGCAAGGCAGAGACAGAGGATGCCTCTCCCAGTAGAAGCTGCTTGATGGGATGGGGTGCAGGAAAAAGATTTAAAATAAGCTGTGATGCTTGGATACACCTGCAACTCAGCTTTCCTAATCTACCCCCACAGGAAGCAAACCTGGGAGCCATGACAGGCAGAGCAATTATATTTAAATTTTCCCATCTGTAAACTTCCACATTACGGAGAAGAAATTACGGAAAGATCAAGGTGAGCTGGAGTGGAGTGCATCTTTCAAATGGAGACGAGCTGTTGCAAACACACCCCCTTAGTTAAAACACCCAGGAACTTTGGGAATTACCCTGTAAGGGAAGCTAAATAGAAACTGTCAAGTATACATTCAAATCATGGGTTTTTGTGCTTGAAACTTTGTTTCTCCTATTTCAGTTCAAAGCCTGGCCTTAAGACTCCATAAATATTTAACTTCTTTATCATTAAGTATCAATCAGGGTTAAATTGGGAAGTTAAAGGTGTTCTGCTTCTATGTATATAGCAAATCCAAAGAAAACAGTGAGTGAGCTCACCCTGACCTGCCTATGCTCTGGGGCACCTGGAGGTACTGAGTGCTTGACTCGTTCTCAGACTCGGTGAGCAGTGCAGAGACAGCCACAAACTGTGACGGTCCCAATAGGCCATTGACAGCCAAAGGAAGACAAGAGTTTTCTCCAGTTCTGCCACCCTGAAGTGTTTAAAGTATGGATCAGAGCATTTCTTGGAGATGGAGCTGGTTCATCCCTGTGAAAAATGCAACATGACAGTTCCAAAATTAGGTCCCCTTAAGTATGTGTGTGTACTTTCACTCTAATGCCCAGGACTGTGGTTTTTATTGCTTTAGCATTCTGTCTAGTTCTGGCACTATCCCTTATATTCTTCTTCTTGTGTCCCCAACATTTGCAACTGGCAGAGCTCTATGCACCTGTAAGCCATAGCTGAATGTTCCTCTGAGTTGCAGTCTCTCAAGGTCTTACTAGATGTCTTCAGTACGTCCAGAAAAATAGGTTCTGGGGACTTACACATTCATTAATAGTGTTTTCCTTTTATAACAGTAACATTATCATATTACCAAAGAGTCACTAAAAAGAAAAAAAACAGTGAAGTAATATGTGGTTAAATTCTAAACTGATATTTATTTATGTTTCAGTACAAGCACTTGCACACAGATAACCAAAGGTAGGAATCAGTCAGCTCTATCTGCAAGACTCAGGCCTAATTCTTAGAAGAATCCTGTTCTTCATTAAATCAAAAATCCCTGTGAGATTTAAATAAATAAAGAAATAAAAAATTCTGTATGTCTACCTCCTGACAATGGCACCATGGCGTGACCTTTCCCTTCCCAGTAACAATTTTTTCTTCACAGTCGTGACATGCATTGGTCAATAATTTCTCTTTCTATTCTAACTGTACTTAGAAGTACATGATACTACCACACCATGCACACACCCCCCAAGTGTGATACAACAATTAAGCATACTTCTGTATCTGATCTAATAAGCAGGCAAGGCTGTATGAATTTATGGGAAGAGAAAATGAGTACAAAAAATATTTGTTCTCATCAAGGATCAGGATAAAAACTGGGAATGTTGTTTGGAAATCACTTATGATTTCTAAAGGATCTCTCACTTCTAGACCACCAAGACAGCAGTGAGACATTAAATTTACAGTGAAACAAAAGAGAAACAAAAAAGGGCCATTCTTGGGAGTGTATTGTATTGCTGATAAAAAATGGCATGCAGAATTATATCTCATATCACTTTGTGTTAGAGAACATCACAGTCAACTGTTGGCAACATCTTAGTCTACCAACATGTGTGAATTAGGAATAGAAGCATTTTACAGTTGATGAAACTGAAGGATAAATAATTCTTGTGTGGTTTTTTTTTTAAGAATTACCTGAAATAATAACAAGGGGTGTGACAGAACTTAGAAATGAGAGCAGATTTTATGAGTATTATAAGGAGTTTCTTTTCCATGCTTTCATTCCAGATCTTCCCCTACTTGAAAAAGAACCTAAGAACTGACCTGAGCCTCTCCTTCACCATCATCCACAGCTCTTCTTCACACCATCCCAGTGCCCTGACCTGCCTCTGCAGCACAACTCCCCCATCTGCCATTTCACGTTACTCTATGTGCTTCAAACCACTTGCCTGCATTCGTAGCTCTGAATCATCTTTGCACAGGTACAGAATGGAAGAAAATGAAGAGTGCATGAACTCATTCATTTTCAGATTATTGGAAAGCCTTTATATTAATCTTCTCATCCTCCCCTCCCACATTCTCACACATATTCACCCTGGGGAGATATACTCCCAGCAAGAAGCTATAAATATCCCATTTAGTTATGACACACTTCAAAATTAATTTCTGGAAGCAATCAGAAAATGCAAAAATCAGATTATTTAACTTCTGTTGGCATTGATAAGAAGACGTTATCCATTAAAAGAAACTCTTACACAGTGGGCATATGAATCTGTAAAAAATATTACTTTAATAGCATATTATTTAATGCCCAATTACAATAGAACTCTGATAGAATACGAACAATAGTAAATGAGTTCATTATTTCTCAGAGTTTTTACACAAAGAATAACAAATTGTTTCAGAATCTATTAAAAATATTAATTTTATCAGAAAATTAATCTTTATTGAAGATCACACTATATTTGTGTCATTGAAGCTAAAAAATCTGAATGAAATAGAAAGAAGGAAACTGTCTCCAGATTTATTAGAAATTCTGGTTTATGTACAATAGAAAATTAAAGAATCATTTTGTCCAGAACATACGAAAGATGGAAGAAATCATCTTTTGTGCTGAAGTTCCTTTCCAACTATTTCTTTTCTTCTTGACATGGAGAAATCACATTTAGAAATGTGGTGGACTACAACACATTTTATGCTCTATCAGCTGAGTGTGTCAGTAAAAGCAATAATCAGCATCGAGGGTTTTTTTCCATTATTCTGCCATACTTGCAGTACAGAAGGTCAATACTTCACAGGGTCAAAATATGCTGAGTTGGAAGGGACCCACAGGAATCACTGAGTCCAACTCCTGACTCCATACAAGGTCATCCCCCAGAGTCACACCACGTGCCTGAGACTGTCATCCAAATTCTTCTTGAGCTCTGGCAGACTTGGTGCTGTAACCACTTCCCTGGGGAGCCTGTTCCAGTGGCCAACCACCCTCTGGGGGAAGAACTTCTTTCAAATATCCAACCTAAACCTCTCCTGACACAACGTCAGGCCATTCCCTTGGGTCCTCTCACTGGTCACTACAGAGAGGAGATCAATGCCAGCCCCTCCTCTTCCCCTCATGAGGAAGCTGTAACTGAATGAGGTCTCCCCTCAGTCTCCTCTTCTCCAGCTGAGCAGACCAAGTGCCCTCAGCCACTCCTCCTATGGCTTCCCCTCAAGGCCCTTCACCATCTTCTTTATTTGAAGCATTGAGCTGCCATGATGTAACAAGTACGTATCAAGCCAAGTGAAGATAAAAGAAATATAAAACCTGTAGCTTTTAAACCCTTATTAACTCTTTTATTTATTAAAGACTGTTGTTTCTGTGTGTATGTGACTTTGAGGAACATTCAACTAACATTTCTGACTCTTCCTTACTACTGATCTCACTAATACATTGGTTGGTATCTCAGAGGATGGGAAGAGGTATATGAAATCTTCTGCTCCTAACAGAATGGTGATTTTATCATTAAGATTTTATCTGTGCAAATAAAAATGCATATTATGAGCCTTGGCATATTTCCCTACCACTGCAAACCTAAAATGATGTGTCATTTTATGCCTAGTATTGAGATAAAGGCAAGGCAGAAAATTAATAAAAATGTTGACCTTCCTAAACTAATATTCCAATTTCCAGGCTAAGGACAGCACAAAGGGAATGCAGAGCACATATTTCAGAATGGTCATTTTGTCATTTCTTTCATCTTGTGAATAAAAATATGCATTTTGTGCTGAAAATAGAAACTTTCAGAAGTTTTAAAGATGGAAGTATTTTGACTAAAAAATTAGTTGACAGAGGTGAAAACCTTTCCTGTGATCAGGTCAATTTTAACACCTTTTCCAAGCTTAGAAAGCATTTTACTATTTTCTTCTCTTTGTGTGTATATGTATTGTACTCTGAAGCATGAAAATGACAGTCTTGTTGAAAAGTCAGTTCTTTATTCTACAAAACAGTATCATATCTATTAACAGATTTCAGTGGTCACTAGTGATTATGGACAGGCCTGTTTTGGATAAATCAGTCTGAGCTAGTTCAGGGAGAAAGACATGTCAAAATCAACATTTTTTGAAAATAAAGTTTCTTTGAATTGTCTCAAGCTAAAGCTGAAAGTACTTTCTGGACCTTCCCAAAACTTAACCTCCTACTTCTATATATCAGATTGAGAAAAAAAATGCATCTAAAATTGAGAAGAAAATTCACATCTTGACAGTCATTGGATAAGTAACAATTTCTTATATTAGCAGCTCTCACAGATACCAACTTCTGTAAAGTCCTTTTAAGCCTAAATATAAGTAAATGGTAGCCACACTTTTATCCCAAATTATAAGTGTTCTTACCTCATTTCAAATTATTTCTTGCTTCTCTTAAATGACTATGGAGAATCTTGTCTTTTAACGAGAACTCCATTATTATCTTCCATAAATTCTGAGTTGATTAAGCATAGTAGGCCTCTGAAAGATATTAATTTAAAAACAAAGGAGAAGATGTAATGAACTGTGGAAACACTTTAAGGAATTAAAAATAACATTGAAAAGCATTTAGTAAAGTTCTTCATTTTAATTTAATTTTCAAGTCTTTCCCTTTCTTATGAATTAATGGAAAGTTAATTGTGATTATATATTTATATTAATCCACATACAGACATGTAAACCATTAATAGCCATAAATGACAGGTACTGTTCTAATTTTCTACTTGTTATGGAAATTTCAGTCTTTATAAAAAGGATGTTGAGACTGAAAATCAATGTAGACGTGAAAAAGCCCAAACACACTCCTATTGGACTGATACTATTTTAAATCAATGAAGAAAAGTTACACCAAGAAGAACAGAAAAAAGGAAGTGAAAATGTTCTTATGTTGTTTGACCTTCTACCTCTTACCATGTGTAATGACTCTTACCATGTAATGACTCTTACCATGTACAATGAATAACAATTCACTTTCATTAGCAGGGGCTCTGAGAGACATCTGAGCTGGACCTGGGTTTGAGAAAAATGTTTCTAGACTTCACCAAATGATTCACTAAACGGTGGTGAAAACCACCTGTCCTTCAGTTTTCTGTGTCACGGAGAGTGTCACTGATATTTACAGCAGCAGTAAGAAGTTAAATTGGAGGGTTCAGGCCTCAGTTTCGTATTAGCAGTGTAATATCAACAGTCAGATCTTTAAAAATACCACAGAAAGAGCATGAAAATGTTCAGGACAGATTTATGCAAGTTATGAGCAAAAAAAACCTTTTTGTTTCTAAATGAGGCCTCTTCTGATTGCACACCACAAAATTCTCCAAGAAGAGGGATCATACATATTCCAGACTCCATATTTCTATCATGCCTATTCTGTACTCCTCTTCACCCACATTCAAGGCTTAGCTGCCTTCAGATGGGGCTTTCCCAAGACCTCTACAACCCTCAGAGCCATAAGGAAGGATCCGCTGTGGTTACAACAAAAGAGAACTAAACTCAGGCATGGAGGACAGTTGACATATGAACTGATGACGTAAAATGCACTTTTAAAAGTATCAGCAAGGGATGCATAGAAACAGGGAATGATTATGGAAAACTTGTGACTGTGGGAAACCAGTTTAGTGATCAAAAACCTACAAAAAAAAAACAAACTAAAAAAATTTCTTTAGAGCAATACCTAGAGGTGTGAGAAAAAAATGTTAATAAACCATTCATTACTGAAGATAAACTTTCCCATGTTTCAAAGAGGAGAAATAGACTAAATCAGGTCATCAAAATCTGTCAGGAAAAAAGCAAATTCTTTACCTTCCCAATTTTTCTGTAAAGCTTGTTTGAAATTTGCTATCTATTGTAGCAGAACAGAGTCAATATTTTACTGTGGGAAGACAGACAAAGTGATCATTAAGAGCATCTTTCTAAAGGGAAACCATGCTAAACAGAAAGGTGATGATTCCGAAGAAAATTAAACAATTAGCCGGTAATTTGCTAAGAATGAGTGCAAGACTGAGCTTGAAAAATATGAATTAAATTCCTATTGGTCATGCCAATAAATGAGAAAAAAAAGAGGGCAATTTCAATAATGGATATAAAAAGATAGTTTCCTAAGAGTAGTCAGGATAAAGGCAGCTTGCAGGTTAAAAGGCTTAAAAGTCTATTTTACAAAAAAGAGGATTTTTTCTTCATATTTTGCAGAGAATACAATTACATGAGTCAGAAAAATACAAGTGAAAAGAAAAAGAGCCAACTCTAAACAAGCTTACAATTTTCTACAAAATCCAAGATGCCATTGCTTAGATAGTATGCTATAATTAATCCTTTCAGGCTCCCCTGTCATGGTTGTACAACATAACTATGGGTTGTCTATCACCTACTGACTTCTGCAGGTGAGCAATTATTACAATAATTAATACCTAGAAAAATTAGCAGCACAACCCTGTAATGTTATATATAAAGACAACTTGCTAGTTATAATGTGAATTTTGCATTGTCACTCATATCCCATATTTGTATTACTTCTTTTTCATATCAAAATTATTAGCACAGTATCACATCCTGCTAAAAAAGAACACAATTTATTCAAAGCTTCTTCAAATAAACAAATATTTAAGTGTAAAGGATATCAGAAAAATCACATGAGGCTTGCCAAAATAGAAAATGTAATACTTTACACAAAACTGCAGTAACCAGATTAGCTTGGAGCAACAACTGATGATGGGAGAACATAAATAAATTTTATCTCAGGTACAAGAGAAAAATATTTGTTATTATATTTGTTTATAAATATTGCATACAGATGTAATATGTACAGAAGAGTAAATGGTATTATCCCCTATATTTTGATTCCCACCAACTCATTCAATCACACTCGGAATTTTGTAATCTCTCTTTTGATCCTGTTACAGGTTCTGTATTTCATGAGACAGCAGAAAACAAAACAATTACTCTTGTGCAACATTCAAGGGCAACTTCTTTAACTGAAAATGAGCTTATATTTTGAGGTGCCCATCCTTTCCTCAGCCTCCCAAACTGTGGCTTCCACAACATATTCCACAAATAGGAGCTCCACCACAGACATTCACAATTGTCTGAGTAACTTAGTTTTGCCTTCCCTAAAAATAATCATGCTACTGATAGGGACTTGAGTCCTTTAAAACTTATGTCCTCAGCCAGCATTTGATTTCCAACAATAACATGGGAAGATAGGACCATACTGTCTTTCCTTCTAACCCAAGGATTATGAAACAAAACCCAAACATTTCTTGCTAATTTTGTAATGTGATAGCATTCCTCTCCTCTTTGCCTTTTTAGTGTTAAGTTAGCCCACACCTCTCAAAAGGGAGACTGAATCTAAGGCAGCTTTCAACAATACCTGTTGTCTGACTTGTCTCCAATCATGGGGCAATGAGACAAAAAGTTTATTGCTGTCAAGGATTTGGGAGTACCCAATACAAAGAGTCAAAACATCTGAATATTCGAGTACACAAGGATGAGATCCTAGTATGTATTTTACCTTTATGGACAACATCAGAGAAATAGTAATGAAAATAGAAAGTGGATCAACAATTTTAGCTGGGACACCTATGTATTAATCCAGTGATAGGCAAAATACAGATGGTCTACAAAATGAGATCTTTCTGAATATCTGTTACGCTCAGGTAACACAGTTACAGGTATAAATCAATTGAACCCTTGGGCTTCAGCAGCAGCAGGTAATGCTGCTAAACACAGAGTTGAATTTATATGACATTTTGTTTTTAAATTATGCTGGCAGTATTTATTGTGTTCTCTATGAGATGTACCAGCCTACTCCTGTATTTCAAGAGTTGTGTGAGTTTCCAAAGATTCAGAAGAAATTCAAGCTCTTCCCTACTCATGTACAGATTGGGGTTTTTTCATTACCCCAAGATTTTTCTCAATGTATCTCTCATCTGACCCTCAAGTGATGGCACAAAGGTAGCATATGCACCAGCATATACATGTACACCAATATAAATAAAATGAGATTTCGCAGGAAGCTATTAGGGAAATAACAATAAAGGCACAGGAAGAGGGAACATGAAAGTACAGCAGACAGTTCTCTCTATCATGCCCTGCACAGTCAAGCTCTGTTTTGGTTAAGTTCTCCTACAAGAACAAGTCTTCTTTATGACTGCAAGAATAAACCAGCTTTCTGCCCATATGAAATTGCCCCTGTTACCCAGTATTTTCATGCAATTTAATTAAAGAACCCAGGAAGTTTCACTCCTGTTCCTCTACTTTTTGGAGTTTTTTTGTGCAGAGGTGTCAGGGTTTCAGCAATTTAGGCTATCTGGGAGGAATCTTGTATGAAGTTAAATTTCCATTTTCCACTTTTCCAAATTGTAGTTCTCTAAGGGTTATTTACTGCAACACAGATTTTAAAAATAAACAAATAAAGACAAACACCAAAAAAAGCTTGCATTTGCAACAAAATATATTTCTAAGCTAAATCAACCCAAGCATATCTTTAAACAGCAGAACTGTGTTTGAGAACAGACCTATATATTTCTCCCTGACCAACAGGATATATTTACATAGTAGTTTATTAGTAATAAGCACCAACCTTTCATGCTTATTCTTATCCGATGTAGCTCACTGATGTACTTTTATTTTACACTATTGTAGAATTCCTTTCTCTCTGAGTTTTAATCATATGAGAAATTAGATTGTATTTGCATTTACACAGCAAATTTTATGATGTAAATTTCCTAATATACTTCAGCTTGATACTGCAGTGAATTACATTATCCCTAATGGGTCATCAGTTCTGAGGTTTAGTATTTGATCTTGTTTTATTATCTTCCCTCGCTATGTTCCGTACCTAATTTTTCCCTGAAATGAGCATTATTGATTTACTCATTAAATACTGTCTGTTTGGTGTGAATTTTTCATCCAAGAAGTATGATGAATCCTTTTTAAAATAATGATTATATGCTGTACAATACTTGAAATACTGTCTTCCTGAGATGGTTTTCAATGGATTGCAACTAAATACATTGTACACAAAAAAATCCTTGTATCCTTTCTGCAAAATGGCATCCATTGATTATATCTCCTCAAAAAATGGGACAATCAATAAATTATTATATTTCTTAAAATTAAGCTCATTTCAGGGTGAAAGATTATTTTCTTTGTTTTATTTGAAGGTGGTGTTTTGTTTCTGTACTACTTCAGCTTAAAAGGCAACCTAATATCAAAGAAAACTGGTTAAAAAATTTAGAAATATTTCAAAATGCAGCTCGTATCACACACAAAAAAATCAGATTGGATAAAATGAGACTCCACTAATCTAAGTTACTGACATACTATATTTTACAACTATTTAAATTTTCAAATCCACTGAGTGAGTCTGCCGACCAAGAGTGTTTTATCATGAAGGATCTTTCTGTTAATTTTCCTAAATGCCTGGTCCAAAGGAGTTGGCTCAAAAGCAGTTGATTCTGGTACAGAAAGATACACACTTCTGGTGAAGGTGTCAAAAATTGCAGAAAATATTGCATTCAAATTCAGCTACAGAAGAAAAACATTTCCATAAATGATAGGAATAATTTATAGTGGGTTGTTTGATTTGGGTCAATATATTTTAATTTATTGTACCACACAGAAATATTTTCAGAGCACTTCAACTGTACACATTTTGCGATTTTATGCACTGGTATTCATCTAAGCAATCTAAGGTTTTACAAATTAAACGACGTGGAAATTAAGGAAAGAAAAGACCTCCCATATGAAGATGGTTAGGCTGTGCACCAGTCTGTGATTCCTCCAGTCATGACAGTTTTCAAGACCAGACTGGATAAAACCCTGAGCAACCTGCTTTGTGCGATAAAATAGGTGGAGACCACCTGAGTTCCCTTCAAGTCTGAATTATTTTATGACGTGATTATGTTCAATATATAACTAACAAATTAACAGGGCTGCTTTAGACTACAGGTTTCATGGTATTTCCCATTATAAAACATCAAAGTATGACTAACACACATTTTTACCAAGTGTATAACCTTTTTTAGCATATGTGTTAGTATGGAGGTAGTAATTCTTCTCAAAGCCAGTTACATCTGGAAAATGTAAAACTGTTTAGTTCAACACAGTCTGAGCCTCCAGAGGTTCATTATATTAAGAATTAAAAACACTGGGGTGTCAGAGGGAAGTGTTACCTTTTCAGTAGTACTTAATGACACTTCATGTGGTCAACCAAATGGGTAATCAGCTTGTAATTATCTTGCCATAATGCTGTGGAGGTATGCATTACTAACTTTTGGATACTGCTGCCGTGAAATAGAGGAAGCAAAATCAGTAGTTATTGCTGAATGCAATCTTGTCCTGTTGTATTAATTACAAATATGTGTGCATGACATATATTCATTTGTTTCTCAGTGAGAGTTATCTTATCAGTTTTCACCAAATGCCTGATTACTGGAAACAGCCTCCTGATGTTTTTCTATTGTTTGTGTCACTAATGGTAAATACAAGAAGGAACTGTTCACTTACACAGGCTGCATTTTAGAGCATTCATATACATTTATACTCTCATTTGTTTCCTTCATTTTGCTTCGTGGACCAGTGGAGCCTGCTTGCTTAGCCCAGCAGAAAGCAAGTTGCATAGTGTATTCAAGTTAAAAATCATCAGTTTGGCTTTAAAAATAGTGACATTTTAAAAGAATTAACACTACAGTGTACACGTGCCAAGTAGTAGTTTAGTCTCTAGAGTACTGTAACATACTCCTTTGTTTGTTTTTTTTTTCCCTGAATGACAAGATTCAGGAACAAATTTTCTTTAAAATTCACCTCACCAAATGTGCCAAGATAGGCTTTCTATGAAAAAAAAAAAAAAAAAGTATCATTAAATGTTTTGAAATCTACCAAAAATCATCCTGGACAAGCTGGGAACACCAGTGTCCATTTCACCATCTGATGTCTGGTATTCTTATTAACAAAATGAGCCATACCACTGCCACCCTCATTCTCTTTCTCCCAAAAGTCTTATAGAGAAGCAAGACACAAGAAGGTGGTTGAAGGAGGCTGAGTGATGGCTCATTTTGTTTCTGGGGGAAAAAGTATGGAAATCCTCTGTTGCTGCACAGTGCTGAGCACAGTCAGCAGTGAGAGAGGACTTTCTGTAAACTTCACTAGAGATTGCAGGCAGAGAGGAGCAGAGTCTCCTTCATTCCTGGCCTCTGGTCAATAAAAAAAAAAAGGAAACTGATGATACTTTTCAGTGGAGTTGTCCAGCACTGAGAAGATGAAGATGCTTATGAAAATGTGATGTGACTTCAAGATAACATACACTGCAAGTAGAGCACATATATGTGTTGTCACTGCAATAAAATAATGGACCAAAGCAAAGACTGCTATGTTGTAGGACAAAAGGATTGAGATTGGAAAGAGACAAAAAAAAAAATCCTGGATCAAATTTCATTTTCCAGTGACAAACGCTACTTACATTGAGCTCCAATTCAGACCATCACAGAGAGACTTTACTCCAGGCCTTTAGTGTCTTGATGGTAACAAAAGTTTCAGAAGTCCAGATTAAATTTATTCATAGACAGTTCAAGCACATTTGTTCTTATATCTCTTAGGTCAAAGAGCTCCTTTTGCTATATAATTCTCACTTCTTTGATAAACCAACTAATATCAAGCTCTAGCCCATGCAAATTTTTCATTTTGCTAAAATAAAAAAAGTATTTCAGCTCATAGCTCTTGCTCAAACTGTTCAGGTTACAACTCATCCTTCCTGAGTGCCAACAGTGATGGTTGTACTCAGCATCAATTTGAGGTCTCATTGGTACCTTGAACAACAACTTTAATACACCTGTATCCCTATATAATAATCCACTGATAACTAACTTTGTCTTTCTATATTATTTTCAAAAGATAATCTACCAGTTTACGGAAGTAATTCCTGTTGTCCCTAAATTCTTGACTTTGTACTCTTTGTTATTGAATTTAATGTTCTCCTTGTGTTTCTTCCCGCATGTTTTTTTTCTCCTCTTGGTGCCTTATAAAGCAGATTTTGACTTCATTCAGTTTATATATCTGAGTATAATAAGTCCTTCTCTAAAAGGAAGTCCTAATGAAGAAAGACTTTTAATTGAACAGAAATCAGCTAGCCATCCACTAAACTCATATAGATAGCAGACGGTAATAAAGGAGGAGGTAGATTCACATGCCAAAAAGAAGCACGGGGAAAAAAATCACATAGAAAACTCTGGGGATATTGAAACAATCTACAAACCCAAACCAGGATGAAAGATTCAAAAATCTAAAGACATTGTGAATTAAGAAATCCAGAAGAAAACTGGATTGAATAAAATCTATCAAAAGTATTTTAAACAATTTCAAATTTTTATTTTAAATTTCATATTTGTAATGAAATTATTCTACATTTATCCTATATTGACAGATGTAAAAATGATTGTGATAAAAAGACACTAGTATTTTAACCAAACCTAGTAATTAAATTTTTCTTGAAATTTTCAGAGCTTTTGCTCAGCTATTTTCACATTTTCACCGAAGTCTTATCCAAAAATATTTTGGCTCATCAACAAAGACAAATATGGTTTCTTCTATAAAGTACAATCCACAGCTAGCAGCTGTGGAAGATCTTTTTGTTGCCCAACACATCAGACTATTGCAGCCCTTTCCATCTCCATCAATCCAGTGGTAGTGTTTTTTTCTTTTCCATGGGTAAGTCTTAATGAACACAGAATAAGCTGCTCACACATCTCTGCTGAGCAACAGTATGGAATTTAGTCCTTCTTTTTAACCCACAGAATTAAAATTGCATAGTGGCCAACCGAGACCCTTAATTAAATCTATATTTAAAAACATTTCCAGTGCCTTAGTAGTAGTGGCAGCCACGGCAATTTATTTGGGATCATACCTATGAGATTCCAGCAGTTTATGAAAATTGTTAGAGTAAATTAAAACAAAGATTTTTGTAATATATTTTTCCCTCATTGTGGAGAATCTCAAGCTGAGCAAATACATAATTAATCTGGTGTAAGTTTAAGTGGGTACTTAATAAAGCAGCCCAAGCTACACAAAGATCATGGCAGCCTTATAATTGTAATTTCAATTGAATTGGAAACCTCCTGTTATTTCCTGAGATATTTCTCTATTATGACTGTGATGTAGCACAGCTAACACTGGACCAAGTCGTTAGGGCTGCAGGCACAGATGTCATAAAATGCACGTGTCAAAACACACGTGTACACATTTTCTGTATTTGCATACCAAATGCTAGACTGTTCCATACCCAGATGATTACTAACATGCCCATTTAGCTAATTAGTGTACTTAGTTCAGGGTTAGACTCTCAAGGAAAAGATGCTGACATGCTGTGTGCTCAATGTTTTCGGGTGTTGCTGCCTACTGGGATCCCAAGGCAACAAAGTGCTTGTGCCTACCCAGCCCCTGATAAGAGTCTCAGAGCTCAGTGAGTCAAGCAAAGGGTGGCCTGAGCTGAAAAGTGGGAAATGTTGCAAAGGTCACACCCTGCAGGTAATAATACCATGCTCAGCTTTGAAGAAAAGTGCTCCCTACAGCCAGGTTTTACAACTGTGGATCTCCAAAAGCCAAAGAGGGAGGAGTTGTTTCCATACATGCTGCTTCATCAATGTGTATGTTTCAAAGAAGAGACAAGACATAGTCTCAAGTCCAACAAAGCAAAAAAGATGTTTGAGCCCACGTCTTGGTGTTCAGCAGGAATGGGATGAAGGACAGTGTCCACTAACCATAAGCCCTGGGGCTGAACTAGCTGTGCTCCATGGTCCAGGGAAGTAAGGAGATGAGAAATTGCAAATCCTGCTGTCAAGGTGTGAGAAAGCATGTGAGCTTACCACTCACAAGAGAAGAAAAGACACAGACAAAAATACCTGTATTAAGACGGCAACAATTAGTGGCTCAAGGTTTCCAAAGGAAAAATAGAGATGAAAAGGTAAAAAGCACTGAAAAGAACACTGATGGGTGGTAGTTCAGTCACACTGGAGACCGGGGACAAGAAAGCACAAGATCAAGTACAAGAAAGCTGCAGAATAATTCAGAGTACAAAGCTAAACATGTTTAACAGCACCTCTTGGGATTTGCCACCAATAATTATGTCCCCATTGAGTATGTGTAGGAAAGCTAAAGTGTTTGGTGAATATTTGTAGTTGCTAGAATCATAAAAGATTTACTCAAATGTTAGCTTGAGGTAAGAAAAATAATTTAAGACTCTGAGTTTCCTCTCTTTACAATGTGTGCAAAAAATTTATTACATGTATGTGTCCTATTTTTATGACTTGCTGATAGTTCTCTCTCCTTTACAAGTTTGGAACTATAGCACTAATTCTGCAAATTTTTTCAGTCCAAACCAAATGAAGGTAAATCTTAACTGTTTTCAGGAAAGAAACTTTAAAAACAAAAATGCAACCTACTTGGTGTATTGTGCTATCAATTTCTTGCATCTAAATGAGAGGATAGGTTGTCTGAATCCCCAAGAAGTTGTTGTAGTCAAAATCTTTCTATAGGCCAAAGGGACAAACCTGGTATACAAAGCCAAGAATGTATTATTAGTCTAACCTTGCTAACAACATAAGTTTTTTAATCCACTAAAAATTACACAAATGCTTACCATTCAAAATTCATGCAGCTAAAGCGAGGTGTGCACAAACAATAACTCCTCCTTTCTCTGGTGTTACTACAATTCCTGCTTTAGGCAATGGCACCACTCTGTTGACTGGACTACAGGACTAGAGTCTCTACTGATGCCTGCAAGGCCTCTGAAAAACAGCAGACTTACTCTGTTATCATTTTTTCCCAGACCACCCAGTTAATGCTTTCATGATCTTGCTATGATGTCACTGACAGCTGCATTGGACAAGGGAGAATAAGCAACTTGATGAAGGTGAATAAGATTTGTCTGAAATTTGAGATAAAATTACACTATCACTGAGTTAACATATAGCTTTGCTTTTCTGGATATCCACACTGTTTCAATGGCTAAAATATTTTTATTAATGTGTTTATTTTAGAGATCTGCGCCTATTCAGCCTTGAAACCTGTCTTCACTGGCTTACCTTTTGAAAAACACTTAATAACCTTATCCAATGAGATGTACGGGAACAGACATATAGGATATATGAGAAATTAGCAGCAGAAGCAGAACTTCTCTGGAAAAAAAAAGTGGATAAGCTTCACTACAGAGTTCATAAAAATAATTATTTGAAATTTTATAGATTTATGAGACAGATTTTCATCTACTTATCACTGTTTCCACTCCAAATGATTTACATTGACATCTACGGAAGTTTTACTCCACACAACTAATTGACTCAGCTAAGAGTAAGGTGTCAATTGAAAATTCTTAAATAACAATTACTGGTCATGCTTCTAAGATTTTATTTCTTGTAGAAGAGAATCTTGGGCAAATAACTAATGAAATTGCTGCAGAGTGCAACTCATAATGCTGCAATTTAGAAAATATGTGTTACTGCACAGCATTGTGCTAGAATGGTATACCAAACCATTTAACTGCTTTTTCCTGCTTGACAATGGCCCTTACCATGTGTTTTAAAGATGTGGGAGAGAGGTAGAGTGGGAATTAATATATAAAGTTATACCAGAGAGAAAACAATGAGAGGGTTATTCCCTTTCCTCTTCCATTTTTCCTCCTTTTTCCTAAAATGTATGCATTTGTAAGCTCTAAGTAATTCAGCCCATCCTGAACATAAGAAAGGGAAGGGATGCAACTCACCTGAGCAGGAGTTAGTGCTGGCTGAGAAGACAGCAGAGCTCAACGGCTTCAGTAACAGTCCAAGATTGCTTTCCCTTTGTGTAATGTCATAAGACCAGGATGATAGAATAAAATGCCTTTCTCTAGGGAGTCCTCACCCAGCGTCTGCAGACTCAGGTGCCTGAGGGATCTCACACTCAGGTTATTAACCAGTTTCCACAGTTGGTATTCTCTCGTATGTAACACTTGGCAGCCAAAGCGTTTAAGTACAAAGCTGGATAACAGAATTCTACAGCAATTACTCTTTGAAAAATAGTAATAAGGAGGTATTTGCAGCTGCTTTCAAACTCTTGTCCCTTAAAAAGTTCTTCTGCTGTTCTGGGTACCTCCTGAGCCTTCTGCCTCCCACTTTCATTCAAATACTTATGATTTTGAAAACAGTATTACTTGTAGAATCACAGAATGCATCAAATTGAAAGGAAACCATAAGGAACAATTCCCTGCTCTCACAGGACCACCTAACACTAAGCCATATCACTAAGAGACACTCCTTGAACCCTAACAGGCTCATGGCTGTGACCGCTTCCATGAGGACCAATGATCAACCAGCGCATCAGTGAAGAACCTTTTCCTAATGTCCAGTGTGAACTTTCCCTCATGCAGCTTCATTTCATTTCCTCAAGTCTTATTGTTGGCCACCGGAGAGGAGATCAGCATTGCCCCTCCACTGCTCCCCATAAGGAGTCTGTAGACTGTGATGTGGTTGATATTCAGTCTGTGTGACAAGACAATGTGTTGGACCATACAAAAAATTATGCTCCCAATGGCAGCAGCTTGCCCCCACCTACTTTCTTTGTTTTCTAAATCTGTTTCTTCAGATCTGAGAAATTCCATGGGTCCTGGTGTGTATTCACAGAATCACAGAATATGCTGGGAGTCCAGCTCCTGGCCTTACACAGACCCCAGGAATCACACAATGTGCCTGAGAACATTGTCCAAACAGTTCTTGAAGTCTGACAAGCTTGATGCTGTGACCACTTCCACGGGGAGTGTGTTCCAGTGCTTTACCCCGCGCTGGGTGAAAAGTATTTTCCTGGTATATAACCCAAACCTCCCCTGTCTCAGCTTCAAGCCATTTCCTTGAATCCCATCACTGGTCATGAGTGTGAAGAGATTAGTATCTTCCCTCCTCTTCCCCTCATGAATACTGAAGGATACAATGAGTCTCACTCTCAGTCTCGGCTTCTCCAGGCTGAACAGACCAACTGACCTCAGCTGCTCCTCATACAGCTTCACCTCCAGACTCTTTATCATCCTTGTGATCTTCCTTTCCACTCTAATAGCTTGATGTCTTTCTTATATTGAGGTGCCCAAAACTACACATATTATTCCAAGTGAGGCTGTCCCAGTGCATAGCAGAGTGGGACAATCCCCTCCCTCTCCCAGCTGAGGATGCTTTGCCTGATGCCCCCAGTACACGGCTGGCCCTCCTGGCTGCCAGGACACTGCTGACTCATATTCAACTTGCCATAGACCACGACCCCCAGAACCATCCATTCCCTTGTTCCCCAGTCTGTACACACAACCAGGGTTGCCCCATCCCAGGGGCAGAATGCAACAACTTGCCCTTGTTAAACTTCATCCAGCTGGTGATTGCCCATCTTTCTTATTTGTCGACGGCTCCTCCCAATTTAGTGTCATTGTCATGACACTACATGTTGACGTGACAATATACATCCTATTTCTTAAAATATATCCAGGCTGCCCTTTTCCCTGACATTAAACTCATCCTTCCATTGTTTCTTTTTCTTAAAAATGTGGGTCTTCCTCAAACAGAAAATCAAACATAATTTTGACTGCCTTAGAAGTGAGGCTGTACTTTTGGAAACAATACAGTTGTGTGAGGTCTCCTCACTCCTTACCTGCTTGTTCTGGGTTCTGCTTTTCCTGGAAAAAGGAATATGTGTTTGTTAGGCCAGTGCTCTTCTCCAGTTCATTGTATGGTTGCCCAAACCTGTTCTTCAAGATCTCAGTGTAGCTGGGTATCAGTAGGTGGGAAAAGCAGATTATGTGAAATGGAACTGTCACCAAACCCACGAATGCACAAGCTTTAGGCATGCACACTTTGCTCTTCACTGTTTAGAGCATGTTTTACAATGCTGTCATAATTTCCATGCTTCTTCAAAAACTCTCAAAGTTATCAATATATTGTTTGCACTGTTTATATTGGAACACTATTATAATAGCATAACATTCGTTTATACTGCAGTAAGGTATTTCCCTATTAAGTTATTTGAAGAAAATTAGTTCTTTTTAGCTACAGTGTTGAACTGGGAGCTCTTTCCATTTAATCGTGTATTTCTGTAGAATCAAAGACATATAGAGCTGAGAACAACCTCAGGAGAGCACGAGCTCCAATCCCCAGCAATTAGGCAGAATGAATGATTTGCAATTCCTTTCTAAGTTACTCTCCCCAGTACTAAGTCTCCCTGTACCAGGGGTGTCAGCATGAGTTTTGTTTTTATTTGCTTATATTTTGTTATATATTTGTTATATACTTGCTTATGAAAACTGTTTTCATATTGTCTCCTTAATAATTGATAAAATTTGAACCAGGTGAGTTTGAACAAGAGTTTGAGAATGGCCTGCTTATTAACAATTCTCTATTTATATTTATATTATTATAGGACATTTCTACAATAAACCTCAAAAATCATCACTTAGCAAATTTTTAGCCCTTTAAATATGCAACATCAATTTTTTGTTTATTTTCTTTATTTTGAAGATAAATGTCATATACAGCACAAAGGGAACAACAATGTGAAATTGATTCAGATTGAGCTGCTTCTAATTTAATAATAAAATATGATACTATCTGTTAGACCTATTATCAGTGTCTTTTTTTTTTTTAATTAGAAGTGAAAGATTTGCTTATCTCTTCAGCTGGCCTGTGACAGTCAGAATACCTCAAGCTGACAAAGGGCAAACAAGCGCTCTGATTTGGAAAAAACATCCTAAATGTCAAATTTGTCATTTGTTCTCTTGTGTTCCATCCCTACCCTCTGCAGGCAGTAAGTAATATAAAGACAGAAGTTGCTAGTGTGGATGGAAAGATGCAGAAAAATTCTGGTATCTTTAGCCATGAGCTAGAGGCCTGTTCATGAATAGCTCATCTTCTCAACAGATGGACCAGCAACTGAATTGGCTCCATGGTTTCCAGCTCCAAAGCACACCTCAGAAGCAACCCTGAATTAATGACTGTAGAACTTGGTCTCCCTGTCAGGTATAGGCTTAAAATTTTTATCCATGAAAAAACCTCTCAACCCTTTACTTCCCTAGATTAAAATTGCTTTTATTTCCTACTTTTAAAGTGATGGGAGCATACCTAGAGGGGAGGGAGACTCTCCCTGTCACAGGTAAAAGTCCAAAGAAAACAGGGCAGTGGCATCCTTTAGGTTACCTAAAACTGGAGACTAAATCCGGAGTCTCTAGGGTCGAGTCCTCCAGTGTAAAGCTGGAGTCAGGCTGGCTCCACTAACAGTGTCAGCAGTGCCAAATATTAGGATTCACAACAGATTCAATCCTCATGAGATTTATCTGAATGATCACTCAGAAACAAAAGGTCCATGGCTTCAGGAATCTTGTATTTTCACAGATCCTCCTGTGTTAAATTTCTGTATGAACACATTATCATAATATTAATTTTTAATTTAGGCAGTGAATACAGAACATATTCTGCTGCAAGAAAAAAAAAGATCTCCTAGACCAATAGTGTTAAACTATCATAGAATCATAGAGTCAGTCAAAGAATCACAGAAATGTTTGAGCTGGAATAGACCATAAAGATCATTTAGTTCCAAACCCCTCAGTCATGGTCAGGGACACCTTCCTCTAGACCAGGTTACTCAAAGTCCCATCCAACCTGGCCCTCAGCACTTCCAGTACATCCACAGCTTCTCTGAACAACCTGTTCCAGTGCCTCTCCACCCTCACAGGAAAGAATTTCATCCTAATATCTGATCTCAACTTACCCTCTTTCAGTTTAAGGCAATTCTCCCTTGTCCTGTCACTATATACCCTTATAAAAAGTCCCTTCCCAGCCTTCTTGTAGGCCCCCTTCAGGTACTGAAAAGCTGCAATAACGTTACCCCAGAGCCTTCTCTTCTCCAGTCTGAACAATCCAAATTCTCTCAGTCTTTCCTCACAGGAGACGTGCTCCACCCCTCTAATCATCTTCATGGCCTCCTCTGGTCTCCCTCCAATAGGTTGATGCCCTTCCTGTACTTGGGACCTGAAAGGTGGATGCAGCATTACCAATGGGGTCTCACAGAGCAGAGGAGCAGAATCGCCTGCTTGACCTGCTGCCCACTCTGCTTTAGATGCAGCCCAGGGTATGATTGGCTTTCTGGGCTGCAAGTGCGCACTGCCTCTCCTTTACCAGCACCCCCAGTCCTCATTGGTAATGTCCTATCATAGCTTTGAACTGTGCTCAAAACTTAGCAAAAACATGCTAAAAATACCACATTGCTACAGTAAATATCTATATGGTTTATTCATCACAAGTACTCGTGTGTGTGTGTGTGTGCGGCCATATGTGTATCATGTCCAATTGTACTTTCATTTACTCGTACACCCAGTACGTCTGGCTGTCTTGCCAGGAATATGAATGATGTGTGCCTGCAGGAATTAACTGTAATCCTTTTCATAAAGAATCCAGTCTCTCCGGCAACACACAAGCTTTAGTTCCATTATCTAAACCTTTTATCTTCTCTTCTTTGATTGCAGGATAGTTTTCATCTTTATATTTTTCAATGAATGAAGTGCAGATGAAGTCCTCTTACATGACAGAAATATTTCACCTTTTCTGTGAAATTTCCCTGAAGGCCTCATCAAAGGCAACATTCTTTGAATTATTTGGTGCATATGTTAAAAATAGTCATTTCCATTTCATTAAAATAACACAGACCCTACTGTTAAGACTTCACTCCTGTCCTTTGAATTTTTGTCCACTGAAAACAGCTCTTTTGTAAATATAATCATTATCCTCCCTTCTTAAAAGAATTGCAAGAAAAGATTTTTCTTCTTATTCATAAAGGAATACTGGGCCATTTTGCAACTACTTCTTTTAGGATAAAAATTCTTAGGAAAATTCCTAAGACCTAAAGGACTGTAGTAATGTTGGGTATTCTTTTGGCAATTCTCTTCCTTTTTATATTATATATATTTTATATTTTTATATATATTTTATATAACTCAAATATTGACTCCTCAGTCCTGATCTTCTTGTCACATTAACTAAATTACTTTAGGGTGGATCAGAAGTAGTATTAGTACTAAACTTGCTCCTCGTTTGCCAGTACAAGGGTGTCAGTCTGTCACTCAAGCAATTTTGCTGTCACCCCAGCAGAACTAGCACAACTTGGTTGTTGTGTGTGCTGCTTTGAATGCATTTCCTTGACTTAGTTCCCTTAGCCCTTCCCACTTGCTCCTTCTTGCCCTCTTTTAGTCCTGCAGCTCCAGCATCACAGCCTCTGATATCCCTGCAGTATCCCTGTCCTTTTCCTCATCTAGGTTCAGAATGACATGCATTGGTTCATTTGTCAAAATCCAAATAGGTTGTCCTGACTGCAGTAAATAAAGCTTTTGTTGCAGGCCTTTCACATTGTAATTGCTTGTCTTTCTGGGAATAATATCACGCCTTGAATGCCAGACCTTTGCAATCAAAATTCTGGCTTTGTGACGCATACTTTGTGCTGTGCCTGGCTGCATTCACTTGCCCAGGCCACACATCACTGCCTTAACAAGCTGCTGAGTTCCCGCAGAGCCATTAAACCTCTGTGCCTCATCTCTTCCTTTCTCTCTTACAGGCTTGTCATAGCTGAATCACACAGCCCTTGCACACTGTTCCAAAATAGGGTTCCATGAAGGAAGGAGAAGAAAGACAGGAAGTACATTGTCCTATCTAACACCCAGTAAATATTTTCTACTCATGGTGTGTAAGGTTTATAACCCAAACTCAGCCTGAAAGAACAAAGCAACATCTCGCTAACACTGCCTTCAAAGTCATCAAAAGCAGCAACAGGATGTAAGAAGAAACTTGCTAAAATAACAGAACTTACTTTTCTCATAGTAACACTTCTTTTCCCATAAAATACTTGATATTTATATCTGAGACCATAATAATTACTGGTCATTATAATTATTCTAATACCATTCTCAGGTAAAACCAGGGTCTCTAACATTTGCGGGAAGAGTCTGATATTCCGGGGATTTTTTTCTGGTTTAAAAAAATCTTAAAACAAGGATCTTTGAAGATTTTTAGATACAGCATATCTTCTTGGATTGTTTTATCTGTCCCCTCCTGAAGGATGAAGAATACCTTGCACATGATTTTTCAGAAAATTTATTACTAGTACCAGACACCAATCAAAGCAGTGAAATGCAAATTCTGAAACAAACTTTGTAAAATTCTGGGTATGTTGGTTTACACTGTATAATTCATCTTCTTTCTTTTATCCTGCAATGTGGGGCTGAGCTGCCACGCAGTATGCTTCATCTTTGCCTGTCTCAGGCAGCACTAGGATGCACTTGCTTATCATCTTCCCTGATACAGTCCATCTATCATTCTAATGTCATTATTTGTCTTATGATAAATTCTGTCAAGATTGGTAAAGTATGATTAGATTTCCAAACTCTAAAATAGAGACAGAAGGGTCTCTTTAAAGACTGCTGATAGGTAAAAAGAAATTCCAGAAATCTCTTCTTCTATGTTGAAGACAATGAGGGTCAAACTCACCACAATATGGGTTTAAGGAACATAGCCAGGCACAGAGTGGAAAGCTGGCTGGGAACACTGAACACGAATTTTTCAGCTTTTTCAATCCCTGCCTATTGATCTGCTAAATGATGCAATTTAAATTGTCATAATTACACAGCTCAAGAATAAGAACTTCCTCAAAACAGAATGTAGTCAAGTAATATGCATTCAACTTTTCCAGTTAAGGTCAAATAGCCTTATGAGGTAAACTCACCATTTGATGCGATATACAGTGTAACTAAGTCATATTTGTCAACAGAAACTTCTTCCGTGATAAAAGAAAAAAACCCTTTTAGTCTATTAGTCCTGAATGGGATTGTGCCTTGTACCATGCAAACTCTCATGGGAGTATACATAGTCATTTTGCCTTTCCTCTCTTTTTCACACCTTAATCTTCTTTGGATCTTCTGCTCTGGAAAAGGTGGGAGCCTCCTTCTTCAAGTACTGCTGACACCAGTGTATCTGCCAAAGTCCTGTACCTTTTTGCACAACACACTGTAGCAGAAGATGTCCCACTACTAGTAACTGGTATATCACATTTTGGCATACCAAGAACAAGATGGTCAGACTGTCCTTGTCTGTTTCTCTTTCCAGATGAGCAAATGAGAACTGGGTAATTTGCTGTGACCATCAGTCAATTACAACTCTTGCTCTGAGCAAATATCAAACACTCCGCTCAAGAGATATTGTGCCTAAATGTTCTGGCTTACAATTGCCAGCTTTAGTTATTAATTCTACGGTAGGTGAAGCTGAGAGATAAATTTGGTTATAGAAGATTTAACAGAGGTTATATTTATTAACCCTTATTTAATCATTTCAGCCAAGCAAACAGCTTTGATCTACAGCGTAGAGCTGTAGTTCAATATTTACACCTTGCATGAAAATATGGCATTTAATCTAATCAAGTTGGCCAATGCTGAACATGCCACATTAAATGTTTGTTCTTCAAATCTAGAGTTCATTCATTCTGTCATTCTAATTCCCGAACCCAATTTGAAAATAGTTTGCATTACATGCTATCTTGCAGCTTTATGTGTTTGCCTACTAAACACAGGTTAAATGACCTTGTCTTGTGAATGTGACATTGTTAAAATCAAAGAATAAATGAAACAGTATTATCTACTAAAACAAAAACTAATGCATTGTTAACAACAAAAAGACAAAATATCTGTCTATGTGAAACAAGTTTTTTGCTACCAGATATAACCTTGATTTTTCTTCATCAACAGAACATGAGCAGCTTGTGTGATCATTGTAAATTTTTCTCTTCCCACTCTAAGTAAAATCTTTTAAACAGTAAGTTGAAAGATGAACAAACAAATGGGGAGACAACAAAAATAAACCATGTAAAGTTAAAAATCTCTTTAAAAAAATGACATTCTAAAAGAAAGCAGTGAAGCCTGACCCTAATCTCTCACAAACCTGTTGCAGTAAAGCAGGAGTAATTCTAACAATCTTGAAGGAGGTACAGTGGTAGAATGAGATCACAGTTGAAGCCTTATTTCTTCATTGTTTTTTACTGAAACTGGGACAGCAGGGAAAAAAATTGTATTTAAAAAGCAAACAAACAAATTCCACCCCCATCCCCATCCCTGAAAATATAGTATTAAAATCGTATCATGAGGACAGAATTAATAGAACATTTTTCGAGTTAGTTTTAAAACGCCTGCATTTTTTACTTGCAGTAGGGTTTTAATATAGTCTGCCCTCACAAGTGCACAACGTCTAAGGATATGGAAAATCTGAACTTGTATAAAGAGGCAGAACTGTGCTGGTCACCTCCAGAGGAGCATCTCTGTGTTTCAAATATTTCTTCAAAGGACTGGTGACCACAGCAGGCAACTGAACTTGTAGAAAGGGCAGGTCAGGATGGACATGGCCACTCCATGAGACCATAATGGCACCATGCTGTGCTCTGAGACAAACCAGCTCCCAGCCCCAGCCCGTGTAACTCTTGCACTCCATGACACCCTGCAGAATAGACTGACCCTTTGAAACAGCTCTTATATTTTCAGCCATATTTTATTATCTGGAATGAAACACATTGCAGAAAATGTTTCTGTTGTTCATCTTGTGCCTACAGACATATCGGTATCAATATAAAACTGGTTTTCTTCCAATACACAACATCCTACTGCTTCCCTCCTTAATCTTTTTTTTGTAAATATGTATATATGTAAGTGCATACATACAGGTTATCATAAGCAGTTTCAAGAGGAGAATACAAAATAATACAAAGATAGTGATAAAATAGAATATATATTACAGAAAGAAATTTCAGTGATTTATCCATGCTCACAAAGCCAAAACAAGAAGTAGACATCCACACTTCATTCACCTGCCCCAACTTAGATACCTCAAAGTTTCAGTTCTCGAATCACAGCTACTCAGTCTGTGTTCCTCTTAGGGCCAATGGAGGAAAAAGATCAATCAAAGAAGCTTTCATGTAATTTTAAAATAAGTCACATTCTGGAGGTCTAATTCTCTCCATCCACTGTAACAAGAACATAGTACTTCCAGTTCAGCCATAAATAAATTTCTACACTTAAAGGGATACAGACCCACTCAAAACTCAAGATTCCTATGCTATATATTATATAGGTGGTGTGTTGCATAGAGGCAGAGGGTCATGTTTATCTGTATTTTTCCATTGCTTCCATTGGTATTTCATTCTTTCCCTCCCTCCACTTACAAAATACCTGACTGTTAAACACGATGAACTATTTTATTGTTAAGCATTTAAGAAGAGATAAATGATGGTTTGAATGTCAATGCACCAAAGTAGATCAGAATCTTAGCACTGTTAAATGGTTTCTGAGCCACTAGAGCATAGCATCAGTGCTATAAAGAAGCACTCCCTGATGGATTGTTAGCAATACTCTAACTCTTTTCAGGACAATAATATTGACTTCACATTAGATAAACATGAATCTTCTAAACAAGTGGTGAATACACAGGAATCAGCCTCTTTGTGTCTAGCAGCTAAAAGGTGGCAGGACACACTCTATAGAGTTTAATTTTAACTGTAATTAGCTTTTGCAGTCAAGTGCAGTAAGGTAACAAATGAAGTACAGTGCTGCAACACAGGACTAAAGAGAGAATAGAGGAGGTCATACTCTTTACCTTGACAATTTTTGTTTGTCACAAAATACATTATTAGTAAAGCACAGACATTAAATGACCCTTATGCTTTCAAAGAGGTAGTTGTGTGGGACCAAAAAAACCCAAAACCAGAACAGTGAGGTATTTAATCTGTAGTTTTAAGTTGCTCAAATGTGAATGCTGACATTTCCCTCTTTAGCTGTAGACCACTTATTCTGAAGAAGTAATTCAATGGCTCAGAGAAATTGCTTAGCATTTACCAATTGTATACACGGTTTATGACCCCAGCAGAAGGCAGACATCAGTGAATTTTTACCTTTACAGGTGCAATTTTCTGTCTGCTAAGGAGAAATAGAACAACTGAATATTACAACTTAATTTATTCAGAACTTGGAAGCATAATTTTTGTTTTATTATAATTCTACCACACAGTAAAATTCAAAAGTTTAATGCTTATGGTAACCAAAAAGTAGTCTTTAAGTTACAAGAATATAGGAACTAGAAATCCAGACTTGAAGCAACCATTTATTCTCAGTCCTGCCATCACTTAACACAGTACAGTAATCTGAGTTTTTTTTACTGAAGTCTGCACCATTCCAAGAAATACAACAAAAGAAAACATGTCTGGAATGGACCTCACAAGGCAGCCTAATCTACACCTGTGCTCCAACCCTGAATCAGCATACTGAGTTCATGAATTCCACTTACATCCTCAGTGTCTACAAGCTCACTGAAAAATCCTTTTCACAGAAGAACTGTGATGTAGTTAAAATATTCGCTGGTCACATATCGTTTCTATACTCCATTTCAGCCTTACTTGCTGGCTCTTTGAAAATTTCTTACAGGTAAATACAGATGTTATATCCTTCATCTACTCATTCCTTGCCTCAAAAACCTCACTCTTAAATGCAAAAAAAAGTATGACATTAATAAAAATATTAACCCACAAAAATATAAGCGTTACCTTTCTTTGGAAATTTCACAGAGTTGGAAGGGTCCCACAAGGATCATCAAGTCCAGCTCCTGGGCCTGCACAGGACTATCCCCAAGAGTCACACCATGTGCCTGAGAGTATCATTCTTGATCATTATTGATGCATACATTAAACAGTGCTTTAAAATAAATGTTGTCTGACATTTATTTCATTATTACTCTGCTCTGAAGGGAGCCTCTGGTGGCCTAGTGGTTAGATTGCGGCACCTTCACCGCCGAGGACAAGGGTTCGATTCCCTGCCAGGGACACTCCCCGGGCAGGTGGAGCTCGTTAGCCCTGTAAGGCAATCCACCTACGTTCTAAGGACCTCGC
>JAWMRA010000078.1:10296001-10337785 GCA_035584735.1 Pseudotriccus pelzelni
GATGAACCTTAGGATTAAAGGGTGGGCTCAGTTCCGCGCACACTGTGTCTCACCTAAAAAATCCAGTGCGCAGGCTTGAAGGTGTAAAGACCTTCCCCGGATCTTCGTTCGCAAAGACTGGCCATTACTTACTCTGCTCTGAGGTATTTTTTAGAATATTATACTATATAAGGCCATACCCCTAAGATAAATCAGAATCACCCTAGTTTCAAATGAGCAGCACTGAGTTTAGACCAGTAGAAAATCTAACCAATTTTCTTCATCCTTTTACAAAAAAGCCCCTGCATGCAGCACAGAACTTGTGTTTGAGCACAAAGAAAAATAAGATTTTCAGTGTATGCACAGCAAGGAAAATTACTAGCTCTTGGATATTGCAGATTTAAGGGATATATGAGAAGCTTATGAGCTCTCAGACTACTATATTGCTCTGAAACCTGGACTAGGATAGGCATGATGAAGAGGTTTAGCAGGGTGCAGATTAGAAGTTGGAGTAAGCATATTGCAACAACGCAAAAAAAATTATAGCAGACAATACAATATAATGATTTTATGAAGCATTGAAAACATCCAAAAGAGCTCATCTCAAGTTTTGCTTATGAGTAAATTATTAACTTAGTCTCCAAGTATAGACAAGTTTTCTACCTCTACTTCTCTTTTTTTTTTCCTCCTTTCTTCTGGCCCACCTGATTTGGCTTAAGAAATGCTTCATTAAAGAATATATAAAAACTCTTTTACAATTCATTTAATGTTTGGAACAACCTGAACAGTGACTTCAAAACTTTGGAAAGTTTTTATTTTAATCCACTCCAAGCTCAGAACAAACACATTTTTATCTAGTGGAGGAGGGTGGGACAAGAGGGATTCGTTCTCCAACATGATAGAGAAAAGAGAAGCAGATCTTGAGAATCAGAGAGTTAAAAATTATGCGTATTTCCTATTTCAAAGATAGTATAACTCTTTTTCCTTTATCATGAAAAAGTATTGAATATATCAAAGAGCAGTAGATACTCAGAACTTTGTGGTGAGAACATTACTTAAAATGTCCAAATTTCTCAGTTGTTTGTTTGTTTTTTTTCAGATAATATTTCTGCATTTACAGTATGGCAGCAAGATTGAGCCACTGATAAAAAAATCATCAGGGAAAATTCAGGAAGTACCTACTTCTGTCAGTGGATAGTTATAGCGTTTTGCAATGGAAATCATTAACTGGCCAATCTGAGGATAATCAAAGAGATAGCTGGTAATGATCACACATAAACATAAGATTTACCACAAAGGTCTGCTGTGGAATCCCGTGGCACACTGTAGAGCATCAGTGGAAAACGTCACTGTCAACTGATATCAATTTGCTGTTTGCTCAGGGAAAATTAAATTAGACTTGAATAAGTGGCTAAACTGGCTAGGAAATGTCTGGCATGAAAATAAGCAAAGACAGATACAGTGCAAGCACTGAACAGCTCAATGACCATAAACTGACCCAACAGCACTTATAGGAATTTATCTAATTACTTAATAAGAGGGGAAAATAAGAATCATGAAAGAAAAATAATTCAACATGTATCATGCAGCTTCTGCATTTACCAGCTTGTAATATGTCATTTTTTAAAAACCCAAAATGAGTGATCATTCTATAAACCTTTAATTCAAATGTGATCTCTACCATATGAAAGTGGAAGTTCAAAAAATTTAAACTAATAGATAAGTATATGATTTTTTTCAAAAACAAAGGCCTTCTAAAGGATGCAAGGTACCAACTGGGCTCATTTTATAACAAATGTTAACATGTAAGAGATTAAAATATTTATTTATTTCTAAAACTATCAAGAAAGATAAAAATTACACTAAAATGGAAAATACTGTGTTTATTGTGCATGAACCATGTGCCATAGTTCATACAATGGAATAATTTTTTTGACAAACAAAAAAACCCCGAAAACCTATCATGGAACGGAATTTGAAGCAAGGAAAATAATTATCGCTGAATATCAAGAAAAATACCAAAAAAACTAAGAAGAGAGACAGGAAAGTTTTCTTTCTTGAATGAAGGTCTGGTGGTAGCCTCAACGTCTGGGATTTAAGAGCACTGCTGTACAAGTACTGCACCAAATGTTAGTGTGAAATATTCAGTGAACAAAAACCCTTACTACTAGGTATTTTATTTAAATGTGAAAAAAAAAAAAGAAGTTACAGAATCCTGTGTTTTGTCCTGCATTCCTCACACTGGGATTCTTTCCACCAGTTTCCAGAAGCTGTACAGGTCTCAAAAGAGTCTGTAAAAATGTTTCACAAAAAGAAGCAAAAGTCTTTTTTTATTTTTTTCCTTAACAGCACTTTAAAAAGTGCCACTTCCAATACCTTCTCTCTGCTACTTAACAGATTCTTCTTTTTTTCTCCTCAGAAGGTGCAGCTCAACCTTCCCAGCTGGCACTGGCCCAGCTCCTGCTCCTCCTGCAGCGCAGCCACGGCGGTGCCAGCCCTGAGCCCAGAACACCAGTCAGACGCTCACACCATGTCAGTGTGGACTGAAAGCAGAGGAAAAACGTTTGCCAGAGCCAGCTTTCTGTCTGCTTGAGCCCTTCCATGCCAAAATGCTTCTCACCACTGTGCAGGCTGCTAAAGACACCAAGAGCATATCACCCTTTCTGCAGCCCTGGAAGATTTTAATTGTTGAGGGGGAATTGTTTTTTCCTTCAGGGGCTTGGCCAGGGCAGTTTTTCTCTTGCCTTTTGAAATTAATTTTCTGCTAAAAAAGGAAAGACAGATGCAGAAACAGGAGCAAAAATATTGTCTTCTTCCTGGGGAACTACATTTCTGTCATGTGGCATACTACTTTGAAATATTGTAGGGAAGCTTCACAATTTTAGTCCTCAGTATTTTTAGTCCCCAATTATGAAAACACTTAGCTATTTCACCCCAACTTGTCATAATGGAGTTACATTAATGTACTTCAATATCTACAGGATAGGCTATTCATTGCCATTCTTCACTTCTTTTATGGCCATTTTGAAGTTACTACTGTTCTATCTGAAATATTTTATAATTAGCCAGTTCATCACAATATCAGATCCTGGATTTTATTTAGTGATGATGTTTCTACTGTTTTGGGTTTTGTGGCTACACCTTCAACATAATATGGAAAAGACAGCCCATTTCCTGAGAGGCTGAAATAAAGAGAAGAAATTGAAAAACAGTAGAAAAAAAATAAATTACATCTCCTTTATAGACAGGGAACTGAAGAGCAGAGACTGAACAATGTTGCCAACATTGTGCAGAGGTTTAAGGTAGAGGTGGGAACCCAATCCAGATCTCCTACATAATCTTAGTATGGACACATACCATGTGTTTTTTTAAAAAATCTTGAACCTTGAAGTACTTTTTTTTCTAACCAGCCAGAATCTGTTTGAAGTTCTCAGAGCTCATCTAAAGTCCAATGATGTTTTTGCATGCTGTCCTTTGACTGCAGTAAACCCAACAGAAATACTTTTAACAAGCCAAGTGTAACTCTGCCTGACCTTATAAATAATTCTGGAGCAGCTTTGTTTGAGTCCCAGGCTAAGGTCAGAGTTGACTGTCATTGCATTATATTGCATAAGGATATCACATGGTGTAAATTTTTTCCTTAATAGTCTGTGTGTTCTGGAAGCTAAGTCATAGGTGATTTACTCTCTAGTGAGTGTTGTTAGTGCAGCATATTACACACTTGGCTAGCTCCAGTTCTTATTCATGGCTTTTTATTTTTATTTTCAAGGATTAGACTAAACCACATATGGAGGGTAGGTAAGAATTTTTATTCTCTTTCATACTGCTGTGCTTGGAGATATGCAATGGAGAAATGTGTTAAAAAAAAAAGGTTAAATTGCAGAAGCTTCACCTTTTTACTTAGATACTCAGTACTAAAGAGGAATATACAAGGAGGTTGAACCCTTCAGCTCCTTTGAGTTTACATCTGTGTCATGCTTTATGGATTGGAGAAAATATTGCAAGTGTGAAGATAAGGAGTGAAGCTGTGAAATTCAATTATTATGCTTTGCAAAATTTGGAAATCTGTGCTGACTATCTAATAATACAACATATAGTGACTGTCTTATTTTCCTTTCTGCAGAATACGTCTGATTTTTTCTCTTCCTGAAATAATTCCTTTCTATTATTAAAAAGGATAAAATCCTTCAGGTTTTTTCATCCTCCAAGAAAAGAAGAAACCTTTCTTCAAAAAAGATAAGAGATCTAAGAGACTATTTTTTACAAAATTTAAAAATCTTAAACTTTCTTTTTAACTTGCACAGAAAAAACCCCATCATTTCATGATAACTTTTTGGCTGATGCGAGGTAAAACAGGATGTGATTAGAATTGAAAGCTATCCGGTTTTATTTATCCCTTCTTCTCTGATTTAAAATGAAGCCTGGCTGTGTGCAGATGATAACTGTGAGCAAAGGTTGACATCAATTGGAGCTGTAGGACGAGCTGTCTCTGTGTGGGGGAAAATATCACCTTTTTTAAAAGATGCCAAGTGACACTGACAAAATAGACAAGGCAGTGTAGATCAGTGACATAAAAATAGTTGTCATATAATGATTAGTGAACCACTGCTCATAATAATCTCCTTCAATAGACTCCTCTGAGGATAATGTTTGATTATTTGAACACATCATAGTGTTAATTATGGCTAGGCTGAATTTTACAGTCTAATTTGTATTTTTACAGTATGTGACATTTGAAAGCTTGAGGTAATTTTCAGTATCTTATTAGGTGTTTGAAATTCAGTTTGTAGCTTTTGCTTCAAACAGCAGCCTTTTAATTTAGTACCTCTTTAGCCGAGTGGGCTTGATATGGAATAATCATTAAGGTAGTCACCATATCTATAGGGAGTCTCATGGGAAGGTGTCTGTCAGTTTTCCCCTTAAAAGAAAAGAGGTATTAACAGTCATAAATCTAGTTCAGTTCCTTTTTTAACTGCAAAACAGAGGAGATTTATCTGACAGGAACCTGGGCTATTCTTAAAATCCTCTAAACTATGGATGAATAAACCAGTTCAAGCAAAATACTAACACAGTAATATACTGAAGACATATAGCCTTATACATCAAAAGCCCAAAGAATTTAACAAATATTAATCTCATATATGCATCTGTCTGTCTTTCTCTTTCCACCCATCGATCTAGGATATGTCCAGTGAATCATGATATTTGCACAGCACACAATTAAGCCTTACCTTTCACTCTTGAGATGAAGAGCTATTATCCCCTATCCTATACAAAACACAAAAGAAGTATAGCAAGAAATACTAGTAGAAGTATACAGATGCATACAAAATGTGTACCACAAAACTTGAAGTGTTCTGCTTTATGTGGTAGGGCAGGGGATTCATCTTACCTCATTTCAGGTGTCTGCAGTAAGTGACCCACTTCTTCCTTTATAAACAGTAAGGAGGAAGAGGAACTGATTCCTTCTGTCCTTTTTAGGATCAGATGGCTTGTGCTTCAGGGGCTTTATTGCTCTCTACTGACTGCAGTGGTAGCCCAGCGGATCTGATCAAAAGGAAGTGTAAGGTGAATTCTTACCACTGGCTTATTCATATCAGATAGGCTTACAACAGAGTGAACCTTGGTCCATTTTCAAGTTTTCTGCTGAGGAACATTAGTTTATGACATTCACTCTCCAGCCTGTACTAGAATTTTCAGTGCCAAGAGCAACAAACCTGCTCTCTGGAAATCTGCATACTCAAGCAACTCAGTGTTTTACTTTGAATAATTTTTTTGACATTTCTTGAATCCAAAACTCTGGAGCAGAGCTATTAAATGTCTCGAGACAGATCTGAACTGGAAGATTTGGTGACATAAGATTTAACGATCCTTTTCTCCTGCTGCAGGTACTCCAGGCTCATATGTTGTGTGAGATCACAGAATAGATTGAATTATAGTGGGATATGTTACTGTTGCAGCTATCTATGTACTTACCTCTAAATCATCACTGTTTCCAGCTTTCAAAGCAAAGCTGATTTGGAACAACATTATATCAAATAATAAGAAATCAAAAAGTGGTAAATATCTACTTTTTTTTTTTTCTGAATTAAATAGCTTCTCTATTCTCAATATAACTATTTAGGATAGCCTCTAGAATGGCTAGAATAAGATAGAATTGGAATGTGAAAGGCAGTGTGAACCACAAGAATGTGAGGTGAAAAATAAGTGTTTATTCTCTGGATGCTTTCTTTAGATTAACACTGTTAATACAAGTGATGCTACTGGTAAACAAGCTTTATCAATTTTGACTGTATGTTAAAATGAACTATTAAATACACAGAAAAAATTATCAGACCATCTATGCAAAATGCAAGCTGAATTAATCATAATTCTTCACTTTCTTTTAGTTATCATCATGTCTTCTTTGTAGGCCATGTTTCTCTGTCATAAAACACATTAACTCCTTTTTAATTGGATTGGGTCCAATGGGCTCAGATCGATTTGCTTCAGTTCCACTTTGAGGAATCACAATCATTTCCATTACCCCTGAAATAATTCCCTTTAGTTCTGTTAATCAGAGGTGGGATTGGTAACACCCCTTACTACTCACACTGCCCAGTGATTCCTATTTGAGTGAACAAGTGTTTAGCAAACAATGGATGGTATCTGGACACAAGCACATACAATTCACTCTACCCCATTGGAACAAACCATTTTCAGTGATGTAGAAAATAATATCAAATTTCATTCATTTGCTCAAATGTTCTCGCTTCTGGGAATTGTCCATATTTGCCTTGAACTAACTTTTTTAAAGGAGATTGCTGGACCAGAATAGCAGGCACTGTGGATGGATTTGGCTGTTGTAGTTGTTTGATCAATGGGTTTGTCTCCACAATGCCCCCAGCTCTGTTCAGTACAGAAGACAAACTTGTTCAAGGAGCCAACTTACACAGATCCATCTAATAAAGATCCCTCAAGTATTGCCAATGTTACAGAAGTAAGTAAGGACTGAGCTGAGGATTATGGAAAAAGAAAGGAGGGCTCTTAGCTTTCATGGGGTAATAAATTCATGAAACAAAACATGACCAGAATGTTTTCATGAGTGGTCACTTTTTTAGGGCCTGGCATGAGATTTTTGACAACTAATTTGAATAATGGTTTATTATTTACAGTTTAATTAGTATGAAATTAGTAGGAGCTTGCAAAATGTTTAAACCATATAGATTATGTCAAAACTGAGCATTTCATTTTTACTGTGTCATCTGGGTGTTTCAGTTCTTATCCTCTAAAAAATTTGAATGTTTCTCCCTACATTAAAAGTGCTGTTCTGAAAATAAATTAATTAGCACTTGTTAATCTCTCAAATGTTTGAAGATTCCCAATGAGAAAAGTGTGGATAGTACACTAACTTTGAGTAAATTAAACAACATATGACAGAGACAGGCTGGCATTATGATAGGATCACCCCATCAACCAAAGAGGAAAAAAACAAAATAGTGAATAGCATGAAAAGTTCATTTAGTGGGATTTGCCAAGCAAGGATTCTCTGAAAAATAATCAAGAGAGCATCTGATTAGAGCTTGATTATCTCATGATGTACTCAATGGGATGAAATGAGAATGGGCAGCTGCTTTAAGGCTTCCAAATATTTCATAGCTTAACTTACCTTGTCACTATTTCTCTTACTTAATCTACCTCTTTTTTCTTTTTTTTTAATGTAGCACCAAAATGTAAAGCCAAGTTTCAGGTGGAAATGAAAGACATTTAGATTAGTTTCACATATCTGTACCTTGTAACATTATGGTTTGAATATGTTGATGAAAGACACTGATGAAGGACATCAGCAGTGTCTGCCTGAAGATAAGGATTGTAGGTTACCATTTATAGTGAAAATTGTGCTTATCCGTACATGCCTTCAAGGTAGCAGTATGTTTCTCAGACTATGAAGTCTGTATTTGCATATGTCTGAGGTTGTGGGTCAATACTTTGGAGCTCTTTTGTTTTGCTTCCTTTAAATATTCTGTCAAACAATTTTGTTGAATGTAAAAAATTATGAGAGTATTAAGGAACATTTAGAGAAGCATGTTTGGGATGAAGAACTACTTAGCAATACAGCTCAGATTCTAAAATTATACATCTTAACAAGCAGAGAACAAAAATCTTTAGTGTGACATCTATTATCATTCAAATGTCTTTAACTTTGAAAGTGAAGTGTGACAATAATCTGCTTAATCAGAAATATTTGTAAAAACAATTCAACATTATAGATGAAAAAATACCCAAGAAATTCCACACAAATGTTAGCTCTCAGAGATAGTCTTTACAGAAAAAAAAAGGAGAGTAATCTAGAAACAAATATATGATTTGTTGATAATTACTAAGGCTTCTATACAATGCAACTGATTAAAAATTTTCCTAGGGCTTTTTACTGAGAAAAAAAAAAAAAAGGAGGGGGGGAGGTAGTTTAAGGCCTGAAGTCCAGTGCAATTTATTAACAAGTTATGCAAGTTCCTTCACTAGTAAGTAAATTAATTCCAGTTTCTTTCAAAAGAAAAGTTACAAGATGTTACCCAAAGCACCAGCAAGGCATCCATATGTCAAGCAGATGGAAGATGCTCAGTATGTTGGGGTCACACTATTAGTTCCCTGAAAACATTTCTTCCAGGAAGATGCAGTGTAGGAAGCAGCTACATTTTCTGGCTCTCCTCTGACTGTTCCAACCTGCCCTTTGCACTCCAGGACCTTGCCTTCCAGCTGTAACTGAGACCTGGAGTGAAGGTGCATGACAAGAATAAGGTGCCACAGCAAGAGAGAAACAAGTGTGTCACCACGTCTCTAATCATGAAACTCACAAAGATAAGGATACTAATATGTGTGAATTGTCTCACCCCATCTAGTATAACCTGCTTGCTTGCCATCACATACACAAATAACAAAATTCTTCAGGGAGAGCTAAAACAGCTCCGGGAAAGAAGGAAAAATAAAAAATTGATCTGAATTCCATCCAGTGATGAACACAGACAACAGCCTAGAGTTCTTTCGTGTACTAATGAAGGAATGTGGTTAACCTGTTAATAAATTGCACTGACTTTAGCTGTGGATGTTTCTATGGTGACAGGAAAAGGGTGATGCTTTGAAGGTTCTGAGAATAGACTCTGGACAGCTAAGAAGAGAACAGTTAGGAGTTTCCCTATTTAAAAAATATGTTTCCAAAGAGAACTATTTCTTTTGTTAAAAGCTCTTAATTAGATTTATGATTGCAGCACTAAAGTGGAAAGGTTAATATGGTAGCATTTACTGCTGTGGATATTGATAGCAAACCTTACATGCTAATTTCACATTATTCCCCTAGGTAACTTGATTATTACTATTATTAAATTGCAGATTTTATTGGGATTTTTAACTGTTCTCTCCATAAAATTGGCTTAAAAATTATTTTAAAAAACCACTGCTGGATTTCCTTCATGCCTGTTTTGTTACTGCTGTTTTGTAAAAATGTCACGAATATTTTGTAGTCCCTCAAATTACTTTATATTTCCCATGTTTCCATGACAATAGACTAAATAAGGGCATTCTTAATCATGGTATTTGGGAACCACAGCCAAATTTGAAAAGCTATACTTGATATAATCTTTCTGTAAAAACTGTTACCTTGAAGTCAATTGTGGGCAATTATTAAACTCAGTTGAATAAGAGCATTTAAATTGAAGTGATATGGGGGCAGATCAATGATAGGAAAAGCCAGAACTAGTAGCATTTTTATGTACTTATTCAAAAGCAAATATTTATGTCTTAATCTTCAAAAGATTTTAAGACATTTTTAAGTCTATCTTTGCAATAATTAGCTTAGATCTGTATAGCCCTCTAGGGAATTACATTTGTTTCAGATTATGTGGACAAAGCCACCTGTGCATCAATTCCTAGCCCAGCTAGCAGACCTTTCAGCAATATCAAGCCAAAGACCTGGAGGCCAGGAAACACAGCTTTTAAAGGTGGTGTTTCTCCGTCTTTCACCATGTTTTCAGATTTACAACACAAAGGCAAAGACACATCCTGTTACACTGAAACCATGGTTCAATTCTTTACATAAAAAAAAGAAGGAGATTAAGGGGATTATGGTTCTCTAGAAGAAAAATTAGACTATTAGAGGATCTCATTTTATTTTTACAGATGAAAATACTGCAGCACCCACTGTGGATGAAGAGGAATCATTGCTGTTGAGTTTGAGGAAAGAGGGACAGAGATTGTGGTCCAACAGGTAATTTTCCATACAATGTTTAGCATATCTCCAAGTGATGTCTAGAAATCAGCTCTACCTGTTACAGGTTAATGCCACTCACCACAGTTCAAAGGAATAGTTAATATTTGATTGGTCTGAACAAGCAACAGTTTTCAAAGGAAAAACTGAAAAAGCCTAGAAAACTCTACAGTTTAACATGGAGTCTGAGATATTTGAGCTCAAAAATGAAATTAATGTTTCCTTTCCAGTCATGATCCACAGAACCTGAATAATTGCATATAAAAAAAATGGACAGAAACATCTCCCAACACTTATTGTTCAGTTCTGCCCAGACTGATCTGTGGGGGAAGATTGGCCTGTCCACCAAACTGCAGACTTAGCCTGACTCTTTTAGGTTGTGAATAATAATGAGGTTGTCTATACTATAGGAGAACAGTTCTACAGACACTGCTAGAGCATAAAATCCTTCTCCTCTTCATTTCCCAGTGATTACCTTGATTTTGCCCACCTCCACATCAATGCCTCAGCTATTAGGGCTTGGCACTTATTTCAGATGGTGTTAGCTCTACTCCTTGGCAGGATATCACAAATGTTTGTAACAGGCATTAAAAAAACTAAATTCTTTTGGGATTCGAGCAGATCGAATGGAATATACTCACTCTGAGAGACACCTACTGGAGATTTTCCTATGTTATCAGGATACATCAAGGACACTGAGAGAGCAGGCTAGGAAAATTGCCTAATGTAAACTCATTTGATGGGAGATGAGAGAAGGTTCCAGCCCCTCATTTCATTTGCACTAAGAAAGAGCAGCTTTCAATGAACTTCTATCCTGATGTTAGGAGGAGGTTAAGCAATATGTATGAGCTGTTGGATCTACGTGAAATAATCAAGTACATCTAGTTCAGTTCTAGCAGGGTGTAAATACTTTTACTATCTGAAGGGAGGTGATATGTGATTTTAAGATATCTGCAATTTCCAATGAAGAAAGGCAGTGAAAGGTAGTTTTAGGGAACACAGAATATTGATTTCCAGTAGAGACAGAAACTCTTATGTCTCTTCTACAGAGCTTATTTAATGGATTGAAAATGCCTGGGTCTTGGCCCTCTCAGGTTGAGATGAGTATTCTTGTGAGGGAAAAATGTAAATGAGAAAAATACTTTGAAAATTTCTGCTTTGTACTGGTGCATATCACACAGCTACAGTACAATATTACTGTGACATGTATCCATGCAAATTGAAGGCTGAGCCCCCAAAATACCAACTTTACCGATACAAATGTTTCTTTGATCAAAATAGAACTTTAGCTCCCCATCCTGAAGGAGAGAACTGTAATTGATTTTTAGTTTCCATAAACTCAACTATCTGGTTTACTATCTAGCAGAAAAATAAATATAGAGCACAGAAGCTTTATTTAAAATTGACATTGGATGAACTGCAGCTAGTCTAATTTTATCGGTTTGCATATTATATACTTAAAAATTAAAAAAAAAAAAACCAAACAAATCAGCTTTACATTTTTTTAAACTTTCCTTTAATTTCATTTAAATTATTTACCAGTCCTAATGTATCACAAGCAACTTTGAAGCTGATGCTTCATTAGCTGTCACAGAGCTACCCACATTCATTGCTAATGTTCATTTCAATTACTACAAAAACTATTAAACATCCATGAATGGGAGAATGTCACTAAGCTTTCCCCTGCACGAAGACTTGACATCTAGAACCTGGTTGAAGGCCTTTTGTTGGAGTATCATTCACTGTATGGTAAACTTGTCAGCCTCAAAATAAAGAAATTCACATCCTCTTCCCCTTCCTGGATACTTTCTAAGCAGATTCCATACAAAAGCTTTCTCTCTGAAATTTTTTTATACAGATTTTCATTCTAATTTCTTCTCCTCCAGCTATCCTAACCTCTCAAAGAGAATTCTCTGCTACCTGTGCCTCTTTTCCTTGAGAAAAGCTTCAGCTTTTTTTATTATACCGAATCACTGCACAGCTGGTTTTACAATTTGCTTTACTCCCACCCAGACACCTATCTCTAGCTGCATCTCATAACACAGCTTTGCTAAGACTAGACCCTACATGGACCCAGGCTATGCTTTGAAAAACACCCTAAAGAGTTATTGCAACTTAAATCAGATTAAGACAGGGAAATAAAGGTATAGTAATATGGACCCTTGTGCAACAAAAAGACTAAAACAGATTAAAAGCAAATAAACAAAAAAGCAGAGCTCCACAAGATGTGAATTACTCAAATAAAGCTGGACTTTTCTATTAATAACTCAAGGAAACACATTATGGGGAAATGGATTTAAACACTTGTTATTTAATGTAGGACAAGGAACTAAGAGTTGGCGTTCCCATCCCTGAAGAAAAACCCCTTCCCAGTTGCTGGAGTGCACTGCTATATACTGAGATTGGATCAAGGAAGAGACTAGTCCAAAACTTTCCTCATTTCAGCATACTGTTTTCTAAACAAAGAGGTGTGCACAACCCGTGGAACTGCCCTTTGTGCGCTGTGTGAATGACTACAGAAGGAGAATGCACTCCTTGCACTTCATAAATGTAAGTTTGGTTGCAACTCCTACATTTACCCATCACTTACATCAAGAAACAATATCTTGGTTCCAACACATTGAAGCTGACAGAGAGAGGACACGTATGACCATCATAAATGCTTACAATGCTCACATAGTCACTCTACAAATACCTTTACGCTGATAGAGATGCACTTAAAAGAATAAATCCATTTTAGGCTAACAAAGGACAATAAAAGTTGTTATTTCTGTCTGCCAATTGTAAAGGCAGACCAGAGCAACTAGCCCAGGTGCTGGTACCTATATTGCAAACATAGCAAGTAAGGTGAGCTGAGTGTCTTGGAATATTTTCCCTTTTTTCAGGGCATTTTTTAGGCTCCTGCAAGATATTTCATAGTCAAAAATTCTTTCTTATTTCAAACTAACTAGAAGAGGGAAAAAAAAAAGCTGGGGAAAAAAAATCTTTATTAAAAAAAGGGTTGGAGAAAAATAGTATTATTTTCTCTTTTCTAAATATATGTTTTTGTATCAATGCTAAGCAGAACTTTTTAAATTTCTTTCCTTGCTTTTACTTTACAATCTCTCCTGATCCCCATGATACTAAAGATTAAGAGGTTAAATTGTCTATACTAAGGTAATCATAAAACTGTTTAATCTCGCCTATTACATTCTTCCTCCTTGCACAAGGCACTTGTAATCAGATCTGTGCTTTTTGGAGATCAAGTAAGGATAAAAGACTAGAGAGACAGAAAACAGGTACCAAGTAATTTCCAGGCACATCACTTGTAAATAATACATTTAGAGGCAAGGTATATTTATTTTTCTCTCATGATGGTGTTCTCATTGTTTTGATACTGCATGCACTTATGCAATTTACAGAGTAATTTTATGGTTGTTAGTAGAGAAGAGATAAACCTGATAGGAAAAAAAAGGCACACTAAGGATCTTCCCAAAACTCAGTCTAAATGCTGAATATTATCTAACTATTTATAGTGTTCTGATATTATACGTTTCAACTGCATGAAAGTATTATCCTTTAGATCTTAACCCACTGATTCCCTGTTAAATTGAACAGATTTTTTGCTGAATGAATTGTATAAAAGTTCTGGCTTTTGCTTTCAGCATGTGACCATGCTGTAGCTTTGTAAAATGTGCATGGAGAAACCTGTATGAAGAATGGCTCATTTAATGGAAAAAAAAGGACTAGAAATGAGACCTAGGGCTGCCCTCTGGGGGTCACAATCATCTGTCATATTTCTCTCCCTTTACTATCTTGTAGGAAGAAGCAGGTATTGAATTGTTAAAACTATCATCCCCAATCTGACAGCCTCATCCTGGTCCACATGAATGGTCACTGTTTAGTAATGTGACACAATCTCAGTAAAGGCTCCTCTGGAGTGGGAGCGACATCAAAAACAGCTCTTCCTCCTTTCCTTCTCTAGAGTGTCCTCGTAAGCAGCTATGAAACTGAACAGAAGTGTAGCATGACTTCAGGAGAAGTGAAGAGCATGAAGAATTCCACCAACAGAATTCCTCAGCACCTGGGACAAGGCAACCCATCTGTATCCTGTCTATCTTGACTAGGGAACAAGAGACTGGAGAGCAGTACTGCAGAAAAGGACATGGGGGTCCTGGTCTGTGGCAAGTTAAATACGAGTCACCAGTGCCCTGGCAGCCAGGAGGGCCAGCTGTGTCCTGGGGGCATCAGGGAAAGCATCATCAGCTGGGAGAGGGAGGGGATTGTCCCACTCTGCTCTGCACTGGGGCAGCCTCACCTTGTGGCAGTTTTGGGCACCAAATATAAGAAAGACATTAAGCTACTAACAAGTGTCCAAAGGAGGGCAACAAAGATGGAAAATGGCCTTGAAAGGAAGCTGTATGGGGAGTGGCTGAGGGAACTTGGTCTGTTCAGCCTGGAGGAGACTGAGGGGAAACCTCATTGCAGTTACAGCTTCCTAGGGAGGGGAAGAGTACAGATCTCTTTACTCCCGTGAAGAGAGATGGCACTCAAGGAAAGAACATGAAGCTGAGTCAGGGAAGGTTTAGGTTCGATATCTGGAAAAGGTTTTTCACCCAGTGCTCGAGCACTGGAAAAGGCTCCCCAGGGAAGTGGTCACTGCACCAAGCCTGTCGAAGTTCACAAACTATTTGGACAATGTTCTCAGGCACACAGTATAATTCTTGGGGTGTCCTGTGCAAGGCCAGGAGTTGGACTTGATAATCCTGATGAGTCCCTTCAAACTCAGCATATTCTATGATTTCATGAACCATCATGCATCAGGACCTCAGAAAAGAATTTCCTATTTAAAGACTTAGATTAAAATATAAATCCCTAGCAATAAGTAAAACATGTAAGTAAAGTGTTCGTCACTGGCGTGTTGACACATCTGGAACAGCTGGAGAAACATTGTTGTCATCTCCCCCCTCAGCTTGGTCTTATGGTCCAGAAATATCACACCTGCATTACTGAGCACTTGCAAGATCTAGGTTTCACCAGGTGTCACTATCCTTAACAGCAATTATGTGCTCAATTCCACCAGTTAACAGCTTTGAAAAGTTCCAATTTCTGTGGGATGCATGTTTTTCCTGAAAGCTGGGTATCTCCCAGCACATACAGATCAGCCTGGTCTGTTACTGTATACCATTCCTAGCAATCATGTTTGCTGCAATTGGAAAGCACCTACCTAAAATTAAGAACTGGATGGAAGATGATTTTAACATGCATTTTCCAGGTTGTTTTTTTTTATTAATCGATCTGAAGATGAAACTATTAATTCAGCCAGAGAGATTAGCAATAGCAACTGCACTGCTGAAGACAACATCAAGGATCTCTTCCTTTCCAGCAGCGTGACACAGACAGCCATGTGGAACTCGAAAGCCTCTTCTACATCTTTAAGAGGCTTTCATTTTTCTTTTCTGCAGTATGTCCTCAGTGTTTGGTATTATAAATGAGCAGCCTGTGACCACCACTCCTCTTGGCAGAGCTCTTGTGTAGCACCACAGAGCTCCGGCACTGCTGGCATCCACAGAGTGCCTCCTTCCCTGACCTGTAGCCACTGAGATTACAGAGCACATTATTTCCCTGTGCAGCTCTTTCACCTCTCACTGCAGCCATTTCCTACACAGACACAGAATTTATATAAAAGGCTTTCCTCAGCTTTCATCAAATCTAGGTTGCAGGCCTATTTCGTAACATTAATTCTCTCCCTCACCAACCGCCACATCAATTCAGTACTTTATAAACTATTTCAGGGATCCGATTTATCAGGCCTGACAGAGCTTCACACTGAAATAAACAGCACTGCCTCTGCCGAGCTCGCTCAGTGGCTCCTATTTATCATTATTTAATTCAAGGGCCTAAAATTCTCTGACATTATTAATAGTAAGATGAATCACTGGAAAACTACAGAATCTGTGACCAACGAGGCTGAAATAATCCATTTTGGTGAAAATGTCTACGTGGAATTGCATTCCCTGATGGGTAGCTGCTCTGTCATTAGCGACTCCGTATGCATGGGTGGTAAGGAACTGAAGCATGAAGTCCCCAAAGAGTGGGATACTTCAACTGCATTCTCTTCCTAACACTTAACACCAAAGCAGAAAATAAGAAATACAGCACAGCCCTAATGCCTCTGTCAGTTGAATTTAAATGTACTAATTTAGTCCTTTTTGTACCTGATTAACTTTAACTTGTCTGAGGTTGAACTTTTGTGTTAACTGGACCTGCAAATCCATTAGTTCATTATGAGGACTGTATTACTTAGGCACCTTGATGAGAGATAATCAGTTGCCTGGAATGTATATGAGCACTTGCTGCCTTAATTTGGCACATCATTAGCGATATTTTTCTATTTTGTTTAAATGAAAGGGATTGCACTGGGAGTTTGTCCGGTATCTAGTATGAATAGCCAGCCTTATTCAGCAGCTGTAAGGTGAAAAAAGGTTAAGGATTACAGAATTTGTTTGGTTCTCTATCAGGAGGATTCAGGAAACCTGGGGAGGCAGGTCTCAGCTCTTTCCTAGAGTGGCTGAGGGCTGTCAATCCACCTCCCTGATAGAAGTGACCAAAAACACCTTGAAAAAGAGAGGTGTTGAATAACTGAAGATGTTTCATAAAATTCCTTTAAAAATTAGGAATATCCAAAATAATTTAAAAAATGTATGTATTTAAAAAAACTTTAATTCCTTAATTCCCACTTCAAGAGGGGAAATTTACTCACTGGTGTTTTGTTATTCATTATCATTCCCTTGAACTTAAGCAGTTTTACTTCCTTACTAGTGTCTGGACAGAGGGTACAACTTTTGAGAAGAACAACAAAGGACAAAGGAGCGAGCAGACACAAAATTCCCCTCTGAAGAATTTCTGCAATAGTTCTTGTTCAGGGGATTGCCTCCTAAACAATTAATTGTTCATCCAAGATAGAACTCCCAGAGCTGAAATATACACCTTCACCCTTGCCCAGCGTCTGTCTTCAGGCAAAAGTCTGTGTAAATGACATTACTGGTTTGGTTTTCTCTGTTTTACAGCATTTCCCAGTGCTGCGTTAACAGCGTGACGCCCTTAAACACCCTCAGCATCATCCTGCCATGTCCTGGGGTGAACAGCTGCTTTCAGCCCTGTGTCATGAGAACACCATTCTGGAATGTTGCAACCCAGCTTCCCATTATTTCAGACACTTAGCACTGACAATGTACAAAACTAATATTAACATTTTAGGACCAATAGACAAGGCTGGAGGCAGGGTGAGGGGAGCAAAACCAAGTGACATATAGCATGGGTAAGTCTAATCTGTTCTAGACAGAGCTATCCTTTAAGCATTATAGTCACTCTATGCTATTTGGTCTTGTCTCTTGGAAGCAATGATTGCTTCCTAAGCCTTTTTGTTTTGTAATATAGTGATACCCTGAGAGAACATGATTTGAAGTCTTTTTTTCCCAACATGTTAAATGAGAAATCAAGTCTTGGGCCTTCATATCACACTGCATAACAGTGGAGACAACAGATAGGCACAATTTTATTTTATGTTTTCCAGATGACTAATCCGGAAAATGTGCTCTGAGTGCTTCCAGCAGGTCAAGGTCTATTAGTAAAATACACAGATATTTAGTTCAATTATACATCTTCAGATGCAGAAAGCTGAGCAATATCAAGACCTATGATTTTTGCTTTCTTTCCAGGAAAAACCTAGAGAGTATTACTGGAAAAAAAAATATTAAGGCGTTGGGAACTTCATGAATATACCAATAGGATTAAAGGAGCAACAGCTTTTAGTATTCAGTCACCTTTGTGAAGTAGAATTAACTGAGCTACTGGGGAATCCTGTGATCTCAAATATCTTCTAAAGGAGATTTTCATAGAATTATAGAATGGTTCGGTTTGGAAGAGCTCTTTAGAGATCATCTGGCCCAAGACCTCCTGCAGTCAACTAGATCCAGTTGCTCAGAGCTCCGCATTTTCAGGGATGGGGAATGTGTCACAGTCTTACCACCCTCACTGGAAAAAGTTTCTTCCTTATATCTAGTCTAAGTCTAATCTTTTCTAGTTTAAAACCATTATTCTTTGTCCTACAGAATTTGTTTGCAAAGGTTTTATTCCTAGACTCTATAGTTCATTATCATATATTTGGTCTCTGCTTAACTTGAGGCTGAACTACACTGACTCACCGTTCATTCCTTTACACCCTGTTCCCATGTGGATTCCTGCAGCAGTGGTGTCAGATGTACAAGGGTGCATGGAGCCGTAAAAGCAGAGCAAGAGGCAGATCCACGCAGAGCAAGTCTCTGTGTATGTCAGCAGGTCATAAAGCCCCAGTCTGTGATTTTTGAAACATTTTATTAATAGGATTGGAAGCAGAATGCAAAGTACGTATCACCCGTGTTTTCATGTACTGTCACTGCAGATTCTTGATATTAACAAATTATATATGGTAAATACATCTTTTGTGCACTACAGAATACTGTCAAAGAACTCCATTTTGGTTTCTTATACATAGAAGAATTATTATGCTAATAATGTGTAAAATGGGGACTTTGGGCTTCAATTATAAACTACCAGAATTCCCAAAAGTAGTTTAGCCTGTATGAAGATCCACATTCTACCTAATTTTAACCAACCGGTTCATTAATACTTCTGAGACTTACATGCAAACTACAGAGCCCTCTACAATTTCTCTTATCACCAATTAGGCTAATCCCTCTCCCATGCTGTGGAGCTTTTGGAACATGTACATTAGCAGTAACTGCATGTGCAATTTGAGGTGAGACTATTACTGTTAGTGCAGTGCCTCTGTGAATGTCTCAGTGAACATAACTGCAACTATGTCTATTTATAAAATTCCCTCACTATTTAATTAGGGGTGGGATTTTCACCTTCTCTTTTATTTCTCTCCTAATGAATCCAAGGTTAACTCCTTAAAACACAGGGAGGGATGGGACTGTGCAAAGCTCCAGAGAGGATACCCACAGCAAGAATTTACAGGCAGCTGTAACTACGGTGCATGAAATTGTTCAATTTTTGTCATGGCTCTGTCTTGCCATTATTCAGGTGCCACCATAAAATTAGGTAGGGAGGGTTTCATTATCGAATAATTGCTTACAATGTTCTATGTCCAGGCAATGGCATTCAGTTTGACACATAGCAGATCAGTCATCAGAGAGCTGGGAAAAAAGGTTACATCATGAAAAGTATCTTGGGGCTGCTTTGGTCTGTCATAGTCCTGCTCTTCTGCATGTAAACCCCTGTTAACTCATGTTAGTGAAAGAAAAATTAATGAAGTGAAAAATTTACTCCTTTTGGTCTCTTTTTTTGCTCTGTGTGGAAAATGTATTTTTGTCTTTTTTCCAGTGTTTGGATAATATCATGAAAGGCCCATCGTTTACCTTGTACCAAAACAAGTAGAATAGCTGCAATATTAATAACCAAAGCCAGTCCAAAACCAGTTCCCACTGCCAGTGCCTCGTTCTGCCTGCGCTCCTGATTTGATCACGGCCTGGGGATTTAGTTTGTCTTCCTCTGATGGCTGAAGACATGGGGAGAAATGGCCCCCAGCACAAAACACTCTGCCCTCAGTAACGGATTGCCCTCAGCTCAGACAGCCCAGTGACTGCCTCTGTACCATTACATCACTATGAAATAGCTGATCTTTTCGCTTAATCCTTCCCAGGCTACATCTGCTCTGAGAAATCAGGGATTTAAAAGAAGTTTGAAGGCACTAAGACCAGGTAAGTGACTTTTAAACTCCAGCCCAATTGATTTCAATAGGGCATTTCTGAGCTAGATTTCTTGTTTCATTTATTCTTTTTTTTTCTATATAAGATGGTTTAAATGACTTTTCTTTCCTGCTTGGATGGCAGTAGAAGGAAGTCTTCTATTTGTTTCACTTGATACAAGTCTGTTGCTGTAAGGTATTATTGTGAGACCTTTATTCACACAAAATTTGATTCCACACTTCAAGTGGAATGATTACAATCATTCACAATAATGCTGAGCCTAAATAATAGGACAAAATGCAGGTACTGGCAAGACAGTGCTTGGGACAGGTTTCATTAATCCATACTGGTATGTCACATTGATTCCACATTTTATGTTCAAGTATCAGCTGCATCCAGATGCATCCAGCATCATCTCAGCAATTGCATCCTTCAGTGCAGAAACAAAAGGACATAAATTATGGATAACCTATGCACTGAGGGGTTTTTTGTTGAGGTTACAGGAATTTTCCCTGTCACTTTTGTCTGTCTATCAGGTGTTGTCTGTCACTTCTGCTTCACTCCAGGTCCTGATTGTTTGGGAGCCCACAGTGTGCACATCAGCTTGCTCTGATTTTGGCTGATGACATGGTCATACACCACCAGCCTCACACCAGGACAATCTTCCAACACAAGCCCAGCCAGTCACACACTTCTTACCACAGAATAGTCCTGACACACCACAGAGTCAAATACATCTGTTCACACTTAGCCCAGGGACAAGTTTCCCCTATAGAGTTCACCCCAAAGGTAAAAATTGTCCCCCATCCCACTGGGTGGGTGGTGAATGAGTGGCTGTGTGGAGCTGCCTTGCAGGGTTGACCCACAAAATTGGTTTTTTTTCTGAGAAAATCTTAGAAGATTCACCTCGTATGTTTAAAATAATAGTTGAAGTCAATCTCATAAATGAATATATATCTGAGAACAAAATATTACAATAAAATTTTAGAAAGTGAGCTGCATATAAAATTATTTTTTAACTTTTCTGCGTTGTTTCCATTTCTTTAAATAATTCAGCCAGCAGCAGGAACTTGCAAAATTCCCCTGTAGGACTAAGGCTCATTGTCCCTGTCAGATTTAAAGGATCTGGAAAAGAAGCTGCAGGCAAAGAAGGAAAAGAATTTCAGTGAAAGTCACAAAATATTAAAAGCTACTTTAGTTGTAATTTGGAATGAAAAAGAAGAACTGTGTAGAAAATAATGTAGATTTCATGTAAGTCTTGAGATTTTGTAGAAAGTTTGAGACAAGTTGAAGTGTTAAGATAAAGTTAAAATCCGAAATTAAAAAAGACATTATTAACTGAAAATCTAATAATGACTTCGTGGTTATTTAAAATATTTTGATTTCAATCTCCACCTTTTGCCAAACTCTTTCCTTCTAACCAAAATAAGTATGAAATTTGTGTTGGAAAGTCATTTTGGACAATGAAATTCACAGAATGGTTTACAGTTGGACTTGATATTAAGGGTCTTTTCCAATCTAAATGATTCTGATGCTATTCTATAAAATAGGTCATGTCAGCAGGAACATTTGGAGGTCACCTAGCCCAGCCTCCTGCTTCACTCAGGGCCAGCTTGATAAGGTTGCTTATGTCCAGTTGGATTTTGAGTCATTTCAAGCAGAGGCATTTCTTGCATATGTAAGCCTACACACATAAAAATGTTTGCATCACATATTTCATTCCATTAATTTTAAAAATTCATATAAAGATTAAAAAGAATGTCAAAAGAGATTTCTGCGTAAGAATGAACAGAAACTGCTCCAATTTTGGTTTAGAAAGAGACACCAAAGAATGACAATTAAAGAAAAGTTAACTTCTCTTAGTGTGCTATTACTTACCTAACTAACTTGTGAAACACATTCCTAAGTATATGGAATTCATAAATTTAATAGAGTTGTAAGAGGATTTAAGGCAAGTCCTCCAATACAAGTGTTAGTTAGGTTTTGAAACTGCTGAACTTTCTAATGCAGCTCCTTCTGGACTTCTAGTAGATATTATTTTGGATTTCTAAAAAAAAAAAAAAAGCAAAAAACCTTTTACTGGAATTTTTTATATCCGGGGGGAAAAGAAAGAAGAATAGAAAACAAATCAGCAAAGTACAAAAATAAAAACAGTCTTCCTGGGGAGCAAGCTTGTTGAATCCCCAGAGCAGGTGCCAGGCCTCAAGCTACATGTAAGTACACTCACTATGTGAAAGCCGATGTTGACACTCACCCATTCTTTGCTGAAACTTAAGGGGCTCCCTTATGGCACACAGTTCACTGCATCCATTCTCTTTGGGTTCTCTCATTATGCTAAAGAGAACAGTATCGAAATCAGCTTGAATAACTATATTTAGAAACAGATGAATTCTTGTGAATGACAGATTCTTACTAATGATGGAAAAATGAGAGAAGGCAGATAAGGTGACTAAGGCTTTCCCTCGGAGGAACCCTATCATATATGTTAACAGTCTTGTGCAGAACACAGACGGCAATCTCTTCTTCTGTAGCTCTGTCATTTTTACTCTCTGGACAGCTAGCTTGAACCTGGGGCAAATACCGTGGAAAGGATGGTAACTAAATAAACAAGAAATAGCATACATCTTATAAGGGATGCATCTCCTCTCAGCATCACAGGCACAGAGATTGCCTGGATTTCCCCAAAGGAAGTTCCCCTTGTGCATTACGCAGAAGAGGCTCCTCTGAAATCTCCATTCACTGGAGCCATACCATTAGGAAAAAGTATGCAGTGAGTGGGAAAAAGCAGAACTGCTCTGGGCAAAAAGAGCAACCAAAGAGGAATCCTCTCATCTCATCCTATTGATTTTCTTGATGGGATAGATAACACTCCACATGCTCTAATTTAGCATCCAGATGCCTTGATGCTTTTCATGTTCTTCAGAACCACTACTAGCTATTTCTCCTTTTCCATGTTAGGTTCATGTGCTCTTTTATTGTTTGTTTGGTTTGATTTGGTTTATTTTTCAGGCCCCTACCAATTTAATCTCTGATTCTTTTCTGCTCTTTTCTGTTCTCCACCCACTTCCTTTACCTTGAATTTCCTTCACATCCTTTTCTTCATTATCTACACTGTCTTTCCATACATATTCGGCTCTCCAAATTCCTTGACCTAATCTGTGGTCCATGGTTTCTTTTAATAACTCCTCATGAAAAACTACCTCTAAAAATCTGTCTGCAAACTAATGCCAGCAGAGCAGAAGCCAGTAAACTAAAAAAAGGAAGATGAACAAAAATTATGGAAAAAAACCAAAACTCAAATAAGCAATATCGTGCAGTCATTTTGCCTCTTTTCCATCTTGACTGATACCAAAAAAGAGCCTCGTTCACTGTACCTGGGCAGTCTTTTGTCAAAAAAAAAATTAAAATCAGAGTTTCAGGTTCTTTAAATACACTTCAACCACCTTGCTTTCCAGTGTAGTATTAGCATATTAATAAATCAATGAATACTTCATAGTACTAATGATTTAAAAAAAAAAAACAACAACAACAACAGCAACAAAAAACCCCCAATCTTTTAATGAACATAACTTCTATTTTTTCGTAGTTCAGGTTCCCAGTAAGGAGTCCTAGGATGCTCAGCAATGCAGCAGCAATTTTCAGGTTATGTTTTCTGATCAAGTCTGAAAACAAACGGCTCTGCTCTGAGCTTCTGGTTCTGCATATAGTAGGATTATAGCAAAGCAATTCATACTGCTCTACCTTTAATCTATATCAACAGGAGGGCCAATTTAGTTTGTCTAGGGCTGGTACTTAAAAAGCCTGATAGATGTAACCTGTGAGAGGCAAGAAAAATATAAGCAAAGAGGGTATTAAAAAAAAAAATAAAAAGGAAAAAATGGAAAAAGGAAAGAACATGCATGAGAATTTCCAGATTTGTGGAAGGGATACATTTGAGTGATGTGATGATTTTGTCTCTAGATTCCAAAAGGTTCTTTATATTTTTACATTAATAGACCAATGACCATGAATTGATTCTGCTTGTAAGCCAAAAAAAGTCTCATAGCTTTTATTTATTAATTTAAACCACTTCCATACTTGTCAGTATAAAAACATCACTTTTGCACTAAAGAAAGAAACTATTTACAAAAAAAAAATTTTTTTTTACAGCGTAATTTATTAAAACGCATCATTTTATGGCATTTTATTCTGGGACCTTGCATAGTCATTTGTAAACCTTATACTTTAAATAAACATTTTAAAATAAAAAAAAAAAATAACTCTATCTTATATCCATTTCTGTTAAACTTAATCTGCTTACCATTTTAGCTGGTGGTTCTGAGAAATATTTTTATAGTATTTCCAGGAGGTGTTACTTTATTTTATGTTATTCTTGCACACTAGAACAGTTGGCATTTCCTAGCAACTCCACTTAATGGCATAGAGGCAGAGTTTGTTGCTTCATCTCTTCTTGCTGAGGCAGCTCTGAGTGATATGCCCTTCCCAGCTAGATAATGACGACTTATTAGACCTGTGAAAATTAATGTGATTTGTCTGGAAGTAATAGAATGACAAGCCCATGATTAAATGCTCTATTTCCAAGATGCATTCTGTTGCATCTGAGAACTACCTCTTTGCAGCTGGTTATTTTCTTTCTTCCCTTTCTTTTCCTTTTCCTTTTTTTTTTTTTTTTTGTACTGGGAAAAGAATATAACATGGCAAATACTGTTAAATATGTTTGGGTTGTTTGCCGGTGCCTGAACACTGGAGCTTAATTTAATGGTAGAAGTGTATACTGTGTTTATTTGGCAAGGTTTTAGTAGCAAAGAGTGTTTCAGGAGTGGTCTCTGTGAGAAACTGTCAAAAGCTGCCCCCATTGCCAAAAACAAGACAGTTCCTTTCCCCAGAATACATGACACTGTGCTAGCTGGACAAGTATTTCAAATACCAGTTATATGTATGCTGGTAAATGAAACAGGCATTCTCCTCAGACACAATGGTACAAGTACAGTTCACCTCCACAAAAATAAACTCTCATACTTCCCAAAACAGACTGTCCACGGCCAAATTGCCTACTGAGATTGTCAAGTGGCCCATGTTAATTCTCAGACCCTTCTGCCAAATGTAGTGTGCCACTAGTGAATTAGCAGTATAAATAATCAAATACCAGTGCTCAGGCCTATGCCCTTCTAGATTGTCAGCTGTAGAGCCAGTCACTTCCTGGAACATCTCTGCAGCTCCTACTAGTAGCCAGCATGACAAACAGAACCTGAAATCAGATTTACAAAGGACTTCTTTCATTTTATCTGGTACCATATTGGTGATACACAGGCTACACATCACAATGTTAGCTCTAAAAATAATACATTGCTAGCATGCAATGGAAGCACAGAGAAATAGATAATTTCGATCAGAAAGAACCTCTAGAGGTCATTTAATCTAATCCCCTTCTCAAAGCAGATCTAATCCAATCATGTTGCTCATGTCCAATCAAGTCTTGAATGTTTCCATGGCAGGAGATTCTACAGTCTCTCTGGACAACCTCCTCCAGTGTTTGGCCACCATCAGGAGAGATGAAAATGTCTTTTAATGCAAAACTGGACACAATGCTCCATGAGCTACTCAGAAACCGCAGTGATTCCATTAAAAGTTCCCTTCTGAAGAACATAATTAAGGCTTTATTTCAGACACCTGATAGCTGGAATGCAGCTTATAAACTGTCTATAAAATGTCACAGATGTTTCCTCTACTCAGACTTTCCTTGGGTGAGTGGATGCTGGATCCCAATAGTGGGATCAGCATTTATTCCTAAGAGGCATTTTTTATCATATCATACAATGCAGAAAAAGGTTGTGGGTTTTTTCCTTTTCTGTTCTCAGATCTCTGATCTCAGATTTAATTTTCTAATTTTCTGTGGTGGGAACAACTTGAAGTCCCACAAGTAAGCTTTTGTCCATAAACCAGGAAATAAATTTAAACTATTACAGGAAAAAATGGACATCAGTACCATAGTCCTTCCATTTCCCTTTTCCAATCTACTCAGTCTCTTTTCATGTGCAAGCTGAGCTGCTTTAAAGGTGAGCATTTTGTTCACTGTGAGTAGGTCTGGGAAGTAACCACGCCTCACTGCTCTTGATGCTCTCCAGAGGTTGTAGTTTCCTGCCTGGGTGCTTAAACATTTGGAACAGAGAGTTCTACCCCACACTTCCCCAGCACTGAACGTGCTAAGTTTGTCTGACCCAAATTGCCACTCAGCAATCTATCTTTTTAGCACCTTCATAAGGGATCTCTAATCTCTGACAGGAGATTGAATTAATTTGCTGAAGTATGTGACCATATTTAACAACCTTTCTAACTCACCCGCTTTCTGGTTTGGAGCCAAGATTTACATAATTATTTCTATTTTTGAGCTGTCAGAATTGACACATTTCCCAAATGCCTACGTTTAGCCATTTTTAGCTTACACTTGCCCTAACTGAAGTATAGTCCTTCATCTCTAGTTTTTTAAGTACTTGACGGACTTTTGTTCTTCAGGGATTGCAAAATATAATTCTATCTAGATAGGCTAGCAGTCCACCGAGACCTTTAAATAACTCTGCTCTGATTACATCAAACACATCTAGGGACCTTTAATGCTCTTTCTGATATAAGGCAATTTCAAGAATTACAACAAATAACAGGCAAAATAATTTAGAACTATTTTTTCTCTAACCAAATTTGTTGGAAATATTAAAAATCTTCTCTGAAAACTAGAAAGTGGATACTGCCTATTTCCCTCTCTTTTTTTTCACACTTTTGCTCTTTTTTTTTTTTAGGTGGTCCCTGAAGAGTGAAAGGAAGTTACTGCTTGCTGTTGCCCTTCAAAGACCGTGCACACACAGACACACTTGCTCTAAATGTTTCAGAATGCTGTTATTCAGAGATTAACTATGATTTCAATGCAGAGGGCAAGCTTCTGAAATGTAATAGTCTAGATATAAAGAACTCCAACATACACAAGATAATCCTTTTCAGCAACCCATTAAGGTGTCATATCAAAGCACACAGAAAACTGGTGGCTGTCATTGTTTGGGATCTGTGGCAGATCATGAAGTCACGTTGAGCAATACCTGTGACATTTCACATACTGGCAGATTATGGTAGATCAGGTGGATCCTGTACAGTTTGAGAGCATGTAGGATTACATATTTCCATGGTGTAGTAATGTGTTTAGTATTTTCCAGCAGTTGTCTGCTGTTGCTGTACAGAAGAAAAAGTACAGAAAAGCTTACCTTTTTTGTTGTTTTTCCTTTGGATGTAATATCTACCTAAAGCAGCTTCAGCAGTAACACTCCACATTTAAGAATCTCTTTCACCAGTGAGCTTTATTTGAGCAAGTGAAAAAGGCAGTAATATCCAATCTGTAAGATGTCCTTCATACTTCAATCCAAAAAGCATCACATTTTTCAAGAAATCCTGTTACCATTTCTCCAGCTTCCTGCAGGACTAAATCCTAACAGTTCTGTACAAGAAGGCTGAATTGAGGTCCTACGGATAACTGCAGATCAAATTTCTTACTTACTGCTTAAACTTTGGAATGAATACTTTTTAGATATACTTGACTCTATGAAATAATTTTATATGTGTTTGTTGTTATATTTATATCCAGCAATATGTTTGGTCATATACAATGTATAACATTTATTTTCCTTTCATATTTGAGGAACAAAAATTCTAATGAGACAAATTACCCTGTAAAGCTCCTTTGCATGGGGGAATAGAGCCAGATGCCAGAAAGCACTGGGGGGGAAATTAATATTATGATGGTATGAGAGTACTTTAAATTGCTATACTCTCCCAGGGTAGAAAAAGGAATTTAACACTTTTTCTTCTCAATTCCATTTTTTCTCAGTCAGAACTCTGTCTGACTAACACTGTGGTAAATAATACTATATGTTAAGTAAAAAAATAAAAATAATAATAAAAAAACACTATCAACAACCAAAAACCTGGGAAGAGGGAGATAAATATGGTCTTCAGGCTTAGTGTTGGCTCTGCCTCTGCCATTGGCAGACAGCATGTGGATAATGGGAAAGGCAAGTGATGGAGAAGTCCATAATACTAAACAAAACCATGTCATTACATAGGACATTGGCAGAACATGGTTACACAATAAATTGGCAGTGTTCTTTCAGTCTGAATAAAGAATGAACACTTGTGCACTGTTTTACGAAATTGATAAGTGCCTTTGAGCAAATTGCTTCTTTATGCATCCATTCCACCATCTGCGATGTTATGTAATTACCTCCAAGGGGGTTGTTTTTGGTTTTGTTTTTTACACTAAGATTTATGTTGCTAAAATTCATAGAGTATTTGAGGTCCTTACCTGCTTCAAAACTTGGGATTTTACTGAATAACAACCTAAAAAAGGGAGAGAGAGAGCATCTAACACCTCCCCAGTAAATATGCTCTAAATAACATGGAATATTTGTCACATTTCTGAACATAAACACATAGCCATGATCTAATGTTTTAAAATAATGGAAAGCTTGCTAATCTATTCTGTTGACCTCAGTGCTGGTGCAAAGCCTATTGATACACAATATGCAAATATGCCAGATATATAGAGGATTTGGCTCATTTGAGAAATAAACGTATCATGGCACTGGAGTAAATGTTTATTTAAAGTGCATTTCCTTCCTCCTTTTTTTTTGTTTGTTTGTTTTTTTTATTTTTGTGTGCCAGAAAGTGTCACAATAAAGGTTTAATTTGATATAAAATACCTTTCCAGGAAGAGGTTTTCCCACCCTTGCATACTGATACTAACCTTCTCCAGATTCTTCCAATATCTGCCGAAATACATCCTTGCTGACTGCTGGCCCTGCTGTGACTTACTACCCTAGTGCCAGAAGATATCCCTGCCTGAAACCAGCATGCAAGGTATGCCACTGGTGTGTCACTTCTGCACTGGACTGCAAATGGTTACTAGGCAGGATGGGAAAACACATTTCCATGAAACTCTGGGAGAGATATCATTACTGTAAATGTGAATGTGGATGTCTCAAAGCATAGGTTTTTAAATGAGCCCATACTTTAATTGCAAAAGTGGCCCTATTAAAATTATCCCCACAGTGACTTTAGCAGAGTGAATCATTGCTCTTCCACGTGCTGTCACCAAGCCAGGCCCTGCAGACACCAAATCATCCATTATCATGTAACAAACGTCTCCAATGCAGCTTGACAGATCTGATGACTCCACAGTATTCCAGAATGTGCTCTGAACCACACAGGATCCCGGGCTTGGAGAGTAATCCTCTAGCCCACCAAATCCTCAAGGTCCCAAAAAGAAGTTAAGACCTTCAGTCTCAGCAAAATACACCTGGAATTTGATTCCCAGTGAGGCAGAGGTTAAGGCCCACCTGGAATTCTTATCCCCCTTATCATTAATCCGTCCCTCCCCCCCCCCCGAAAAAATCCCATCCTAAAATAAGTTTTAATAAGAGCTATTGAAAAAAACCCACCCATTATATTCTTGCTACTTGATCAGAATCACCAACTCAGCTTCTACTGTAGCATCTCTGGGGTTTTTTATATCCTCCAGATCTTTTAGATCCTCTAGATCCAGAAAATAGGGGAACTATTTCAGGCTTTAATCAATAAGAGAAAAGAGTTATTTTTATGACAAAATTATTTGAATATTAAATATCAAACAACTGGTTTTCTTATTAATTTTCAAAGAAATGGAGATAAAAGAATAGAGAATTACAAGGATTTAATCAGAGAAGGAAGTGTAAATGTGTGCAGTGCTGAAAAAATATTTTGCCACATCTGTTACCAGTTTGTTGAAATATGCTACAGAAGCTATATAGGATTAACTGTTTAGGGCCTGCTCTGCTCTGCTATGGCTTTGCAGTGGTAGAACCAAAAGCAATCTTTAAACCCGTATTTTCATCCTACCAGAACCTAATAAGCAACTGTTTGGCCTACCTAGCAATTTTATCTTCAGTATAGGTGCAGACCACTGCTCAAGTGAAAATATCCACTGCTGAGACAGCATGCCAGGAAAAGGCTGATTGGGATCATGAGAATATGGCCATGGTGTCAGTCGAGCTGTATAGAAAACATAGTGAGAAGAATGACACAGGGCAAAGAGACGCATATACCTTTCTCGGACCAGGCTGAGTTCATAAAGAGCTGTGGCTATTTCAGAGAAGAGAAAAAAACTTCAGCAAAACCAAAATATCTTGAGACAGTATAAAACTGAAAACTACAATAAGCCACTTTGATTTAATCTGGGCACGTGCTCATATTGCCTTATACTAGTACAGAAATTTATCCATGGACAAGGCAAACATTGCAGGATACTGAGACACCTTCTGAATCTTCTCTGGCACAGCAAAAGAACTGCTTGGACCAGCCTAACCATGTTTCTCTTTCTATTATCTCACTTTATGGTGTACATTCTACAACACTGGTTTAAAAACCCCACTGTGTGTTTTGCTGAGTGTTCTTGATGGCTCCTTGGGAACTTTTCCCTTGATTTTCACTTTTCCCTCTCCTGCAGCCCTTCTTCAAAATCAGCAGGAAGTATGGTGTGCTGGCTTGTATGGACGTTACATTTTGGTTCCCAGAAATTCTGTTTGCCTTTTATTAAACCCACAAGACATGCAATGATGCCAAGGTTTAAGTTCCTAATGAGGAGAAGTTCCTTTATCCCTGTGGCACATCTCCTATTGAAATATCCGTGTGTTTTACCTTTGCATACTCTTAAGATTATTGTACTGACAATTTTCAATATAGACAGAAATTTAACTAGAATTAGCATTGTTGCTTTCTTTTTTTAATTTTAGCACCAAGAGCTTTTATTTTTTCTGTGAATAGAAAATGGGAAATATCTCACAGCCCATTAAACAAGCAGTTCAAGTCTTCAAGTGCTGCACTGAAGCACAGTCTAGAGGAGCAGAAGGTTTAATTTGCACTGATATGCTAACAAAACTAAGGGTCTGGCAAAGCTTTTATTTAGCTTTATGAAATCTCAGATAAGCAGTTCATCACACATAGGTTGTTTTTGTGGGGATTTTTAGGTACTTGTAAAATAACTTCAGGGACACGGTGCTGACTACTGTGCTTTTCTTGCAGCAGTGTTGGCTTTGTTAACCTGTAGTCAATCTGGGAATTATCTTATTGCAAACTCTGCAACTCGTATGCAAGCTGTTTGGACTGTAAACTTCTCTGACAATAAACAAGCTACAATCTCAGATCTGCTTTGGTCTTACCTTCCAGCTAGACCTCAGCAGCTGTAAAGAATGAACCACTGAACTCAATATAAAAAAATTATTTACATTAGCTAAGGATTTTCAGGTTTTTGCAGTTGTATATTTTCAATTAGTTCATATGGATTTAAAAATTTGCTCATTAACTTCTCTGAATCAAGGAAATATGGCATTTCATTACACAGTGACATACCTGTCCTGACAGAGTTCAAAAACTGTTTGGACAATACTCTCAAGGACATGGTGTGACTCCCGGGATGTCCTGTGCAAGGCTAAGAGCTGGACTTGATGATCCTTGTATATCCCTTCCAACTCAGCATATTCTGTGACTCCATGATATGTTGGGTTTGGCTGGAACTGTCCAAAAGATTTCAAAAGGTTTTTCCCAGTCATTTCTATTCTCAGTTGACAGACCATGATGGCTTTAAATCTTTGAATATCTGTGAAGATTAACCAAGTGGAGACATGGCCAGAATCCTTTTAGACAAATGTTTACCTGCTGTGATACATAAAAAGCTTTCAGGAAAAGCATTTTATTCCAAGAAGGTAAGGCAGTGACAAAACACCCAGCATTCATACATAGAAAGGACCTCAGGAGCTGAGTTAGGATTTGAATGTCTAAATAGTAGTGGCCTTGCTATGTCAGGCAATTTGTACAGAAATCAAAATGAGAACATCAGCTGCCAGCTGGTTCTTTTCTGTCCAGCTGTAGGTAGAATGATTACATAGTGGCTGTTATCAAACACAGAAATAAGACCTTCTTGCACTAGATATATAAGTCCTCATAGCTTGAGCTCCAGAGTTATGACCAAGAGTTAGGTGGCAATGTCCTAGCTCCTTAGTTTGGACACATGAAAACATACATGATGTTTTGGCCAGTAGGTGATGCAGGCAGCTGGGGAGAGATTCCCCTCAATAAATCAAACACAGGTGCTTACTCCAGGTTAGTTGGCACATTACCCAGGCTCCACTGACAGCAGTGACTCTTTTGGCTATAACAGCTTAGAAATCTAGTATCTAGGTATCTTTACCTGAATTTGAATCCTAATTTTGAATTCAAACATCCAATGGCAGGACAGAACTAAGGAAAGCAGGGTTACTGCACTGCAGCTGAAGAGAAACTAGAAATTCAAGGCTAAGAGGGAAAAATATGAACAATCTGAACATTCTGCTGTTTAATAAAAATAAAATGAAAAATGCAGCAGACAACTCATCATCCTCCCCAAATCTGAGCTTTTCGGTAACTGCAGGCCACAGTTCAGTCACTGTATACAAAAAGCTGTAATTATGTGTTCAGCAAAAAGAGTAGGAGCATTCCAGATGGTAGAGAAAAAGTGGTCTTAGTTATGCCCCAAAGAAATTATAAAACTTGTAATGATGTTACAGCAACTAGAACATGAAAAAATGCACTCTCTTGCAATGGGAAAAAAGAAAACTGAGCATCCGAGTGATAAACTTACATGATTAGTCAGTGCTGCTACCTCTGAACACAGAAAATCAGGGTGTTACAATAGTTTGTCATAGTGAAGAGGAGCTGCTACAGAATTCAGATAATAATTTTAAATTTTTAATGCTGTTTTGTTCTCTGTATTGAAGAAAGAAATCAAATGGATCAAATAGAGCTTGTTTACTGACGATATAACTATACAAGTGCACACTTCAGTGACCTACACCATTTCCCTACAGAGTCTGTAGCTTTTCCAAGAGAAGGCAAGAAGGTTACACGTGGACAGTGTTTAAAAGGCAACTTACTTCAACCTGTATTAAAGTTGACTTAAATTGAAGATTTTGGTTCTGACTATGTACCAGTAGCTCCACAAGAGCACAACAGAGTCTCATGTAAAACTGGCCCAAAAGCATCCCACAGCAGAGATGTGATTCAAGGCTTCACAATTAATAGCAACTAGTTCCTATGGTCCAATCCTCATTTGGCATAAACAGATACTGAAGTAAATAGTTTTGTTTTGATTTTTTAAAAAAATGTAGATTTTTTTCTTCTTTTCACTATAATATTATACATGAAAGGCAACATGATAATAACTAAAATCTGTAAGGCTGCTATTAGGTATGCTTTAAAACATCTTACACAGTATAGAAGAAAAGATATAATGACAAATATTTAAAATTATTACTTTTTTATTCTGGGTTTTCCATTACAGTTGTTTTGTTTTGGGGTTTTTTTTCATAGCATGGCATACTGCTGAGATGCTATCTGTATTCAGGATAATTTTAACTTGGCTATGTGACAATTTCAGTACACAATATGCTCATGCTTTGCACAAATGACTATATAATGTTTCATTAAGGACTGTAAATACCCATCAACCTAATCACAGAAATGCTGTCTCAGTGATTTTAGGGCCATTTAATCTGGGCTATGATGGCAGGGATGAATGGCTTTATTTTATTAACAGTTGCTGTTGCAATTACACTGAGGTAAATATTTTTGTGTAAAAATTAAGCAGCCTTTCTTTTTGCGCTTACGGATTTGAGCAATATGAGTATCCTTCCATAAAAAGTCTTTGCAAGTCACAGGAGTGTTTTCCTTCAGACAGCTTTCTATGTCAGCTTTCTGCTCTGTTCAAGAAACCAAGATCAGCTCCAACCGTGTCATGCTAATTTTTCACCTCTTGTTTGCATCTCTTCTTGAATTTTTTGTGATGACCAAATTCTCCTTCCAAAACTATTCTCTGTCATGGGATTTGTTCATTCTGGCATTACTATCAGAGACAAATTTGGATAATTCCTACATATATGTGTGTGTGTGTATGTATATGTTTGTGTGAATATATATACATATATATAGAGAGAGAGAGATGTAGGACAAATTCAAGTCTTGTTCAAAAGCATCACTTAGCATCTGATGTAGCTCTTCTAACAGAACTTTGACGCTGAACTTGGTAATTGAGTATTGGATTTTAAATAATTTCAATAATCACAGTTATGAAAAAGTGGAGTTGGAAAAAAACCTTGTACAACATCCCGCTATGGTTTTCCCATCCACCGTGGATGTTGTATACTTACAACACTCATGGCCTATTTTTTCCCTAACCTTATATCCTATAATTCTTCTTTAATTTCAAGTTCCCATTCAAAGTGAAAGGAGCTTGATGTTTCATGTGGTCTGTTTGCAGAAGAGGGAATAAACTGCCTAATGAAGGGTTGAAGTCAAGGATAGCAAGGATAGCACCATGTAGAATAAACTTCTTGAGCATCATTCTAAAAAAAAAAATCTCTTTGATCTGATATTCATTGAATTCATAGGGAGATTTTTTATTTTTATTTCAATACGTGGTGCAAGAGGTTATGAATGCCTTGTGCAATGCAAAGCTCCAGTTACCCTAAGGTTTAGTGTCAGATATATGATGAATATGGATATGTTGAATATAAAGAAATTCAAAATACTTTTTAAATAATTACTTTTAAAAACTACAGTGATTATTATACCACACAGATAGGAAGATTTCAATGTCCACACAAAATGCTAACAGTGAACTTTACAGTGGTTGAGAACATGGGAATAAGAAGGTTTTTGAAAATACAATGTGTCTTAAGAATTTCCTATCAGGACTTTATCCTTTAAAGAAAATGCGTTTAAAGATTTGTGACCATGAAAGGTACTATTGATGATTTTGGCTGCATTTTTAATAAAGATAAATCTGTATACGGCAGTCTAATCAAAGCAAAGGGATACAGTATACTGATCTTACTCTGGAAGACCTAATGGAGACAAGTAAAGCCAAGACTGAAATGTCCCAAGAAGTGGTGGGACAGCTCTGCATCATATTAACAAGAAAATCCATCCACCATCACACACCTTGGGTACACCAGGGAAATGTTCCTACACATTGAATGAAATCTCTTGGGAAGGTAATAAATCCTGCACAACAAATTATATGCTAACAGGTTCTTAGGGGAATTGAAATAAATCCTCACAACCTCTTAGTGCATAATCTTCAGATCAGATTCCCATTCTTCTTTAGAGGAAAATAATATATTGCTTCTTATACTCTCTGCCAGCCAAATGCTATATATCAAAGTTATGAATGTAGTTGAAATATTGATCCTGAGCCAAAGTGAAACTAAAGGAAAGTTTAACACATTCCCCTATATTAGGAAAGAAAAAGAAAAAACCAAACAAAAACCAAAGGTTAAGACATGAAATACTAAAAATATAACTTCTGGTCAAAGGAAATCTAGAAAAAAAAATGGAAATAAAAATGGGACAAAAGATATACCCCTTACCACTTGTTTCTATTCCTGAAAGTGAAGAATAAAAGCTAAGAGCTTGATTATTCTACATAAAAAGTAATAACAAGAACTAAAGCATGGAGAAAATATTGTCACAGGGATAAAAAAATTAATGTTGTATGCAAATGTGTTTAACAAAGAATTCCTTGAAAAATGAGAAGATTCCCATTAAATGGCTATAGCATAAATGGCAAACACAATAACTGTAAAGCAGAACAGAATTGACTCTTGAAGGCAAGCTCAGAAAGTGAGAAAGTATATGCAAGAATGATGTTTAACGCAAAATGTTAGCTCATTCCGAGGGAAAGGTTTCCCTGTCAGAGATATTCCAGTAGCCATCCAACAAAAATTGGATCTTCTACTCAAGTCTTCTGCTGTGCTGTTCTGGGCTGGGATAATTTTCTTCACAGGAGCTGATATGGAGCTATGCTCTGGATTTAGCAGTGCTGATAAGACAGGGATGTTTTAGTTAGTGCTGAGCAGTGCTGACACAGAGTCGAGGCCCTTTCTGCCTCTCACCTCACCCCATCAGTGAGGAGATAGGGGTGGGGGGTGGCCAAGAGGCTGAGAGGGGACATAGCAGGGACAGCTGACCCCACCTGACCCGAGGGATGGCCCACACCATGACACCATGCTCAGTAACAACAGCTGGGGAAAGAAGAAAGAAGGGGGGAACATTCAGAACTATGGTGTTTGTGTTCCCAAGTGACCACTATGTGTGATGGAGCCCTGCTGTCCTGGGATGGACATGGGAGCGGTAAATGAATTTCCTGTTTTGCTTTCCTTGTGTGCACAGCTTTTGCTATACTTGTTAAACTGTCTTTATCTCTACCCATGAGTTTTCTCTCTTTTAGTCTTCCAATTCTCTCCCCCATCCCATCGAGAAAGAGAAGTTCTAGACAAGACTTGGCTAATTGGCTAATTTGGCATACTGGCCCAGAGATTTATGTCAGGTTCTTGACAGTGTCATTCCCTGGATAAGGATAAGAGAGGCAAACATGATGATAAGTTATGCTCGCATTCTCCTTGCGCTTGATTTACTTCAAGTTTTATCTTGTGCTTCCCCTGCATGGCCTGCAAGTTTGATAGCCCTGGACTAGTGGTAGGGAGCAGAGGTGTTGTAACCCCTAGGTTAGCTTTATGTTACACATGAGGTGTTTCCTGACGGCCAAATAAGCCTGTTCTTAGATTTCAGGATGGAATAAAAAATTCCTAGAGTTAATGAAAAACAAAGTCAAAATACTCAGAAAAAAAAAAGAAAAAGTGTCTTGCCAGAAGATTAAATACTACAGGATAAAAGTCCATGTTTTAAAATTGAGCATTAACAGCTTTTAAAAGCAAACAGCTATTTCTCCATCCCCCAGCAAAACTGTTGTCAGCTTGTCTGCCTCTGTGGGGTTAACTGGAAACAAAATAAGTGATTGCAGTAACAGAGATAGTGCTTGGGAATGGAGAGCATCTTTCATCCACTGCTCTACAAACTTTTTCACTTTAGAGGAAACTGCTGATCTGTTCTCATGCAAAGAATTATTCTGGAAATAAAGGACTTGCCTACAGCAGGAAAGAATTAAGAAATGGATTTCAAAGGGAATAAATAAGATTCAGTATGAGAGAGTGAACCCTCTGTGATCTCTTAGCACTTTGCTTACTAACAAGAAAGGAAGTTTCTAAAGATGCTGAAGGGTAAAATCAAAGTAGGATAATCCCCTAATTGAACTATAGGATAAAAGACTGAAAAGAGAGGAAAGAGGCAAATAGAGAGAGAAAGGGAGAAAGAGGGAGAGAGAGAAAGGGAGAAAGAGGGAAAGAGAGAAAGGGAGAGAGAAAGGGGAAAAGAGGGCAAGAGGGAAAGAGAAAGAGAGGAAAGAGAGAAATAATTACAATCCTTCAGGAAATTCAGAAATAAAATACTAGTCAAAAGGTGTATATTTTAGGCTCTACAGCTCTACAGACAGGAACTGAGCAGAGCCACCCAATTTACAAACTTCTCTGTATGAATAGAACTTTGGGGTTTGGATTTAGTCTGGCCAGTAAAAGAAGGAAATACGGAGCAAAGAGGGGCTGCTTTAGAACCTTGATAGTGGTACAGGCTTCTGTTAGGTCTTTTCAGTCCAGCTAACATGATTCATAGCTTCAAGTTAACTAAAAGATGCCAGGGGTGTTGGTGATGCCCAGATGTTTACTTAATAAGCCAAAACCTGTTATCTCAGCTCATATGCATTACCTTAACTTCACTAGTCTTAAAAACTGCAGTGAGAGAATCTCATAGAGACAGTACTTGGCTTTCTGCAGTTGTGAAAACATAGTTGTCATCATAGTGATCCTCGAAAATCCAGTTAAAGATTATTTACTCCTGTCTGCAGCTACTGCTTCCAATGGGCAGAAAAAGGGTGACAGATTTCTCTATCCCTTCCTTAGCCATTATAATTCTACTGACCTTTGGCAGACCTGATATAAAAATAATTTCATAACTAGTTTTCATTTAGATCGCTTAGTTGAGACTCTGGGTATCTCTGTGTGCTGTAATTTCTCTACTGTATTCATTCCCTACTGTCTAGCTTTTTCAAAAGTTTGTACACATCAACCTTCAAACCAGCCTTAGGACAATTATTGCAGGATTATCTCAGTTGAGAGAAGTTAAAGTGCTCCTCTGTGGGTCTTAAGACCTCAAGTTCTCAGAGATCAATACATTTCAGAAAATCAAATGTTTTTTTTTTTTTTCTTCTGTCCTTAGATGGTCATAACATACAAATAAGAATAATACACTAGTTTTATTTTTTTTTCATCCAAGTAAAATTCAAGATTTAGAATCATTCAGTTACTGATGATATGTAGTCATAGTCCACACTTCTACCTATTATGGAGTCTCATGTTACTCTCAGAAATGTTCTAGCATAATTCTAGGCTTTTTACATCAAGAAATTTGGAGGTGTGAGAATGGGTTGTTGGCTCTTCGTGGAGGGAATGTGTATATAAGGGGGGCAGTGTTCACATCCATGCTGTGCATTATTTACATATGGAGGTAAGAAAATTGTGCTGCTCTTCACTTGCAATTCATTATTATCCATCCTCCTCCTGCCTCTTTAATATCTATTCCTTACATTCACTAATGAATCATGTTCATAACTCCTTCAGTGTCTCACCCAGCCATTTTCCCTAATGAACAGAGAGAGGAATGACAGATGATCTAAATACACTTTAACTTTTTGACATAGTTTCACTCTGGCCAGCACAACTCAGACCCTCATTTGGTGGCATAGGATGGGAAAGAGAAGCAGAAGAGTAAAATTGAGAAAAGTCATGGGTTGAGATAAAGACAGTTTAACAGGTAAAGCAAAAACCATGCATACAAGCAAAACAAAGGAATTTGTTCACCTCTTCCCACGAGCAGGCAGGTGTTCAGCCAGGAAAACAGAGCTCCATGCCACCTAATGCTGACAAATGCCATCATTCCAAACATCCTGCTCTTCCTTCTTGTTCCCCCAGCTGTGATTGCTAAGCATGGTGTCATACGGTGTGGGATACTCCTTGGGTCAGTTGGGGTCAGCTGTCCCAGCTGTGTCCCCTCCCAACTCCTTGTGCACTTCCAGCCTCCTCACTGGTGGGATGGGGTGGGAAGCAGAGAAGGCCTTGACACTGTGTAATCCCTGCTCAGCACTACCTAAAACATTCCTGTGTTATCAGCACTGTTTTCCTCACAAATCCAGAACACAGCTTCACACCAGCTACTGTGAATAAAATTTAGTGTATCCTGACAAAAATCAGTACATCCTTCTACAGAGGCCTCTGATGCAACAGAGTTCAGTTATAACAACATAAGTGAAAAGAAAGAGAAAAATTTATACAAATTTTAACAAATACTTTAACAAACAGGGCTTCATCAATGCTGACAGAAGAGCTAAAAATAATAAATAACGTAAATCCTAGAGATGTAATCTCTGCCATCAAAATTAGATGAGACTAGCAAAACAGTGCTAAAAAAAATTGCCTCACCAGTCTTTGCATTGCTGCTGTGACTTATTCACTTCAAAGCACAGCTGAAAATGAGTCTCGTAAGATTCCTAATTGGAAAAATAACACTGGTGAGACTAAATATATTCAGCAACAATTTGTTATGGTCTGCCCTCTAATGGTTGCAAGCCTGAAATGGTCACTAGACAGTGAAATCGTGACTGTAAGCTGCTAAAGTTGTGGAACTATAGTTGTAGAAGTGGTTTTTGGGCTTTCCATTTCAAGTACGACAACTGCAGCAGTCATGGACTCCAAAGAGAGAAAAAATGCTGAATTAAGACCAGATGACTGGCAACCTAAAGAAACAGGTTACTGATCGTAGCAGTTTAAAGCATTGTATCTATGTTAGTAAAGTACTTGCATAAGCTCAGTTCTATAATATCCTTGTTCCCTGGGCAGAATTTTCTGCCTTTTTGCAAACTGTGTCTTCTTTGATCTAGTCCTAGATCTAAATAGTCTGGTTGAATGAGTGAAAACCTTTTAAAGTCTCTGAGTGCATCTGACTGCAGTTTGAAGGACCTCTTGTCAGATATAAAGTTCTTAGTTGTGAAAGGAACTGAAACAGCCTCAGGCTGCCTCCAGACTGGAATGTGTGTGCGAAAAGCAGTTGTATCATCACCTTTTGCCCTCCTTAACTCATCTCCCAAAGAAAGAAATGTTTAACCACAGAAAGAATCTAGCCTAATGTATGGTTCTTTTTGATGTATCTTATGAACCCAGAGGGAATGCTGGAAGGAAGGCTTATGCTATCCTAGTCAAAGAAAAGTCGATGAAAAATACCTATTGTTATGAGCTAACTGCTGTAATTGATTCTTTCTTAGTCTAGGAAAAAAATGGTAGAAAATGGTCATGAAGGTGAGTATCTGATCTGGTGAGTAAACTGATACACTTCCTGTAAATGGCCTTATCAGAATAAAAATATTGAATGTCCGTAGGAGCTCAGAAAAAGAAGAAAAAAAAAAAAAGAAGTTAAAAACCAAACCAAACAAACCAAAACACAAAACAAGCAAACAAAACCAAAACCAAAACCCAAAACAACAACCAAACAAACGAAATAAAACAAAAAACAAAAGACAAAGCCAAGAGGAAATGCAGGGATATAAGCAAGATTTTTCTTTGTGACCAGGAAAGGTAAGGAGAACCACTGTCGGCAACAAAGTAAATATTTTAATTAGTTTGTTCATTTTTAATTTTTACTTATTACTATTTTTTTAATTATATTAGAACAAATTGACGATGCAATACCAACATCAAGAGATGTGCCAAAAGTGAAGATGCACTAATTATGATATCACATAATACATGCACATATATGTGGCAGTTTACTCTGAAATTAGCTTTAATTAAAATGCACTATCAGTGATAGCTACTGTGATTGTGCAATCAAAAGGAAACTGTCACAAAAATGTAAGTTCTGTTGTTGAACTGTAAAGAATTCAACCTTCTTATTGGTCATGAAATTTTATGCTGGCATCCTATCCTTGTCTTAAGTTGTATCAGAACTAGAAGAGCTGTATCTTTGTGGAAAGAAATGAAACATCAGTCATTTTGCACTATACACAGGATACTATGAAAGACTGAATTTAGAAGAAGTCAGCTTAAGGCGATTCATGAATTTTCCATCTTGACATTTTTCTTTTCTTTCTTTTTTCCTTTTTTTTTTTTTAATTTGTATAGAGTACTAGGGCAAATTACAAGCACTGGAGATTTTAAAGATCAGGAAAACTTTACAATAATTGAGTGACAGGGGTAAAGGTAAAACCTGAAAAAATATAATAATTTCAGGCTATGCCTTTTACATTGTCTTATTTAGGCTGAAATTTTGTATTTTGGGTTACAAAAATTACATGCTTTAGGATTTTTAATGCAAAATTGTTTGTCTGAATATGACAAATACAGTGAAAACTCATCTCCACATGCACATTTGCAAAGAGGATTTAGACATTTGCTGCTACCTCTGAACCCTTTTATCCTCAGTCACTCATTTAACCGAAAATTGCTTAGAAATCTTGCTGTTCACGTAGGAGGGAGTTAGTCATGTAATATAGTAACACTCTTGCAGCTACAGGCTCTGTCATGCACTGGCAGTGGGAGGGCACACACTTTTACAGGAGTTGCTCCTTTATATAAAAAATTATGGTGCTGAATGCACTGGAATACTTGTGGCATTAGACAGGTCTGAAACTGTATGTCCCTGATGAATACCTTTTTCTTAGCTCATAATTTATAAAAGACAGGTAAAACAAAATATAAATCTGGCTACTGTAAGTAAGTAAGTAAATGGCCAGTCTTCGCGAACGAAGATCCGGGGAAGGTCTTTACACCTTCCAGCCTGCGCATT
>JAWMRA010000078.1:10337885-10395453 GCA_035584735.1 Pseudotriccus pelzelni
TATCCCTGGCTGGAATCGAACCCAGGCCTCAGCGGTGAAGGTCCTGCGATCTAACCACTAGGCCACCAGGGGCTCCAAATCTGGCTACTGTATTTTGTGGATAACTGAATAGCAATTGTGATATTACTATGCAAGTCAGCATCACAGAAATCTTAAAGACAAAATGGACTTTGGTGATTGTAGTCTGAGCTTCTGCATGACACAGGCCATTGGATTTTTATGATTGAATTCCTCCTTTCATCTCTGTACTTCCGTTTGAATCAGAGTAAACACTTTAGACAAATATTCAGATTTTATTTCAGACTCCTCAGTGAGGCTCTCCCACCATCCAGGATGAGTTGCTGCCACCAATACTTAGTTAGCCTTTTGCACAGGTTGTAGTTTCTTTCTTGCTCTAGTTCAAAGTACTTACAAATTGTGCTTTTATTATCCCTGAACTTTCTATCCTTTACTGACCAAAGTGGAAGTGGAAGCTTCAGGAACTTGCCATAAGGCATATTTTCTGTTCCTTTGGCTATTCTCAAGGTTCTTCTGTGCAACATCAGAAGAAAACAAAGACAGTTCTCTATTGCTGCTCTGCATCCCTCTTCTAAGGACATATCTCTACTACTGCTTCAGACCAGGAATTTATGTTACACTGGTGAGTTGCCACAGCCCCCAAGTCCTTTTTTGGAGTCACAGTTTTCCAAGAAGGAGTTCTCCATCAGGGAATATGAACTTCAGTTACTACTTTAATATTTGCATATTCTGAAATGCGTGTAATTTTTTTATGCTCTCTAACAAGTGAATATCAACATCTTCTCTGTTATTTGCCACTTTTTGTGACTGTTTCAGTTGCAGCTGCTGAGAATTTTATGGTTTATTACATGTCAGAGATTAAAAACCGATATGCTCAACAAAAAGGCATTGGGTAAAAATTAGTCTGCAAACCGCAAAACCACACCAGTATGATACCTTCCTATTGTGTGGCTGATTAATCCATGTGGTTTATAAATATCCTATGCTGATTTAGTGCTGTTAGGGTTTCCTAGTGCACCACAGTATCCAAAACCTTGTGGAAGTCTGACAGTATCTTATCAACCAAACTTGAATCTTTCCAATAAGTCATTTGAAGTCCATTTGGTGAGTTCTTTCCATAGATAGATGTTGATAGGCACAAATTGCACCAAAGACAGCAAAGGTGACTGCAAAGGGTTATTAGAACATTCTCTATTCGGAGTTGCTGGTTGATGATGTGAGATCACTTTGCCTGGTGGTGTTGGTATTCCCCAACTGAGGTATATAACCACTATCAATACCTATATTTGCAAATGTAAAAATATGGTTTCTATTCATAATCCTACATGAAGCTGTTACATTCACTTTTTTCATACCATCACAAACACGCTGTAAAGCCAGAAAGTGACAATGAATAAGACATAAATACATGCAAAATTGGTTAAAAAGTAAACAAAGCATCTGAAAGACTTGCATCTGCAGTGCAAGGAGACAAGCTGTCTGCAAAATTGTTGGCACTCCCCATTCCCAATACCAAACTGAAATGCTGAATGGGATTTTCAGATGCTGAAATTTGATGCAATTCCACTATAGCTATCAAATTTAAGACAAAAGTGCTAACTCAAAGACAATAAAGAACTTCTTCCAGTTGTAATACAGATTTTATGATGGTTGTAATCAGGTCTGAGAATATAGAGTTGGGAAAGAGAGAAACATTCCTCATACAGAACAGATGTCCTCATGTTGTCTAGTTAAGGATACAAAGTAATATAGAATATGGAAGAATTAGGACAATTTTTTTTTTCTTATGAAGTAGAACAGTTCTTAAATAATTTGAAAGGAAAACATGTTTAAAAAAATAAAGAGGCTAGATGTAAGCAAACAGGCAGTCAAAATTTTTTATTTGTATTAAAGGAGAGCAACTATAAATTCTAAATAAAAGGACGTGTTTTTCAAATAATTAAAGCTGTGGTTTCCTTTCCCTTGGTTCAATGAAAGTTTCTGCTCCTCACATGAGCACTGAACTGAAGAGACATGTCCTTCTTGCTTTTTTTGTTTGCCTTTGGCCCTCGGTGATCGATCTTAATAAGAGAGTTTGAGTGTATTGCTCCCTTTGCCCCTTTTCCTTCCTTCTCCGCACCTACTTTATGATCTGGTAGTGAGGGTATTCTTTTATAAAGCGGTAAACAGAAGTCTGATCCATCTCAGACTGAAGAGGAAATTGAGCTGAGGTCTAAAATAGCCCAGGCAAGTACAAAAGCTATTAAGCCAAAGACAGGCAGCAAAAACTTCTCCAGCAAACTTTTTTTTCCTTATATTAAAAAAGGATGAGTTCAAACTTAGCAGGCTTCCTAGCATGGAGTAGGGAGTGAGGAGATGCACCAGATGTGCAGTCTTGAACCAAGTATCTCTCCTTTAAAGGCAGGATGAAACTTGACACACATTTCCCATTGATAGCTTTAAGAGACCTTTGCTCACCATCCAGTTTTTTGCTCACCAGCTTGTTTTTGATTGTACTTATTCCTTTCAATCCTCTCTAAAGGGATGGGTAAATGTCTCAGATGTTCTGAGGTAACTTCCTGCAGCTGAATTCTTGGGTGTTCCTAAATTCAGGGTACTAGAAGCACAGACTGTGATGATTTTCCTCTAGGCTGAAATAACTTCGGCATCTGGCATTTAGGTGTTTAAACGATTTGAACTCATTCTCATTAACTAAAATCCCAGGTTTAAAATAGATTTTTTTTTAAAAAACCAAACACCCAGTGAGCAAATTTGCTTTGTAACTTGTTGTCTTCTAAAGTACATTTTCCATGACAGAGTCCAAAGTTGTTAGAGTAGCAAAATGAGCAATATGTCCCTATTGCATGAGATGTGGCTCACTGGTCCAACGAGTAGCAGGCCTGATGGAATCAAATTCTGCCTGGTGTTGTTGCTTAGAGTATTTATCAATATAACATAAAGAAAAAAATTTCTAAAGAGCCTCAGATGTTCTTGAACTATTTGTTTTACAGTCAATGTCAAAATAATTAGTTTCTTTAAAGTCTTTAGTGACATCATTCATGTACAGAGAAAGTGATTACAGTTGAGAGACAGTCCTTTGGAAAAATATCAAGGAGCATTTCTTCCAATATAATGAATTGCCTAATATGTCAGCTACTCAAATTTCATTAAAGCTGATTCTATCTCCTGCAAAGGTTTATACTGAACTATGGCATGGCCAATGGTTACAAGAAAAGCAGCTGACAAAACTATTTAACTACAATACATTGTGCAGCTACTGTAACTGCCATTAAATGTTTGCAATATTTCCTTGTCAACATCACTGCTCTTTTTTTTTTTTTTGCTTGTGACTTTTTTTTCTGTCTGATGATCTTACTGAACTAGGGAACTTTCATATTTTCTCACACATTTAAAATGGCCAGTCTGGGTTTTCTGACCATAAATATCGTACAGTACAAATGGTTGCGCTGTATTGCTCCAAAAGCAGCAGTCAACAAATTCATGTGTATATACTATGTAGGGGCAAAGAATAAAAAGCTGTCTTTTTTTTTTTTTCTTTAATCTCTCCTTCTTTCTAGTAGAATCATAGGCCCTTGAAAAAACAATAGCAAGATTTCAATAGGGCTAGGTTTGGCTTGCTGTTAATAGCCATAGAAAATTTAGACTTGGAAATACAATAATAAAAATGCGTTATAGAAAACCAAAATATAAACAAAAAAATCCTTCTCCTTCCTTTATTAATGAGAAGCAAATAGTGGGCACTCTCGCTTTTCATGCAAGTGTAGGCCACCTTCATTTTGTCTAGTGACTCTTAGGAGATCCTTGTAAGCCTATATAAAGTTGGACTTCTCTATAAGGGAGATTTTCCCTGAAACTTGAAGAGAAGATGAGAGAATAGTGTGCAGAAAATTAAAATTTCTAAGAGACATGCATTATTCAACTCCTTGTATTGACATAAGGGACTCTTTCCTGAAAATAGATGTAAAGGAGAAAACCAGAGATGAATGGAATGTTGTGGACCTCTCAATGAAGCACTTAGACCCAAAGCTTAGTAAAACATTTGTCCTCCTAGAAATGTTTGACAACTATTTCAAGGACAGATATCCAAATTGCACAATATCACTATTCATGTGAAACTGCTGTTACTTTTATCTCAAAGAGCAGAGACGACACATTATGGAATATTTTTCTTATAAAATGAGAAGGTGATTAAATGGGCAACTGTGACAGTATTTGGACAATGAGTGTGTTAGTATTTATTTTCTACATATCCTTTTTGGTTTTTTTAAGGTGTCCTGGTTCTGTTTCATTCACAATAAGATAACAATTTAATTTTTGCAGAAATAAAGATATAAGAATGCAAGTGAGAAATACTTTAGGAAAAAAATAAATTCACTGTGGTTTTTTTTTTCTCCAAACACAAATTTTTTTTTTTGCTTTCTCAGTTCTCTTTAATATGTGATGAGGTTTGGCTCTCGTTGTTGATCATCACTTTTACCCTGATTTACAACTGGCCCTTGGTAATTTTTATGCTTCATCAGATGCACTTTATTAATTAACTACCTGGAACTCTACATGTTATTGCCACAAGGTAGTTCTTGAAGAACCTATGTATGAGCTACTGAAGAAGATGAAGTCAACAACTTGCTGGCTTACCTGTTTCAACAGTGTCAGAGGGAACAAGATTTTATCATTCAGTAGATTCCTCTCTCACTTTGGAATATTCCCAAGGTCTATTATAAGGCTGCTCCACCTCACTTTTCCATCAATAAACTGCACTGAATATAGGAGACAACTAGTCTTAAGAGCGAGTCTCAGAGGATATCACTACTCACTACCAGAATCAGGAATACTATTTTAGGACTGTCAGTCACAATGACAAATCATATCTCCCCAGTCTCTCTTCTCTACTGCATTTTTATATCACTTCGTTTTCCATGTAATTCATAAATCCTTACTTTTTGGTAAGTCTTTTATGTGACACTTTATCAAGTGTCATTTTATGATTCTGATAATATAACATATATCTTTGACTCCCTTCTATTAGTTATTTCTGTGACAGGAGAAGATTATTTTATTTATGTATTTATTTATTTTCAAAAAATAAGATAAACAGGCTGGAAAACAATAGGAAAAGTGTAAGAAGAAGGGTAAGAAAGTGACAAATTTCAATAGGGGGAACACCAAGAGCATGAACAGCACATTGAAAGATTTTTTTGTACATTAAAAGTATATTCTTTGCTCCAAGATACTATGAGCTGTAGATGAATTCATAAGAGAAATCCTTCACAAAAACCATTCTCCTCATTTGATGACATTCAGAAATAGGTTGACAAAGCAGATATTCATATCGAGGACAGTTGGAAAACTGGGAGATGGGAAATGAAATAAAGGTTCTCATTTTTGTTAAAGGTTTGATAGAGCTGATATTGTGCAAATAAGTCAGGATTTCTACAGCAGTCACAGTGGCTGTTTCTAGATTTTCATACAAATGCCAAATCATGAGGTGGCTTCAGAGACATGGATTAAAATCTGAGTGCAACCAGAATGTTGAGAGAAAAAAATACTATTTTCCCAGTTTGCAGGTCCTTTGTTGTCATTTGTCTTGGAGAGCACCAGCTGCACCAAACACTGCTGCAAGATGAACTACTGCCACCTGAGCACACGTATATGCACCCAGCTGTGCTCAATCTGCCTTCAAGGGGGTTTGAACTCAAGCTTCTGGTTTGCTATCTCCTTTGTTCTAACAATGCTATTGTTGCTGCTGTTGTTGATATTGTTGTTATTTTCATTGTCATTTTGAGGTACCATTTAAGATGTACCTCTCAGACCTGTTCAGGAGCCTGCAGAGATCACCAATAACTGTTCTCTCTCTTGGAAGATACAAATTTCTTGCAAAGTCAATACTGAAAGGAGGTGTTACATAAAAAGACAAATGTCTAACTGAGGAAAGTGTGAAGGAGGAGAGACAGACAACTTTAAAACAAAACCAAAACAAAAAAATCACAAAACCCACAAACAAACAAAACAAAAAACCAAACAAAAAACCAACAACAAATAAACCACCAAAGGCTATCTAGAGTACTTACAAGGGAAAAAAACCAATCCAATAATAGAGACAACCTGAGAAAAAAGAGGCTTTCTTGCTAATACTGAGCTAATCTAAGATAATTTTACTACTTTATTTGATATCTTTCCTCTGTGGGAGTGCTAAGGTAGCAATAAAAATGTTTTAGGATCATTCCATTTGATGGTAACAAACAGGGCTGTTTGAAAGAGGAAGGCAATTAAACAGACATGCTTGTTTATATTAATGCAAGTGTTCTTCTTGTCAAATAATCTTAGTTAAGTCAGCTAAATTATTTCACATCTGTGTATTGGCTCTTTAAAAAAAATTAAGAAAGCCTGTTTCCTAATATTAATGCACCTACCAGTCATTACCTTTGGCTGAAGCCAGGTAAATTGCCAGCAGGTCATGCATGCATTTCTCTGACTTCTCCCAGGAATGTCTCCAATTTGTAACATGCCTGCTTTTCAGATGGTGATCTCCAGAGTCTGCTGACCAGGCTGTCTCATGGGCACACAGACATTCTCAGGCTGACTGCAGGACCAGTTCCCATGGCTTACAGAACAGCACAGACCCAGTATGGTTACAAAGGCAGACTGGGGCACACAGACAGTTGGAAGGAGTTTTCTGCTACTGTGTAAAGCTATGCTAAGAAAAGGGAAGGGAAAGCTGAGTGGTGGGCAAGAAATGTAAGTGGAAGTGAAGTGACTGCAAGCTTGCACTGATGAGTAGTACACTTACTTTTCCTGTGCTGTTGCATACACACCATAACAGAGACAAGGCACTCCACCACCTCTGGGGAAGGAAAGGTTGTGTCATTGAGCAGGAGTCCTTGGCACTCTCTCTGCATCATGGGTCCTAGCATCCAGAGGTACCTGACATTTAAGTCCTTCCATGTAACTGACTGTCATGGTTTAGTTCCAGCCAGCTACTAAGTAGCACGCAGCTGCTGGCTCACATGCTCCTCCATGAGGTGGGAGGAGAAACAAGGAAGGAAAAAACCCTCATGGGTTGAGACAAAAACAGTTTAATAACTGAAATCAAATAGAATATAATAATACTAATTATACTAAAGTATAATAATAATAATTATAATAACATTGAAAAAAATAAAATCAAGTACTGCACAATACAATTCCTCTCCACCTGCGGAACGATGCCCAGCCTATCCTTGAGCAGTGATCAGTGGCTCACAGTCAACTCCCCCCAGTTTATATACTGAGCTTGGTGTTCTGTGGTGTGGAACATCCCTTTGGCCAGTGCAGGTCTGGCTATGCTTCCTCCAGACTTTTTGTGCACCTCCTCACTAGCAGGGCATGAGAAACTGAAAAGTCCTTGATTAGAGTAAGCCCTACTTGGCAACAACTAAACCATCAGCTAAACCAACCATTATGAGAACATAATTCTCATACTGAATCCAAAACACAGCACTGTACCATCTACTAGGAAGAAGATTACCTCTGTCCCAGCTGAAAGCAGAACACTGACCCAAGGCAGAGGTGGATCTTGGTCTGGAGTTCTCAACAGAAACAGACTTTAAATATACTGGGTGAAAACTCCCCGACCCCATGTCTGTGTAACTCTGTTGTTGGCAGCGTTGAGCTAAATGATGAACACTGTCATTTACAAACAAAGCAAGTTTTATTTATTATTTTTAGCAGAATTTTTCCACAGTTAAAAACTTACTTGATCAATACACTGTAAGGTAATGAGTTAATAACTAATTCATCTTTATATGACAGGTAATCAAGAATCACAAGGCTATTTCTAAAGTCAGAGTAAATATTGCTTTGAACAAACTGCTGAATTGTTGGGTTCCAATATGTTTCTCTTAGAACATCTTTATATTATTTTTAAATGAAACTTTAATATATATTTCAAGCACAAGATCAATGTGAAAGGATAGAAATTGTTCTTTAATACTGAGTTTGAATAATATTCTCAAATTAGCTAGTGGAGCACAACTACCAAGACAGATCAAGTAGATAAAGAAAGGAACAGAGCAAAAGTAACATGAAATATATAAAGGGAGAAAGGAGAAGAAGTGGTTCTTCCATATTTATTTATTTATTGAGATCTGCCTGTCTTTTTTCATATACAGAAAACACTTTATAAGAAAATCTTTTCTTCTCCTCTGCAAAAAAAAGTCCTAATACTAAATGGAATTAGATAACATGCCAGACAAGTACTATATAAAATCCTCACTACTCATAAAAGAAAAGAAAAAAACTTTAAATATGAAAAAAAAAACCTACAAGAAAATCAATTCAAATTTCTCTTTGCTAAATTTCAGCCATTTTTAGAAGAATCTACTGCAGTCATTTTTCTCTTAGATTACTATACCAACAATGACAAATTATTCCAATGAAATAACAGTTGCAATATGGCAATATCAAGAGTGAGTCAGTGCAGAACCAGTGGGTTTATCTAGTTTGCAACCAACATCAAAGAAATGCCACAGGCATATCAACTATAAACTCATTCTGAAAGGCCTGGCAGGCTATGGTCTTGAACATGACAGAAGCCTCTAAGTGTGCTTAAGACATTTCTTTGGGACAAAAGACTAAAACACCCTTTGATAAAGGTTAGTCGAGCAGAAGTCCCAAGAAAAGAAAAAATTAACTTCCCTGAAGATAAACCCACCTTATCCCAACTTTGAATATTATATTTTGGGGAGACTGATTTTCATTTTTCTTCTTGTTAAAAGGAAAAGAACTGGGAAAAAAAATGGTGGTAAAAAAGAATAAGTGATTTGAAAAATATGCAAAAATAGTCAAGAGTATGTGCTTCCAGGTTTGTGCATGTTCCCTCAGTTAGGAATGATTTTACAGCCAGATGACAAAGACCCTGACAATAGGGCTTAATGACAAAGCACACGAAAACCTACTCATGGCAGTCTGACTGGCATTTCAGCATTATTATATGCAACTGAGAGCCTTCCAATCAGCCAGAACAGTGGGATCCACCGAGGAATCATGATCAAGTAGCTATTAGGCCAAATGGTATTGTCAGAATTCCCCAATTTATGCAGCTTCTTTCAGAGAACTGAGTCCTGAAGCTTCCAAATATCAAAAGGGTTCAATATCGAATAGAACATGTATTTAAGGAAAATTGGCCCCCAAATTACTATGCTATTGTCATTTGTTCTTTTCCAGTTCACTTATAGGGTAAAGTGGAAGCTATTTTTAAAATTCAATATGAAAAAAATTACAGCTGAAGTTTCTTCAGGAAAAAAGTTCATTTAACCAGCTGCATCTTTCTTTTGTACTCTGCTCAGATGTTAACTTGGATTATAGCTTCCATGTTTCTCATGCTTTTTTGTTGTCTGTCATTTACGTTTTGGAAAATTTAGCACAATTTTGGATTTGAACTGATTTGTACTCCTTTGGCCAAGCCTGGGGCCCTCCAAACTCTTCTGAAAAAGCACCACATCCACAATCACTCTGGCAAAGGTCTGCCTGGATTCCTTTCAAGCAACACAAAAGGCTGTGCAGAGTGTTATTTAATGCCTTATCCTTTTCTCATTGAAATCTGCTGCAGAGCTCCAACTGACTTTGCTGGGAGCAAAAAAGAACCCCAAATGCCAAACTGATTTGACTACTGCTTTAATAAGAGGATTTTGCAGCATGCAGTGCAATCCATCTTTATACAAGCTCAGCACTGGGATGAGAATGCACTCTGATGGTCTGCTTGTCCCCTGTTCAGCTGGCCCACTCTTGCTGGCCAGTGCATCCTGGAGGATGTTGAAACTCGGGTTCTCTGTCTGCAGCATTGCAAGTGCCTCAGACCACAGGAAGAAAAAGGCTCTGGGGTTCAAGAAATACAGTAGTGTCTCATGAGAGTAAATGAGCATCTCACACACAAGGTTTTCTCATATGGGCATTCATGTAGAAGTTTGTCACGAACAGCTGCTTGAACGTTACATGAAAATAACTGAGCAATTTTCACAACCCAAATTGTAAATTGTATTGTACAATTTGGAGCTTTATTTGGGAGAGGAGACTTGTAAGCTGTTTGTGATACAATCTGTATTTTGCCTCAAAAATTACTATCTTAGTATCTAAAATCTACAACAGTAGTAAGATGAAAGAACAACATTGAGGGAGAGTTCAGATTACATTTCTCACATTTAAATAGCTTGCCTGGGAATTTTTCCACCAGGAAATAGGCCCATTAAAAGACAAAAGCAGTTCCCTCTTCACATGGGTCTACTTAGATCTGTACGAACATGAGTGCTAAAGAAGTAGAAAGCCTGAGAGTCAAGCAAATAGGAGTGGCTTGAGATGGACCTTTTGTCCACCTATCTGCAAGCCTGCACCTTAAACATAAAGAATCTGAAGGAAGAGATGAGAGTACGGATGATGGAATCAGAGAGAAGGCACCCTCATTCTTGAGAGCCCCACTGTGGTTATATGAGCCTCCTGCAACAAAGCTGTAATGTGAAGAAGCTGTCTTCAAATGCCAGTTGACTAAAAGAAAATAAGCAACAATGCTGAAAAAAGTTTTCCAGTATGAGCTGACTATTTCTATAGAATATTTCACTCATTTATGGCACTAAGTATCTTTGAATTTCATCCCTCAAATGCTGTGAATGTGTTATGGCCACACATACCATAATTATTTAATAATAAAGACAGCTGCAATAATACTCTTATAGAGATAGTCACTCTTGCTAATGAAACAGCTTTAATTTCCCTAAGAATACTAAAATTACACAATTCCCTTCCAGACAGTTTTAACTACTCTTTCGAAGAATCCTTCCCTCCAAAAATACCTTGCCCTTTTTGCAAAGCAATAGTTACTGTAAATGATACAGCTTTACTGAGAGTTGTTAAGATCTCCCAATGCTGTACAAATGCTACATTAACTAGGTGTGTTGATTAATAATTGTATTTGCCACGCATTATTTTTTCAAAATGAATGATTTTTGGGGTGCTATAAGGCACATTTCTAAACCAGACTTCAAAATTAACCAGTTTGCTTCTGCAAGAGAAGATCAGCAGAACATTCCCCTCTTTCTACTCCAGGGAATGTTCCAATCACACTTTGCACTCTGGAGTTGTCAGGGTTTTCACTTTTGAAAATAAAAAAAAAAAATCGATTATTAATGAATGGAGAAGGACAAAATGAAAATTCTTTCACTTCTTCACAAAATAAAAGCTCAGAGAAGAACTCTGACTAAAAACCAATTCCCAGTGGAATCATCCCTTTTTTAATTGGCCATTACTTATATAGATGTGTACAAAGCAGTTTAACATTGAATCTCCCAAAACCATCACAGAAGATACAGGTATCACTTGCAGTGGTAAGTTAATGCACTGTAGGTCTGTGGCCATGAAGGTTATGCCATCAGTTACAGAAATGTTGTCTGCAGAGGATATTATATCAATTGTCTTGTTTTCTTTATTAGCCTCATGCAAATATGAAATCGGGGACTGCTGATCCAGAGCTACAAAGGCCCATCACTTACCCAAATGTGCAATAAAACCTACTTTAATTAATTTTATTGTCTGTCTCCTAGAGACAGAATGAAAGGGTTAGAAAAATGTGGGCACCTCCAGTTAAAGAGGCATTTGCATGTATACAGGGAGCAACACAGCCTGATATATACTGCCTCAGAGAGCTGGAATCAGCCATAAATGGTGCTGGGCTTGCTCAGGATGCTGCAAGCCTTACTGACTGCTGTCAGTGGAGAGGAGTGACAGCCACAGGAGATGCTCACTGGGAAAGGGCTAAAGTAGACTGTGGATTTGGGATCCACTTACCATATTTTAAAGTAATTATTTCTCAGTGAAGACATTATCTTCAAAATAATCTTCTTTCACAGGGATTCACTTTTCCTCTCCTTCAGTGCAGACAGCAGCGGTAGTAACATTTTCGGAAGCTGTCTTGACCTATTAACAAAAAGAATGAAATGGAAATATAAATTAGAAAGCTACTTTCCATAGGCTGTGCTGCTGATCACGAGGTCTTTGTAAGAGGCACAATGCTACCAATATTCACACAGAGACCCCACTGAATGGTGTGATTAATGAGGATGGAGGAGGTAAGTAGCCATTAGTTTTGTCAGTAAGCATTGGTGTAAACATCAGGAAGTAAAGACAATGCTTAGAATGGGAAAATACATAAAAGAGGGCTCATGGAAAGAAATAAAATAACTGGCAATTTCTATATACTTATTAATGAGTTTTGCTGCTCAAAACTCTTAGTTGCAAATTCATGTGGAAGCTGATTGATATTTGTGTATACACAAAGTATCCCTTTTGTTAGGGTAAGTGGATGTTTCCCAAACCCAGTAGCAAAGATTCCATCAAGTGTCATGTCAATGCAAGAAGGATATTATCAAAAGAATCATTAACTTCATATTTCAAAGGAGATTACAGTAAGTTTTCCTTTAGTCTCGTAGGTGTAGTGTTGCAGCCCCCTCTTGCAACTTCCCCCAAATCTTGATCTCCAAGCAGAAGAGCATGATGTGTAACTAAGGCGGCAGTACCAGTTTGCCTAAAACTGAAGCTAAACTACTACCTGGTCTAACTCTTAGATGAGCTCAAATAAATATGACTTGATGCACAGAGGAAAAGGAGAAGCAAAGATTGACAGCAACAGTATTGTTTGGTTGGAATGTCAAACTGTTCACTAATTACCAGTTTAAAAGAAAGCGTAAGAGGATGAAGAAACGAAAAGTGATATGGCCTATTGATTTTCATATTGACCCATAGTGGAAAAAAGGAGCAGTTAAATTCCCTGATTCAATAACAATCAACTTTTCTTGTATGAAAGAGGTTTATTTATTGAAAAAATTGAATCAGTCATGAAGATAAAACAGTAGATCCTCAGACAGAGTTAAATGTTGACCTCAAGAGAACTTACAGATAAGTAAGTAGACTTTTCACCTTAATGTAAATGTCCTGTTCTGTCTTCCTCTTGATTAATACAGTGTTATTCAATATATCTTTTTGCCTTTCAATGGTCCTTTCCAAAAATATTGGTTACCTGTAAATAAAAGTAAGTTATCACATAGCTGAAACAGTAGAGAACACAGAAATTGAAGTAGAGTGCTCAAACAAGGGTTACAAGAAGGTCATTGTGTGCTGTGCTGTACAGCAGTCTCTGCTGCTATGTTGGTCCAGCCTTATTCTTGTGACCTGTTCCAGTAATTTCACTGGAAATACATGTGAAGCAAGGAATATGACTATCTCTAAGAATTGCAAAGAATGTCATGCAGTGATTAGAAACAATCTTTTCTATCTCCAATTAGCCAGATACAACATTTTAGCATATTCTGAACCAGACTGTATTTGGCAATGCACACAGTCTGTTTGAAATGTCTCAACAAGTCTCCAATGCAGAGCCTGAGAGATGATAGAAATCTCCCACAAAATTATTTATCTGTACTGCACAGATTGAAGAAAGCTTTGTCCTTTTTATTTGGACAGTTTAATCAGATGTCTTTGAATATGCTGGGTAGAACAAAGTAAGCCTAATAAACATGCATTGGTTGAAAACTTCTTTGTAAGAGCTCAATATTTGTTTCCTTTTGCTAACCCTAATGCCTTTGAAAGAAACCATTTGAAGCTCCATGGTGTCTGAACTTCTCCTGCACTGAAGTGCATACGGAGATGAAAAGAAAAGCCAAGCTGACTATTGTGATCATGCTTTTCTTTTTGGCTTGAGAGATAAGGCTCCACAGAAATCTGCCACGTGGTACTGAATTTAAGAAGATGAGCAAAGCAGTGGCATGAAGCTTCAGGCTTTCAATAACGCTGCTATATTTATATGACGATACAATAATAGTAAAGAAAAAGCCTCTGCCCTAGTAAAAAATAGAGGGACTAATCCTGTAGCACTGAATACAATAGGAGTTTTGTTATTTACCTCAGCAGAATCAGAATATAGCACAGAGAACTTTATACTCTACCAAGTTCAGTACAGTCAGATATGAAGGTTAAAGAGACACTCAGTGTTAATGCCTCCCATGCTCACATATCGAGATTTGACTGTTCTTTATACCACTTTTTCCTTTCTATCTACAGTTTAAGAATCTAAACTATGCAAAAATAGTCAGACCCTGTTTTTATTTTTTAATCAAATGAACCAGATTCTGACTTTGCTAACATTTAGCTAGCCATTCACAAGAATGATGTCATTAAAGTAAACGGTTTAACCTGCCTTTAAAAAATGCATAACATTGCATATATTTACATTTACAAAATTGCATATACATGTATACAAATACTTTTCGTCTTTATATATATATATATAGTTTGGTACACACGTAGATTACATTTTGAAATTGTGTTATACATGTTGTGTTCCTTTTAGGTTTTTTAAACTATGACACAACCATAGGCAGTATTTTAGAAATAAGCATATTCCAGCTATAGAAAGTTCTAAATTTTTTTCAGATCTAAATTAATATTTTAAGAATTTCCTAAATCATAAAATATCAAAGCAGTCAATGAAATGGTAGCAATTTCCTTCCCACATTGTTTGACATATTTTGGTCAAGTCCAGAGAGGGAAAAAATATTAAAAAGGGCTAAACTCCAGATGTTCATACTGACTGGGGAATGAGATGCTGGAAAGCAGTACCATGGAAAGGGACCTGGTTGATGGCAAGTTGAATATGAGTCAGCAGTGCCCTGGCAGCCAGGAGGGCCAACCGTGTCCTGGGGGGCATCAGGCAAAGCATTGTCAGCCAGTCAGGGGAGGGGATTGTCCCACTCTGCTCTGCACTGGGGAGGCCTCACCTTGAATATTGTGAAAGTTTTGGGCACCACAATATAAGAGAGATATTAAGCTGTTAGAGAGTGTGCAAAGGAGGGCAACGAAGATGGTGAAGGACCTTGAGGGGAAGCTGTGTGAGAAGCAACTGTGGTGACCAGGGAGAAGACCAGAGGGCATGACCTGAAGTTGTGTCAGGGGAGTTTTAGGTTGGATATTAGAAAAAGGTTCTTCATCCAGAAGGTGGTTGGGTGCTAGAACAGGCTCCCCAGGGAAGTGATCACAGCACCAAGCCTGACAGAGTTCAAGAAGCGTTTGGATGATACTCTTGGGCACATGGTGTGACTTGGGTTATGGTCCTGTGAAAGGCCAGAAGTTAGACTCAGTGATCTTGATGAGTTCCTTCCAACTTGGCATATTCTCTGATTCTGTGAATTTGTGTAAAGTACAATGCAGAACAATTTGAACTTAAAACACTCTTACTCCTGCATGTGTACCACCTTAAAAATTCATAAAAGGAAATTAACAAATAAGCTGTTATCAAAAAATAAATAATTTAAAACTATTCTATAAGCATTCTACCAACTTACAGCTACCACTGTACGGCTCATTTTTTGTTTTAATGCAAATTCATACTGCATATCAATTAAAACACTGGGTTTAATGTTTCTTCACAAAATTTTGAGACAAGTATATAGGAACAAAACAGTAATAGAAAGAGGTAGTGCTATTTGTCTGGTTAGTAAACCAGTCTAGTTTTGTTCAGCTACTCCTTAAGGTTTCTATCTCTAGATGTATTTCCTGAAATGTAGGAAATTGCATATAAACACATGAAAAATTTTTTTACTACAGGAGTAATCAAGCTCTGAAGCTGGATTCTCAGAGAGGTTCTGGAGTCTTCAACCTTGTTGATACTCAAAACCTACCCAGACAAAGTCCTGAGCAACCCACTGTGGTTGACCTTGCCTCAGGCTGGGGCACTGGATTAGAAAATCTCCTGGGGACCCTGTCAATCTCAACCATTCTGAGATGTCATGTTTTTCCAAAATCACCCTGGTGTGATTCACAGCATTGGATGAAAACAAACACTTCTGTTGCTCTTTGAATGGGACACATCTACTGCCAGTTGATTTCGAGATATCAGAGTCACCAAGGTGCACCACCTAGAGAGAAATAGGCAATTCATTATATCCTAAGACGATAGCAAATACTGCTTGTGTGAATAAAGATAAACTCCAAGTCTCATAAAATAAAGTCTCATAAAATAAAATAAAATGAGATCCAGCCATTTTAGGTGGGTTTTAGCTACAAGTAAGAAAGAAACTTCATAGTCAAAAAGAAGTAAACCAAACTACAACTACCAAAATTCCAGTCAAAACAAAATTTTGAATAGCCAAGAAAAATCAAAAATAATGATAATAATTAAAAATCCCCAAATTAGTATAAACAAATAAAACTTAGTCACAAACAAAAAAAATGTGTCTCTTATGTCTATATACCATATGGTCACTATTATTAGAGTATTAATGTGTACAGAACATATTGCGTTGTATTGGAAACATGAAGATGATTTCAATGATTTTATTTCATCATCTCAATATCAGGATCGTATTAACAAGCAACACTATATTGCATTTTCTTGCATACAGTCTGCAGCTAGTAGCCTAGCATCTGTGAAATTAGCAGTCAAATTACACAGGTTTCTGAGGATAGAAGAAAACAGCTGGCTTAAAAGAAATATGTGTATGGAGCATCAGAAAATGGGGGAGTGATAATTTTTTTGAGAAAGGTGAAAAATTGGTGTGTGGAAGCAGGCTTTCCTCTATTGGAGGAAATGGCCCAATGCCCATTCCAGCCCCCCAGGCCACAGCCCCTGTTTCAGGTCTTCATCTCCCACAGCCCTGCCCTGCCTGGAAATGGGCCCTGCCAAGCTGAGCCCACCTGTGGGATGATGTCCCAGCCAGGGCTGGCCTGGCTCTGTCCCAAAGGAGGTGCCCGATGCCTGGGGCTGCCCCCACAGCCCACCAGCCACCCTGCTCCTGCCTGGGCTGGGTCATGCCCTGCCAACACACTTCTCCCCGTTCATTGCTCATGAACTGCTCACCTCTTATTTCTTAACTGTGGCCAGTTGTGGCTGTCTGTGGCAACACTGCTCCTTTGTGCCTGGATGACAAAGTGCAAACAGAACCAAGTTTTTCCCTGAGAAAGAGAGACAAAAAATATTAAATGCATCCTTCTTGCACATCCACAATGCCTTTGGTGTACAAACGGCCCCTGCCCACACGGAGAAGCCCCTGGCCTCAAGGAGTCACACGAATGAAAAACCATTGTGAAAATAATGTGAAAATCAGTACAAAGGTGTGCAGAGCAGGTGATTGACCCCAAACAACCCTGGGAAGCCAGCAGAGCACGTACCCCATGGAGGAGCACAGGAACGGCTGACAGTGGCCAGCGGCTCAGTCCCAGAGAGCATCGTGCTATAAAACCTGTTTGAACACGACACATTCAGTACACTCCTTCAGGTTCTCAAGCCCCGTCTCTGCTGACAGAATTGCTTTCTGTATCCACAGACAAAGAAAGTATATTTTGACTGCCAAGATGTGTAAGATGCTTGTTACATAAGGAATGGTTTTTTACCTCCTTCCAAGCTGGCATTTTATATACAGATGTTTTGTAACAAGACTCATTTTTAAAATGGGTTATCCAGTGAATATTTACAAGGAAAACAAAACATTAGCTAAACTTGTTTTCAAATGTTTTTAATGAAGCTACACAAACTACTCATGTTTTCAGCAAGGTAAATATATCTGATGGTACACAGAATTTATAAACACTGAAAATTATCTGGAAATTCCAAACAGAAAGAAAAATCCACTTCTTTGCAGGTGAAGACAAAATGAGTAGGCTTTAGACATGTTTATAGTACCCTCTGATGGAAATAAGAAGCATTACAACTCCTCCACAAAATTTAATTTGCTAACTCTAAAGATAGCAAAGATACATTTTTCCAACCTTTTGTAATGTTTTATAAACAAAATAGATAAATAAAACAATTTTTAAAAAATATTAGGAATTTTTTACACACACACAAATATTAACGATTAGAATAACCTCTTATTTAGGTTTGGCTTCCTCATGAAAACGAACAATCCACAATATTAATTCCTTCCAGATAATCAGGGAGAAATCTTCTCAAAGATACACAGGCTTACTCTTTTCATTTTATACTACACATATATTTATTTCTGTTTCATAAGAATTAAAAAAAAATATATTTTCAACATTCTCTATATTATATTACCTATCAGTAGTCATCCCATTTGTTTGTTCAGATGAGTCACTAACATGCCTCAGAAACACTGGTCAAAACTGCAGAATGTCAAGGGATTTTTAGTAAAATGTCAACTAAAATCATCAGAGAATTAGCCTTAAAAATTATACTCCTTTTAAGATTTAAAATATCAGCGCAAACTTGCCATCTTTTCTTTTTCCTTCTCACTGACTCATAAAGCACTTCAGCTTTCATCACTAATTGGTAAGTCACTGAGAAAGTATTTTACACAGCAAGATTAGAAGGGTGAGTATTTTTGAATTCTGAAACCCCAATTCTAAAACTCCATTTCAGTGTCTAGCAAAGCTTTCTTTAAGGGAAACAGTCAGTGCATTACTTTTACTTGATTGAGATGGATAGGCCTATTTTATACCGCATTCAAGCTCCTGCCTAATTTTTTTTCTCTTGGAAAACATCTTAACACATAACTAATTATCACTTGACTCTTATGAGCAACAGAAACTTACAACATATTTTTAACTTTTGTTCAATTAGAAACTTGTTATATTTATGACAAACAATAAATATCTAAAATAATTTATATCTAGTTCAAGACTTGTTAGAGTGAAGGAAATAACTTCCTTTTTATTTGAGCTCATACCTGTTCCGAAACGAGCTGTTAAAGTTATTACATAGATAAATGTAAATCTGTTTACCCACAAGACACCGAGAGAAAGCAAAAAAAAACATGTGTTTTATTCACATTTACATATTCCAGTTTGATAGTAGAAAATCACCCGAGTTGAAAGAATGACATTTATACCATCGGTTGTCAGCCTTTAGGGTGAGACTTCAAATAAATTGAAGATAACAGTTTTAGTGTTGCAGCCATAACTACATACTGTGAGCCAGGATGTGCCTCCTATTCTTGCCTGAAAAATAATGAAGAAAATCTATGTCAGGATTTTCTAAAGGTATTTGTTGTATTAATGAGGTGATCTAATAGCTCACCACTCCTTGCCTGCTTTCTCAATAAGCAGATATACCAAAATGATTCTTTTTAATTTTCCGTGTGTTGTTTTTCTGCTGGCTTAGTCTGCAGACTCAGCTCCTCTTGGAACCTCACAAGTAGCAGGAATGATACGAGGGAAGAAGTGGAAGCCTGTGCCTAAGAGTAGATGAGAGGGCAGTAGCTCCAGCAGGCTCTAGCAAAGGAGCAAGCTGGTAGATCAGACAAAACACATTGTTAAGTTCACCCTAACAGAGAATTACCCGTCAGCATATATTCACCTCCATGTTCATACTGCAAAGATTACACTGCAAGATCTATGAGAGGAAAGATCAATCACAATACACATCCTACCTGCTCACCTAATCCATTTGTAGGTCAGCAGAAAAAGAAAAGGCACTAAAGATTTACTTTATGTTACCAAGCACAGTTCTGTGACAAATACCATGAGAGAAAATAAAGAACTAGGTGACTGATCAGGTTCTTTTGAAAGTGGTCAGCAAAACTGCATTAACAGGAACTGCTATATTAGAATTAATGAAAATGGAGTATGCAGAAACCCTGAGAGCTCTGAAGTTCCTAGAAAAGGTAGAACTGTGACTTAATTCAGTCAAGCTCAAGTCATTTAATCTTGGTTAGGAGTTCATCACCATAGAATGTACATGTCTGGAAAATTAAATGAAGGAGATACATTGTCTGTGGAAGGACTTGTAAAGATCTTAGCAGAGCTAAGCTACTGAAAGCTATAAGTATTTGGAAAGGCTCATCATTTTCAGTTATATGATAGGCATGTAAGAAAAGGAGTTACTTTATTGAAATGCCAACTAGGCTAGAGAACAGACCTGTTGCTTCTCTTAAATATTTCAGTTATGAATGTGTGTGGAAGCCACAATTATCAGTGAACCTTCATTGTTCTAGGTCCTGTAAAAACACATCACAGACCTGAAGAACATGAAGCATTAATAAACAAGATGTTATAAATTTGAGACAAAGGAAGCATTTTCTCCATTTTACAGACAAGGGAATAAAGTGGGCAGTTTGAGTTTTTCAAGGTTGAAAAAATATTTGTGGCAAAGCTAGAATTTTTATACTAAAATCATGGGAATCATTAAAATGAATCCTATATTACAGTTTATCACAAGCACATTATACAGATAGTTCCTTCTATAACAGCGCATTTTTCATATTGCAGTTCTACCCTGAATAAGAATAAAGGAAGCATTCCTAATGAGCTCAATAGGATTTACATCTGTCTGCTGAAAAGTCCACCAGGAAAAACACATTCTTAATTTCACAGATTGCTAGAGAACAGTTTCATTGCCATGTATTGAAATTGCAATCTAAATAATGGATAAGGGCACAAGTATTTCTAAGACTGCTTGTTAAAAAAACCCTGTTCATAGGTATTTACAGTGGATAACTGAGTTTTATTAAATTGATTAACAGGTGTGATGTTTCTAAAATAAGTGCCACTGTTCATAATACATCTCTTAAAATCATCATATAGTGTGCAGCGCATAAAAGTCAAAATTAATATATATGTCATGATGGTGTATTCCCCTGGTGCTTGGTGTTGGTATCCTGCTATAACTGAGATCCTCAAATTCCTACCATAAATGACAACTTAAACAATCTTGGGAAATAGTTGCATAACACTTCAACTTTTTCAGCTCAGAAGACAAAAAATGACACTTTTTGTCTCCTAAGATCTGAGAAAATTCTCAGTCAAGACTTTTAGGCTGGAGGCTCACAAGTCACCTCCATCATAAAATGAAACACAAAGTGCCATTTTGCTACAGTAAGGACATGCAAGGAAAAATCCTTTAAAAAGGACTTTTTTTCAAAACGTAGTTGTTTAGAATTTGGAAGTGATGTTAACCTCCAACACAGGTTCCTTCTTTTTCTTATCTATATCTGAAAATTTAGGCTATCCTGTAGCACACAGTTCCATGTGTTATGAAAAACATACATGCAAACCAAAGGAAATCTTGCAAAATAAAGTAAGGCACTGCCAGAGCTAGTGAAAAGGGAAGAGGGAGGAAATTATTGCTTATGGCTAACAGTAAAAATCTCATTGAAGTAATAGGTACAAAATTGGATCATAAAAGGTTCTTAGAATGTTGATGTTGTTGAAAATGAGTGGTAAAAAATGAGAATCAGGCTTTCCCAGATTTATAATGTACTACACAGGAAGCAACCAATCCAAGTCATATTGTTTTTCCTCCAAAAGAGTGGTGATAAACTCTCCATCAGGATTGCAAGCCCCTCTAGGCTCTGTCACTCCTGTTATTTAATCCTAAATGAAGTATGTCTTATCAATTCATTCTACTATGACCCTGGTCAAGGTTAGATGAGGGTCTGGCTATAAAAAAGCAGGAGGTAGCAAAAAACATTATTTTTCCTTGACAGGCTAAGAAAGCAGTGATGTGCACAGAGGTAAAAATTCTTCGCTGCAAATACATTTCACCAAATATGTTCCATTTATTCACTAAGAGAATATTTTCATTCTTCAAAAACATTTTAAAATGCTGGAACATCATAGTAGGATTTTTCTTTCCTGTACTTTTTAGAGTTGAGATAAAAGCAAGGATTTTAATTTTTTTTAGTAAATCCTGTTTATGGGAAATCTATTTAAATTAATGCCACTCTTTTTTCAAATGTCTTTTAGAATCAAAGAAGAAAGTGAGTCACATGGCAAAATTATCCTGCATGCTATTATCAGTGGAGATGAGTCAGCCCTCCTACTGTTTGTTGATGTATCTGTCTAGTGAAGAGGGGGAAAAAAAAGGAGAAAAAATCCCTACTCTGGGGAACTTATCAGATCACGATACTTTGTAAAAACCAAGAACCAGATAAAAATTACTTCTTGGAAAGTTTGTCAAAGTTTTGCAATCCCACTATACGCTTTCCCCTATTGCAATGAAGTCGAAGCAAACCTTCTCTATTTGTGTTTTGTTTCATTCAGCCATAGGGTGCAAAGTGTGCATTTTTGGGTAGGACATTGTGGGTGCATACCCAAAAATACACAAAGGTGGCACAGCACCGCGAAGTATAACAAAACCAGTAAACTGTTAAACTGTTGCAATTCTTAAGAATACTGTCACTTTTTGCTAGAGGGGCAGAGTACAACGCAATGTATTTCAAAGACCCCTGGGCTAAATTGCCACTTGAAAGATGTGGGATTATGATCAAAGGTGTCAGATGGATTTCACCAGGGGTACCTACTTTGTGTTAAACTGTCTTGTGCAACCTTGCTGACTTGTGCAACCAAACAGAAAACACAATAAAAGTTGTTTTGTTCAAATGAGGTCCAGCATTGCTAGGATCAAGGTTGCTAGTTTTAAAGTCTCTTAATTCAATATTAGGTTATACTGTCAATGAGGTAGGCTTGATAGGTGGACTTGAGTTCTCTTCATACCTAGTAAAAACTTCAATTTATTGGTTGGATTTTAGCCAACAATTTAATTTATTGCATGCTCCTAGGTGACAAAGCTCTGTCAACAAGGAAAATGAAGAGAAATAAGAGATAGAGGCCATGCTAAGCAAAATATCTAAGATTAATATTTTGTGAAAGCACTTATCCTGTTTGAACAACTACATAGTTTAGAATCTTCGTCTTAGCTGTCCTGACAATGTCTTATTATCATGAACAAGTGGAAAATGGTATCAGACTCAGAGCCTTGTGACCCAATCAGTCTTGTGTAAAGCAAAGCTTTCTACAGCCTCATAATTTAACACCAAGTAGTTCATTAAATGAAATGTTCTGGGAAAAAAAAAATGTTTTGAAGGAAAAGAGGCATTTAAAAGCACTAATGTTCATGGTAACTGGTTCCTTGCACTTCCAAAAAATTGACTATCAGGGCCAAAAAACCACTACTTTTATTGAGCCTATGATGGACAGAGGACTATGACAACTGTTTCAGGGAGACTGGATTAAATTGTAACTGCTTGTCTTCTGTTTTCCTTTCTTCTTCAATCCTTATTTCTCAAGCTATCCAGACTCACTCTTTGATCACCTATTCTATGAAGAGGACTCAGAAGAACTATTTAATCTTGTTTCAGCGGTGAATCTCCACCTGTGTACTGCTAATTGTGAATCAATATTATGGAATCCCAGTTGTTCAGTGGAGTTTTGTGCACCTGAATGGTATTTACCAAGGAAATGTCTATGTCATGAAATGAAGCAGTTGGAGAGATGTGGATTTTTATGACCACATGGCACAACATAGCATTGGGTAGGCTCAGCCATTCCAAGTCAAAAACACCCACAAGCAGCATTCACAGTTTTACTTATTCAGGTGCAACAGCCAGTTCATAAAATGGGAATGTCAGGGAGGACACGCTGGAGAAGGAACTTCCCCTTTGTGTGACACTGTTGTCAAGAAAACTTCATATACTGACTAGCTGCTTCCTAGGGGAGCTTATTTAGGGAAAATAACTCTAAAAACACACCACTGTACAGGGCAGGCTCAGAGTTCAGAAGTCCTGTCAATCCTGTATTGGTTGACACATCATAACACAGCACTAAAAACTGAAAGAAGAATTGTCACTATAACAGTTAAATGAATATAAATACTTACCTGTATATTGATTTGTTGCAGGACATTCCTCCATGCAATCAGAAATGTCAGCTTAAGGGATACCCAGGACTGGCACAGCCAGAGGAGTTGGAGGGTGGGACAGAACTAGAACAGCACTGTTAAGACCTGGTAATGAGTCTTGCCTTCCTTCTGCTTGTCTGTCAGCAATTTTTGCAGCCTCTTGTTTACTCAAAGACTTAAAAAAAAAAAAAATCTAAAACATTCAAATAAAAATGTAAAATAATGGAAAACATTTAAACGACTCTTTAATGAAAAGTAAGTGTTCAATCAAAAAATGGTTTTGATGTTCAGTACCATACCATGATGAAACTATTTTAAAAAAGAGATAAATGTAAATTATTCTATCTCAGCTCTTCAAATAGGCAAAAAGAGAAAACAGTACAGTAATGTCTGTGATATGTAGAAGACTGCAATAATAACAAATCTACTATTTTAAATTTTTTTTAATTATGAGGTACAATTCTTTTTAAACCAGGAAAAGAAGAAAATCTCTTTCCCCTCTCCTATTTATAAGGCATTTATACTTTTTCATGACATTTAAGACATAACATTCCTTTTCAAAACTATGCAGTATGGATAGTAACATGAAAATATTTTACCAACATAATTAAATTAACTCAATTTTCCTGAAAAGAACTGGTTTGAAGGAAAAAAATAAAACAGATAAAGGCATCAGAAGGTCATAGTGATATTCTATCTAGCTGCTGCTTATATCATCAAAATTCAGATTTTTTTTTTCTTGAAAGCACCAGTACCCATGGCAGGGACACACAGTATTGTTATACACAATATTTATTTAGCCATAGGTTGACATGTTTTTTGAGCTAGCTGCCTGATTTACTCACAGAAGTTTTTTATGAGTATATATATATATATATATAAATAAAATAGTTATGACATCAGTCAGACAGAAGTCAATTCTTTCACCCAAATGGATATCTGAATGAAATAAAAAACCAGGTGCAACTAGAAACAATATTTGATTCTATTACAACGCACAAAATATCTGTCTAAGGCAAAGATGTTGATTTACTAGAAACAGAAAACCAACACTGCTTCTTGGTCTTTTAAACATACAGCATTACACAAGGGATGAATTAACTCTGTGTACATATTCCTCTGTGTGTGTATGTATATAATTAATATTTAATACCATGGAAGATGAACTCTAGTGGCTCTTGTTGCAACAGTTTAGGAAATCACTGCCTATGCCTGTTCCAAAGGTATCCTGGAGGACACTGCCCTAATTGCAGAGTTGTCAGTAGAAAATATGAGTCTGATCTGCAGGAGCTCTCACACAAAGTCAGAAGCCTTTGTTCAATCCCAGCTTGACCAGCGCTCTGTGATGCCAGAGTGGAAAGGTTCTGAGGCACACAGATATGCTCCTTCCTCCAGCTCTTACAGAGACATAACCTGCAGCAGATGTGTGAGTACAGACAGATGAATTGAAAGACAGAAACAAAATTCTTTAAAGCTCTTTTTCCATAGCCCTGAAAGTAAGTTTCAAAATATCTCTCTCTCCTAAAGGTTAAGCCTAGTTGTACACATTAGAAGACATATAATAGTATTTTGAGAGAAAATACTATTTATTTTTAAGAAAAAAAAACAAACCCTCTCCTTCCTTTCACAGACTGGATCCAGAGAACATGTCTCACTGTATCTGTGCTTTCTGCACAGTTGTTTAGTTATTTATTCACAGCTCAGACTACACTTTTGTATATATAAGTAGAAATTTCCATTGGTTAACACAAACAACTATACCTAAATATAAGCCTAAAGTGAGCAGCTGAATATGGACATCAAACCAGCATCAGTCTGGTTATAGTTTCAAAATTTCGTCAAGTAAAGTGTATGATCCAATTTAAGACCAACACTACAAATTCATATAAATTCAAATATAAAGGCTAAATTTTAAGTATAGAGGGGGAAAATGAAATGTGGACCATAAGAAAATGAGGAAAGTGAGAGTGATACACAACCAATGTTTAAGATTTTTAGTTGTTCATTAACAAAATTTTTTTAATTCTGTTGGCTTGTTTCAGCTTTCTAAGCCTTGGCAATCTGCAGAATACCCAGTTTGCACTCCAGCAAGCAAATTGTTACATGCTGTTTTCAAATGCTCTGTAGTTTTTTCCAGTGTTCAGACACTGTTCACAATTAAGTGTAAAGCACAGACAGATTTGTGATGTCGGGCCCACAAATCAAGGGGAACCCTCCTCTCCAAATACTTCCCTCTAACTTTCATTCACTCATCACACTCAGGAATTGCACTAGTACAATGGAAATATATTTATGATCTGCTTTATTTTAGAGAAAGATGTATGGGTAATGCGTGGTATTAACTCTTTGACAAAACAAAGCTAATATTCTCTCTCTTCATTTGACATTATAAAAACTATAATAGAATGATAGAACAATTTCTCTCATTCCAGCTGAAGACAAATGCAAAGATGTGTTATTTTCCTATATGTGTTTAGAGGTTTGCTTTTTTGAGGTGTTTTGTGTAACGTTTCTTTTGTTTGCTTGTTTGTTTGTGTTGTTTGGGGTTTGTTTTTTTGTTTGTTTTTTCCACAAATAGCATAAGCATATGCTTGAGGGAAAAAATTTTGCTATTTTCTCTTTACAGAGTTTCATCTCACTTCTTGAAGGAGTAGACTAGTTTGGGAGAAATATTTTAACACTTGCAAAAAAAACCCTGAAAATCATAATATTCCAACCTTAGGATGCAGAATGCAGAAATTTCATATGAATATCAGCACTTTTATAGGAATTGTTGCTTCTTAACTGGGTGCAACTCTTAGGAAATACATTCCTGTGAAGTTATTTTATGGTAACAAGGCTCTGCCATGAGTTTGCAACACTTCTAAAGTTGCCTCAAGCAAGCAATTAAAATAAGAATTTCTTTCATTTTTCCATTCATTTTCCTTAATTTCTTTTACTTTTCCTTCTTCAACTGTTTTATTTTCTTTGTGCTTTACCTGCTGTCATATTGTAGTACTTTCTTCATCTCTGTATCCATTGATATGTTATGTGAAATCAGTAGCAAATACTCTCTTTTAAAAGCTTATGATGAAAATAATCAGCAAAACTGACTGTTAATCATAAGTATATTGTGATGAATCAACACCTTCTGACCTAATTAAATACATGAAAGTACTATTTTGCCCAGTTCAAAAGTAGAATAAGACAGGGGAATTGCAGGTAGCATCTGCTACATGGTATTCCCTTCGTGCCCTTGTGGTAAGTTGTAGTGTTTTTAAGGTGGAAAGGCTACTAGCAACAAGGAATGGAAGGGAAATGAGTCACTTGAGCTAGTGAGAGTATAAGGAATCTGTAAACCACTGTTCATTCTTTATGTATTTTAAAATGTCCACCTAAACCTCCAAGTCATTTAAATAGGTCAAGACAAAAACAAGGAAGAGCTCTGTACAGGAAAGAATAAAAGATCTAGATAATCTAAAACTATAAAATATACATCAGATAATTAACTGTAGGAGGGGCTAATTTAGTCTCATTCAAATACATTTTATTAATCTTATACTGTTATTACTTGATAGTAAGTATGGGCTGCTCCAAAGGGAAAGTGAGGTAGAAGCCAAAGGGGACAGCAAATCAGGCAGGGGCAATGTCCCACAAGACCCAGAGAAGAAGAGCAGCAGGTCTGATGATAACCAGCATTATCAACCAGTCCAGTGATTTCCAGACAAGCCCTCGGGGATGAGGAAGGCCTACATCCAGGAGAAGGCAAGTCAGCAACATAAGGTCAGGATCAGCAAGCAGGCACAGTCATACCTACAGCCCAGGCCCAGGGCAAAGGCCAAGACTGAGCTTAAATGCAGCTCCTGAGTCGAGGGCAGGCATTGCACAGGTGAGGATCCCAGATGAGACTCCTTACAGCTACTTCTCACACAGCTCATTTCACAACCGTCTGCTCCAAGTGCCTGAGAAGGCCTTAAAGAAGTACCTTGTCAGCTGAACTGTGAGGAGTGGGGACTGATGGTGCACTCAGGGCCATGGCACAAACCCTGAAACTCCTGTTGCTGCAGATCATCCTCCAAGCTCAATAAGTGTCACTATCTAAGACCCACTTGGTTTCTAATGTGCTGTTTGGAGTCAACTGCGAGTGACTTCTCAGGGATTCCCATGCCACTAGATGATACTCAGAAGTGCTCCACTGACCTGCTAGGGTTAGAGGCAAACCTTGCGGAAAGTATCCTATTGAGTTATGCCAGATCTCTGAAGACGTTATTCTTCTACACAGAGCCTTAGGGAATTACAGGAATTGTAAACATAAAATTAAATTTCTAAATGTCTATTTTTAAAGTCTCCCTGAAGGAATGTTAAGAAAAGTTCATCTTTTGGTACGTGTCTAGACACAGATCCTTGAAAAATGATCATGCAACACTACAAATCAACAGGGAGAGAGAAGAAATGGCAAATTATAGGTAGATAGAGATGGGAATGTAATAATTGATGTTACATGTTCACAGCTGAGATATTATTCTCTAATCTCAATTTCCACGGTGTATTTGTTTTAAGAAATAAATTACAGGTGCATAAAGATTCTAGCTAGTGATAGGGATAATTGAACATGCCTATTGCTTGGTGAGGAGAAGAGCAAAATCAACATCTGCAGTCTTAGCTGGAAACAACCTGAACATAGCCAGAATTCTGGCATCCCATCAGGAGCAACAGAGGAGAGCTGGCATGTGGCCCTCAACACTGTTACTATCAACATATGTTTTTATTACAATGAACTTCAAACTCATTTAGAAAAAAACTATTACATCTATCAAAATCAAACAGCCAGCTGAATGTTTTCACATAAATGGACCATGGGATAGATTTTGGCCATTCAAATTTTACCAGTGAAATATTTACGTACGTTAAATAGATTGAGTGGTGTCTCTTAAGTCTCTCTATGTCAACAGTTATCCTATTCCCTCTCTCACTGAAGATCAGAATAGGGAAAGGAAACATATAAGCCTGGGAGCAGCAGTGAGCTTATGAAGCAGGAGACATACTACAGATATTTCATATGGCACTGTGCAGCATTGATGAGGCCAAACCACAGATTCTGCAGCAGAGAAATGGGGGTTGTTTCTGAGGATCACTCTCCAGACACTAGTGAAGTTCTCCAAAATTATACCTTTTAACTTTCTGCTAATCTTCTTTGTGCTCCTTATCCAAACAAAACACTTCAGTGCTTGTTACCAGATCAGTTTCACATACTCCTTCAATAGTTGTAGCTGATGCTTAAATTGAGCATGTGCCTAAGTGTTTTTCTGAATTGGATCATAAGACTTTCTCCAGGGCATATGAGCTGATTTTCTGTGAGCTCAACCACAGCCACCCCTCCCTCCCTCACGCCAATAGGGGTCCAAATTCAGGCAACACCAACTCTATTGTCTTTGTCAAGAAAACTTCCATCCCTGGAAGTGTTCAAAGCTGGTTTGGATAGAGCCCTAAGCAACATAATCCAGTGGGCCTTCCTGTCCACTGTGAGGGGTTTGGAACTGGATGATCTTCAAAATCCCTTCCAACCCAGACATCCTACGATTCTATGAATATAAGACAAAATGTAAAAGTATAGACATCAACTATTTTAGGTAGGAGCTTTAACAACTGAGACAACAATTTTCTTTAAGATGGACAGTTGATTTGACCATTCTCCATCAATTTACTTAGCTTATAGCACATGCACTACTTTTACAAACAAAGAATTTCAGAGTGGCTACATATAAAGATATCTTTGGTGGGCCACAATTTGACAGGCTTGACTAATAGTGCACAAACTGGAATCAAATGGCAAGAACATGGAATGGAATCCATAGCTGCATCAAACAGAGGTTTTAACCTGGTGCAATATATTTGATCTATACAAACACGCAATTTGCATCTGGGAACAAAAAAAACACAAATCCAACTACAACTTTCTCTCATGAAAAATTCCTCTTCATTCTGGCTTTAGAATGCCCTCCATATTTACTGTAGCTAAACACAGTTTTCAGCAGTGTTAGTTATGACAGCAAAGTCCCTATTGGACTTCAGGAAGACTCCAGAATATATTTCATGGGGTCATAACTCTGCTTGGGGAACATAGCTTTTGTGCTGCAGCATGTGTGTGAATAGAAAAATGGGATTTCCAACTACAGAATATAATTCTTTTTTTGTTTAAGCTTCATCTGATCTCCTGCTTTCAGTGGGTTTCAGTTCCAGTTCTCTTTGATCCTGTAGAAGAAGCAGTTAATTAAAAGACCTCTGAACACAAATAGGTTCAAAGTATTCCATCAGAAGTCAATGACTAGAGCTTATGCCTGATCCTTAATCATGTGCATTTCCTGCTGAATGAAACAGGACACAGCGTGAATTCCAAAATAGCCAGCGACTAATTTTTTACGGTTCTGGAAATGAATGTTTTCAATTATTGAGCAAAGACATAACAATTTACATATTTCTGATTTTTTATTTTGATATGCATGTCTCAAATGATTTTTCATCTAGATAAGTTATTCACAAATGAAAAATGAGTGCCACTCAGTCACACTCAGTTCTTTGTAAGAGAGTTTAGTCATGCACATTAACGTCTGTGTATTCCTTGTCATTCACAGGCATTTAAGACAAAATCCACTCCTACTTAGAATTCAAGGCTGGAAAACCCTTGCCCATGCAGTCACTGCAGTTTCCAATCAGTAACCATTATAAGGAGTTACGTTTTTCCTCCACAGTTCACTTTTGATGTACACACACCCCAGTCACTCACTGCTCTGTTCAGACGATCTGGCATGACACTTGCCATGTTTTTCAGATACCCATATAAAGAGTCTAACTTTCAATATCTACAATAAACTACATAAAGGTATAGACTATTGTTAGGAGTCAACTTTACTGAAAATTGTTGTTTAGAAGAGTTGCCTAAGATCCCTGTTTATTTTATAAATTACAAAAATGCCTATTTTTTGGATTGAGCTTCTAAAAGAAACTCGTATGTGCTTGTTTCTAGGTGATTGACCCAGCTGAGGGAGAAGGGAAAGAAGGACATTAGGATAGAGAATAAAAGAATGTCATTTGTCTTCAGTAAAACACCTAATCCAGAAACGGAAAAACCCACTAGTCTCACAGCATTTCTACCCAAAAGGGCAACTGCATGCAGGACGTTAACCGAGTAATCAGCATACCCCGGCATTTAAAAGAAGTAGCAGGAAAAGGCCTCATTGTTATACTCTTCATAATGAAATCGTGAAAAGGCATTAGTCTAAAAATGATTACAACTAAGCTTTGCTGAACCACGATAGGAGCAGGGTTCAGCGTGTGGAGAGACTTAAAGTCGTATGCAATCACTGCCTAGAGACTGCACGTCATTTCACATCAATTGGCATGATGAATCTTTTACATAATGTGAATCACAGCCTAATTGTGAGTTTGATTGCATCTACTGTTGTTCTGATCACACAACCTCAGCATATAGAGGCGAGCAGGGAACTAAGCTATTGTACGGAGTTAAAGGAAGAAAGAAAAGCTGTGTAGCATGAAATGAAAGTGACATCTCCCAGGATATATATTACTAAAAGTTGCTGAGCAATTTAACAGCTACACGTAATATATATATTGACAATATCAAAAAAGGCAATTAGAGGAGCATCTCTTTCACCAATAGAAATATATCATTTCTGAAATCAGCAGGCTGCCACCAGGAAACTCAGACTGGAAGCTTTTTTGCCAAAGATGCATTTAAGACAATAAACTCTCCATTAACTGCAATGCAGGCAGAATGTAACTAAACCAGGATTCTCAGAAGAGCTGGCAGAAAAACTGGTACTATATGCTTCAAAGATATTTCTAAAGATAAGGTTCAGTAATGGATTTGTTGTAAATCATATTGCAAAATGAAGCAAAAATCGATCCTCTATGGAAATTATATTGCGCCTATTACCATAGGAGCTGAGACATACAAAATCTGTAATGTATTTATTTCCCAATACCATTACAACTATTGTCTTCACTTTATAAAAGTAAAATAGAATGTTGAGTAATTAAGGACCTTGTCCTAGACACTACAGAAAATCTATAGCAAGTGATGTTACCCAGATGGTCAGGTAGCTATTCAGTAAGCTAGTTCCTGGGTAGATTCTGGATTCTAGCCCTTGCTTGCTTGTTAGGGAACCATCCGGATATGGAGTACAAGGCATTATGACATTCATTACAGAACTATCATATTTCTCAGTCCTGCAGGAAGAAGAGAGAATTATAGAATCATAGAGACATTTAGTTTGGAAAAGGCCTTTAAGATCACCGATCTACCATCTAGGACTATCCAAAGTTTTGCTAGGATCAAAAAAAGGTATGATCATTACAACTGAAACGTTACCCACTTATTTAATATTTTAGGTAGGAGGCTTCACATCTAAAAGCAATTTAACATTAGTCTTTGTATGACAGTCTACACAGACGAGACGAAAATTCATTATGGTTATTATGAGTAGCTCAACTTTGTAGGCCTTAAAGCATGGAAAGAAACACAGTAAAGAAATTACAGGGTTTGCCCAGTCATTTGCTTTTGTATCTAGTTCACAAGTATTGTATTTATTAAGGATTTGCCTAAATTCTTACCCAAAATCTGCAGAAACCAAATTTGGGAATGACTGGAGAGTCAGCAAGACATTGCAGGGGAATGGTCAAAAACAAATCTGCATAAGTTGGCAAGAGGCATGTCCTGGAAAAATGTCACCATAAGCCTTTCTTTCTTTGAGAGAAAAGAAACCAAGATTGTAAAATGGCATCAAAGCCAATTTCACAGGGAAATGCTTCTGATTTTACTCTCAGTCTTAATGTCCAAGAAGGAATTCTCAGTCCCACAAGAGCATTAGTAACCCCAAATTTTTCTGTTACCCTTTCATCTTCTAAATATTTTATATGTTTGGGGCCACAGAACTTTTTTCCTTTTTTTTTTTTTTTTATCTTCTAGGGGTTTTCTACAAGGCAACCTACTTTTTCTCTTAAAGTCATTACAGTTAAACACCAGGAAATAATTTCAAGCTTGGATTATGTGTAGGTGGTTGATTAGGGCCTTATGTTGCTTCAGTTTGATTTTAGAAGAATGTGTAAAGCATTTGAAATGTTTCTAAAACAAATGGATATAAATAAATACAAGTCAAGGGTTGATATAAATCATAACTGCAGTGGTGGAACTATGACATCTTATCTCTGCTAGACAACTGCTGGAAATAAACTACCCTCAGTGCAGAAGTTTGCTCTGCCTGCAATTTTTTCTCTTACAAAGCTGATAGCTTAGCTGTAGGATGGGATAGCACTAGGATAACCTCTACATATTTACTGGGCCAATACTGGCATTTGCATTAAATTTGCATTTTTTAAAAAATGAAATTCTGATCTAGCATCTTTCTTCTAGATGCCTCTGCTAGGCATATCTCTAGCCTATATTTGAAAGGTTTTGATGTATCGAGAGTCAGTCAGCATCTACTTTGCCTTTAACATTTTCTGATCCACTACATGGTATAATTTAGTGTAATTCAATTTTGTAAATCTGAGTATAGAATTATCATTTTTCCTTGGGGCTTTGGAATTTATTTGTTAACAGGAATTTGTTAACATCTCAGTTGACACTACAGTGCACATTGATGTTTACCTGGGAACTATTTGGCAAGAAAACTGAACCATATTTCTCCATTTAGAATCCAAATATTTAGCACATGGAACACCCACTCTGGTAGATAAGTAGTTTCCGGACTACTTCAAAGAAAAGAAGTTGGAAATAAAGTGGATTACTATGAGGTTCTCCTTCTCAGTTACCCTACTATGAGGACTACTTAAAACCCAGGAAAAGGCAAATAACCAAAAAAAAATCACAGGATTTGGTGAATGCAAAAAGCAGAATTCAGTCATGCAGAGAGAGGGAAGAAAAAAATTTGGAACTGGGTGATAAGAATGACATAGGAATTTCCCTTACTTGATATCACAGATATCGAGCACCAGTTTGAGGACTGTGGTCTAAAGATACAAAAGGAATGTGGTTAAGGTAAAAAATATTGCTGCTAATGTGGTTTTCATCAGTCCAAGAGCATTTTTCCTCAATAACCTAATTTTCCCAGTCTTGCAAGGATTTGGTATGATGATCAGAATTGAAAACACATGCCTTTATCAGGAACAGAACATAGAACAGGCTAATAGATAGCACAAAAATAGAGGTCTGCAAAAACTTCTGGACTTTAAGAAAGTTAAGATTTCCCTGAGGCAGTCTCCACTCTCCTCATGTTAATGAGAAACTTTACTATAAAATCCTCAGGGAATTATATAGGAGTACCCTTACCATACAGAAAGATCATTTCTATAGAAGGTATTACTTGTAAGTGCCATTTGACTTGTCAGGTATTGAAGGAAGATTCATTGCTCCAGCTGTAAACAAATGGCACCCATTAATTAGTTTCCCAACATGAAAATACAATGAGGTGCAAAGGCAAGTCAATGGCTCACACCAGGTGCCCAGGTAACAAATCATAGAACTGGACACATCTTGAACAATTATTGCTGGCATAAAAGCCATGGAGCTCCCAAGAGGCAGCCAGTCAACCCAGACAGGCTCATTACTGCAAGGAGCATTAAATTAAACTGTGGCATAAAGAGTCACACAATATCTCCAGCTCTAACACACTGATTCGCTGATTACTTTAGCAAAATACTGCAGAGAGCTGTGTGTGCATTTAAAGTACTGCACATGCATAGGTCACTCGCATGCAGCATTAAAGTCAATAAATTAAGCATGAATCATTGGGCACGTTAAATGAATTGCAACCCATAATCATCTAAGTAGCAACAAGGCATTCATTTAACCTGACCTAGATGGATTATATAAGGAGTTATTAAATATAGCAGGAATACAAATCGCAACTTAGAATCCTTAGAACTCTTCTCTGGTTGAAGGAATTTTTATAAGAAGCCAGTAACTGAAACTATGCATATGTCTGATACTTTGGAACCTCCTTCACTAGACACTGTTTTATTGGTGTAGTTTATATGCAAATAAGATAACATGAGACTGTAAATAATGCAGCCACATGATGGCCCACTCTGAAATCTTGTGCCTTGTCTGGGATAACGGGGTGGTAGAATACAAAGCAGTATTGATGACGAGTATAGAGAACAGTGCCTCCAAAACTGCAAAGCAGGCATATTTGGCTTAACAAAGTGAAGAGAAAAAGGTTTATTTGAACTTATTCTGGAACGCACAACAGTGACTTAGATTTGCTTTATCTTCTTATTCAGAATGATTTCATGGTTCAGAGAGAAAAGCTTTAGTTCCTTCAGTCAAAAGATTTAGGGTGGAATTCATGTGACTGAAGGCAGAGGCCTGCTCTTTATCTGAGTCACCCCAGTCTCCACGTATAATCAGCAAAAACCTAGTCACTATAGACTACAAAGTTTAAACCAGAATTCCTATAACTCTAAAATAGACATTCTAAATACTTCTGATGGATTGAATCCTAAAAAGTTCTCTTTCTTTAAAATGAATATGAAGGGAGGTTCAGAAATAGCTGTTGGTTACATATGTCTAAGGAAGATGAGGTGATTCCTATTCCTAGAGTTTGCCCTTCATTTTCCCACTAACCTGCTGTATGGCTCTGGAAGTCTAAATGTTACTAAAAAAAAATTCAAGAAGGCTATTTTAGATGTCATTACTCTATTGATGACATCTATTAGGCAATATCTGTACCTTTCAGGTATCTACATTTACTCACAATGACTCTCACTTTTCATCTTTTTGTACCTGTGCTCTCCCACTCCTTCTGTCTGTTTTGCATATATATTTGCATTTACAAATACAACATTTGTATACATTTATGTATTTCTATAGTCTTTAAAAAATAATGTCCTACAGGATGTAACAGGACAGAACCTCAGCATCAAATGTGCCTCTTCGTATAGCACCATACAGGTAGCTAATAACGAATTTTTTAACTGTTGACATCATCTGAGGTTAGAAAACTTTCCCTACCAGCTAATGTGAATAGGCCACGGGATTTGAAAACAAAAACCACCAAATTATTCTTCACAGTGTTATAAAAGAAAAATTCAATGCCTCACTGTATATCCCCAGCCATACTTGGGAGGTGAGAAGGTTACCTGAGGATTACAGCAAAAGGAGTAATACAAAAACCCTGCCTAAACTTACATTTGGAAAAGTATACTGTGAAGTGGATTAGTAAATTTATTTTAAAAAAACCCAAACCCATAGAGGAAAAAAAGAGGTCATTTTAGGCTTACAGGATAGGGATGGTCACCTCCCAAACAGGAACAGAGACAAGGCAGAGGTATTTAATACATTCTTTGCTTCTGTCTTCAACACAGATGACAGACCAAGTGTGTCTCAATACCTTGATCCTATGACTGAACCATAATACTTTTTAATAGAAGTTTAATTTAGTCACTAATTACTAGTCGTTCACTGTAATACTGCCCAGAAAATCTGAAAATTCAAGATGCAGAACACTACTCAAGGTTGCAACTGATAGTCTCAGACACCAGCCCAGAGGCAGCCTGCCCTGTGCACACTTCTGCTGGCCTTACGTGCTGCCTCGTGTCAAATTTAGCAGGCTTACCTGAAACTGTTTTTTGCAAGTACAAAAGGCAAAAGGACTGACAGAGGATCACTGAAGGAGAATGTCTGTAAATTGCTTATTTTTAATTTCTGTGACACCTTACTAAAATACTTTTACATATATAAGTCCAATAAAGGCCAAATTAATCTCCAAAGAAAAACCCTGAATAAAAGAGAAAAGAGTTTGGTTACAAAATAAAAATGAGAGGAATATTTAGTCAATTTTCCAAACTGCCTGAATTTTTGCATCAGTAAACCACTTTACATTATTAATGATTTAGAATTCAAATACAAACATATTTGTAGAATCATAGAATCACAGAGTCACTCTAACCCACCTGCCAGGGGCAGGGGCACCTTTCACTAGATCAGGTTGCTCAAACCCTATTGAATGTAGCCTTGAATACTTTCAGAGAAGGGGCAGCCACAGCCTCTCTGGGCAACCTGAGCCAGTGCCTCACCATGGTCACAGTAAAGAATTTCTTCCTAATATCTAAACTAAATCTACCCTCTTTCAGTTTAAAGCCATTCCATTTAGTCATGTCACTACAGACCCAGGTAAAAGGTCTCTCTCCATGTCTCTTATAAACCCCTTTAAGTATAGAAAGGTCTCCCTGAAGCCTTCACTTAATTATTAATAGAGAAGGTTATAAAGAAAAGGTATTCAGAAAGGTTCCCAAAACCTCATGATGGCAGAATATATGCTGTGGCACTAACTGCAATGGTGCACGTTTAAGGCAAGTATAACTTTGACTATTTGAATGCACTGTAAATCATTATTTAACAGAAGCCAGCCACAGTAATGAGCTATGTGACACTGCACGACCTCGACCAAGTTCAATGTCCATGAAAGCAAATTAAGCAATATTACACAATAAAAAATTAAATGAAGTTTATTATAATGTCATTATCATATGTCATTATCATATGTCATTATTTCATCAAGTGTCTGGGATTTTACCAGGTGAATTCACTCTATATCTCTAGCAGTAATGCACAAGGAATAAATACTTTTTGCATCACAAAGTTGCATAGCACAGCTTGTCAAACAGCTTGGTTACCAAATAACATCCCATTTAAGTCAGTGTTAAAACTTTTATTACCCAAAGTAAATTACTGTAGGTCTCCGAAATAGCCTATACTGTAGTCACCCTCCATGGCAGGATATTATTCTGAGCTAAAATCTATGTTGCTGTGAAATTAGATTGGATTTATCCAAGCTGGATGGTTTAAAGCTATCTTGAGTGTCTTTTTATTACAATACAGTCATTATGAGTGGTGCAGCTCACAGATTTAGACATCTAAATTTAGATGTTTACATGCAAGCTAAGGTCCCATTACAATCAATACAGATCTAATCAGATAAATTTACTGAAACCTAGAGATCTATTTAGTCAACCCTAAAATAGACAGTTACTTTTGGATAGTTATTTTAGGCTATCCACAGAATTTTCCTCAGCATAATATGAGCATAGCACTGCCTTGCAATGCAGTCTCAGGTTCTTTAGTTGGGTGATCCCTAATGTAACTCCAGTACTAAAATCTAGGCTTTGAAATTTCAGTCCTCATGCACTGAAATGCTACTTTCTTAATTAATTCCCTTGATTTGGTTACCATATAGAAAGAAAGATCTTTTCAAATAACTGACAGCATCAAATGCAAGTTTCTATGAAGCCAGTGTCATAGAACTTTGTAGACAACAGTGGGTAAATTAGCTTCTAAATTTTATCTGCCAGGAAAGTCTGGAATGACTATCTGGTAGTCTGGGAGACTAAGTCATAAAAATTTGAGTCTCCAGAAAAGACCCTACTAGCCCACAATAAGTTTCAAAATATATCCCAAATAGAGTATAACATTTCTAACAATTTTAACATCATGTAAACCACTTTCATGTAAAATTTGAGAAGGCATAATTAATAGGGTTTTTTAATTACTGAATTGCATTTGTAATAAAAATTTAATATTTTCTAATGTTATATATATGTGTTACAGTTTAAAATAATGTGTGGATTTTTCTTATCTAAATACGACAAATAGTTCCTGGGGCCTGGCTCCTCCATATTCTTAACACTCTATCTTGGGGTGTTTATGTACATTGGTAAGATCTTCCCTGAGTCTTCTTCACTGAATGGAATTCTACTTAACATTAACTACTAAAAGTTATACTTGTAGTCAAAACAAGTGATATCAATTCCGAGCGCTTAGTTCTGCTTTTCCCTGATGAGATATTTCCTCAGCAGGAAAACGCTAAAAATCTGAAATGAGAAACTAAACAGGACATAGTGATAGAGTGCTTTATACAGGTTTGCAGCATTTAGGAATGGTAAATGCATGTCAATATTGATTTTGGAAGAAAATAATTTCAGTCCTACAAATGCAATGACTCTATAATCAGATCAGTTTAAGAGAAAACCAATTTTGATAGCAGCTGTAAAGTCTGCTGCAAGGAACAGACCAAAATCTATTTTCACTGAATAAGCATTGGGGAAGAAAAAAATCTTACTTTACTAGAATTTCTACACATTACAAGAAAATCAGTTAAAGAAGTGACAAGTTATCAAGTACTTATAAATCAGCAGGTGATTATCAGTTGAAGAGTTTTACCTAGTTAAGTCAAATGCACATTTCTTTGATTGCATTTAAAGCAGCATATTGTGCATATGATTGCCTGCCAACGATTCTGAAGGCAGAAGGATCAAGTCCTAATTTTCTTCAGAGAGCTGCCAACAGGATGGCAATCGAGCCTTGTATCTTAGCATTGACTAAAAGATTACTCTGCCACCAGAGAAGGGTATTTCACTCGCTATGTACAAATCATTTAGAATGCATTTTAAGCCACATTTATATATACCTTATATATTACATATTTTATCTCCCCGATTCATTCCTCCGGTTTCTTCTTGTTAGAAATCATGACAGCATTTTGCCTCCATCAGGGAGAGCAGGTGAAAATCTGCAGCCATTCTATGCACCTGCATTAATGCTAAATCAGCTCTCATGAATTGTGCATGAGATCCAATACGTTATAGTCATTAACTCTGGCACAAAGTAAAAAAGCTTCTTTAGACAAGACTTTCCTTTACCATGTCAAGTCAGGAATAAAAACTACAGAAGCTAGTGAATCAGTCACCAAAGATTTTTTCCTTTTACTTGTACTAAAGGATGAACATGCTAAATTAGGAAACATCAATTGCAGGAGAAAGGAAGAAGAGATGAAACCGTGACATATAAGCATTACCTGTGATTAGTTTAATATATAAATTGCTCGGTTGTCCATGATCCGTAACAGTAACTGAAGTTTTAGAGTACATTTGTACCCATTACAGGAAGAATAGGCATCATAACCTGCATTCATTCCCTTAGTCCACTAATTGTGTTTTCTCCCTGAAAAATTTTAATGTTGCCATTAAATGAAAGAGTCCATGAGTACAGGGCTGTTCTTCAGCATCATAAAGTGCTATTTGCTCAGTGATGTGCTTCCCTCTAGTGTCCACAGACACTACACAGAATCTGCAAAACGCCTGGGTATGAGCTGAGTTAGGTTAATTTTCAGTGGTGATTACACACTCATTTTACTTTATATCTTGGCTCTGACTGAGGCTCGGCCTCAGACTGAGGCTCCAAGTGAAGAGAACATAGGATCAATTTCATAACTTAAATTTGTCACACACCAAATAGCAATGTAACATTTTCCCCTTCTCATATCTCAGTTTTTATGTGAAAATTTAAGTGCTATTCATCTCTTCTCCTTTTTTTTTAAATCTTTTGCTTCTTTTTTTTTTCCATTCTATTTTATCTTAGTGATGCCAGACAGACAGGTGACATCTTCTCCCTTTATACTTTGTGGAGATCATTTGGGATGCAGTTATAGATGCAACCAACATTATGGACAACTTTACACAGCACAGTTAAGTAGTCAGATTATTAAACAAAGCAGTGGACTGATTATCACTTCTCCCAATTGCATATCTTCCCAGGAAAATCTGTATTGCTCCATTTCAAGATAAAAAAAAAAAAAAAAAGAAAAAGAAAAAAAGAAAGCCTTGTTTTGGTTATTGGATCAGTCTGGAATTTTGAGTCAGTTATACAACAAAATTACTTGCTCCATATTGGCACTTTGTTTTATCTGAATTTTAGTTCAAAGTCCCATGTCCCACATCCCAATTTTTTCTGTGCTTGTTTACATCTTTTATTGAGTATCATGCAACTCAAAGTGATATCTGTGTGCATCATTTCAGCTATCTTTCTACAAGAAACACAGCCAAAAGAGCCAGTCCAGAAGCACAGTTTACAGCAGCTCACAGGCCATTACACTCCTGACAGAGCAATGTAATTGATTCATTTATTTTATAATTGTTTTCTCAAATTGGCTCATAATTAAATGCATTGTCTCAGTTCAACAAGATAAAAAAATATTCTGAATCAGATCAATAAAGTCAAAGCAAATTATTACATTAACATTTTCCCTTTAGAAAATAAAGATAGTCTGGAAATGAGTAATTTCTTCTCTGGCAGAATATTTAAAACGTGTAAAATTATGATTTTCAGTTGCAAAATTTGCTTTGGCAAAATGCACTTGTGTGCTGGAATACAGCAATCCTCTCAGTAGCCATGTGTACTGTGACCTCTTTTATGATAATGATTATTTAGCCTCTCAGGAGTTTTCAGCCAGCATACGGAGATTCTTTAGATCATGGTGTTCCTTCATAGTTACAGTCTACAGATGCCAAGTTTGTGATCAAAGTGTGTATGTGCTAGGAAGAGAGAGAGAATGTCTTTGAAATGCTGACTTGCCTTTAGGTAACACATTTCTGTCGTATTGGCCTTTCCTGTTTCTTTGTGTACTAGTCTGGGAATTTTATGAAGTCAGTATTTTCCTGTACTTGCTGAAACAGTGAAATTTCAGAGCTTCATAAAACACAAATGCCAAATTGCACTGAAAAGCAGTAAAAATGGATATAAGAGGCAAAGAATTTCAAGTCCCAGAACAAGTACCTAAGTTTTATCTGCTTCAGGGTACAATGCTGTGAGAGATGTAGGGAATAAGGAACAACTTTAGGAAAGATTTTGTTTTTTAATGAATCAACTGAGTTTTAGAAATACCACTGCAGGCTTAATAGAATTCAGAACAGAATTTTTGCATAACCAGTTCCAGTTATCTTTATAAACATTAGCTTTCTACAGCACAGTGCAAAGTGTGCCAGAGGAAGAGTAACAGAAAAACTAATGCTCTTTTCTTATGAGTGTTCTTTTCCTTTTTTTTTCTGGGGTGAAAGGTTGTGTTTGGTTGGGGGTTTTTTAAGCATCACTTGTTTCTTCCTCAGTTCAGAAAATAAGGTTTATGTGACTTTACCATGTGGCAGTCCATCTGTCCATGTTGGCAGTCCTCTGATAATCATTTCAAGCCAATTTCAAATACTAAGGGACAAGAAGCCTGAAAGATATGAAGAACTTGCAAGACTTAAAAAAAAAAAAAAAAAAATCAGTGACTTAAAGAGAGAAAAACTGAATATCCTTGTAGAAGGAAAGACGATTGTGCACAAGACATAAAAGATCATGAGCTCAAAATATGTCTTTAAACAATCCACATGTGCAACCAAAGCTAAACACAGCATGTATGTCCAGACAGTGGCTAGACAGTAGCTATGTGAGCAACTATATGGCAGAAACTGGAGATACTACAGAACATTGGCAAGAAAGTGGTAAGTGTCATGGAAGACCTGAGTAATTATGAGAAATAAAATGCAAATATCTTCAAAAGATCACGTTTACTTAAACCTGCTGCTCATGGAACAACTCATTAGCAGTTTGCTAATTTTGGAGGAAGGCACAAGGGAGGATCCAGCTTCTAGCTGTCATTCACAAGTCATTTATACTGCTTTCCTAGCTGCACAAGATTTTTCTCCATATCCTTGTGGAAAAAAAAAATAGGAATGTATGAAATCAAGTTTCATGAAGTCTGTCACAGAAGACTATATTCAACAGACATTACTTTTATTTTCCTTTGTGTGGAGCTATAAAATTGCCTTCCCCTAGCAGTGCCCCCAAAATCAAGGACAGAAGAAAGCCCAAGCAGTGCCGCTCCTCTGAAAATAAAAAGAACATAAGAGAGAGGTCTGTGTGTGGGAAGAGGTTTAGGTCTTAGCATGGGACATAGAGTCTGGATGCAGTTTCCACATGACTTTGAACATGTCAAAAGTCTCTAGATACCTACTTGTTTTAGAATGGCAGCTAGTTATACTTCTGCAATATCTTTGAGGAGCCATGATTAAGATACCCATCCCTAAAATCAGAATAATGGCATTTTTCTCTATCAGAGGAATTATGTACATAAAAAGAAAATGTATCTTGATGATGATGATGAAGCAATCAGATACTGCTGTAATCAGTACCTTCAGTTCTATTTGGGATGGCAGCCACTCCAGAGGCTAGGAACAAAGAACTGTGAAAGACACTCTCTCTAAAAAATTACTTTTAAAACTTCTCTTGGTTTCCTCGGACATCTGAGTCTTGGCCTAAGGCTACACATGCAAAGAGAGCCATCATAGCCCAGTGTTCTGTTGATAACTGACTTTCTATGTCCCCTTTTTTGTTTCAGTAGCTCTGGTGGCCTAACTCCAGCTCTGCTGAGCTGTCCTGCCATAACCACAGAGCACCAGCTTTCTTCTGTGCCCTTCTGGTGCCTGCACAGCCAGAAGGTGGTTCAGAGCTGTGCACACAGCGAATGCCTGGCAAGCTACCTTTGGGCTGGGTGGTGACCTGGCAGAATAAGGAGGACAGTTACTTTTGTACCTCCTATACAACCCTTTTCTCACCAGATGTTATTGCTACTCTCTTTTCAAATTTCTGAATCTCTAACCTTCAAATTGAAAGTCAAAAGCTAGTAAGGGAAGGTCGTTGCAGCTCAGCAGCCCCCAAAATATATCACTGCCATTGCTAGTAACAGGCTACAGGCTTGAACTGGATTTTCAAGGTCTCAGGACTGAGGCTCAGCAGGCTTTGCCAATACTTGGCCTGCCTGGTCTTTTCTTTCAGCTTGTTAGGATGTAACAGCAATTTTTCTGTGTGAAAGGGTTGCTATGCTTATGTTTTGATGGTAAACCATAGCTTTTTCTGTAGGTAGATTAGCAAATAATTCTTTGTGTAGAGGGAAATATTTCACTTTTCAGCATGTGCTCTAGTAGTAGAGCAGCACAGAGATGGTATGATAACACTGGCACCACAAGATGTAATATAGAGGAGTACAGGCATGAGGGTGATAAAGAAGAGGCCACAGGATAGCACTGGAGACCTCAGGGATTTAGATGGATTCATCAGTCATTGGTTAAAGAAATGAACATATGGAGCTGGACAAAACCAGTTTTAGGGGTCACAAAGACAGCAAAGGAAAAACAACTGATATTTTTAAAACAGCTTACATATAAAATTTGGATGCAGTATGATGCTACAGACATTAACAACGAAGAGGGTGTCAATCTGTGTCAGAAACCGTGAAAACAGCTTCAAGTGAACACAGAATGAAGAAAAGACCATCAACACACTTCCCTGGCAAAGCAGAAGAAACCCTACCGTCAGAGACATTCTTCCCAGAAAAAAACATTGATGCATGGATAGTGCATTTCTGCAATATCCTGCTCCCTGCCTTCTTGGTGAGAAAAACTGGACCCACTGATCAAGGACCCAGAAGGGCAGTGGATGGGTGTGCATAATAATTTTAAGCATTTATTACTACTGAGACCTATTTGCAGTAATAATATTTTTTTCCTGCATTTATTAGATATAGCAATTCCTTTGATCATCCTGTTGAGATTTCAGTAATACCAACAATAAATTCTTGGCCTTACTTATAAGGCATTTCCTTTTTGCATTACAAGATTTTGTATTTAGCAGAGTGACAGACAAACAAGTACAATGGTTACATAAACTCTCTTTCTTTGGATGCCAGGCTTAGAACTGAGATCCAATTGCAACAACTGGGTAGAATCCACTCTCTTCTATCTTCCTTTTTTCTTTTTTTATTTTTTTTGGTCTTGATACAACTCTGCTACAGAAGTCTTTTGTCAAAAATTACAAGAGCTAAGCCTTTCTTTCACAGCATCAGTGTCAATACTTTCACATCAACAATCTAAATAGCAGCACTAATTCAGCAACAGACTAAGAGACCGGTGTGTTATTCTAATTTATTTAAAACTGAATTAAGGGAGATTTACTTCAAAGCATAAGAGAAACTTTTATACAAAAAAGATAGTTGAGATTGGAGCAGATTAGATGTGGAAGTTGCAGAAAAGCTTTGTCATTTGAGCTTTTTAATTACCAATTATCCAGGCTACTATGAATGAATAGCTCAAATGGAGTCAAGCAGTGGGATGGAACAGATGTCCTCTTCAATACTCTTCCTGCTGTATTTCCCAGGACAATTTTATACTTAATGCATTAACCTTTATTTCCTAGTTCATGCATTTTCCCTTGTTGTGTCTCAGACTAAGACTAGAGTTGTTTTTCATTTTGTGGCACAGAATGCAAAGGAACATAGAAAACCATAATGCTGCATACAGAAACCATCTCACTGAGTGAAAAGCAGCAGCTAGTGCTTCTTTGAATGCCTAAATCAACCAGCTACTCCTGGGCATATAATTTCTTCATTTCATTTCATTTCATTTCATAGGATCTGATAGACTGTAGAATTTTTATGACTGCTTTGAGACTCTGAGCATCCCTATAATGATGACAAAGAGAAAGAACTTTGGGAGTTTCTTCTGCAGTGCATGTATGGCTAACATGCACAGGGCAAGGTTATTTGGGTTGTAAGGATAGTTGGTTCAGAAAGGTGTTTAGTTAATGGCTATTCAATATAAGAGACAGTCAAGGAATCGAAAAGGCTATAAACTGAAGACAAAAAGACACAAACTGTACCCAGAAGCAGATAACTGAGACAATAGCAAGGATCAGAACTCTCACTACCTGATGGCCCATTCAAAACCAGCTGTTCAGGCTATGAAAGGGTCAGACAGCACTTTGTAACTCATATGAAAGCAAACACATGATTGGGGTCTCACCGGAAAGACAAAATATCTTACAGAGTATTTGAGGAGGTTTGTGGGATTGCATAAGACTCATTAAGGGCATTTTTGAGGGGACTGTAGGAATCTGAAGAGCTTACTATGCAATACTTAGGGAAAAGGACAAAGGTAATGGCAGGGATCAGGGTGGATTGGGAGGAGCAGCCATGGAATAGCGAAGAGAGGGAAGGACTAAAACATGGCAAGTCACAGGTAAGCAGGAGGTGGGTCAGGACTATTGTGGAGCCAAGCCTCGTACCTGGCATCTCCATTAAACTCTGTTTTCTACTTATGTTCTGTACTAGCACGCTCTTGTGCTCTCTATTCTGTGTGTGTGCATGTGCATGTTTGCTCTGCTGCTGAACTTCAGGCCGGACCACGTACCAAATATAAGGTCAGATTCAGACAGGCACAAGCACTGAGCAATTGACAGCATGAATGGAAGAATTCTAGTGATGGATCCAGTATATTTAGGTTTTAAGTGTACTGGTAAAACTGCAAAAAACAGGCAAAATGTCTGAGCATCCTATAGGCCTCACGTTAGTCTCTTTCTGCGCTGAACATAAGCACCAGCATAGTCAAAACACAGTATACAAAGCAGCTTGTAGACTTACTAAAATTACACATAAATGAACAGAAAAATGTTATATACTTCAGGTTTATGGCAATATCTTTAGTGTCTGCACAGGCTCTATTTTGATCTGATTAAAAAAGATTTGAATAGTATAAGAAAATACTTTAAATATATTGAGTAAAGCCATGGCAGCAGGTTGTTACCTAGACAACTTGAATCATCTGCAGTACTAAATCCAGACATTGGGAGAGGTGATACCAATATAAATTCTTAGGGCCTTCTTTCAAAATTGACAGTCAAAATGTAGGTTCTAGATTTCAAACATGAAAACAGGCAAATTAAGACTGGTCTGACTGTATGTACATAAAGAAGTAGCTTTTACATTTTATTCCTAGACTACAGAACGAATATTTGAGATTTTTTTTTCTATAAATTATATTTCGCCAGCACAACACCCTTGGTTTTCGTCATTTACAATTTTTCCTAAGACAAAGAAAAACCCTAAACACTTTTTTTTTTTTTACAATTTACATGCTATTTTGAACCTCTAGTATTTGACAACTTATTTTTCATGTAAATTGAAAAAGCCAAAAATTTCAGTGAGAACAAAATACTTATCCAGAAACAAAAGACGCTTACAAACACAAAACATGCATTATAAGGTATGAGGGGTCCCTCTGCTGGGATTTTATGTTATTCCAGTCCTGAAGTACAATGTATGCAAAAGTTCAGCCTCCATAGCTCAAACTAATTTTGAAGCACATGGCAAATAAATTAACATTCTGCTAGTCTAATTACTGTAATGTCCACAGATAGGCAAGACAATAAACTACGTCACAGATACTTCTGAGGAAAATGTGTCAGCCATATTCATATACATCTAAGCTATTGTACAGCCATCTAGATTTCATCTGCAGGAAAAGTTATACAATTTTCAAGGAATTCATGCTAGCTGAGCCCTGAAGATATGCCAGTCAGAAATTCAGCATTTAGTTCTTCAGAATGTTATAAAAGCCTATACAGAAAAACGGACTAGGGTGCAAAGTCTCCTTTCAAACTGCTCAGAATCTTAATTCCAGGTGTAATTTCAACAATAATGAATGAAACAGTTCTGACAACAAAATGCAAAAAACTTAGGGAAGTATGAAATGGTTCGAATAGCAATTGTAACTGGAACACAGATGGGTAAGAACACTCAATTTTGAGACTAAGAGAAAAACAAAATAAGCAAAATAAGATAACACGGGTGTAGCAGGTTGCTCTGCCTACACAGAGGTAAAACAGTTCCAAAAATACCCTATTTGCAAAAATTGTTGGTGATGGGTGGACAATGGGGGTCCACACTGCTGTTGGTGTTGAAAAATGCTGAGACTAACCTAGTTCATTAATCCCTGAGAAGAACATCCTGAGAAGAACAGTGTTTCCTGACAAACACTGGCACTGACGAGGGTTTGGCAGACAAAGTTCCTGATAAAGAAACCAACTGGTGATAGCACTGATAACAGCTGGCCCAGTGACATATGACTGATAGTCCTTTATCCTATAAAAGTCCAGCACAACTTTCGGACAGCAGGTCCTTCTAACACACCCCTTCTTGGAGTGTGTGTGGAGATTCCTCCCTCGAGTGAGGGTGCCCCTCAAGGCTACTCCCTGATGCTGAGTGAAAGAGAGTTGCCCACAGTCCCTGGTATGGGTGAGTGACATCAACCTCTTCTTCATAATTATTTTGGTAGATTTAACATCATTATTTATATATATATATATATATATACATATATATATATACTGTGTAGTAAATAATTCTGATTAAGGTCTTCTAGTCTAATCATTATCACTATTAATCAATAGCTTATTTTATTTTTATGAATGTACTAGGTTTTCCATCCTTAATCCTGCAGGATAAAGATGTGCAAAGGCTCAATTACACCTATGTAATACTTTAAACATAAACAATTGATTAAACCTGGGGCTAAGACTGGCTTCAGCTGCACCTGGACTTCTCAGAAAGCAAGGGGTTCCTTTCTGCACCCCTTGACTCAACAGGAGGATTTATCTAATAAACTTTGTCTGAAGCTCCTATTCTGCCCGTGACAACGGGTAAAGGCAATCTGCACCAAAATTATTTTCTAAGTAAATTTATAAAAGATTCTCCTGGCATAGTGCTACTCAAAGGATTGAAAACAGAAACAGAGAGATATCCTGCCCATAATGCTATCAAACACAGTAGTTCTGCTGGGAATCGTGTCATAATGGGAGGCAAGGAAATGTAATGGAAAGAATAGACAAAAGTGGTCAGGTCCATAAGGTTATTTATAAAAAAATAATTCAAGGAATTAGCCAAACTAAGGACTTGAGAGGTCTGAGGGTAGAGGTATCTGTTTCTGTTAATGGTCAGGAATACACCAGCAACAGGTCCAGAAAAGCTGAGAGGTGCTCAGCTGCTACGGCAGAAGCTGTATGAGGTCTGAGAGACACACAGGTGCAGAAGAGAGCCAAGTCTCTCTGCAGTGGGGGTTTGCTGCTGGCACTGATGGGTACCTGAAAGCACACACTGAATAGAAAAATGAAAAAGTATGCATTTGAAACAAAGAATCAGGAGGAATTCTTTAAAATGTTCTGTGTGTATCTGAGTTCTTCCAGACAGAGACAATTCCGGAAGTGCTTCTCCACAAAATCTTACTGGTGATCTGAGGCAGGTCACGTATTCCCAGTGACCTTTCGCTGCAGTAGGAACACCAGATTTCACCTTCATGTTTCAACATACTTCCCTGAGATGTTCCCTATGCACAACATCTTGAGTTCCATTTTCCTCATTTTATTATGTTGTTTCAGGGATAACCTGTTCTCCTTTAGAAACAATTTGTGGTTTTCTACGTACTGTAACAAGCATGATGAAATATCTTGCAAGGTCTCATTTCCTGTTGTATGTTGAATGTTTTATTCATTTCAGCTTGCAAATTTTTTTGCAAGACAGTGAAAGCTGAAAGAAGAGATGAACAGAAAACCTGATGGATGCAAATGAAAATCCCTCACGTACGATCTGGACTTAACAACATAATTCAGTATCACTTTGATGCCTTTTTCTTAGGGTTGATATGTCATGGTTCATGTGGGGAATAGGGTGATGAAGACCTTAAGAAAATGTCATTTAAGCACAATCTGTTGTTTAAAAAAAAATTTTCTGCAAGAAAATATCCTCTATTCCCTTTCTCCTTTTCAGTCTAGGACAGCTAGAGAAAAGATTTGCATTTAATTTGGATTCTTTGAAGCTAAAAAGAAGCTTGGAGAAGTCTTTAGGTCAATGCCTATTAAGCCTATGGTGTGCAGTATAGGACTAGTTTAGAGAATAAGAAACCTTATTTCCAGGAGCATTTCACAAAAATACCTAAAAGAATATAGTGCAGAAACAGTGTTGGCTGTTTGCTGGTCAGTTCTTATCTGGATTATTACCATTGTATCTGCTGACGTTTACTGAGAGTTACTTCTTTTCCCACATATATATATATATATATATATATATACGAGTTTGGCAGTATTCAGAAAGACTACTTCATGTTATGATCTGCTTCAATTTATTAGTCAGAATATATTCTTTATTAGACCCACTCAGAAATATTCCTCTATTTATTTAAAAAAAAAACCAACAACTAAACAGGAAAAAACCAAACCAAATCAAACCAGTCCCTAAAGGACACAGAAAGCTGTTTTAAGTATCACTTTAGGAAAAAATATATTTGATCTTTCTTATAGGTTAGTGGTTACATATGGAATTTACAGCTATGTAGTGTTGGTATGTCTTCCTAGACAGAGAAAGAAAATTTTCAGATCTTGCCCTTCTAGGGTTAAAAATACCAAATAAGAGCAGGAGACAGTCTCTGCCAGAATAAATCATCCTCACATATGGGGCCTACTAGTGTTAGTGCACCAACATGGCAAACAAAAGCAGTCTTGAGGCATGCTGGGTCCTCAGCTGGCTTTTAATTCCATTTTGGCATCTGTAAATTCATTTTTTTCAAATGGGAACAAGAATACAGAAACACGCAGGGAAATGGTGTTGCCTCATCCCAACACAGATTCATTTCTTGTCCCAACACGGTTTGGGCACGCACTGAGAGGTAATAGCAAATAATTACTCTGAGGTGTCTGAACACAGCCCAAGAGAATCACGAACACAAGTTCCATGGAAAATGTATCCACTTTAAGCATGGAGTAGGCCTTGTAAATACTAAACCTTTTGATTATAAATTCAGTCTGGTAATCCTAGCTAATCTGAGGACCTTTACTGAAGCATATGGTGCATTATTATGTTTTTAATTGAATATAGGAACATCCTGGCCTGGTGAGATTCAAACCCTAATTCACTAGATCCAAATAAAAAAGAAAATTATTTCCTGACTGAAACTATTGTTCACTCGCCTGGAATGCATATTCCACATTTAACATTTAAGGGAAAGCTGCTGTTATACAAAAGGGTATAATACACAGAGTAAATATTGGGAGCTGCAAGATGAAACAAGTATGAAGATGAATCATCAGGAATGTTTGGCTGAGTCTTTGTAGTCGTATTCCCATTCATCTAGAGCACTCAAATGGCAAAAAGCACAATAACCATGTGATAGTTTCAGACTCTGGCAAATTGCATTCAGAGTTAAAACATTTGAACTTATATTCTGTAGCTCTTTCTGATTACACTGTTAGGCTTGTAAACTCCCAGACCTTCGACTAAAACCTCTTTCTCCATGCTTTTGTAACTCATCCAACTAATTTTAATATCTTAGCAAGGGTTTTGACATGGTGTCCCAAGATAACCTTTAATCAAATCGGTGAAATACAGTCTCAATATATGGGCTACGAAGGGAAAATTGACTAGACAGGGAAAGGGTTGCAATCAACAGCATAAAGGGCAACTGATAATGAATTCCCAACAGTATTCCTCAGGAGTCATCAGATCATGGAATTATAGAATTGTTTAGGTTGGAAAAGACACAGAACCACTCACTGCCCCAGCGTGTGATCCACTCCCTCAGCCCAGCTCTGGGGGCTGTGGGGCAGCTGCCTATGCTGGGCCCAGTATTTTCCATGTCTTTTTTTATGACCTGAACAATGGAAGTGAATGTAGTCCCAGCAGGTTTGTAGAGAATATCAAATGGGAGGGAAGGGGTCAGTACAGGAGGGTGGAGGAATTTCAGAGGAATTTCAGTGGGCTAGGGATATGGACTGATTCATGTTCAACAAAGGCAGATTGAAAGTCCCGTACTTGGGATGGAATAACCCCACTCAACTGCATGTGCTGAGTGCTGCCAGCTAGAAAGCAGCTTTGCAAAACAGATCTGTGATCCTGGGGGGCATGAAATGAACCAACATTGCATCCTTCCAGTGGAAAACATACTGGCCTCTATTAGCAAGGGCTGGCAAGCAGGTCCAGTGAAACGATTATTCTCTTCTATTCAGCACTTGTGAGAACTCACATGGAGTACTGTGTCGAGCTTGAGCTTCCCAGCACAAAAAATATTGTCATACTGGAGCAAGCTCAGTAAAAGGGTCACCAAAATGACTAGGGGGCTTGAGCACAAGACGAGTAGGGCCTGAGAGAACTGTGTTTGTAAGCCTGAAAGGATGACATCCAAAGGGAGGTCTACAACTGCTTGAAGAGAAGGTATAGAGAAGACAGAGCCAGACTTCTCTTGGTGGTGTAGAGTGATAGGACAACTGGCAGTGGACACATTGTAATAAAGGAAATTCTGACTAGTATGAAAAAATATTCACAATGACAGTAATCAAAAAAAATTAAAAAGGGTGTCCAGAGAGACTGTATCTCTTCATACTGAAGATATTCAAATCTCAACTGGACACATGACTGTGAAACCTGTCCTAAGTCTGGCCCCACTTTGAGCTGAGAGTTGGACCAGATAACCTCCAGAGGTCTTTTCTCATCAGTTTTATTCTTTTAAGACAGATTCCTCTGCAGGCAAAGTTATTCCATCTGTCCTAGGCTGAAGCAACTTACCCGAAGTCCCTCTCTCTTTACTGCCTAACATCATAGAAAATATACAAATGCTATCTTGTAGATGGCAAATATCACACAAAATAAATTCAACCTTTATTATTCTTCATCCAGGAAATTTCTTATTAAAGCAAACAAACAAGCAAAAAACCCGAAACAAAAAACCCTACAAAAAATCTCACACTTCACCCTACTCCCTACACAACTAGTTTGTTAGTTGTTTAACACCCAGAAGAATCATGAATTTAAAATAGAAATTCTGGAGAAAAACAAACTATGCTTTTTTGTATACAAAATTAATTCTGGATGTAGAAAACCATAGGCCATTATAATCACAAGCTGCACTCCTTAGTCTATATACCATAAAAAATGTTACAGAACCACTCAACAATGACTTCTTTAAACACTTAAGCTTTTGAATGGATCTGTTAGGAGATGACTTTGGCTAAAAACCTCAGACACTTGCCAGCTGAGATTGACCAAAGAAAATTATGATGATCAATCTGAGAATAATAGATTTATTTTAATGGTTAAGATGTTAATTTTTTTTAGAAACTAAATAAGATACTTTAAGCAGATTGATATAATTTATATATTAGTGAGGTTGGATCCTAGCCTATAGCTACAATTTTAGCTGTTAGACAGCTAAGCCTGAGCTGTTCACTGTAGATGCCCTTTATACTGATAAACAGCTAGACCTTTCAAGAGAACTACCCTGGCAATGTCTAAGCACCAATAAATCACATTCTGGAGTTGTCCATTTACCTTCACTGATTGCTAAAAAACCCTCAAATGACTAACTCAGAGTAAGGGCATATTAGTGTCTTGGGTCAGGAGTATGTTTCTAAGGCAAATCTCAGATTGTGAGTGGGGACAATGCTTTCATCTGAGACAGGAAAATGCATTCCAGGATCACAACTGAATAATTCTGCTGAGACTAATCGGGAATAATCTCTCCAAAACTTGTATAGTGTAGATCTCCACTCCTCAGAATCAATTGTTTGGGTTCTACAGATTCATTCCTATTGCTTCCATCATTTTCTAGCAACATAGTCCTTGACTGAACTTTAGACCAGCATGTTTAACAGAGATTAATCAAATTTTTAAAAAATCAGTCCCTTACAACTCATTCATGTTAAAGACTATTCATTTATGCCACTAGAGGGTATAGATTATCTTCGTTTTCAGAATGGGATGTCACTGAAACTCTCAGTGGATTTTGTAAACTAGAATTTGTCTCCATTTATTTATTGACTTAAAAGAAGAAACAATGACATAAAAAGTTTGATTTGTAAATATTATAGGTGGCCTTCTACTGACGTTTCAAAGGTCCCCACGAATGTCATATTAATGTGGGCTTTAAGAGACAGCTGGGCAAAGAGCACTTTTTCTTCTTTTCCCATCTTCTGCTTTACAAGGAATTTGAAAAGTAAGCTTCCTATGATAGACAGTGCATAAGACTATGATTTTCTCAAGTTCCCCATGCTCTTCAGTGAGATTCTGTTTTGTAGGCATGATAAGAATTCTAATGAACTATTTGAGTGGTGATTAAGCTTCACTTCAGGGAGAACCAGGGAGAACCAAGTCTACCAGACCTGAAACAGTTTGAAAAGTCACAGACTCTTGTTATGTAATTCAGAAAAAAGTGAATGATAAATAAAATGACTGAATCAAAATAATTTTATCTACTGGAAATCTCACTGATGGATGACTGGGAACAGATGGGGGCACAACTCACTGGATGGACTTCATAATTTATTTACATATGACTTTATTGTATGTTTGTATTTATTTCTTATATTTTTGTTGTTGTTGACTTCATTTTTTCAATGTTTATTCAGCTTGTGGTGTTCCTTCACTGTATCATAAATTTTTACAATAAAACAAAATAACTCCACTTAATAAAGACATACTCAGTTTTGCCAGGTGACATTATCACTTTAACTTAGCATGACACAACTTAAAAATATACTTTTTGCTACTTTTAGTATCCAGTGGAAAATAAATGCTGCAATAGTGCTAGACACTGTAGGAGTTTTTCTGTCAAAATACATAGGCCAGTGAGATGACTGTGCAAAGTCCTGTGCCTTATAGTGAAGTACAACTTAAGTGACTTACATTTTCCACTCAGTTATATACCAGGAATATGAAGAATAGCCATCAATTCTAACTTGCAAGATTCCCCCAAGGTCCAGTGGAAATCAGCCTTGAAATCAAGTTTGAGATGATCAGTAGAAGTTAGAAGTACCTTGTAAGGCCACTCCTTGCCACTACTGAAAGTGTATTCTCTGGGGTCTCCCCCACAGACCAAATCAGGCAGCTGGCCTAAGGGTTACAAAGCTTTTTTCCAGGCTACAAAGCCTACTGAACCTAGGAAATTGGACGTTAGGAGGAATATTGGACATTAGAAGGATTTTTTTCACAGAAAGGGAGATTAGAGGTTAGAATGAGCTACCCAGGGAGGTGGTGGAGTCACTGTCCCTCGAGCCGTTTAAGAAAAGACTGGATGTGGTCTAATCAGCAAGGTAGTGTTCAGTAAAGGTTGGACAGGATGATCTCTTTTCCAACCTAATTGACTGTGCAGTTCTGTGAATTGGCCAGGGGTACACTAGAAGGAAAGGAAAGTAAATGTGTCAGACTTTTTCTCAATGGAGAGTCATGAAGTGTGGACTAGCTGTCAAATTCCCCAAGTCTCATTATTAAGTCATGGCCAGAGATGTTCCACTTATTGCCAGGAAACCCACTAATGAAATTCTGTGAATTAAAAAAAAAAAAAAGTCAACCCAACCTGACACTGGTAGGCATGCAGTGTACAAACAATTGTCCATTTCACGAAATGGAACTGTAAACCAAAACAAAAACTCAGCTGGGCATTAAAAAACTTCTGCAAATTATTGCAAAGTGAGGTGTCTAATTTGTAGGAAGGGTGGAGAGCATTTTCCAGCAGCTGGTTAGAGTAAAGTGAAACCATTCGGTGCTACTATGAACTCAAAAAGTGAAAGCTGAGAACTGAACATCATGATTTTGCACAGTGAAAAATGAAGTCCATTAGGCAACTAGAACAATCTAAAGCATAAGAAATTAGAAAATTCAGTATAAAAAATGTTTTAGCTATGTATGTATAGGAAGATTGTATATTCCATGTCATGACTTAACAATTTTTAAGGTCTCATCTTAATTAAAAATTAAAAAATAAACTAATTAAAATTAATTAAAAAACCCTGAGTTTAACCTGTAATTAAAAAAACCTGAGTCACTACAAAAGTTTGGTTTAAAAAATTTCAACTGCCATTCTCAGACCTGCTGGAAAATTATTTATTTTTTTTTTCTTTATAGTAAATCAACAATGCAAATAATATTTTTATGCATGGATATACATACATATATGTACACATTAGAATTAGAATATCTTGCAATTATATATTCAGCATTTAAAATATCCTCCTGAATTCTGATAGCATCAAGAATTAAAATAAACATATCACATTTTATCTTTGATTATGAGATGGGTAAATCTGCTACTTTATGCTGTGAAATATTCTGGAATTTGGGAAAAAATGTATCTGTAGCTAACTACGAAAATCACAAAGCTTTAAAAATATCTAATAATTAAATGTTATTTCAAATGCCTCTTCTAAAAACATGAACTCCTTGGTGTTCAAAAATTTAAACTAATTGAAATCATGCTTGGTATACATTTCTAATTAGAAATAACAGTTTCATACTTTCATATTTCTAGGTCGCGTGAAAAGTTAGATATAGCTCTCTAAGACTAGACCTTATAAAATGCCTTTGCAATGATGATGTGTTTTCCTATAAGTACCCTGTTTAAAAAAAAAGAAGATTCAAACTTGCGTTTGTTACTGCAAGTCAGGACAGAGCTCCTTATTACTGAAAATCTAAATGATTGAGTGACTTATAAGTATCTTGTAAGTGTCCATTTCTGGGAACTGAAAAAAGAAATGGCTTCATTCTCTTCACATGTGTTTTCTCCTCTTCCCACTGATCTTGTACTGAAATTAAGCCTTTTACACAATCAATGGATTGAGGTAGCCCAAAACCCTGTATAAACTCCAAAACTACATTGGTCCACTTATCACAGTGTGAAAAAGCTGTTTTATTATACTAATGTACCTGCCTTGTGTGCATCACTCCTTCATTTAACCGTATCTGCACAAATGCCATAAGCCTAAAATATTTTTTACAAATAAGGTTTGCACCCCCTGGTTTATGAGGCTGCACTATACTAAGCAGAGGAGAGTTCTGATCCTATTTTTTTTATAACAGGTTGCAGGTTTATTTGCTGGGCTTTACTTAAATATGGGTGACTTCCTATGAATTTTTGAAGAGATGAGTAGCCTTATGTTTTCCCTAAAAACTAAATGAAGGTGCTTAGTCTCTGGAGACTTCCAATCACACTCTATAGCAGCAAAAATCAGGCACTGGCTTTTTACCACACACCCAGCTACTTCGTTAAATCTACAGGTAAGAATGGAAAACTAAAGGAAAAGTCATTGAGAAACCATCTCAGATGTGTCCATACTCATCTGTTCTATTTTTATAGACTTAAAAATCCTCATTTCTGGAGATGTACTTGAGAACCAAGGACATTATATTTTCACTAGAAAAAAACTCATTTTAGATTGTATTACTCATTCTTCCTGGTTGTCCTCCTCTCATTTTTAAATCCTAGAGCTTTTACATGCAATAATTAGTAAGAAACTATCAGCTTCTTAAAGGCTAAAGGTCCCCTGGACACTTCTAATTTCATTCTCTTTAAATGTCAGAAGTCGTGTAATGAAATTTTCTTGCAAGTCGTTGGTGAAATATTGTGAATAATGGAGTTTTTCCAAGTTATAGGTCAATGAATAGTGACCATCTATTACAGTGCACATTACATATATATTTGGAAGGGGACAAAAAGTAGCTATAACAGTAGGCGGTAATGGCTGCTGTATAAAAAGGATTATTTTGGAACAATTCCAAAAATCACTGAATTATTATTAGATTCCTGCATTATGCACTTATGTTCAAAATTTCAGTTCTGGAAGCCTTAGAGATGCCTGAATTTAACAGAACTTCAGCTTTTTGAATTCATTTACTCCAGCCATGTTCTTCCCCTGTACGCTACTGTCATGGTTTGGTTCTTGGAATTTTACCTTCCCCTTGCTCATTGTGGGTGTGGGGGGAAGGGGAATTAGGTAACCCTAATGGCCCATACAAGAGGACCAGCACAGCTGCATTTTTATTCTAATGCCTTCATTTGTCTCCAGGGAAACAGAAGGGTCTTGTAAAGTTGGGAGGAGGTCTGGAGGCATTCAGGAGCTGGTGGGGGTGGGCAGAGCTACAGGGAGTGACCGGGACTGTCTCTCTTGGTAGTTGTGCTGTTGGCATAGCTGGAGTCCCTTGCGTGAATTCCCATCGGAAGGAGACAGAACATTATACAACTCTGCATTGCAGCCAGCGAGAAAGAGTGAGTTTTCCAGCGTTTTGCGAGCCATGGACCGTCTTTCTCCTTCCTCCCTCCCCTTTTGGTGGGAGGAAAGGACGGCCATTGTTTTCCCCCGGCACTCGGGAGGCCCCACGCGGCGACTGCCAGTGATCCAACAGCGCCCTCTGCTGACTGACTTGAATAACTGCAGGCTCCACG
>JAWMRA010000078.1:10395553-10423162 GCA_035584735.1 Pseudotriccus pelzelni
TTGTTTGGGTGTTTTACTTGTGTTCTTTAATAGTTTATGTCAATACATTTATACCTTTTAATAAAGGGCTGTTATTCTTTCCTGGCCATAATTTAATTTTACCTGTGTCTCATGAGCCTGACCAGCATCTCTCTCATGTTTAAGCACGGAGCGGATCCAGAATCTGACAATTGAATGGAGCCAGCCTGGTATTTTGTGAAGACAAAACGAATCAGCTCTCTACAGAGAAGTCGATATGGCAAATGTTTTATGCTTTAAAGCATATCTGAGGAAGAACAGTAGTGCCTCTTGCCCACTGTGTAATAAATGAAACACTTATTCTTGGACTGGAAGGCTGTGGCAGCTCTCACATCGCCTGTACTGCCTCAGTAAACTGTTGAGGTAGGCACAAGACTTAGCCAAACATAGTAGATCACACAAGCTGGATGGCTATTATGTTCATCCCTTGTTGTACACGGTATCCTAATCTCCATGTCATACTTTATTCGAAACTGAGGGACAATCACCCATGTTTCTGGCTGTTCCTCTGTAAATATGCATTTCTTTGGAATAGAGACATCAATTTAACGTAATGGTCAGCAGTTCTACTTGGATGAGGGCAAAGTTCTGTTATAACCTCTCCAACAGTTTATTCCAGGTTCAGTTCCCTGAGTATCCCTACTGCCTAACCAACACAGGTCCTGGGTTGATGTACTATGGTGTACTGTTTAGGAACACTGAGCCTTTCTAGCATTTGGAAAGGGAGCCCATAAGCAATGCTGACAGCCCTTGAAGGAGGACGCTACCTCAGGTCTTCTAATCCACCAACTCACATCTTCTAGTCCAGCTCCCATCCTACAGGGATATGTGATGGCCTAACCCAGCACACCACCTGCCAACCCCATTGTCCTGTGCCCTACATATACAATATGCCTCTGCAGGGCCTGCACTGCATGGGCTCGCAGCATTGCATTTATAATAACGAAGCTACAATGAATGAGGGATGTCAATTAACACGAACATGTCAGCCAGCCAGCACCTAAAACAAACACATAATAAATCTTCAGTCTCCTCTCCATGTGGATGTGGTAGTCTCAGGAGATGTCCGTGACCAGCACCAGCAAGCACCAACACAATACCAGGGTACTGATGATGAGGGAGAAAAGATGAAAGAGACAAACAATGCCTGCCTGGTAGGCCTTTTATGCTTTTATCCTACATTGTAAAGCAAAACAATTGCTCTTTCCCAAAACATGTGCCCTTGTATTCAATCACTCAATCATAGAGCAGTTGAGATTGGAAGGGAATCTCCTGAGATCATCTGGTCAGTAAGCAGCAGACCCTATCCATCTCAAAGAAGAACCAAAAAATTTCCTTTTCATCTCAGTTTCTCAGTGGGCCTAGCATTTTCATCTGTTTTACGCCATCTGACTTTTCCAGGTACCCTTTCTGAAACCTTTGTGCCCAGCTCAGGAAATAAATTAGGAAATATGTAAAGATAATGAATATGATGAGGCTTAAGAAGTTTGCACAGATTTGAAAATTGGTAGAGTTTTGCTATAATTACGTTTCCTTCTTATTTAACTTCTGTTTCCATTACTTTATTGGCCTTTCTACTCTTTCATTAACACTTTCCTGAAGCAGGAATTTCACCTGCCAATCACAAAACATAAGGTGTTCTGATGAGAATCTAGAGACTTTCCACCATTTTTATACTCCTGTATGTCGGTAAAGGTTTTTTGTGCATCTTATCATAACTGTCAGTCATTTATACTTTCAGCATAGAAATACTTTGTTTTTAATTGCATTTGTCTTTAATAAGTGAGAAATCTTATGCAATTGGATGGGAATTAAACAGTTAATTGATCAGGATCTTAATTTTAAATTCTGAATGATGAACCATCACAGTTCACTGAACGGCTGAACTGTACAGCTAATTAACAGATTTTTCCAGAAACATTTCTGTATTATTTTCTGACAGAATTGAGTTAATTAATAAAAATTAAATGCTAGAAGACTTACATTCATGCACATAGAAACACGGTAAGTTTAAAGTAATTTTTAACAAAAGTTTCAAGGTTGCAAGGTTATAAGATGCATGGCTATGATTTTTAAAATAATTGATTTTTTTTATATTTTGAATATTAAAATCATGATTTTCAGAGACTGGGTGATCAGCACTTCCAGGAAGCCAGGCCTTTTGCTCGTGTCTTGGTCTGGATGCCAAAATAATGACAACTATAACGCTTCATATTACAATATTGGTAAAAGAGATTACTTAAACCACAAAGTTCTTCCAAACATGAACTCTAGAATATTTGGCACATAGAGATTGGTCATTGCACTGTACATTGAAAATTTTACACTGAAAGAAATGAATGAGAATTCCAAAACAGATGTTTAAATTTCAGGAACAGAAAGCAGTGATTATTAAATGCTATGGAAGGAAATGATACCAAAAGTGGCAAGGATTAACCATTCTCATATGAGGTTCAGGCCCCGTCAGAATGTTTAACCAGAATGTTTGTACAAGTCTAATTATTTTAATTAGGCAGTGACATGGTTGCGAGAACATCTGAAAAAGAGACAGCTTTTTTTTACTGTCATTTTCTGGTTTTTGGATCACAGTTCAACCTGGCTGAGTTCAAACTTTCTGAAGAATGTTTACCCTGGCTCACATCTTATGAAAAAGAAATATGCAGAAACTTCTAAAATCATCACATCCACCTTCCAGCACTGGCACACACTGGATTGCATTATACTTCTCATCAATTTATAAAGGTTGTGTGTTAATACAAAAGATAATTTATCACTATTCCAATTAGAAAATTGTTTCGGAATCTAAGAGGTTGGGAACTTTCAGAATGACAATTAATTAGTGGCATGTTTAAAATGGTCCCTCTATAGCGGAGTATCTCTCAAAACAGCTGTGCTAAGTACCCTGCAAGGCCTGGCCCTGGTGAAATCAGGAAGCCATCAATCCTCTGCAGGGAGGTTCCTTCAGCTTCCTACCAACATGAAGGCACAAGATCTTTGGAGTGACATTTCTGGCCATGTTGTCCATAACTGTCACTCTCCACAATCTACCCCTACCACTTAGTGATGCTACATATGCAGAGGTTCAGAACTCAAACAAACAAAACACATTGGTATGCAATCCAAATTTAATCACATTTTCCTTTTCTTCTAAAATGTAGCATGCTAAAATGAGAGCAAATAAAAAGGAACTAAGACCCCAAAATCAGAATTTGATATTAAGTCACCATTGGTCTTCTACATTCACCTTCTGTACTTTCACATGTCTAATGTCCTAACAGTCACAAATACTACAACCCATTAACAAAACTTCATTGAAGTTAAGAAGTGAGACAATCAAATAACGAGGGTTTTTTTAAGCAACCTGAATTTCTTACCCATGAAGCAACAGGTATCTAGAGCAGGCTCAAAATACTAGTATTCTCTCCCCTTTCTGGGAGAGAATTTAGTTTCAGGGTTTTTCATTGTAAGCTATGATGAATTTGCAGGACAACTGCCCTGTGGAAACCAAAAAGAAAAATGTATATTTTTCATGGTTTACATCATGCTGCAGCCTTCTCCACTGAGAATGGTATGAATGGTTACATTATGACAGGAAAGAGTGAAAGCAAATTTTTTTAAGAGCTATGATGCTAGCATTTCATTTACAGGACTTTACCTTGAAATTCCAAGTAGTGAGGTTAGGTGTTTAATTTCCAAGATTTTTGGATTCCTTTTCCTGAAAAGCAGGAAATACTTTCTCTGAGACATCACTTTCACTTTCTGCAGATATGTTTCTCACAGCCAGGTGAGCCTTTTCAAAAAAAACTAAAAAAAAAGGGTGGGGTGGAGCAGAAACACCTCTCCCACACAGAGACTCAAACAGAACGGGATCTTCTAGCACATGGAATTTTTATAGTTCCACAGAAATACTGACCGTATTCAATTAGCTCATTTTAAGAAAATGGGCTGCTGTTCCTCAGTCAAACCAGAAGAAAGAGGCCAAAACACAATAAAGACTATGGTTCTTACAATCAATAAATATTCTGTGAAATAATTTTCATTACTTAATTCTTTTACAAGTCTTTTTGTTTTGTTTGCAAATACTTTAATTAGTAACATGGCAGAACAAAAGTTTTACCACATCACTGCTGAGATTCTTATGAAAGGGAAACCACAATGGAGGAAGAAAACATTTAAGCAAAAAAGCTAAAGCATTTCAGATGCCAGTTCTGGTCAGTCTTGGAGTTCCATTGCACAAAAAGAAATCATATTATCCTGAAATGTGAAGCTTAATGTTCGAAAGCTAAGCAGGGTGGAAAAATAAAGTGGCAGATTTTCAAACAAAAATATTTGTCAGTCATCTTTCAGACCAAGTAAGGCCTAACAACACACAAGTAGTATTTATGCTGTTAAGATAGTCTACATTTAAAGGGAAATACATTTAAAAAAAAAAAATCTGATATTGAAAGATTTGTAGATTCAAATAAGATTATTTAAATAGCTAGAGAAAAATGTGACGTTTCCTTTTTTAATTTTTTGTGTTTTTCTTGAAGAGAATACATGTGAATTCCTAACTCACACAAATTATTACAAAGACTAACAGAGGTGAATTGGAGGCTCTCAATATGGTTATTTGATCAGTCTTCTCAAAAAGAACCTCCACTAGCAAACCTAACATAAATCTTTTGAAAGCTGATGTGTTTTAGCTGAAGCCACACTGCACTCCTTCCCTGAACACACTCTCCAAAGTGATCCAACCAAATTTTATCATAGGTACAATTAAATTATTGAAAGAATACTTATGATTTAGTTACAAGGTACTACACAGCAATCATTGTATGTCATCTATTCTGTACTCTTGACCTCTCAGGAAGCCACAATGAGGAGAAGAAGAAATGAGAGGACAAAAGATAAGGAAGGTAGACAACTTCCATGCAACTCTTCTTCTCCCCCTAAATGCTTCTCTGAATTTTTCCTATTAAAAGGTGAGTGACGACGTAGTATATAACACATATTTTACAATTTTTACTGACGTTGAATCAAGTAAATTTTCACTCAACACATCTGAATATAAATAAATCCCTAAGATTTAGATCCACATCTGTAGCATCAAATTAGGTAGTCAGGTGGCTCACATTGAAAGGTGTGATGACACTGAAATGGGCAATCAAGTCTGAAAATGTTCCAACTTCCAGCAAGGATGTCCACTTTGTCCTATTACCAGTGCCTGGTACAGTCCTGACACACTGTTATCCTGAGACAGCAGTCCCCTCAATTTTACCACTGCCCTACTGGCTTCATGTATCTTACAGTAAATATCTAAGTCCTGTATGAAGAATCTACTGCTGAAAAGATGTTCATGAGACATCTCCAAGACAAGATAAAATGAGGCCTGTTTTACCACACCCATGTAGCTACTTATTCTCAGATAAGTAGCAAAAAATGCCCTTCATTACAGATGTTAGGTTTCTTACTACAATTCCTGAAGATTTATGAATGGCACATAGAGAATTACCATCCACTAGCATTAGTAAAGTAAAATTATTCAGGATGGGCAGATATTCTGTAAAGGGGCAAGCTGACAAAATGTTACAAATGAAAGGTGCAAATATGATCTTAATGAGCTTTCCAGAAGCTGGATGTTGGGTATCCAAGGACTTTTAAAACTACAAGTCAATCCATATAAAAAGAGCTTTAAAAACCTGATGCAAACCCCTTTCTGTCTTCAAGTGACACAGTGCTTAACATTTGGCCAAACTATCACAGAGAAACTTTAGACAGTAAGATGAAGGAGCTCAGACAGGTATGAAATAATAGGAACAATACAGTTGGATACCAGACCTACTTTGAGTGATTTAAAATCCCCAGGGAGAAAACTTAATGAAAAGTTTTGTTACTACTACTGCTACTGCTACTGCTACTACTACTAGTACTACTACTACTACTACTACAACTACTACTACTACAACTATATTTTCTGATTTTGTAGGGATTAGATTTCTTGGAAGTTAATTCTCTTTAGCACCTCCAACCTATAGTCAAATAAAAACTTATGCCGATTACTTCATGGCGCTTGATACAACTTGTGGAATTAATGTGTGTCTACGTACGTGTGCATGATGTACATATATGTGTGTGCATATGAATTTGTGTTTTTACATTTGAAGGTAAATATAATACTTATAGAACCATAAAGTTCGAAGTTCACATAGAAAGAGTAGCATTAAACTTTACTGTTCAATATTACTTGTGCAAGTATAAATCACATGGAGTTACATGAAATTCTACATTCATATTGTAAATACAGAAGACAATGTTGTTCATATTGAAGAACAGTGTGCTTTGTATTTTATCACCTGCATATGAATAGTTACAAAATGTTAAAAATAAAGTTATAGTAAAATCAACTAGAATTAAAAAATAACATTTTCTTCTACAGACTTCAGGCATTTAGTTTTTATCTGCTTAAATAAAAACTTCAAAATGTGTCCTGCATGCCACCCACATATAGCCTCTTTACTGCCTGGAAATCAACACACCTGAAAGGATGGAATACTGAAAGAAGTTAGTTTCATTCTGCATCATCTACTGAGAGGAGGTGGTCAGAGATTTGTAGAAGTGGGAGAAGAGTATTTAAAAGGGACTCAGCAGACAGAATGGTACCCCAGGAGCCCTACAGAAGTGCACAACCAGGAGCTGAGTACTATCCACAAGGTAGGCTTCTTTGGTTTTATTACTGATTTTTCCAGACAAGATTAATTTACTAATTTAATTTTTTCCTTTTTGCTTTACTGCTGTAACACAAAATGAGAAAACAAAATCTGACTAAAATACAACCTTACATTTAGAAGCAACTGCTTTAAATCATGTTACAAGTTATAGGTAACATGGTTACAGGTTACTGCACAGCAAACTCCTGGGGAAAAAAAATCTAACTTTAATTCATTATTAGTAGGCAATAGTTTATATTTAGTCAAACTTCCTACAGCAAACAATGCCAGTTTTCTAGATACTGTATATGTTTTTCCATACAGAAACACAAGAGAAAATAAGTATGCCAGAAAAACAGAATAGGATTTTTAAAAAGAAAAACACATATGCAACCATTTACATATTATATGAATAGTACAAAGAAGGTTTTCTTATACAAATTTTTTCTCTTTATACATTGGATAAATGTATTTAACTTTTAAATGTCCCACCATAAATCTGAACTCTTTAGGCCTGTCACAGTACATTAGTAAATACAGAGCATAAGTGAAAGAGCAGAAGCAAATGATTGGGTACCCTTGTGTGACTTAACAAAACTGTAAAACCATCCTGGTTATATTAAGCCTTCTGTCTTCTTATTATTATTCTAGTTCCAGAACTAGACAATGTATTGCCCTGGGAGCTGCTTCTTCCTCTTAACTGTCTGCCTTATTGGCACATCCCTTGGTAACCAGCAACGCCACAGCCACCAACAGTGCTTCAGAAGTGTCCAGTGGAGTGAGCTTTTACAGGAGATTGAGGAACTGGTAAGCCAAATTGTAAAAACACTGTCACAATCTATAGATGTCGTTTTCCACCTTTCTTCAGTTTAAGTGTAAGGAATTCCCAAACGGGTAATAACTGCCTGATGACAATTTTTTTTTTTTAAAAAGTTGTCAGATGTTCCTTCTCTACAGAGCCCAAAATCTTAAATTTAGGCTCTTCAATTCACACTCATCCCGTTGAATATATGACATTTGTGTGTCCTGGCAAGAAATGCTCCACATCCTCCACCCAGCACTCCCATATTTTAGAGCACAGAGTCATCCAGGATTCCCGCTAATTGGCACCACCTGAAACCATAACACTGCAATCTCCCTTACCATAACATAATCCCACTGAAAGGAAAGGACATCCACAGTCACAAGGGTTTTGGTACAAATACTCTCTGCAAGTGTTTCTGAAATCTGCTATATGGAAAGCACGTTTCCTTTCCCAATTTGGCTTCTCATGGGGCCTGCCCTTCCCTCAGCACTGTGTGTACTGAGATCCCTGGAGAAAAGGTGAAATGGGCAACAAGCAGCTATTTTTTTCCATTTTAGATAGACTTGGGAATATACAAGCAAATGAATCTTCTTCACACAAACTCACGATATATAGTTTTCTTTGTTGATGTAGGCACTCAAATACTTCATTGTTTGTTAAGAAGCCAACAGAAAAGTGACTCTTGTATGAATTGTTTCCATAGTAAACTTCATTTTGCACATGCTTAAAGTTTCTACACTGATTTTTTTTTAAGAACAAGAGAGGCTTTTCTTTGGAGTGTGAGGAAGTGAGCAATGAAGATTTGTGTTTCCCTGAGCAGATGCTGAAAACTGTAAGTAGAAAAAGTAAATGAAATTGACAATATCTCATTGTAGCAGCTGTACCTCACACAGCCTTTGCACCTTGTCATGAGACTTCTACACTAGAATTATGCCATACTATATTACAGGTTTAAATGATAAATCTGACTGTTGACTTTTCAGTAGAAGTTCTTTTCCCTGACATGCTATTTATGTAAATCACCATTTTTTATCTTTTCCTATTATTTAAGTCACAATGCTACTTTTACAAGAAAAAAGGCTATATGTTTTCTTGCTAGTCCTGCCGTTTAAAGGGGCAAATTAGTTGGAATCAGTGTGGTAGCCCGGAAACTACAAGAACAGCATGTCAATCTCAGTTTCAGTCAGAAGCGGACCCCACAAAGGCAGGGCAGGGGTGATTTTATGTACTGCTCAGCACATAGATGAACTTCATGTGCACAGTTCACTTTCAGTCCAGGTCTGCAATGCCACCAAATAAGAAGGTACTGGTTGAGAGTGTGGTACTGCACCCCAGCAACTCATTTAGCTTGCTTCCAGCTCATCTCTTCAATGGAGCTTCTAAAACGCACCCAGGGGACAAAAGGGACAGACGGCAATATCGGCCTCTCTTGTACTTCATCTTCTCTGAGGTAGAGGGAGCTCCCCTTCACCAGATATAGACTGTGCTTGGGAGGAAGGACTTGCACAGTCTCTTGTCCTGGGTCTGAATTCAAAAGGTCTGAGTTGGCTTTTTATGGACCGCTACTAACACATTGTACATATCTAAGCATATAAATGGAGGCCAAAAATGAAAGATACATTTACATTACAAAATAAGGATTATGAAAGCAACATAGAAAGTTTGGAATGGAAGCAATTTATGAATTGCAACTGGAAATTGAACATACAGTTTCTAATTTTCAATGAAATACCATCTTTGCAATGCATATTACTAGCTATAATGTTTCGTACTAAAAGAATTGGAAAAGCACAAAAAAGTGGGGACTATTGTTTAAGAACTTATGATAACCAGACTCAGGTAGTTGAAAAATTAAATGACATTTAAGCACAAACTTCAGAAACCTGATGCTTATTTTTGGTCATCACAGGTTAAATATGATACTGCAGCCATTGTTCATATAGTGCATGAAATTGCTGAATTTTTCAAGAGAGCAGACACTCCTTTTCAAGATAAGAACACTTTTCTGAGAGGAATGTACGAGGCTCACGCTCAGCTCAACACTTGTGTAAGTATAATTTTTTTATTTATGCTGTATGATATACAAGTAGGATATTCATGGTGGATAAAACTGATAATATGTATGCTGAAAATGCAGTAGAAAACCTGAAAGACTATTTAAATAGTGTCTGCAAGTAATTACAGGCATCTTTTGGCACTTTTACTGACCTCTATGATACAGGCAGTTTTAAATTCCCTCATTTTATTTATGAGCTTATTTTGAGATGTGATGACTAAAAAACCAGTACTGAACTTGCTTCTCCCTGAAGACTAGTTCTACACAGAAATACTTATTCTCACTAAATATGAATTTCTTGAGCTTTTCTTCAAGTACTTATGACTCCTGTCAAGACAAGCTTACATAAAGAATTACATGCAAACTGTAGGCAAAACACTTCAGGAAAATATTAGATCTGCATTCAGCTATTTCAGCTGAGTAAACTACTTCAACATATGCACAAATAGTTAATTCAGTTGGGGTCAGCTTAAGAACTATTTACAGAGGACAAAGCCTCAGATTTACCGTAGCTTCCCTTGCAACTAATGCCTGTGCCAGGCACCAGATTTGCTAACAAACCTGTGGGAGGACAAACTTGGACATATAAACGTACACCCTGCTGTACCTTCAAAGACAGCATAAATACATAAACAAGACCAGTATTTGTCACAGAACAAAAAAATTCATAAACTCTTACCTTGCCTGAACATTGATATATTCATTTCCTGATCACTCTGTAGACACAGCAAGTGTGTGCTACAGTACTTTTATCATTAACACATTCAGTAGGATTGCATATGGCAGCAGAATTACAATGCTCTCAGTCAAGGATTGTGTCTATCAGATACAGTGTTTGAACTTCTATTTACTGTTCAAACTAACAGTTTCTTTTTTTTTCCCATTAAAATAACAGCTGAAGCCCAGACTTAACATTATCCATGAATCTATAGTGAAAGAGTGCTTCAAAAAAATGGATAAATTTGTGGCCAAGGTAAGTAGGCTGTACCTTTATTTCCCACTCAGTTTAAGGAATTTTAAAAATAAAGAGCAGCTTCTTATAGAAGGAGTCCCACTGCTGATGAGAGCTGTATGAACCCGTGCGATTGTGCCACATTACCTCACACTGTGGATCTTCACTCATACAAAATCTTTAGGTCCACATCCATTTCAGAGTCAATGCATCATTTAAAAAAAAAATAAATTCTAATTCAGCACCATAATCCATGGCAGTCTGCCTTTTTAGAAAAACTTTACCTCACATGGTTCAGGACTAGCCATGCATCTGATAATGGAAAAGTAATGATCATCACATATACCAAAGAACATCTGTATTTTAGCTAGACTTCCTAAAATTAATATTTTTTCTTAAATTTAAATAATTATTACATGCTTGTTCTCAGTTCACATTTTGCTTGTCATAATATTGGATGTCATTTTTATGAAACAGTTAATAAACACCTCTTAATAATGTTTTCTTCAGTCAAATGACCACTGCGTTTGGCAAGAGATCCATGCACTGTCCAGAGAGATACTCCAAAGAATTGAAAACTACTCCTTCAAGAGAAGAGCAACACATTAGCAAAGTCAGTTTCCACCCCACACTTCGAGGATCTACTATCATGTCAAGATCTAAAAATTAAAGGAAAATGCAAACATATAGTTTGTATTTAGGACTATAAATAGGTTAACTTATTTTTGTGAAGATATTTTTCTAAACTACTATAAAAACTTAAGCCTCAATAAAAAGGAAACAAAAGAGTACACAAATCTTTGTGCTTATTTGTTTTACAAAAAAAAAAAAAGGGAACATTTTTCATAAAATAGATATCATAGACATGCCCTCCAAATCTTGTTTTCAAGCTAAGAGTACATTCATCAAGCTATGGGAATACAAACCTCTGACAGCCTAATACTTTTCCAATGCCTACCTCATACCACATGTTTGCACTCTTGCACTTTTACCGCTGCAGTTACAAGGCTCCCTGGCCGTTCATGTGTGAAAAGTTATGCCTGTTTCCACAATGCCACGCTGCCAGGCTTCCACAGCCACTCAGGAATTCCAAGTTTCAGTGTGGTCATCCAGATGTAAATACTATATATGTTTATGTGTTTTTAAAAAAAGACCCAACAAAACAAACAAACAAAAATCTCTACATTCTATGGTACAGACAAGACCCCAAACAGCAAAACACCTTGAAATGCTTACATGGTATCTAATAGGCACTGGCAGCACTGCATACTGGCACATTTTTCCAAACAGCTCACTGATTATTTGAAAGCCTGTAAAAGAAGATAACATCTATGAAACTGACAGTTTTGAAGGAGAGAAACGAGGGGTACAGTGAATGAACAGTGTTTCACAACATCTTTTAGTGGTGAGATAAGCCTTACTTCTGTGGTTCCTGATTTCTAGGCACTGGTTTTCAACCTGTCTCTCAGAGAAACACAGATATTAAAACAAATCAGGAGATTTTGAAAAATATTTTAATATTCATACTTAATTTAGATTGCTTAAGGATGAAAAGAAAAATATTTGTAATACCATATATGTGTCATTTCCTTACCATTCTTGAACTTTGGACATCAGTTTTGTTTGGGGGTTTTCTAAATCTGGTAAGAGTCTTTACAGCCAGCTTAGCACCAAACTGCACAGTATGACATTCCCAAACCTAAAAGATCCTCTCAGCTCTCCTTTCAAAAAATGGCTTTGGGAAAAAAAAAAACCACAAAGAAAACCTTTATGTTTTACAAAGAAAAACAGGAGTAACCAGTTAATCAATATTAACCCTTTTAGTTCTATCACTTTCTCACTAAGTTTAACAACAAACACATCCGTGTTGTTTAATGGCACATTCATTATACTGCCTTATTTATGCATCATCTGAATTGGAAACTGTTCACTCAGCTGAGACCTGATCATTGTGCAGAGCGTGCAGACAAGTCTTCCAGCTGAAAAAAATAATCCCTTGAAGTTGCACAGTAATCAGTACAAGAATCAAAGTTCTTCAATGAATAAATTCAACTAAGCCAAATAATAAATTAAAATAATGAACAGAATTCCCACGTCTTCGAACTGAGGAAATGCTTTTGCATCCACTGCACTGCATTCTAAGACAGATATTGGTATATATTAGTGCGGTTTGGATATGGATCTGACCTTTCTATCATAAACAGTACAATGCCAATGAAAGCATATTATCTTTACTGATAACATTAAACATCTAAAAAGAAAATAATAATTAAAAAAAGCCTTATCACTACCTTTCCAATGTGTTCCCTTGAATATAGTTCCATTTAAAATATACACATATTTATTCCTTAACATGTAGACATCTGTAAACTGAGTTTGAGTAGGATTATTATGCTAATACATCTGTCTGAGTATTTATTTTAACAATGGTCATAACCTGTTCTAAGGAAAGTACACCAATTATTTAAAGTACTCAATGCAGAAAATATAAGCAGACAAAAACAACTTTGCAAAAATAAAGGAGTGAAGAAATGCTCTGGGGTTTCAAGTTTCAGCTAGTGACTCATTTGATGAATGCATCATTTTTACAGTATCTATCCCAACCTCCTGCCATGGAGGAAGATCGATTAGTATGAGGAAATTTTTTGGTGTCTAGCAGTGATACTGTGCATTTCAAATAGCAGCCAAGGACAGAAACCTTAATTGCTGTTGGAAAAGTTGGCAACCTTCTTATATGTTCAGTGAATAAAACAATCTGTGCTCTCTTCACAGGAATATATTTTTCTGTGTATTCACAGATATGTGGGCAAAGCAATATTAAAGAAAGATAGATGAAACCAAGATATCTCTTATCTTTTGTCTGGGGGATAACAATCACAAATCATGGCCACAATCCACTCTGTATGCCAGACAGCGACAAAAAATTTGGACTAGCAGGTAAAAGGCCTCCACTAGGGAACATTCCAAGGACATCTCTCTCCAGCACAGTGTAGTACAAAAATACCTGAGCTAGTTTTAAAACACTTCGCTATAACGTGATCAAAACTGAGGCTAGAGCTCATAGTTTCAGTTCTTGACTTGGGCTGTGAAGAGCAGAATAACAGCAATCTTGATTTTATACAACAAAAACGCAACATGGGTAAAAAAATACCAGTGCATAACTCACTATCATGAGCAGTCTATTCAATTTTTTTTTCCTGGAAAATGGTATTGGAATTGGTAGAAGTTTTTATGCTTTGGGTAAAAAGGAGAGAAGTTATTCAGCATCTTCTAAAACACTAGTTGTGTACTGAGAAAAAAAGAGGAAGGCTGGAGGAGAAAGATTTTTATAAGGAAGAGAAATAAAAATATGAAAAAATGTTCACGTTAAACAGCCTACACTTTTTCTCAGAAAGTTGCAGATACATGATTACATATACATTGTCTTATTTATCATATTTTTGAGAAGTATTTCAACATGAAATACACTCTGAAACAGAACCTTTTGGAATAGATTTATTTCTTTTCTCCATTTGAAGTCACTAGTATGCACAAGTTTAAAAATACAACTATTTAAGTCCAGCAAATACAACTTTATCTGCCAAGAGGAATTTGTAATATCAAAATTTAAGAATAGCTTCTTGTACCAGTTGAGTATTCATACACAAAATTTCACCTTAAAATCACCTGTGTAAAACCTCATTCCTGAGTAATAGCCTTGATAATTACAGGATGTGTGTATATCCTTAGATATAGCAAATACAATCTTTTAATTAAAGACCATATTTCAAGGGACAATACTGTCAATACTACATTATATTAGTATTTTTACTGAGACCAGATTTATTAATGAGTCTCTAATTCCAACTTGTGGACGAGACAAGAGAGTGGTCACTCTTTCCAACATACATGTAGATCCATGATGACTTTGAAGGTTTGCATGCCCGCATTCTTATTTCCGCAGGCTCTTCCCAACATTACGCAACGTAATTTGATTTTAAAATCTTCCCCAGTCTGTATCAGATAACCAATACCACATTAAAAGTCTGGTGGTACCCTCCTTATAGCCTGAACTAATTAATTTAATAAAGCACGTAACATAACTCAGCTTGTGGCTCAGATTCAGTGTGTATATTTTAGTGTATCCAATACAGTAAGCACTTGTAGCTGTCCTTGACCCACCTATTACTCAGGATAAAAGAACCATGTGCCAAGCACATGTGAAAATTGAGATATTTATGTTATTAGCATACCACAAACCAAATACACACTAGTCATTTAAAGTCTGAAATTTCAAAACATTCTATTTGCACAGAGGTATCTCAACAGGGACATGCAAGAGCAGCATGAAGCGAAGTCGTGAATGGGAGAATTCTGCTTACTGGCGATTTTATCCATCTATGGCAACTGACCTGTTCAGGCAACACAGGAAAACAGTAGTGCATCAGCTTAACGTGAACGCACAGCTGAAAACAGGAAGAAATGAGTGCCATAAATCAGCTTCTAGACTTTAATGAGAATACATGGCTTTCAGTTTAATCCAAGCTAACCACAACATCAGAAGAAAGCAGCCCCACATTGACATTTTATGTGATCTTCACTTTGAGACATACAAGAGAAAAAAATCTTGCTATAGCAAGGCCTGTCACAAGCTGGGGAAGCTATTTGTAGCTAATAAGAAAAAAATACCTGCCCTGAATTATACTCCAGAGAATCCTCCTTCTTCCCTCATCATAATAGAGAGCTTTCCATTTAGCTTAAGCTTGTATGAGTCACAGTCCAAATTGAATATAAAAACCCTAACACTTTATGGTGCTTTGATGAAAGGATAATTTTGTATTGTTTTATTGGACTTTGTCAACAACACACTCTTCATGTGACAATCTTATTGCTGTAATCATCCTAAGCCTGGGTGTCTAGTTTGCTTTAGATAATTCTAAAATATTTATAGAAAAAGATGTTAAGGATTTTATAACAACCCTGTTGCTCCTTCCAATTTACTTTTACTACTTCATCCACTGTGATACTACAACGCGACTTCTTGAAACACCACTCAAGTCCAGTACAAGTTAATAGCCCCATTGTCTGTAGCTCCTTCAGAATATCAAAATGTTTCTTTCTAATGGAAACTGTTCACAGACAACATTTTTTGACATATGGAACAACAGTTCTGCAACAAAGAGGTTGCATTTTAAGATAAAAGCTCTTTTCTTTCCTGTTGCATTTCTATATTGTTTTTATATCCTTTCCATAATTCTTCCTGCTTCACACACATTTTCCCTGCATATGCTACAACTGAACATTAGAAAAACGTAGAAAAGTCTAGCTGAGATACCAAAGTATCACTTCCCAAATAAGACTTTCCTTGCAGCATGAAGGCCTGAAAATACTTCTGTCATCAATGATCTGAGTCAATAAGATAGTCTCACCAGTTTACCTGCAAGCCCAGCTTTCTCCTCTAGAGAGGCAGGTCTAACACAGGAGATCATGTTTAACCTTTGTCCAGCACAGAGGATGCATGACAGACTCAAACTTGAAACTGCCATGGACACTCGGCTTCCAGTGTCTCTACTGCAAAAATTACACAGGCAAGACTTCAAGAACGGTCTGGACAAAAAATCTTGTGCAATGTGCTCTAGGATGACCCTGCAGAGCAGAGTCATCTTGAGCAGAGAGGCTGGACCAGATGACCCCACAGGTGGTCCCTTCCAATCTTACCCATTCTGTGATTCTGTGACTTCCCTCTCTTGTCATGGAGCTCTTAATGTTGTCGGATAGAACAAAGTATCAGATACTGCTCCTCATATTTAACCACTGTCCATCTTTTTGTTTTATGGATCACTTCTGCCTCTTAAGAAACAATGTAGATAATCCAGGTGAAATTGCCAGGGAATATTGTACATTACAGATAAATAATGAAAACACTAATTATTTACATTCCTAATATAAGCAATAGACTGCTCAAAGTTTCTAGTTAGTTAAAATTCAAATATGGCCCTGTGAATGTGAAGAGGGGGAAAAGTTTAATTGTGTTCAATGTATTTATTTTTTGACTGGGCAGACCTAGCTCCAAAACATGAATTATTAATAAAACCAAAACACTATCTCACTTGAATTTCAACTAAACTGTCATATGGTACTTTCTTACAACTGAATTCTTTATTTCTTGTCAAAGAAATTTTCTTATTATACTCTCCAGTCCTAAAAGAGAAAACCAAATGTAATCTTTATTTTTAAATACAATATCTATGTGGCAAAATTATTTAAAGTTATTTTGAAAACTACTTCAAGACTGCCTTATAATATCTGATATCTCATGAAAATGAATTTTAACTTGAAGACCTAACCCACAGCAGAGCGGAAACTGTGCTGCAAACATGGCCATGTGAACTCAGTACAGGGCTGGGAAGGTTGTAAAACTGAATTAGCTCCATGATAAAGGAACAGAGTGCAAATCTCCCCATGTGCCCTCTTAAAGGGATCCTTATGCTGGACGCGTGCTTGGCAGCCTCTCCCTCCAACACCCATACTACAGGTTTCCTGTTAAGGACAGTTATTACTACTTGTCCATGTGTTTGCCAGCTGACTGACAGCTGCTTGAGGGTGCGAAGGAAGGGACTGCTGCTCCAGATTTGGCTACACAGTGCCAGACCTACTCTACAAATTATATTCAGTTTCATTTTCAGTACTGGCCTAACTCTATAGCAAAATTCTACCCCTTGGTGACATCATCTACAGCAGCACGGACTGTGGCCTCTTGCTAGTGTGCACAGATTTCAGGAGCATTCTGGCCCTGAAAACTGCAAGGGAAATGCCTGCAATATCAGTTATTTTGGCCTCTTCATGCATCTAACAATTCTTTTACCTAAACAACTATGTAACCCCTTGGGTTTGACTCTCTGCATGCTATGAAGTGTTTCCTGCCTGCTCATTAATCACAATTCTGCTCTGACTCATGCTGCTTACCCTGACAGCCACACAGTGAAGATTTCCTCTCAGGATTCCAGGTTCCTAAAACTACACTGGTTCTTGCTTAAAACAAAATTATTTTCAGAGCAGCTGCAACCAGGCTGGCAGTGTAACCATGCATGTAACCTCTGCCAGATGTTTTCAGCCTGTTACAGTGTTCCCTTCCATGGAAGATGCTATACCATACTCCAAAGTACAGTCCCATCCTACATTGGGACACGGGGGAGGAGGTCAGTCACATAGCCCTTCTGATTCCCTGAGGGAAAAAAGTTGAAGAGAACTTTACTGTAACACTAGCAATGTGAGATCTGTGCCAACCTTACTCAGCATTTGGGCACAAAGAATTTTGGAAACAAGAAGAAAACAATCGTTTACTGGCTCGAATAAATGAAAAACTGTTCCAAAATGTATGCCTTCAATCATCTGCTTATTTGCAACTGCACTTAGAGATACATAAATACTTGCCTTCTAATCCATTCAGCTAAGAAGCTATTACACACATTCATCCCCAGTAATTTACAAAATTGAGTAACAGTTATAGAATCATAGCATAATTTGTGTTGAAAGAGACCTCACAAGATCTAAATTCAACCTCCTGCTCAAAGAAGGATAAAGACTGAATCCCAGGCTTTGTCCAGTAAGGTCTTGCAAACTGCCAAAGTAGAAGTTGTAAGCAAAGCAAATATTCTTCGTATCAGTTCACATTCTTTTGTGATTCCTGATAAATTGCTTTTATTGGTGGCAATATGAAGGTGAAGAAGGCATTAAAATGTTCTTCCAGGCAGACATTGTCTCTGCTATATCTATTCCTGTCTTACTTATCCTAATGTGATTGGTTTTATTCTGTGTTCTGCTTATTTAACTGTCAGTTAACACTAGTCTGGCCCTACATACTGGAAAGGATCAGGGTTTCCCAAGGTTATAACTTGCTTGATTTATATGCTACACGTGTGACCCTTGAGGACTTGTGGATCCCAAGCTAAAGACAGTAGCATTGCAGCAGAATTGTTTCAGGAACTGGATGGGAATTCCTTTCCCTCTCGGTTACATAGCAAAATGGAAGCACTTTCCCACAGGTGTCTGGTTGGCCTCGGTGAGCATAACCTTGTGCCACTAAAATGGAATGAAGCTTCACAGGAGCAGACCTTCAACCTGGAATTCAGTTGATCCCCTTCTTGCCCAACAAAAATTATTTCCCAAACTCCCAATGGCCCTCCTATTCCTGTCTACTCCTTTAGAATCCATTCCAGTATGTCAAAAAAATGAGCTGTTGCTGTAAGCTAACTTGTCCTTTTGGTTTGGAGAGTAAAATTTGATGTAATTGAGTTCTGAACTCACAAAAGCAATAATGTATAGTAAATACCCTGACAGATAACTTCTTGTATCAGGTTAATTAAGGAGTTAATTTATCATCTATCTAGAATATTCATTTTCCTTTGCATAAGAAGGATTTTCTTTTTAATGTCTCCAGTGAGTTGCTGTTATTGTACCGGCTCTTTTAGCAGTTGTTTAGTTTTTTGTTTGGTTGGTTGGTTGGTTTTCTTTTTTTTGTTGTTGTTTTTTGGGTTTTTTAAGTGCACCTATTTAATACACAACATTGAGACTCTACAGGCAAGATACTGTGTTGGGCATTTGGTCTCAGCAGCAAATAGAAACATTCAATGTCAAGGAAACACTGACTTCCTGGAAGGGAAATGATAAGCCTAAGATTACTGACTGTAAATATTAAACACTAAACATGTTCCAACTATGCTTGATCCCAACAATCACCTTTCAATTTATTCACAATATGCTGATTATTTTCACATAATGATCCTAATGGTATTACTCAAAAAGAACTTCGGTGACTTGCAAAAACAGTCAAAGAAATCAATTTCTCTTCATTAGAATTCTAAGTAGTTCCAAGGAATTATAATGCAAGTAAAGAAAAAAAAAGTAAGAAACCAGATACTTAATATGTTTTTAGCTCAAACTCTTAAATTCTATACTCTGTAGAAGTTTACAACATCATTAATTCCATAAATAAAAATAAAACTGACCTGTTTGGGGTTTTTTCCTCAGCTTTATTCCATAGCTGAAATATGTTTCTTAAATTCTCAGCTGTGCCTGTCATAGTATTTCTAAACTGTAGGTTCTGGCATTTGCAGTATGTATTTTTTTGCTTGACTTTTATTTGTTTTGGTTTGAGGGTTTTTTCTGCTACAGAATGTGGGATTAGGCTTTTTCTGGTGACACTCTGCATTGGACGCATGCAGATGCATTTTCTCCAAAAATCAATATTAAATACATCTTTGCTAACTAATTAAATTTCACAGACAAGGAGAAATGAGATGTTAGTAATTCCCCTTCCAGGAAGAAAAGAGGCCACACTGCATAAGGCATCCAGACTGGCTTCTTGCAAACAAAAATTACTCCGACAGTCATTAAAGGTTACTTTTTTAATTCCATAAATAGAAACATTACATATTTTTCATCATCAGTTATGATACCGAATCAGTCTCATAAAAATATTTAGAAGAAAGAATATGAAAATTGTACAAGTTAACTACTATGCCAAAAATAACAAGAAGACTGAAAAAACTCCTGACATTCGTATCTCCAGTGTTAGGAAGAAAGAGGTGGGAAGGAAGTTGAAAGTAGTGAAAAGCAAGGAGGAAAAAAGGAAAATAGATGATAGGAAAACACATGAAAGGAAGAAAAGTAAAGCTGGAGTGGGGAGAAGTAAGACAGCAAGGAGATGCTAGGAAATGAGGTATTGACTGACCAAGAAGAAGTTTAAGTAAAAATAAATACGTCCTCTTAAAGAAAAAAAAAAACTTTGGTCTTATACATTATTCATGACACTGTAACAGAGTAAAACAACACACATATTCATGAAAAAGGTAAAGACTGCTTCTTGAAGTGCAAATTATTCGGACCAAATACCTAACTTTATTGTTTTCTCTAAGTACTTGCAATCTCTCAGAGTCTGATGGCTGCTAACACACAAGTTTAACAACTACCCCACATCTGCTCTACTACCAAAATGGCTTTTCTAGTCTTCTCAGTCCTTCAAACAACTTTGTGGCACTGTACTCCCCAGACAGTCTGTGGAAGAGATGAAGATGTCCTGTACACTCTGGAACACATTCCATTTAGAGCAGTTATGCTCTCCTTTCACCTCACAATCCCCCAAATCAATGTCTCCATTAGATTCAGGCAATTTTGAATTCTTTTTCAACCAAGACACCACACTGAATAACAAGAGTCTTTGAAGGACTGGGGTCACAGCAGGTACAATAAAAAGTGCAGTAATATATCACTCTGTCCATCTGAGCAGTCTATCACTGAGGGCTGCCTGAGGTCTCCACAACCACCCAGGTTATTTTAAGAGTTGCTGGAGCTTCCATTTCCAGGCAAGCCACAGAACTGCCAGGAAAGCATGCATAAACTCTATTGCAAAGAATGAAATCTACCCTCAAAGGGAAAAGAGTCCCATGAGAAATATATATCAAATTCATTGCTTAGCAGTACAAATAAAAGCAACATAAGTTCTATAACTTATGCAAAACTTTTTGGTAAGTAAGAAGCTGAGTACTTGCACTGCAATGAAGAGCAAGTTCACCTATTTAACTCTCATGTATTACAAAACACATAATGATTGCAAATCATAAACCATAGTTTCAATCAAACCATAGTTTCAAACAAACTAAAATTCTCCAGTATGAGAACTGTTGCATATTTGGGGGAATTGTTGCATATTTAGGGGAACTGCTGCTCATACAAATATTTGAGAGACTGCATTTTTAATTCATCATATCAGTAACCATGTAACTACATTTGTATTACCTTAACTATAATGCCATGTTAATTCTGGATTATAAAATTCTAGTCTTTGTGGAAGGGAATGACCATTGTGATGTTTGTAGAACATCAGAGCTTACATTTAGAAATGAAGCTACACTTACCAAACTAATTGAATTAGATTAGCTCAGAACATTACTAATGTTACCATTTTTAAATGTAGTTAAGAGTACATAAATATAAGCATGAAAAACATCTCTGTAATTTTCTAGTTGTTTTTCTTTTCTACATTAAAATGATCCCCAAGGTCATAAAACAGGGAAGAGACTACTGTTTCCTTAAAAAGCCCTAAGTCACACAAATCATATATATTCTTTGCCTCCCCTAATTCTTTCAGAACTTTCTCCCTTGCAGTTACTTCCATCAGCTCTGCTGAAGGAAGAAAGCGGACAAAGCTTCAGGCCAAATTGTCCATTTGGCCCCAATCCACATAAGCACTTAGTTATGTGTCCTGTATTCGTGCTTTTTTGGAAACAAATGGCTAAACAGTATTCCAACCGAACTCTGTTAAGGAACATGATATAACAAATTTTCAGAGAACTTAATATCATCCACTCTCCAGCAAAAGTGACCTCCATGTAAAATTCCACAGTTCTTTTATATACATAGTCAAACAATTACAGCATATGACTCCTGGGACTCTGTGAGGTGAGTTTTGCCCATGTACAGTGAAACCTTCCTCCACAATGTGTCCCATCAGTCACGAGGACATTTTTCTGGACCAGGACCCTCCAACACTACTGCTGAAGCTGTTGCAAGGATTCACTAAATCAGAAATACTGTTCAAAGGATAATACCATCTATAATCAATTAGTTAGGCCACTTATTTATAAGTTCTACATTCTAGACAATGTTCTAAGATTATTTTTACACTGAGCACTAAACAAACATAATTCACATCCCATAAATAGTAAGAATTCCCCTTAATATCTTAAAATCATTTACACTACTTAATAGAAAGCTGCAGAAGTGCCACTTTCTGAGAATGCCATCAATAGCCTATATCCTTCAGTGCAGTTTATGAACACATATACACGTCCCTACCCATTTCTCAACAAGACATACACCTTTTGGCTCGTTAGTATGGTGCGCTGGTTTTGGCTGGGGTAGAACTGATTGTCTTCACAGTGCCCAGAACGGGGCCATATTTAGGATTTGTGCAGGGTTGATAATACAGAGATGTTTTTGTTATTGCTGGGCAGGGCTTGCATACAGCCAAGGTGTTTTCTGGTTTTTTTGTACAGCCATGCTGGGGAGGAAGTTGGGTGCATGGGAGGCTGGGAGGAGACAGAGCCAGGACAGGTGATCCCAACTGACCAAATGGATATTCCAGACCATATGGCATCATGCTCTGTCTATAAAGCCGGGGGGAAGAAGGAGGAAGGGGAGGTTTGGAGTGATGGTGTTTGTCTTTCCAAGTCACTGTTCCATGTGATGGGGCCCCTGGGAGTGCCTGAGCACCTGCCTGCCTGTGGGAAGCAGTGAATGAATTCCTTATTTTGCTTTGCCTGTGTGCGCAGTTTTTGCTTTCCCTATTAAACTGTCTTTATCTCAACCCACGAGTTTCCCAGCTTTTATGCTTCCACTCCTCTCTCCGACCCGACTGGCGGGGGAGTGAGCAAGAGGCTGTGTGGGCCTCGGTTGCTGGCTGCCGGCAGTCGTCAAGCTCACGAATTATCCTGGGGAACCAAACGATGGCTCACTGTGGAAGTTTTCTAGGTGAGAAAGGCTTATGTATTCTTCTCCCTTGAACCAGGAGAAGTAGCTTAGGCAATTGTATGATTCATTAATCGTTTAATTAGCACATTTCCTTTTATTGTATCATTAGTCAGGGTTTTTTCCTGTTTCTGAGGGGTTTTTTTAAACCTTGGAGAAATTATGATGACATGCATGACTAGCATGGCTCAGTTTTTCCAAAGAGGGAGTATCTAACATGACATATCTTTTATAGTAACACAAATCTTCTTTGGTCTGCAATAATTTTGGGTGATGTTTAGCTCAGTCATGAATTTTTCTACCCAATAAAACATGAAGAGCACACTTTCAAAATTAAGAAGTGGATTCCATGTCACATCCAATAACAGTAAGATGCATATTTAGGGGTTTAGAACTTGGTTGGTTTTTTTTCCAAGAATAAAAGTTTGAAAGTTAAAGTGCCTAGAAATACACAGCATGTTAGTAGTATTTGTTTGATGGTAGCATTGAGCAGTTAATTTAGCAGCTGGCAGCAGAAAGAAGATAAAACAGTGCCACATAATGAACCTGTTGAGCACAAATTTAAAATTTTAGTTCATGGCATTTAAGAAATCATCCATGAATTTACCAGAGGAGAAATAACTATCAAGCCTAAAGACCACATGACACATTTTCCATACAATTACTTATAGAACATTTTCCCTAAAACCCCAGAGGCTGCAAAACTACTGTGAGCTGAACAATAGCTTTTGGTTTTGAAGCTATGTTACAACAGTCCTATTCAAAATGTTTTCGCTAGGAATTAATTTGCTACTGATTTATCATATTTTACCTTTAGATTCTAAGATAAAAACACAGTGGAGGAAATAATTTCTAAAAAATACTGCTAAATCATTGCATTTTAAAATTTTAATCAGGAAGAGTTATAGTCAAGTAAACATAGCAATTACATTTGTGCTTTTCAATTACAGAAGGACATTCAAGTAGCATTAAAAATTCTTGTCATTTTATTTCAGTGAGAATTTACTTGATGCCTTAGATTTGTATCTAAACTGCAGAGCTGGGTACAGCAAATTCAAAGCAACAGCCATTTGACATTCAAGAAAAGGTTGTACCTCATGTTCAATATATGATTTTCCTTCATGATGAATATGGTGATGTTTTATCAACTCTCACTGAAAAAAAGACAAAACATCCTCTGTAGCTGACATGTACGGCCAGGCAATATTGTAGCATGGGAAGTATGGAAGCCTTATGGAAGAAAGCAGTCAGCTCTCTTAAAGAAATCACTGTCACCATCTGCCCAGAAATAAAAGCTCAATGACTTATTCGTTCCTTCTTTTCATGCTGATCTGTGCATTCTACAGCTAGCCTGTTAAATTTTTAAATGCCAGAATTTCTGTAAATCCTTCCATCTCATTTTTTTTTCTCTGCCTGGTTTTTAATAATATTAAAATGTTGAATATTTGTCTTTATGATTCATAAGTGTCATGAAAAAAACAACAGCTGGGCAGAAGAGACAGTTCCTCTAAGTGCCTCAGACAAACTTGGAAGTGTGGGCTTATGTATCACCAGATGCCACTGAATCCACACATGTAAGAAAGGTCTAGTTGTAGAAAATAGCTCGTTTCAGTTGGCTGGAAATTCATTCATTCAGCTCTATTATTCCTGCAATAATCTCATTTTCTTTGGGCATAACTTGTTCTTCCCAGTTTAACCTAATTTCAGTGGAAAACGCTGTGTCAAATGTAGCAGTGGTATTACAGTCTTATAGTTCAAAGGCAGCACATGTAATGATGCTGGCACAGTAAATGGAGATTGGTAACAATCCAAAGTATTTTAAAGGGTCAATCAGGATTTTTTTAGTTAGTGATATGATTCAAAGACAGGCGGATAGGCTTGATCTATATGGCACAGGGAACAAGCAGGAAATGGGAAAAGGATACACCAGAGCACCTGCAATGGTCAGTATCAGAGAATACTCAAAACACACCAGTCCTCTCCCTACCCCATGTAAACTGATTCTATTTAGAGTTACAGTAATAGGACAATTATAGCACCTAATGTAGCATGCAAATTACCTGCTGAGGTTTTATTCAGATACAGTTTCTTTTCATCAGTTTGCATATCTCAAAAGAGTCTATTCTCTTAGTGTCAGTATGATTTATACATGTGTACCTTAGCTCCATTGCAACTATATCCCACAAGGCAAAGTAAGACTTCTTTTTGTTTTCCCCAACAATCTTCAATACTTAAGCCAGGCAGTCACTCCTTTTAAGATTATAGGCAATTGTATTGCTGGTAGATATTTAAGTATATTAATACAGCCTCAGGAACAAACAGTTCTATATCCTTTCCTTTCCTCTCACCTCTTCCTTAATGACCTGACACAGTCAAAACATAATTCTTCTCCAAGAGCTCTGCTGAAGAACAAGGAACAGCTATAATAAATGATGAATACAGTGAAATCAGAGGCAGATTCCCAGTTATACAAAGGTGAAAAAAGACATCACTTATAAATTTATGATGTACCATTAAGCGATTGGAGAAAAAAATATTTTTTGAAGATAAGCATCAAAGTTGTATTTGGAAGCAAGAGGGACAAGTCCATTTCCAGGCAAAGTGTGAATGCTTTGGCTACAGCAAATAGCCAACTCTAAAAAATGGTGAATTATCTGTACCAAACCAAACCAAAGCAATAAAAGTCTTCCTCAAAATGTTGCTGAGATGACAATGGTCACTGGTCAATGACCTTAAAGTAGTCATAATAGTTTCTATTAGCAAAAGACATTCCTACTGATTTTACAGGTTTGGATCAAGCCCCAGATCACCCAAAGACCTTAATTTAGCTTTTGCAGACCTATTCTCCAAGAAACTAGTGACTCAAATTCAAGCAAGAACCCTTCAAATACAGTGTGACTCTATGGATGTTTACACATAGTGCTATAACTAAAGTTCACCTTTATTATAATCTATGACTCAGAGCTCTCTTTGGATTCTGGAAAGGTTATAGTAAATTCCCTGTAAAATCACTATTGTTCACAATATGCAAACTATTTGGCAATAGGTCTTTTCTGTTGTCAAATCACACTCACTTTAGCCTCTGTAGACTTGCAAACGTGAGCTGCCCACACGTTAGGTATAGACGTCTATTTGTAGATATGGCTTCTTTAAACATTTATTGAGTAATTTTGACTCAAAGCACTCAAATGACTGTACTACCACGTGTCTGTGTGAAAGCTGACAGGACGAGCACGTGTATTTTTACAATGTGAGTTGTCTATGATGTGATGAAGATGTTGAATAAAACCAATAATTATTACAGTAATTAAAATATAAAACTCGAGTCAGCATTTTGATGCAGCTCCAGACTCTCTCCCTAAACTGCTTTATAATTTTGGGCAAGTAACTAAGCATAAGTAAAAGTATTTGCAGAATCAGGCTAAGTGGCAAAAAGAACTGTATACAGGATAAGATAGTTTTATTCGCTTAAATTACCAAAACTGGGGGGTTAAACTGTTTCTCTGACCACACACACTATGATCACCAGAATCATTCTGTTGTACCCTAGTGAGGTGTTGCAATACAGCGAGTTTAAGAGAGCACTGTTCTACAAGTATTAAGCACTCCCCAAGAAATGCAACCAGTGTCCAATAAGGAAGGCAGAAAGACTGGGATTCCTACTTACAGTAATTTCTCTCAACTGCTTTGCCTGTTGCTTTCTTAGCCTCAATCTGTGTCTCTAAACTGTAAATACTCACTGACATAAATTCATTTTCTTACCGGCTCCTGAACTTCTACATCTCAGTAGAAGTCAGATGCCTCAGCAGGCAGACACATTTGAGGAGGGATGAAAAACAAACAGAATGAGCAGAGCTCCGGGCCTGTGGATTTCCCTGCTTGCCCAGGGCCAGGCCCTGTGACAGGGACCCTGCCAGACGCCGGCAGGAGCGTCCTATTGTGCGTTCCCAGCGGGAGCCGCGCTCCGTGCTCCCCGCCGGAGCCTTCCGAGCAGGCGTGCGGAGGAGGCAGAGCCGCCTCAGAGGCATCGGGCGGCGAGGAGCCGAGACGCTGGAGGCGGATTTCCCCCTGGAACCTGCGCTGACGGCAGCCCCAGAACGGCCACGGCCGCGGCCGCCGGGGCGCTCCCGCCGAAGGGGCTGCCCGGGGTTTCCCCGGGCGCGGCGGGGACGCGCGGCGCTCCTCAGCCGCTACACTGGGGAGGATGAGCTAACTCCGGCCGACACAGCTCCCTCCCCCGCGCTGCCGCCCTGCTGAGGCGCCAGCCATGTTCCCGCATCGCCCCCACCTCAGGCGCCAGGGGGCAGGGAAGGGGAAGGAGGGAGGGAGGCAGGCAGAGAAGCGCGGGCATCCCCGCCCTGCCGAGGCGCCACCGCCCCCTCCCACCTGCCCGCGCCCTGCGAGCTCCGCTGCCCCGCCCCGCCGCGCTCGCAGCCGCAGCTCTGCCGCTCATTGGTCGCCGGGCCCGTCAATCACCGCGGCTCGCGCAGGGCCGGCGGAGGGCGGGGCCGCGCGGCGCTGTTAGCGGCGCGCGGGGAGGGAGCGGCGGCGGGGCACAGGCGGGGGGTGGCGGCGGCGTGAG
>JAWMRA010000078.1:10423262-10464361 GCA_035584735.1 Pseudotriccus pelzelni
TGAGGAGCTGCGGGGGTGCTGCTCCGCTCCAAGCTCTGCTCGGCTCTTTTTTCTTTTTTTCTTTTTTTTTTTTTTTTTTTCCTCCTGGGCTTTTTCACACAGCCCCTGGCTCCCCTCAGCTTTTCTGCGGAGACACACCTATCAGTAGCCGCATATCTACCACGGGCTGCTCGGTCTCCTTCCCCGCAGAGCCCGAGCGCTCGGTCCAGCGGAGCGCGGCCAGAGCCCCGCGGCCAGGGGCTCCCTCAGCCACCGCGGTCCGCCTCGCCCGCCCCTGCAGCGCCATGGATCACCAGCCCAAGTTCTTTGAGAACCTCTCGGGCACCGGGAAGGCCATCGGGGTGCTGACCAGCGGCGGCGATGCCCAAGGTAGCGGCTCACGCCGTTCACTCCGGGAGCAGGGGGAGGATGAGGGGAAGGTGAACGCGGGGGAGCTGCGGTCATGGCGGGGAGTGGGGCAGTGGAAGGAGAGGGTGAGGAGCCCCTCGGGGGCGGTGTGAGGGGGGCAGGAAGGAAGGGCCTCCCCGGCTGGCCGGGCGCCCATGCGGGAGGCCGGGGGTGCCGTCGCAGCGTGGGCTGCCCCGGGGCTGGCGGCGGGAAGCCACAGAGCAGCACATGGAGTGGAGAGAGGGCTCCGGGAGTGAGCCACGCGGGATTGCCGTGCTTCTCGCCTTCCTCTTACCCTGCTGGCCTTCGAGCCGGCTCTGCTACTAAGAGCATTTAAAAGATAAACAATTTCTCTGTGCGGCCTGGGTGCCTAAGCTGCAAACATCCCCTCACCCCTTCCTCCTCCCTCGCTGTCTCGTCACGTTTCCTCTGAGCCAGCCTAGGCAGGGGAGAGGGTAGAAACACTGCAGTAACTTTTACTACCAAGATGTCTCGTCCCCTCGGGAGGTGGTGGGGAGAGAAGGGTGAGGAGGGATGGCTGATGCGAGCGGGGGAGGAGGAGGTCGTGCAGCCCTGCACGGCGGGTGGGAGGGAGGCTGCGCTGCTGGGGCTCTGCCAGCCCTCGCCTCATCTGCTTTTCGCTTCCTTCTGGCACCAGGAACACGTTTATGTGCCTACCCGTGGTTTAGAACGCTCAGATGGCAGTTTACTCTCCCCCCCGCCTTAGGAGTATATAAGGAGTCTCACCTCTTTAAATCTCTTCAGCGTAGAGGGAGTCGTAGCTACTACAGGACAGGGTGAACAAAAGACTTACAGGCATTGAGAGGGAAGGGGAAGAAAAGAGGCTTCATCGCAGTATACCTAGTAAAAAAATGTAGGTTTTTCTACACTTTCTTTTCCCTTTTTCTACCAGAAAACCTCCTTAATAGTTTGAAGTTTCAGTTAATTAAGGTTTCAAACGGGAAATGCGCCGTGCGATTCCAGAGGACTCTCGCTCTGCGTGTGCCAGGAGAATTGTTCAGGGATGATTGTTTTTAGCTCCTTCCCTTAAAGTACGGTTATTTTAATTTTTTTTTCCACCGAGAGTCTCGAAAGTACTCTCTTAGAGAAGAAGCGGCACTCATCCGCGTTTGTGAAGAGAATGGGAGGTGGGGGTCTCCTTTCTGCTTGGGCTCAGTGGTTCAGTGACCAGTCTCTCGCCAGCTTTTACACGAGGAGGTGTCGGGACCAGCCCGCAGCCCCTGCCAGGGAATCCTGCCCGGCTGCCCCGGCGGCAGCAGCAGCCTCTCCTTTTCCCCTGGCTCCCCGGTGCGTCCATGTGGTGGTAGCTCGCATGGACCAGTGTCTCGGCGCTCCCTCCCACCGCCGGTGTGTACGTGATCCGCTGCGAGTCGCTGCAGATTCCGCCTCTTTGCGTCATCTGGGCAGGGAGAAGCATCCTCCCTCCCCCTGCCCGCAGGAATAACGGGGAGCCCCCGGGTTTACCTGGGATTATCCGAAACTCTAATCGGGATGAAAGGGATTTGGTGCCAACGGAGAGGAGAATGTTGCAGTTCTGGAGGAAAAGCAAATTGATGCGTTTAAAAGGCTTCTATTTTGCCCCTGGCTGGGGTTACACTTGTTCAAGTTTTATCCACGGTTTTCTCCCAGTGACATCAATTCCACTGCTAAATGATTCTAGGAGGGACTGGGAATGGTCGCATATCTGGCTTAATGATCTGGTCACCAAATCGCCATTTTAATTTAAAAGGGTAGCAGGGCACTGCCTCAAGCAGCAAGAGGCTGAGCCCTTCAACTTGCTTCCGCGTGGCTGGAGATTATATAATGCAGCAGCAGATGCATCTCATTTTATAAAGTATTAATCTGCACTTGCCACTATGCGAATGAAGGCATTTAAAGGACTTGCACAATCCACATCTAGACTTTATTATCCAGCAGATTGCCACCGAAGCATATTTACAGGGAGGGTTCCAAAGTAACAGCCTGTGAAAGTTGCTGTCCGAGGAGTGGGGTTGTCACAAAGACCAGACAAAGTACGCTGGATGCGTTCCAAGCTGTTTTGCTGGCAGCATTGTTGTCCTAACTTACAAGAACAAGGAAATAAAACCCCCAGCATTTTAGAACTTGATCATTTCCATTGAATCACGCAGCACAGTTGAAGTCCATAACCCTTACTATCTCGGTAACAGCATAGATGTGTAAAATATGCAACCTCAAGTCAGTTTGCAGGCTAGATTAGGAGTTAAACAAGGGACAGAATGAGTCATGCCCTGTCAAGGTCATTTGCCCTCTGTAGGACAGAGTGCAAACGTGTGAGAGGAGTGAAGTCCTGAAGTATAACGCGGAAGGAAATATGCTGCTGTTACTGATGTTTGAAAATAGTATGTTCAGGCAAACTGTAGGTGAAGCAAAGCTACTAACTCTGAAGTAGGCAAAAAAGTTCTAATATTAAAAACGAGTTCTAGTCTCCTGTTTTGTTTTGGATGCTAGAAATCAGAGTATCTATGATCCAACCTAAACTCACAAGCAATTGAGTGGAAAAAACACCCATTATTGCAGTAAACAAATAATCTTCATATCAATAGGTGCCATGATTTAGATTGGGCTGTAAATCTTAGTGCAGATTAAAATATGCATGAAATTATTTTAAAATAAAAGTTACTGCCTTTGCTGTTACTGTACTTCTTAATAATTTAGAAGTAGCATTATGTAAATTACACAAGCCATTCTATTTGTAGGGCATGTTAAGTTTTCAATTACTTCACTCCTTTTTCCTTTTTCTACCTGTAGAATGTTAAGGACTACAGAATGTATATGTGTCATACTGGAACTGTCAGGGTTTAATCATCATTCTTTTGTTTGGCGGAGTATAAGAATTTATCAGTGATTTATTTCACAGGAAAAAAGATTGGTATTTTATACACTTAATATGTATAAGTACTAAACTTGATAGTCCATCACTTTAGCTTGCCAGCTCTTAAATTGTGAACTAAAATACTTCCCACCATAATCACGAGTGCCTCGAGAGGCAAAAGAAGTTTTGACAATTGATTCTCAATATAAATATTACGTTGGTTTTCTGGACTATTTCTAAATTGTAGTGGTTGCAGCTCAGAAATGTGGTTTAGTAGATGGGTTTTAAGTCACACTTCTGTTTTCCCTTTGTGGGATTTTCTGGCCCTGATCTGCTCCAGGTCATGAAGTATACTAGTACTTCATGTGGGTTACCAGTGGCTGCCACAGACAATTTTGGCCACTGTAGGTCACTTATGTTCCACAGACTCCAAAGAGGTGCTTATTCTGGGACTGTGGTAGGTACAGCTTCACAACAGGAAGAGTCATCCGGGAGCTGCAGACAGAAGGTGATTGTGCTCTGCTGGGGAAGGATGTGTATGTGGCTGCTGAGCTGCTGCCCAGTTTACTGGCTCCAGATTATTGTCTTTGAATATGACCATGTTATTTTTGAGATAAGCTCGAAAGATTCAGTGTTGTGGAAGACAGCATAAGTAAGGGACATAATGGTCTGGAATATCATAGCCCATCCTGCTGAAGTAACATTTGAGGCATTACAGGCTTCCCAACATTTCAAGGCATATTTAATATAGTGGTGTAGATGTATGGCTCTTGTCCTGGTAACTTAGGTTGGAAGAAGAAATCTTGCCACTGAAAAAATAAAAAAGCTCAACTCCTTCAGCAAATGCTGGCTTTAGAAAAGCTTGAAAAAACCTTATAGCCTCTTGGATTCTGGACTTTTGGAGTAGCATAGACCATGACTGTGGAAGCAAAGATCTACATATTTCTGCTCTTGAAGCATTGCAGGCTTCCAAGGAACATGATGAGACGTAGTTAATGTGGTAGCACAGATGTACTGATCTTGTCCTGATGGGAAAATGTCTTTTTTCATCAAAGGCCACTGAACTAATACAGTAAAATAAATAAGGTGGGTTTTCTTTGTTTGGGTTTGTTTGTTTCTGCCTTTAAAAAAACAACCCACACTCCTCTTATGTCATCCAAATTACAGAGTTTATTTATTAATACTTACATGATTTGAACATATTCACAAGGAATTTTTTGAATTCTAGTCCCCCCCAAAGGCACCCAGCTGAGAATAGTGCATACATGTAGACATATATATGAAATCCATATGTGTGTGTCCTTAGATGTAATATTATAAATAGTATGTAGGTGTAAAATTAGAAATGTAGTTATTAATAAAAAAGTATAACTATTTCAATGTATTTAATGTTTTTGAGGAACTGCTTCTATAATTAGTGGATTCTGTGATTGAAACTGGTCTCTTAAGGTTTTTATTTAAATTTTTAAAAAGGAAATAAATGTAAGTTGTCCAGATGTTTTGCTGTTTTATATATTTGTGCAGTAGAATGTTCTGATCTAATACAGTGTTACTGTTCAAAAAAACTGTATAATGTTTTCTTCAGGTATCTAGAATAGTTACTGTGATTATATGCAATAAAATCTGTGATGTAATTAAAAGTAAATGGAACAAACCCAAATTGTTTTCTTCAAGCTTTGTTCAGTTCTTGTATTTGACTGCTTCTCGTTTGATGATTATGGGCTCTTACATGCTTACTGACATAGCCCTTTACATATTTGAATAAAGCCTTTCTGTTTGATGATGTTTAGACATTTTCCTTAGTGTTTTCTGCTATACAGTCTTGTAAATCTGGATCTTTATTAAGGGTAGTACTTAAACATATGTGTTAAGTCATTAAGCCTGTGTTAAAGCCAATGTTTATCTTTAAAATTGGTGGTACTTAAGTATTTCTTGATGTTTGTCCAAGGTACATAGTTTTGATTTTTCTTTTGTATGGTTTATGTTACAGTTATTTATTTAAAGGCATGTCTAGCTGACTGAAGTGAGGCAAGCTTGGCTTAAACACAGAATAGTGTAGAACTTCCTCTGTTGTAGTGGTACATATGGACGTGGAGCAGGATGTAGGCACAGGAGAGGAATACTGTTTTGGAGGCAGGGATAATTTAAGGACTTCTGCAGTACTGTTTGTAACCCTTCTATGAAAACTAACTTCCTTTTTTTTTAAAGACAATTGAATAGAAAATATCAAAGACAGGAAATGATCAACTTTTAAATTATCCAGATGTTATATAAGGCCCTGTAAGTAGTTGCAGTTTCCTTAATCTTTGTTGAGTCCAAAAGAGCAAAATAAATCTTTTCTTCTTTCCAAGACTTCAATGCAAAAACAAGTGGTAATTCAGAAAGATTTTAAATAATTCTTATGTTATTAAAAAAAAATACTGGCTTTACTCATGGCTTTCTTTTGAAGCTGCTATTCTAATCCTGTATGTTTATCAGGCTACATTTATTATTCAGGACTAAATCCATGGTTAACCCAGTAAATCTCTTTCTGAGTAATAAGCATATAATTACATTTCATAGTTATTATGGTAATTCATGAATACTGTTGTAAGACTACACAAATAATCAAATATGGCAACATTTTGTTAGACAAGTTCTGCAGAGACTTTATGAAATTTTCTGTATTTTCAGACTTGAATTACTGCAACCAGTGTATTTAGACTTAGGCAGCCAAATTGTAGCAAGCTAAAGCTTCAGTGTGTTAACTGTATTTTGTAGGTATCAAATTATAACATGTTTTAGTCCTCACCCATTCTGAAATGTAAGCCACTTGCTTCGGAGCCTGCCAGGAGACACCCAAGTCCTTTTTCTGTATGAGGACATAAAGTACACATCACCAAACAATAATAAAATGTATGCTGTATAAGCTTAAAAAGTTAACAGTGATGGTACTGGGAAGATGCTTTCTGTCTGTAATCTGGTGGGGGTTTTTTTCCTGGGCTTTTGCCCTTTCTTGCAGCAGGTAAATTATGAATTTTACCCATTTTTCATTCAAGAAACATGGAAACTGGAAGGTATTCACTAAGAAAGTATGTGGCTATATGATGATATATATATATAGCAAATACATATAGGTACATATATAAAAATATATAAAAAATATGTATATAAACCCTTCTTAAACAAACCAAACCGAACAACAGCAACCTTCCTCCAAAAAAAACCCAAAAAGCCAAAACCCAAACTCCCAAAAAGCCTTCCTGCCAAGCAACAACAAAAAAGCCTCCCACACAACATGTGCATTAATAGAAGCAAGCTGTGGCTTTGGTGAAAGGAGTACTTTGTGCTGACGTCTTCCCTGTTTGTGGAAAATGGCAGTGCTGTGGTGAACTGTCAGTTTGGTCAAGTTAAAGCTCTTTGTCTCTTTTTTTCTGGGGACATGGTGTGTGAAGGGGGTGGGGGTATTAATTTTGTTATGAAAACTGTTTCCCTGAGGAGATAACTTTGCCCCGTGTAGCAGATCTGTTTCATCTGAGATTTAGCGTGCTAACTTTCTTTTCAGTTCAGGCTGTCAGATGAGATTCTGTGCTTTTCTTTGGCATCATCCAGTTCTTCGTCTAAAGCTGTGCTTTTAGCTGTCTTGGCATTTGAGAACTTTTTCCAGCTCTGCCACAACACTGACTCTGGCTGAAAGAATCCTTGCTGCTATTTCCTAATACAGAATTGATTTTAAAACTCTCTTACTTGTAACTCTTATCTTAAGTTGAAGTGACATTACAGAAACAGCAAAAGCAACTTTTTGATTTTGGCAAAGTTAATTTTTTAGTTTCACATTGGTCACGTTCAGGGACTTCCCCGTGTATGTTCTTAAGTAATTAATCTTAGAGAAAACCTCAGTCTCATTCTTTATTTAGACAGGATGACTATTACAGCTCAGTATTTTTAATACTAATGGTAGATACTGTAGGATACTTTGTGACTTGCTTTGTTGAGGGTTTACATGTTCTAGTTACCAACTTTCTTATTTCCAGAGAGGTGAACACTTAACATCTATATCAAACAGCAGAGCTGACTTGCTGTTTGCTATTTTGTTATATTTAGTGCATCAGATTTGGAGGATTGGTGCCCAGTACTTTGGGATGTCATGTGTCTTGAATCCCTTTTCAACTGGTGTGCCAGGCTGTTTCTTTCAGCATAGCCGAACTACTTTGCATAATCTCTTGTGTCTGTTATAGTTGTATGGAAGCAATTAGTTTATTACTTTTGAAAAGTTCCTGAATAATGGGTAAGGTAATGCAGTATCTGAAGGGGGGGGTTATAATAGAAATTCATTTGACCCATGTAGGGAGACCAGTGGAACTTCCAGTCTTGCTTATGAGGGTAAGTGTTCGACCATGGGACTTTAATGGAAGATTTACAGGAGTATAATTGTCAGATGTCTGTGAGCAGGGAATTACAACTTGCAATCCTGGAAGCAAAGTGGTTTTTAGACACTTTTCTATCAAATGAGTCTGTGTAGCATTTTTTGTGTTAATTTACTGCTATTTCTATCTTTTTAAATGAGGTCACCTTTGACTCCATTCCCAGCAAAATATTGTATGTATATAACACCTGTGTTATTTGGAAATCTCAGAAAAAAGAACTGTTACAGTATAATTTATCATTTCAAGAGGCTAAGTTTTAACTAGCTGAATGTTTTGCATTTCAGAAAGAAAACTAATCATTATTGTGAAATTAATTTGCCTTCTTGTTTAGTAGCTGTTACTTTTACAATGCTATTTCACAGTCAGCAGCAATTTAATCTCTGATGAACACACATACTGGCATCCACATAATTATTGTAACAAAGAGTAGGCCTGAACCCTTCATGCTCATGGGCTGATTGCACTGTCATTAGGCAAATTTGTGTTTTAATGGATGCTGGTCATTTTTTTTAAGGAAAGAATTAATATTGCCTTTATTTTTTAGACAATATTTGTAGCATACAGAAAATATTGGATGACCTATAACAGTGTGATTTTGCTTTTTCTTCCCAGGTATGAATGCTGCTGTGCGCGCAGTAGTACGCATGGGAATCTATGTAAAAGCCAAAGTCTATTTTGTTTATGAGGTTAGTTTTTGTTTTATTCATTCTGTACTTTGTCCTCTGACTGCACTTGAGTTTTGTGGAAACATCATGGAGATTAGTATAAATTAAAAAATCTAGATGCCATTCCCTTTCATCATATGTTTTATTTCGTATTTTTTATTTTTGTGGAAATTTGCTTTTCACAACGTGTTCTAAAAATATGTAATTTAAAAATATGTAATTTTTTAAATGTATGGAATTCTTTTTGTGCTACCAGAAGCTTGAAAATACTGAGAAAAGCAGAAATGGTTGTCACCCAGCAGTGGGCTGTGTATCTGTGCACTTGTTAGATGTTTAGCCCCATTTATTGTACTTTATAAATACTTTCCTAAACCTGGTTAGACTACTGATTTTTAACCCTTTGCCTTTCCCCTGTCTGTTTTCCCAGTGCATGATGAGGATATGTCATGACCCTCATTTCACAGAGTGTTGATCAAGTAGTTTTGATCAAGAATACTGTCAGGCTGGTGCCATCTGTCCTCACTAATAGGTGGAAAGTTGTAACTGAAAAAAGTCAACCAACAAAAAACCAACCAAACAAAACCAACTTAGTGATGTGTCCAGTCATCAGAATTTTGGGGCTGAAGCTTTTGACTGTGTGTGCATAAAGATTGTTACTTCTGTAACAATCATGTGATACAAAAACATCATGAGACAAGTTTAATGTAAATGTGTAGGTAATACTTCATGTGTATGTTTTACTGGAAGACTATGTTCTAGTTAGAGTTCTGTATAAACAATGTAAACAATTGTATAAACAATGCTCTCAGGTTTTATATGATTTGCTGTAAATATATTTAGGAAGAAGTCATTCTGTTCCCACTGAATTCCTGTACAAATCCTTAGTAGTTTGAGATTATTACAAATCGTAATAAAAAGTTGATGCGGGGGAAAACTTGGTAGGCAATATTCCCAGTAAACTGTAATTTTAATGTTTAATATAAAAATAAGGAGTACTAGAATTCATAGAAGTGCTAGGAAAATACTTTGGTTTTAGTTTCATGCATGCCAAATATACAATTTATCTTTTAAAAGTATCTCCTTACCCATTTTTTCCATGTCTGCTTATTCCTATGGCTCATTTACTAATGAGATGCAAAGTATATTGAAATGCAAATAAGCAGAGGACTGTGCTCCAAAATTCTTTTGTACTACAGTGCTACACCAAGTTGCTCTGAACATTTAGTGTGTGCTAATTACATAGCCAATCTGTGGAATTCCCTCAGTGTTCAGCTGTTTTTCAGCCTTGCTGAAATGGGTCAGATACTTCTCTGGAAGTAAGGAGGGGTGTTTGGCCATCTTTAGGCCAGAACTTGGATTTTAATTTATTTTAAATTAGGTTTGACTCGAGAATTACCATCTCTTTGCACCTTTTTAAAATTGTTTTGTATCACAGAGTGAGTGTATTCAATGATACATTTCTAGAGAAATTTGATTACTTGTTTTTTCTGAACTTAGCAAAATAGCATTATTTAAGTTAGGATGTTCCTCTCTTAACTGCTAGAGTTTGCCAGAGTGAAGTCACAGATACTTTTGAATGATAAGCAATTGTAAAAATCAAGTCAATGTTGGGAGTTTTGAGTTTCCATTATATATTGTCATTCCATCTTCAGTGTAATAGTATGGTCTGGGAGAAAAATGCACATTTCACTGTAAGTATGGCTTTGAAAAAGATCTTTGCTTCTAGGTTAGTCCATTCAGTTCTACATTTTGGGAAATACCCAGTGCTAAGCTTTGTTCTTCTCTGACTTTGTGGTAATTGAAATACAAAGTCAGTTTTCTTTCACAATACATCCAAGTACTTCAGAGAAGCACAGCTGCAAGCTTGGAAATGAAACAGCTGTTTAATTTCACGCCTTTGAAATAGGAAACTGATGAAGATGACAAGTGTAGTAGAAGGTAAAAATCTTAGGGTGAGACGTTGCCTATTATAAGCCTTTGAATGATGTATACAGAGATGTATTTTTGTGTATACTTGAAGTTATGTAATACTTTCATTAAGGTGTTTCTTCTAAATTACAGTTTATCAAACGCAGATGAGTGTGTTAAGCAAAGAGAATGGTACATTTTTGGTCTACATTTTGAGTACGCATTTTAACTAAACACATGTAGGTGAGGGGAAAGTGAGAGTTGTATTGAAGCTGCTCTGAAAAAGTGAAGGAAAACCTGAAGTGCCAATAGCCAAAAGGAGAAGAAAGTTTTCTTATTTGGATCCAGAAATTGAGTTAAAGGTCTCAGACTTTTCAAGCTTACTTTGCTGTAGTCATCATATGCTCTTTTTCTCCTGTAGCTATGTCTGTCATAAGACCTTTTTTTGCAGTGTAAAACCATCTGTCTTCTACAGCTGTGGCCAGAACTAGCTCCATATTCTAAGTAAAACAGTAACTCTGTTTTCTTTCAGTTTCCTTACTCCATTTTGCTTCATTTTGTGATGAGAGAGGACCAAGATTAATTAATTAAAAATTGATAACGATTTAGATATGTCATTTGCTAGCCTTTTTTAAGTTGGTTTTATGAAAGCCCAAAGAAAGAAACAGTTACATATTGGAGTTCATGGGCTATTTGGACATACTTCAATTTCCAAACGGAAAAAGAAACCCGAACCAACTTACGTGAAAATTAAGACTATAAAATAATTATATAAAAATATAATTTTTAATATACCATTTATGTAATTAATATAAACCCCTGTAAATTTATAGTTATAAAATACAGTGAATTAAGGTTTTTTTAAATCTTAATTTATTAAAATTAGTACGTTTCAAAATTTTGCTATGAATTTGTGGAAGCAATGCTTATTCTACACAGTTGCTGTAGTTTCATGTGTTATACATATTATCATTTTAAAGTATTTAATTTTACTATATAAACAGTCTGTAGTCACCCTTCTTAACTAGCATCACATTGTTTCTAAAATCTGCCCCAGTCTGAAGTAGAATTTGAATACCCGTGGATTAATTTCACTCATGCTATGAAAATCTAGGAGATGGAAGTATGTGTAGAGTCCCAGGCTGCTCTAGGGGGCTAGTTGACTTTTTTTTTTTTTAATAATCAAAAACATTAAAGTCAGTTTGGGGGTTTTTTGTTGTTGTTTTTAATTGAGAATGGGAAGAAAAAGTGATACCTCTCATTTCTGGCAACTCGTTTTAGAAACTGAGGTCTTAAATATTTATACAAATAACCTGCCCTTTTTCCAGGATTGAAGCGCATAGTTCCCAGTGGATGCGTGCTCTTACTACTAAGCTATGGAGTTTTAGATTCTTCATCTTGAGTAAGAGTCTTTTTCTCCAGAGGCCAGCATTGGAAATGCAATGGTACGGCAGTCATGGATATCTGTGAGGAAAACTTCATGTCTTTTATGTGGTGGTCTGTGCACTCAGTGACACTGGTATTTTACGTTGTCAAGCAGTAGCTTAAAAATCTCAGAAACTAAACTCAAATAACATAAAGCCCCAAATGTCTGACATGTAACATATCAGAAGGTGGCTTGTTCTTTTTTGAAAGCTTTTGTCTTTAGACTGGAAACAAGGTTTGCTGTCCCTGCTGCTCTCTCCAGGAGTTGCAGTGTTTGTGTATGTACCTGTTGAACATTTGACCCACAGAGATTTCCTCTCGTTCACCTCTGAATTTTCAGATTTTGAGTAAAGGCAGGACTAAGCATAAAATGGGACAGATATTCACATACTGTGGTTTCTGTACTTTTGACAGTTTATTCTTTCCATTCTTGCCCCATAGTTTTAGTATCTTAGTACCCAAGCTGCTATTTTTAGGATCTAGGTAAGGATTTACTTTTTTTTAGTAAATTGACAGATTCCCACCCTCTTTTTAGTGAGGTCATTATTCACATCTGCCAGTAATTTTCGGTAACGGTACAACTGTAACAGTTTTGAACTATTTGTTAACCTAATTCAAGTTAAATCCCACCTTTAAAATGGATTGTCCAGACCCCATCAGTGTTTAAATAACTAAGGCGATAAATGGAAATCATGATCATTATTAATAGTTAAATTATAATTAGTAATCCTTTTTTTTTCCCTTTAGCTTTTCTTGAAAGCTGTTTTAATTCTATAGCTTGTATCTGTTAATAGTATGGAAAACAACATGAAAATTCTAATGACATTGTTCAGAGGTAGCTTACAGATACTTCTCAGCAAACAACTGAATTAGGAACAGCCAGTATAACAGTTCAAATAGATCAGGATTCCAAAGGCTCCCCGTCCTTACCTTGTAAGGGAAGGAATTGTTAATGCATCTCCAGTTCTCAGTTTTCTGCACAGATACGGACTCCTGATCAAAATGCATGAATTCTTTCTACTTTAAGGATGCATGGTGCAGGAATTGGTCATAGCTCCTCCTTAGCCTAGATATAAGATGTTTCAAATCTTACAGACAATTTCAAATAGTAGTTCATCCAGTGGCTTTTTTCTGTGTTTTAGATTCAATAATATGTGCTTTGGGGATTTTAATCCGTGAGTCTCCTGATATGCATATATTTATGTGTATATTTACTGTGTATTATAGTTTTTGGGATGCATTTCTTTTATTTTTCCTCTCAGTTTAGCTTGTAGTTCAGCTTACTGTAGTCAGTGTTACAAACTGAGTTAAGGTACACCACCACATTACTCTTTCAGGATTTGTTGCTTATGGATCTTTGTGTTATTGTAGTTGTCAATAGCACTACTGATTGGAAAAGCTTTCACTCCATTAATGAGGAACATTGGATTCTTTGCTTTCAAAAAAGGAAACGAGCAAAGCTGTGATGAGTGAACTCAGGAATTTATCAGCTTTCATCAAGCTCAGTGGGAGCCACTGTAATGTTTCTTCTCTGTGGTGACCAGTGACAGAACCTGAGGGAATGGTGTGAAGTTGTGTCAGGGGAGGTTTGGGTTGGTATTACAAAGAGCTTCTTCACCTAGAGGGTGGTTGGGTGCTGGAACAGGCTTCCCAGGGAAGTGAGCACAGCACTAAGCCTGACAGGGTTCAAGAACAGTTTGGACAATACCCTCAGGCATATGGTGTGACTCTTCATCCTGTGCAGGGCCAGTAATTGGACTTGATCATCCTGGTGAGGCCCCTCCAACTCTGCATATTCTGTAATTCTTTCTGAAGATCTTTGCACTTTATCTGAGAAAGAATTTATTTTTTTTAAGTTCATGTGTAGACTAAGCATTATTCCTTTTCCAACTTGCCCTAATTTGGAAGAAATTGTGTAGATAATGTCTTGGCTTCAGGTCACTATGTGTATATGTGAGCATCCAGGACAGCTGGATGCCATAGTGATAGGAAAAGGAGTAATACCTTCAAACTGAAAATAGGGACATTTAGGTTAAATATAGGAAGAAATTCTTTGCTGTGAGATTGGTGAGTCACTGGCAAAGGTTGCCCAGAGAAGCTGTGGATGCCTCATCCCTGGAATTGTTCAAGACCAGGTTGGATGGGGCCCTGAGCATTTTAATGAGATGATTTTTAAGGTCCCTTCCAACCCAGGCCATCCAATGTGTATGCCTTAGATACATCTCAAAGTTATCTGGAGAGTGTACATAGTACTGAAGAGGTCTGTTGGATGACAGAAATTAGAGATAGGGAGATTTCCATCTGGATGTTTCCTTGCTATTACTATCATCTTATATGTAAGTTACTCAGTCAAGTCTCACTGAGCAGTAACTTTTCTGCTTTCCCCTTGGAATCTGTACTAGAATCCTAAACTTGTACTTTTACTATGACCAGGTTATCTTTTTATTTTTATCCTCTCCTGATAATTAGGACTCAAAGTTTGACATAGTATTCATATAATCTATATGGCTTTTTAAGTCTCTGTGGGCTTAGTACATTTCACCGCTTACTGAATAAAACCTGCATATACTCTGAATCATGCCAAAGTAAATTTCTCTAATTTATAATGTCAGTTTTACTGTCTTCTGAACTCCCTTCTTTTTCTAGTTCCACCTGATTTATTATTGAGAACCCTAAAACTAAATATGGACAGTTTTGCAAAAACTGCATATAAAAAAAATGTTAGCCAGTTGTTCCTTGGCATGAGGAATATCTACATGTAATCTAAAAGTGGAGACATAAACATTGTCATGGTTATTTTTGTTTAGTGGTTTTTTGTTTCCTTATTTAACCTACACTGTTTCCCCCCCTGGATTTAAGTAAATGTTAAGAAGTTGAATGGTAATTTCAGTTTTATTCTGGTGTCTCTATCAGTTAGGATTTTCTAGGTTAGAACTTTGCTGTATTTTCTTTTTTTTTCCTAAATCAATATTCACAATATCACCTAATGAAGAAGAACCGATAATTGTCATTCTGCTAGTATTTATATAGACAGGTAATAAAGTCAGGCATAACAGAACCCTTCAGCTTCTCACTGGATAGTTTTCCTTATTTCAAGTAAGTGTAGTTCTTTCCATAGTACAGCATGCAGTGGTTTCTGAAGACTGTTTAAGTTTTTAAGAATTTCTTAAATACATCACTAAAAATTGTAATTTCTTCTGTTAAATTTCTTTATTTATTATGTAGCTGACTCAAAAAAAAGGTTATGTGACCTGATTTCTTTTATGAAAAAATTTTGGTTATTACTCTTTATTTTGTTTTGCTTATACCAATTTGGGGGGAAGCATATACAATGTGTTACAAAGGTAAATTCCTAAGATCATGACCTCAGGCTGAGGTTTTGTTTTTAAGAAGCATATTTTATAATGTGTTTCAAAGTTTTTTGTAGGTTTTTTTTAAAGTTAGTATTATTCTTAAGAAAAAAGTAATTTAATAGCTGTTTAATCTGTATAAAGTGTTACCTTATCTTCAAGTTGTCTTTGGAACTGGTCTTTTAGGAATAGGGTTTGCTTTGCCTTTTCCCCCCATTAAAAAAAGCAATGATAGCTGCTCGAATGTTGTTTCATTTAAATTGAGTATTTTTTTATTCGGTGTTTTTAATTACCTAGAGTTGCACTGAAAACACAAGGTGAGTATTATTGCAGTGGAAATATTATGCCTTTTTTAAGTCAGATTTCTGAAATACTTCTCTTTCAGGGTTACCAGGGAATGGTTGATGGAGGTGATAATATTGTAGAAGTTTCATGGGAAAGCGTTTCAAGTATCCTGCAAGTGGTAAGTGTTAATGGGTGGGAGTGGGACACAAACCCTCTTTATTGAAACAAAAGGATCAAAACTTTAGATCCAGGCAACCACTTTAATTATGTATTTGAACTCTGTGATGACTGAGTGACCAGCATGTACCACTTTCAGTAGAGCCTGATTTTTACAGTATGGATGTCTGACACTTTCTAAAGATCTTGGTGTGATCTTGTATTTGGTGCACAGAAATAATCTTGAAAACCTTTGTCCTAGATTTTCAACATCACATGTCATTAGCCTCGTAAAGCCATATTGAGAAGTCTATATTTAATAAAAAAGACATTACAGGGCCAAAACATGAAACAACTGTGTTTTGTAAGGCAAATATTTTCTTATGAAAAACCCCATTGGCTTTCTGTGTAAGTGGATTTAGAATTACAGTAATGGATGTAATTACAGTGCAGTTCTGCAGAGCTCAGGTAATACCAGTGACTTTGTACGTTTTTATTACAACGTTTCTGCAGTGTGGCCATTTGGATCTCCTCAGCTTTTGCTCAGCACGGTAATGTTGTTACCTCTTCCAGAGCAGGTGCTATGTTTGGCGAAGAGGCCTTACTGCTTGCCAGGCTTTCTGAAAACTACCTCCAGGTGAAGCGTGGGTTTCTTTGGAGCTTTCTGTAAAGCTAATAAACATAAAACAGTTAGCAGAGACTTTTTTTTCTTTTTTTAAACCAATGCCCTGGAATACTGTGAGATATTTTGTCCACTCTGTTGGGTTTTTTCCTTCTTTTCTTTTTTTTTTTTCTCCTTTTCCCCATGTCTATCTTACAGAATCTGTAAATATCAAGTTGAAAGGGACCCATAAGGATCATTGAGTCCTACAACTGAACAGTAAGACCAAGAGCATCATCCAGATGCATCTTATGGTTAAGAGAAAATTGAGTTACCCTGGCCAAGCCACGCAGGAGTATAGGCAGGAGCAGGATGTAGATGACATATACTGTACATGTACATAGGATACATAGTATAACAAAAACATCTGAACTTGATGGCTGGTAATTCAACAGACCAGCAGTGAAGCTGAGGATGTACCTTACAGAATGTTTTTAACTGTTTTGATTGGAAAGGTTGATCAACCCAACATATATTTCTGTTTAATCAGAACAAGTAGTACATAGTTTAAGATATATAATTTCTTTTCCACTTAGAAAAACCTGTGTTTTTCTACCTAGTTTAGATGTGGTTTTTTACTCATGATTTTTTTTTAAGACCGTCTCCATTTTGTATACATCTAATTTTTAGTCGGGAGAAAGCTGAACTGCTTCTATTCCATTTTTTTTTTCTCCCACTGACAGGTGTGCAACATAAATGGCAAATTAGTGCCCAGGACTGGCTTGAAAGATGAATCATATATTGATAGGGCAGATCATATCAGTACAGCCTCTTCAGATTTGAAGCTCAAATTTAGATTGGCATGACTGATTTGTTATAAGTTAAATTGAAGGAAATGTTTACGCAAAAGTGAGCTGACCATTTCCAGATTCGTTTGCAGGAAAGAAAAAGTTTTTGCAGTCTTAACTGATATTACCTCTTAATGTGACAATAAATAAGGCAAAAATTAAATTTCTTGAGTGACTGAACAACATAAATACAGAAGATGTGTGTTTTCAGCAAGATGCCCAGGAATTTTGTGAAGTGACAGGGCACTTCAGTCATTTTTAAAAATAGTAACTACCATTTCTGAAGGAAATTCTTTAAATCATATCAATAAACTCAGCAGATAATTATAAAAGAGAAAATTTAGCATTAGTCTGCTCTATAAGGCATTAAAGGCAGTTCTTTCTGTAATTCAGTGGAATGATGATAAATGCTAATTTCGAATTTTAGGGGTATGTTTTTTCTCTTACTGTAATATATTTCATGACACTTGGGGGAAAATGTCACACTAAGCCAAATTCATCTAAATACTTAACTATTTATTATATTACTCATACTAATGTCACATATAAGTAACAATTAACCTATTTATTATAATGCTACTGAAATTAATCCTAAATCATTTAACATTTTCCTTCCAGAGTAGCTCTTTATCAGTCATTTTTGAGTGTTTTTTCATTTTTCCCCTGTGTATCTGTTCTTGAGAACATCAGTCCCCACAGGTTTGTTAATTCTTTGTTCATCATCACTTTTTACTCATTGTAAAATTGAAGATGGATGTTATGCTATAACATTCATCATTAATCCATCTTAAAAACATACAGTAATATACCGGACTACGAATTAAAACTGCTGTACTTCCTTCTCCTAGGGAGGCACAGTTATTGGCAGCGCACGCTGCAAGTCCTTCCGCACACATGAGGGCCGCCTGCAGGCAGCCTACAACCTGGTCCAGAGGGGGATCACTAATCTCTGTGTGATCGGCGGGGACGGCAGCTTAACCGGTGCCAATCTGTTCCGGGAGGAGTGGAGTGGACTTCTGGAAGAACTGGCAGAGAATGGTAAGTTTGGCTTTAAGACCCTCTAGGCTTCCAGTCCGACCTGCAGGGAAGTTGTGCGCCCTGAACTACAGATCCGGAAACTGTATCCAGAGGGTGTTTCTAACGTTCAAAGGTCAGGTGCATTCATTCTAGGAAACTGTATGATTCTTTATAAAATAAGGTTTTGATTTTTTGCACATCCTTTCATGCATATCATAAAGAGAGATAAGTTACTAGGCTACAGTCTGTGTGCCATTTTTGCTCTATTATGAATCATTTTCAGGATCTGAGCTTTGAACCTGCTGCTTGAAAAGCCCTATCCAAACTGAGGTGGTAATGCTTTTCCTACAACAAGCTACACACTTGTCTGTTACAAAATTATGATGTCACTATTTTTTTAAGATCAGAACATTATGTGGCTGTTGATGAAAGCACATCCAGCCCAGTAGTTGTCTTTGATAGCATCTAAGAGAATGCATGGGGAGGAGTAAAAAAGTAAAATAATGCTGCGTTGATATTATATGTTATTCATAATATATAAATACTTTGATAGGTTCCATCTATTTCTGTCTTCAGGACTTCCTTAGTCCTTAGCTATTAGCAGTCCTTAATGAATTTCTCTCCCATTAATGTATACAGTCTACTTGAAAGCATACAGTTTTGTCGAAAGCGTTGTGTAGCAAGGAGTTCTACAGCTTCACTGAATAATGAAGATTGGGAAGAATCTTCTTCCGTTTATTTTGATCCTGCTGGCTTCTAGTATCGTTTGATGTCCTGTAATTTTTGTATTAGAGCAAACAGTGAATGAACAATCCTCCTTCCTCTCTGCATGCCACTTGAGATTTTACAGCTGTCTTATTTTCCCTTCATCATCTCTTTTTCTAGATGGAAGAGTCCTAGTTTGCTTATTTGTTCCCTATATGTAAGTTCTATACCTTTGATCATCTTTGTTGCCCTTCTCTGAACCTTTTCCAGTTCTACCATGTTTTGAGGTGGGGAGGACCACAACTGCACCCAGTATTCAAGATGAGGGCAAACCATGGATCTACACAGTAGTATAATGATCTTTGTTTTGTTCTCTATTCTCTTCCTAATATTTTCTAATATTTTGATTTTTTTTGACCGCTATTGAGCATTGAAGCTGATTTATTAATGAAAACAGCATTATTATATTATGCTGGAAATAGCATTATTTTGTTTGAAAGGGTACATTTTTCATGTGTCTTAGTTTACATTTATCTGTGATGAATTCCATCTGATACTTGACTGCTCACTGTGTCTTGCTAGTCTTCCTCATTTCTTCTCAGACACTCCATACTCTTAGATCCCAAATAATTGAGTTTGATCAGTAAACTTTGGCACCTTGCTGCTCATTCCCTTTTCTAGGTTATTGCTGAGTGTGTTGAACAGCGCAGATCCCTGTAGACCTCCATTGGTTACCTTGCTCAGATACAAGAACTTGCATTTACCATGGCCCTCTGTCTCTTATTTTTTTCCCCTCTGTTTCACATTATTTACTCGATGAGAATACTTCTCTCTTATACGGTGACTATTTAGTTTCCTCAAAATCCTTTGGCAAAAGACCTTGTCAATGGCTTTTTGGAAATCTGAGTAGAATGTATAAACCAGATAACTCTTATTCATGTATTAAGTCACCTTTGGAACTCTAGAAAAGGTTTGTAATGCATGGTATACATTCATAGAAAACATTTTGATGCTTCTTCACAATGCTGTGTTTATCTTCATGGACATTAGTTATATTTTTCATTATAGTTTCTACTGTTTTTCTCTAATATAGACATTAAACACACTGATACATAGTTTTTGAATCCCATATTAAAAATTTGGCATTATATTTACTACCATTCCATCCACGGATACTAAGGTAGTTTTAAGTGCTTAAGCAGCTAAGGTACTTCATCCTTGAGATCCTTTAGAACTCGTGGATGATGCAGCATTTTTGCTGGTGTCTTGGGAGACACAGCTAAGTCTTAGGAGCTTTTCTGTTCTGTTTGCTTATTAATAATGAAATCAAGAGCCTTTCAGTGTTGCAGAATAGAAATCTTAAAAAGTATGATGCTGGTTTTTGATTGTTTACATATGCCATAATGACATCCACTTCGCATCCTTTTACTTCTTCATTGCATATTATGCACTACTGAGACTACAATTTGAATAATACTGTGTGAACTCAAAACCATCAATTTTAAGGTTAGTTACAAAACTTGATAATTTGTTGACACTTTGAGATGGACTGAAAAGCTCTTATTTCCTTCCTTACTGTAAGGAGTTCTGTGCAGGATTCTTTTGTTTGGATGTTTGATTGGCTTTTTTTTGTAGTTTTGACTAACCTTGTTACCTAAAATATCTAAACATAATTTAATGTTTGGATATGTTTAATTTACGAAAATAGAGCACCCAAGCAATATGTCTGTTGAATTTTTTTAATAGTCTTACAGCTCTTTCTCTGGATTCTTCTTTGCAGGAAAGATTGATGCAGAGGCTGTTAAGAAATATGCTTACCTTAACATTGTGGGAATGGTTGGATCCATAGACAATGACTTCTGTGGCACTGATATGACCATAGGTACTGACTCAGCTTTGCACAGAATAATTGAAGTTGTTGATGCCATCATGACCACTGCTCAAAGGTAAATGGTGCATATTATAGGGATTGATAACAAATATACAGTCATTCATGCTTCAAATCAAAGTTTGCTATTACCATACAATAGTGAAGGATTTAAGTTAATTTTAAAGAGAGGTTAGGTAAGTGGGATTTGTGGGAATAAAAGTTCTTTTTGACTTCATCTTTCAAATGTCTTGGTTTCTTTCTGTCTTAGTGATTGTTTTTTCATCAGTGCTGTTGTGGCAGCACATTAACCATGTGATTGTAGAGACTACATCAGCTTTAGGGGCAGGCTTTGATTTTTAGTATGTTTTTAGTCTTTTCATAGTCTATTAGAGAAGATCCAGACATACTTTGAATAGTACAAAATAGGATGTTTGTTTCAGTGAAATTAAAGCAATTAAATTAGTATTTTTTTTTAATACAGGTATATCATTGCAATCCTCAACTATGGATCTGCATCATTTACATTTTCAGTAAATGTTCACCTTATCTTCTAGCTGCCCATACATGTTTTTGAATAAAGTAGTAGTGAAAAGAAAGAATGCATTGGAAGATACATGATTTTAAATTCATTGTTTAATGTGACCTTCTGTTTTGCTAATGAATTCTGTGTTAGGTTAGCATGGTAAACACAGGTTGTTTCTTGATGTCAGGTTCAGTTAATTTGTGTTATTTTTACAGCCATCAGAGGACATTTGTTCTGGAGGTTATGGGGAGACACTGTGGGTATGTATTGTCTTCAGCATTTTGTGTCTTTATAATTATGAAAGGTCGAGAAATCTGAACCATAAATGTCTAATCATTTGTTCTGTTTATTAGGTATCTAGCTCTGGTTAGTGCCTTAGCCTGTGGTGCAGATTGGGTATTTATTCCTGAATACCCACCAGAAGAAGGCTGGGAAGATACAATGTGTGTTAAGCTTTCAGAGGTAATCTGTTAAAATGTTTGAGATTCCGTGATGACTTTGCCCTGATGACTACTTTATTTGAAAGTAGTGATTAAAAAATGTGATCAGGACTTTCAGCAAGTTTTCGGTTTTTGGTCATACAAAGTTCTCCATGATCTTGAACATAAGAACTGCATTCTGCAATTTTTTTGAGGAAATATATGACCTGCTCTGGGGATTACATAGGACTTCCTATATAAGCAGTGTTTGTACCTTTTCTCAGTAATTTGCTGTAAGATATTTGAACTTCATCAATAAAAAAACCTGTATGAAAATAAAATGCAAGAGAACACTTCAAATATTAATGGTCAAATGTAAGAAGCATTTTCTCAACTCCTACAGGCTTAAGGTAAAGCAATTGATTATAAAATTGTGCTGTAAATTCTTTTTGTTGTTGGGTTTTTTTTTGGTTTTTTTCCTTTTAATTACATGACTGTGCTTTTATTATAGAATCGTGCACGAAAGAAAAGGCTGAATATTATTATTGTAGCTGAAGGAGCTATTGACTGCCACAACAAACCTATAACATCAGAGAAGGTTAAGGATGTAAGTGCCAGCATCCCTATGATGCACACTTTCTGTTCTGTTCATAAGATGAGGCTTGTTGTTATCAATAACATTCCTGTAAAGTAAATCTGTTCCTGTAAGGTAGCTTATTACACAGTTGTATTTTTATATTTGTGCTTTGTTTTCTGAATCCAAAGTCCACTTAAAGGGGATCTTTTTTAGGGGCTATTAGTTAGAAACTTACTCTCCTTGTATGTCTTGTAAAAGTATAATACTGCTCTGTCTCACAGTGAAATGATACTGTGTGCTTTGGACAAAGTCTTGTCACTTCTAAATGGTTGCTTTGCTGAAAATCTCGTTTATGTCTAAAATTAAGAAAACTTTTGAACTGAAGTTATTCTCTTTTTGTAAAGGATCCCTTAAGAATTTGGAAAATAGTTGTAGGCAGAAAGGAGCTGTTACACTTTGGGTTTACCTGGGGTTTACCTGTCCTGTGAATACAAATTTTTTTTTTTCCATAGCTGCCAGTTTGGGAGAAATCTTTGACTTTATTCAGAATTGCAGCTTTACGAAGTAAAATTTAGCACCAAATGGTGTTAAATGTACATAGCAGCAGATTACTGTGCATTTATAGAAGAAACATTACTTCCTTGCTACAAATTTCAGCCATTAAAAAACTATGAATATCAGGGATTGTGTAACTTGCAAAATTTTTCCTAGTTTACGGTATTCAGTACTTATTCCCAAACTTACATGGTCACTAAAGATATATTAATAAAAAATATCTTTTAGTGACTTTAGATTTGATATGTAACAGAGAAAACAGAAGTGACCGAAAGAAATAGTTTTATTATCCTGTTTTTTTACTGTGAGTTATAAAAGCTTTGTCAGATAAGGTTAAAAGGCATCCTTACTGAAGTTTTACTCAGAATCTTTTGGAACATGTAATCTTGCACATAAATTCACATGAAGTGGATAGTCCACTGTAATTGAACTTACTTCAAGTATTAGAATATTTAGGCCTGCTTTTGTAACTTTGCATAATAAAGCCATTGTAACTGTAGTTTAACTATTGCATCTAAGCCACTGTTTTACAACTATAAAATATTCATTTAAATTAGGAACCTGGAGTTAAGGTTAGGAACAAACTAAAGAAATTTCTATAATATTTTCATTATTGTTGACGTACTAATGTATAATATATGTAGAATTTTATTATTGCAGTTGCACGTAAAGCAGAGGAATGCTGTCACATGTGTATAAAATAATGATGGTGATAAACTCACTGTATTTTGAAATTCTTTGCAGCTTGTGGTTCAGCGGCTTGGTTTTGACACCCGAGTAACTATCTTGGGTCATGTGCAAAGAGGTGGAACCCCTTCAGCTTTTGACAGAATTCTGGTGAGTGTTCCTAAAGTAGTTGCTCATGGCACCACATAGTACAATGACATTTTGATTATTGATTTGGGGGTGGGGTGGTTCTTTACCTGATAAACTTCACAACTCAAATTATTATCTCGCAGTAACTGTCTGAATAGCTCAAATTTAGAGTAGTGAATCACCTTGTGTAGAGGAATCTATATTAGGATTAAAATGCAAAGCTGTAAGAACAGTCATCCATTCTTAAGGGTATGGAACAGCCCACAACTTTCTCATCTTGCCAAGGAGTAATTGGTTTCAGTTTGATTTACTGAGAAATCAGGACCATTTCTGTGACTGGAAGTCTTGTGCTTTTAAGTGCTTGCTTGAACACTCAAACATGACCTGTTTGCAGGCGAGTCGGATGGGTGTGGAAGCTGTGCTTGCCCTCCTAGAAGCTACTCCAGCTACCCCTGCCTGTGTTGTGTCTCTGTCTGGAAACCAGGCTGTCCGTCTGCCTCTGATGGAGTGTGTGCAGATGGTGAGTTTATGGTGGCAAAAAGCCAATTTACAGTTGTTCATTTACTACAACAGACTACTGTGTACAGTAATTGTCTGTTTCATTAGGACACAAATGGAAATGTGTGCAGCACTTTTCCATATTTGGGAACGAGTAATGAAGTTCATATATGTTCTCTGTGTGTTAGTACTTATTTCCAAACTACCAAGGAACAAAAAATATATATCTTTATAATTTGTTTTAAAATTTCGTCTCACATCTTCTCTTTTTATTGCTACAACAAATTCTTCAGATGCTTGCATCCATTTACACATTATACACAAGTCAGGTTTCTGCACTAAAACTGTTCAACTTAAACTGAAAAAAGAAAATGCAAAATCGATACTTTGATTTTTTTTTTTTTTGTCTCAGGAAAGGTTTAGGTGTTTGTTTCTACTTTATTCTTTTCCCGTACACTGTAATTTATTCTGTTTTAGGAGGTAGCTCGTAAATTGAGGAAACATCAGTATTTTTTCGCTATGGAAATATATTAATATATGGGAATATATTAAATAATTAGCTTTCTGTGTTTTTTAAACATACTGACCAATCAACTTGTTTTTTCAAGACTCAAGAAGTCCAGAAAGCCATGGACGAGGGAAGATTCCTTGAGGCTGTGAGGCTTCGTGGAAAGTATGACCAATGGCTTGTATCAATTTATTTACTCTAGAAAAGCTGATCTGCTTTGCTGTTCTGCTGGAATGTGCTATTTTGTTTTAAATATTTTACTATCCATATGATTTTATGTGTTTGAGAATAAGAGAGGAGACAGAAGAAGAGTTGCTTAAATAGAATAATTGAAATTTTTATTTGCATATAACCATGCAAAACAAGGAAAACTGTAGCTCACTACTATGTCAGACTAGTGACTGATAGTAGGCTAACTAGTCACAAGGTAAAGAGTTGCTGTGCTGTATGAGCTGACTGGTAGCAACCACGTTTGTTTATTTGAGGTTCTGAGGCCAATCCTATGAGCTTGTTTGTAAGTAGCTGGTAGTTTTCCATCAGTAATGTTCTTCACTCCTGTCAGGAGAGCAGTTTCTGTTTCAAGTCATTTGATAATAAAATGCTTTATCCCCAATCTGGAAAACTAATTTGCTAGCTATATAGTTAATTTGTATTTTATCACTGTTATTATACAGGCTTGAGTATTTTTCTGTGTTCTCTCATTTCCACTTTTTACTGTGTTTTGCATTTGTAATAACACTGGTATTAATATTTCACCAAGTGTTGCTTTAAAATAACTATGAGTTGAAAAGTTTACCATTTCATTTGCTTATCTTACTTATTTCTTTAGGAGCTTTGAAAATAACCTAAACACTTACAAATTACTGTCGCAAAAAAAACCAGATGCCGAGCTTCCAAAGGTAAGGGGGTTTTTTGAGCATGCAATGCATGTCTGCTTTGGGGGTATCTTAACAAATAGTGTTTTTTTTCTTCTCCACCCCTCATCCTGCTTTAATACTCCTTTTAGTTTATAAAATTAGTTAAATATTATAGAGAAAGATGCTTGCAACACACAACTTTATTCTCATAATAAGTAACATTTTTTCAGAGGGAAATACCATTGTAAGTAGAACATTTCTGTGTAGACAGTTTCTTTTTGTCTTGTATTTTGGGCCCCAGTTGTTACAGTGTCTGGTCCTGATAGTTACTGTTTTACTCTCCAGTCCTCACCATGGAGAGAAGGAAGGGTGATGTAATCATGATTAACACTCTAAAAAACTTGAGATAAAGGCAGATTCAATATTAAAAGAATTCTAACCTAACCCTTCCTTTTGAAGGGCAAAATCACTTCAGCGAGGGCAATTCATGAGATAGAATGTTAAAGACAGATGAATCACCTTTATCTGGTCTAATAAGTCACTGTACGTAATACAGTAGTGGACATTTAGTTCTTTTCTTTGTAGTTCCTAAGTTTTGTGTAAGAATAAATTTCAATTTATTAGGAAACAGACACTAAATTTGGTGTGCAAACAAATTTTAGATTTTTTTTCAGTAATTGTTTATTGAATAGTTCTGGGTGTGATCATTGTTGGTGACTATGTCACATCACTCGTTAATTCCTCTTTTAGTTGAGTTTTGTGACCATTCGATACTTTATTTTCATAATTCTGTTGCTGTTACGTTTTTTAGGGTTTTTTAGATTTTTTCCAATTAAATGTTTGAGTAATGATTACTAATATCTTCTCAATGTTATTAAGGATAAAAATGGCATTGAAAATTCAATGGCGACCTAAGACTGACCTTCAAAAGATCAAGGAATTTAGGATTTTTTTGTGGACTTTTAACATTTTCTTTGCCAGATCAGGTGTTTGAGTCGTGGCTTTTTTATGTACCAGTGCAAATTCAGGACTATTAGCAATGGGCTTTGGTATTTTGTTTAAAAATACTTTGGCCATACCTTCTCATGATGAATGGCGTTAGGAGGAAATGTATGCCACTTGTAATTATTAACTACTTGGATCTGACCACACTAAGCAAATCTGTGCTTGAGTAAAAGAGGTTGAATGGGAATTAAAAAGTAGATGAAATGTGCATGTCACAGGAATCGAAGAAAAAGCTGAACTGATGAGATCAGTAGTGCCAGCTGAATGCTCTTCTTCAGCAGTGCTTCTGTACACCTTTGGCTGCTTCTGTTTCCTTTGTGTTTCTATGATCCTTTGATTGTACCAGAACTAAAAAAGAAACCATATATATTGTTTTGGTTCTTTTTCTGTCGGTTTGTTTGGGGGTGACAAGGGGGGGTGTTAGGGGTTTTTTTGCCTGTTTTGTTTTTATCAGGAGAGATTCCATGATCATTACTTGACACCTATTCTGTTATTTTTGTTTTGTATTCCGATCTTCCAGGATAGAGCTAATTAACTTCTAGCTCTGCCAACGCACCAAATTTATACAGTTTTGTCATATCAATGTAAATGATTTAGGGTCATCCTGCTGATCTAAACCATGATGGATTTATGTGCAGGTTGTCAAGTTTTCTTGCATTTTGCTCACATAGTTTGTTGTAATTTAAATTCTGTTTGCTAAATTTATGCAGAGTGGTTAAACTTTCCCCAAGTTCAGGTGTGTAGAGTTTTAATTCTTTATTTTTATTTTGCTCTTAGTATTAATTTCAAAGGTGTAAAGATTAAACGAAGCTAACAAGTAGCACTCCTTCATTATTTGGTTATGGATTATATCTGTTGTAAATCAGCACTTACTGATGTCAGTGAAACTGTATTGATTTATACTTGCTGACAGTTTCTTAATCAAAGAGAGTGGCCTGTGATTTATCTGGAAATGAGAATTCCATTTTAAGGAATATGTGACATACAGAAGTTCTGCATTTCATGCTTTGCAATTAAATTTTAATCCACAGATGCTTACTAGCATTTTACACCCAGTTGCACTCTGGCTTTATAAACCAAAATATTTATTATTTCAGGTTACATCTTAAATAGAACCTTTTCTCTTACGTTGCATTTGGTTTAAATTGCAAGTATATTTTTTTGATTTTTCATACTTTTCAGTTCAAGTAGATTAGTTGCTTGCCTGGGGCATTCATTAAACTTGGGGAGACACTACATAAGCAGTTTTTTTGAGTCATTATAAAATGCTTTACACATTGCCATCATCTGAGAATGTATGGTATTGTGAAAGACTCTGAGTGCTCCTGTTTGTTGCCATATTGTCAGCTGCTTGAAAAACCTGGCCAATAGCATAATTTTAAAAGTTGTCTGTTCTGCTCTGGATGGTAGAGATCATTCATACGAATGGTGTGGTGCTAAAATCAGCTTCTACTCTTTTATTTTTTTGGTATTCAGGGTGATTATCTAAAAAAAAATAAATAATTACTGCTTTAATGACTTGAAGCTGGTTGAATAACATTGTCCAGGCTGGATGGAACTCTGAGCAACCTGGTCTAGTGAAAGGTGCCCATGGCAGGGGGGTTGGAACTGGATGATGTTTATGGTCCTTTCAACCCAAACCATTCTGTGATTTTGCTTACTGAACAGAATTAAGCTACAATATAAAAACCAGAATAACTTGCAAACAAAATGAAAACACAATAAAAGTCTTACTTAAAACAAATATTCTTTTCTTTTAGAACTGTTTGTCTCTGGTATTCTGCAAGTGGGGAAATACATGTATCTTCCAGTTAACTTTAAATCTTCACTGGGTTTAGGGGCTTTGAAATTTCCTTTCCTGCATTCCAATATTTAGCAGCTGTGTATGATGTACAAATTAACCATGGTGTAGAAATTAAAAGTGCTTATTAAGTATTATTTTTATCTTTCAGACTAATTTTAATGTGGCAGTTTTAAATGTTGGTGCCCCTGCAGCTGGAATGAATGCTGCAGTGAGGGCTGCAGTGAGAGTTGGCATAACTGAAGGCCACAAAATGTTCGCTGTCATTGATGGGTTTGAAGGTTTTGCTAGAGGAAAGGTCAGTATCGTGTGTGCATTAGCTAGTAATATGTACCCCATCCCACACCATCACCTTTGTTTATGTTCTTAGGAGGTATGTTCTGTCATAAGTGCTGTGGGAACTGATATTGTAGGTCCTTTAATTTCATATATATATAAAACCCAAATTGTAACTGTATTTCTCAGCTGTTCAAGTCTACAGAGTCATTTATGCTGACTATTACTTATCACATGTTGCAGAGCTACCAAATTAGTTCAGATGAATCTTGTGTTTAGATTTTGGTCAACATTTAGCATATTATAGGATTTCCACAGAATAACAAAATAATCTCTGATTCTGAACAGTGAGTTGTTGCAACTGTGTTCTTTGCTATAAGAAACTTTGCAATAGCGCTTGTTGAGGGAGGAGGCTTTTCCCCTCCCTTACTAGGTGAGTTAGATTCTTCTATTCCTGTTTTAAATGTTAAGCATCAGTTGGTATACTGAAGAGAAACTGAATAGAAGGCTAACAATGTCTATGCCTAGCTGGAGCCTCAGGTCCCAAAACTAACTTCAAACACCTAGTTTTAGGTTTTTGTGTTTTCATATTCAGTAGGAGAGGATGTGAAAATAGGAGCAAGATATCAAACAAGGAGGCAGGGTTCATCATAGTCTGAAGGAAGAAAGAACAAATTGAATGGAAAGTGATTGGTAGTAATTCAAGAGAAATTAAGTTAACCTCTTGATGCTGTTTTCTTTCTTTGCTGCGCTCAGTTTTAGTGATGTCTGTGCCAAACAACTTTTTCCAACAGTCTTACATGAAGTAGTACCTGGTGTTTGCTGCAGGTCATGAGAAGTAATTGGATAATTACTTAACAGAATCTCCTTTTTCATTTTTATTCAAAGATAAAGGAAATCAGCTGGGGAGATGTTGGAGGCTGGACTGGTCAAGGAGGATCAATTCTTGGTACAAAACGGTAACAAAAAATATTTTTCCAATTGATATGATGAAGTCTAGGGTTTAGGGGATTCTTTAAAGTCACTGTGTTCCAGCTTGGGTATCTTTACAGTACTGAAACAGCTCTGAAGAGAGAATGAAAATGGGAGTTGGAACCTCAACTTAAAACTTTCCTGGGGTCCTTACACTTTAAATGATTGCAAACCTGCAGTTTCTTTACAGCTGACATGATTCCTTACTGGTTGTCTGGACGAGTTATTTGTATTAATAAATATCAAAAATATAAAATACTGTGTTGCCTGCTCAGTTTATGGTTTCAGGTTGATAATTAGTTCTTATTGCTGCAGAGTCTGTAAACTTTTCTTTTGGTTTCGTGATTTTTAGTACTCTTCCTGCAAAATATTTGGAGAAGATTGCTGAGCAGATGCGCACTAACAACATTAACGCCCTTATGGTTATTGGTGGATTTGAGGTACACTGAAATATCTTCTTATGTCTGAGTAGAATTCCTAACAAAGTGAACAGACTGTTTCAGTTTTTACCCAGTCTTCATGTAAAATGCATTTGGTTATACCTGTAATTGATACACAACACAAATAGTGTTTAGGGTCAGAAGTATTGTGAATCAGTGATTCTTTGACTAGAACTGCTAAATGCATAAATAAGGTGAGCTTGGATTATATTATTTGTGTATTAAAATACAATAAATCAATGACTTCTGTAGTGCAAGTTCCAGTCTGTATTGTATCAATACATAGAACATACTTGCAGAAGTTCTTACCTTTTAATAGTAATTGCACTATGGTTCCTTATTTAAGCCATTCTTCTCACATAGTGCATTTCAAATTCTGTAATTGATCTGGAGAAGTATTTTCTCTTTTTTTCTGTATTTCATCTTTGCTTTGTTTTACAAAAATAGTAAATTTTTAAAATCTTGATTCAGGAAAGTATTTTGACAGCTCTTAGCAGAGAAGATGCTCATTGGTTCTTGATAAGGAATGAATCATCCTGTTGTCCAAGCTGTTAACCATGACCCTAACTCAGGAATATTAAAATTTTTAAGTGAGGAGGAACAGTAACTGTGTAAATGAGGTATAACAGTAACTCAAGCTTGGGGAACTAGTTTGTGTTGTAAAAAGCACTTTGTTACTTGTAAATTATATATTCTTTTGAAAATGAATATTTATTGTTTGTTTTCGAATGTATACCCATTTTTAATGCTTTCTTTTTTGTGTCTATGTTAGATTTTAGTAGTTCCTTAGTGCTCTGACTTGCTGAAGTGTGCTGTGGTAGAAATGGCTCCCCGTGTGGCCCTTCCCATTTTGTCACTCCAACTCTGCCCTTTATTCATCCTAATTTTTCACCCAATGCCTGTGCCCAACAGGCTTACCTTGGACTTCTGGAATTGTCAGCTGCCCGGGAGAAATATGATGAATTCTGTGTTCCAATGGTTATGGTTCCTGCAACTGTATCCAACAATGTACCGGGTTCAGATTTCAGCATTGGTGCAGATACTGCTCTGAACACTATAACTGATGTAAGTCTGCTCTGGTGTGTGCACTACTAACAAAGCAGTTCTGTTTAAAACTGACTCAATTGGCTAGAACTGGATATTTTTGTAGACCAGAACTTTGGAAATGGAGTCTGGAAAATTACACTTACTCGATACAGTCACATTCATGGCACCTATTTAAAAAAGAGGAAGTCTAGGGTCCTGAATACTTCTGTTCGATTTCCTCTGAAACTACAATGACCTGTAAATTTTTAAACTGCAGAATATGATAACATCTGTCTGTTTGTATACTAAAGCTGAGACTTCATGATCATTTGGTGCACTGTAGAGGGGAAAAAAAATCCCCATCTGCTGTATGTAGAGCGTCAGTATACCCAGCTGCAACAAACTCCAAGGAAGTACTGCTCTGTTCAGAAAGGGATACTTAGATATGTAACGTCTTTATTCCTCTAAGAGAATATGTAAGGTCCATATTTCTCTAAAAATAGGAATTACATTTATTCTACTAATAGTAGATTTAACAAAAAGAGGTGTTATGAAGTGTCTTTTAAAAATCAAATCCAGTAATACAATATAAATTAAAAATTGCATTAATAATCTGTTATGAGGCAAAGCTTCTTTATTTGCATGTGACAGAGTGCTGGAGAAAGCTGCCTAGAGAAGGTGTGGAGTTTCCTTCTCTGGAGATATTGTGAACCCACCTGTGTAATCTGCTTTAGCAGAGGGATTGGACTACATGATCTCCAGAGATCCCTTCCAACCCCAGCAATTCTGTGGTTCTCTGGTTCTCAATACTAAACTCAGTTGGGCAGAAAGCACAGTCAGCTGGACAAAAAGAGTTTCAAGTTGCTTTTGAAACTTAAATGACAGTTCTCCTTATCATTTAGACGTATTTGAAAATTTTAACCATGATAATATTTCCAGAAATTGGAAGGATTTTTCAAATCCTGCCACCTTCAAAAGCATTACCATAATTTTAACTTTTTTTTTTCACTATGCTAACATAAATAATTTTATCTTTACCAAAAGAACCCTTTCAGTTAGGAAATACAGTTGCCTTAACTATTGCCTTAAACAGCACTGTAAGCTAACCAAAATTTATTGAACATATTCTTTGTAGAGAACTTAGCTTAGAAATGTTGATGTTGTTTCCAGTTCTGGTAAATAAAAATATCTCTCCAAAATGACTGATCACAGACTAAGGTGAGTAAAATGATTGTGCAAAACTTCTGCTTTCCTTCTTCTCTTATCTTCATAAGCTTTGTTAACTGATTTCTTTTTATAGGTTATTTCATGTAGAGGGATATACTGTAGTCAGTCTGTCTCTCCTTGTTGCTTTAGTTTGCTTTATATTTAGGTTTCTAGATATCATTTGCCTTCATTAGATAAAATGTTGTTATTTCCATATTTTCAATGCAGTAGAAAACTTTTCAAAATGATATTTTTTTGCTAATAGCTTCAGTCTTGGTTTTTTTGCATTTCATTTTGCCTAGATTTTTCTCAGAAATAAATACCAGAAGTAATGGCTTTGCAAGATTTAGATTTGGTTGAGTGGAAAATTAAATTTGGGTGTTTTTGTGGGAAGTAGCAGATTTCTGCACTGGGGAGACATTTCTGCTTGGTATCTTTGCAGTTTTCTGCTGTGATTGTTTGAACACGGTTCACTAAAACTGCCAATGAGAAAAATCTATCCATTAATTCCCGTGTCATGCTCAGATCAGGTTCAGTAGGAACTGAGCCCCGTGTTAAATGTGACCAGTAGGCTCGATACACGTCACACAATTGACTGCGGTAAACGAAAGTAGGAGATGGGTAATTGTCCATTAGATCTAGTGTATATATAGTTTTTTATTCCTATCACCACTGTTAATCAATAAATGCATCATAGTTTTTGATGTTCTCGGAGTAGTAGTGCCTCTTCTGAACGCCAAAATGTATGTCATCACAATTTTTTTGTGGTACTGTTTGTTCTTGTAAGATCTTGACAACTTGTAGTTAAGGTAAGTACAGTTGAACTGGGTAATAAGGGCTTGTTGGTGTTTGGCATTATTAGATACCTGTCAGCTGTTTATAACTTGTCAAGACATGTAAATGGTACCTTAAGGCTTGTGTATATATATATATAGAGAGAGAGAGACATACAAGATAAATTTTTTAGGATGGCAGGATAAGCACATGAACTTTGAGTTTTCTGTGAAATGGAGCATCACTAAAATAACTACTATAATAAAAATACCTATATTTTCGACTTTATCTTGCTAATTCAATGAAATGAATACTGTTTCAGACCTCAGGAATGTGACAACCAAGAAGTGTTAGGTTTTTTCTTACAGAACTGCGAAGGATGGAAATTTCTTTTCAGATGCAGTTTGGATTACTTAACAGCAATCAAAAAGAGGCCTTAGCAATACATTTTTCAGGTGGAACTGAAAAGCACCAACCTAGTCTGTAATTAATTAGGCAGAATGAATTAAAAGTTAGACTCTTCCAGCAGCTGACTATGGAAAGGATGAAAATTTAATTTGAAAACAAAACCTACTGATATGCTAGAGGAAATTGATGGAAAAAGGGGTAAAGCCTTTAAATAATAATGGGGGGATGAAAAAGGTATTAGATAGAGATAGAGAAAAATGGAACCTGAAAAAGGAAGAGGCTAAAACTTGCTAATGTGTTTCTTTGACAACGTGTCTTTTTCTGTCATCAAAGAGAAGGGGGTACAGGCTGATGAATTGCTTTTGTGGGAAAAAAATAGCCAACAGCCCCTGAGGAGCAATGAAAGCTGTAGTTGGATTTTCCTCGGAAAGCACAGACTCCTGTACCCTCCCAGTATATGCGATTCCACATTACTCTGAACTAGGAAGCTGAAGATGAGCCTGCTCAAGGTGGTTACTTTTTCATCTGCTTCAGTCCTAGCAACAGCTGATGTGGAACAAGGGCAGTAACTCCAGTCCGTTCCATGATGGTTTGCATTTAGATACAGTCAGCAAACCAAAGTCCTTGCTTGACTGCACATATATTTACAAAGCATCCTTGGTTATGACAATAACATTTTTAATAACACAAATCCAATAAAAGGATTGGAAATTATTAAATCACTTCATAACATTATCCTTACATGATCTTACTATAGTAATCCTTTACAAAAAATAGTTGTATAGTAGTTATTAAAACCATTGATCACTTGCTTACCCTTTAGAATTAAGTGACCCTACATTGAAAGCATTTTCATAATTTATTGCAGTGATGCAAAGATGTTGCATACAGTCATCTAATGCTCATGCTTGGTGAAGGTATAGTCTTTGGATATGTTGGCTGAAATCACTTGCATCAAATAAAATGTCAATATTTAATGCAAGTAAAACGTATCTTAACTGCATCTTAACATATCATAAATGCAGACTAACCAATTATGTTAGTTACTTCCCCAAAGCTCCCTTCGACTTGGTTTTCCAGAAGTCTCAGTATAAAACTTTTTAGAGAAACTCATGTTTTGCAGCTCTACTACCAAACCACTGTGACTTTATTTTTTTTGGTAGAAATGAAAATTCAGAGCAGCCTGACTGAGTTGAGTTGGACCAGGCAGTTACAGAAATGTCATCAGTGAGGTCTCATCTACTCAAAAAACCAAAATCCCCACATTTATTGTTCCTGTGACTGTACTGCTTCTCAGCTTTATGGGTTGGAAAGGTCAGTATTTTAGGCTGTGTTTCAGCTTTAAACTAGAGGTACATCCTAGCACCGAGCTTAACTGAAAATTGCGTGTACAAGATGCGCAAGCAGAGATAGATTTCAGAAAGTCAGTTTGCACTTCTGCACTGACAGCCAAAAATAACCTGTCCTCACTGAACAGGTGTCTAGGATAGACAGCAGAGCTCTCATAGGTGAATTTTTTCCCCATTATTTTCTTCTAAGTTATTGCTTAAATCCGTCACTGTATAGATATGCCTGGACATACCTTGATAGTTATCTGATTTTGATCTGCAATAGTTTGCTTCTCTGAACTGATCTGAGAAATTGAGAAAATGAGACTTCTGCGAACATCAGTCCTTTCAGGGAGAAATATGAAGAAAAAGCAGTATACTGTGTAATCAGGCTTTCTTGTGGATAGTCGTTACATAGTCAGCTTGAAAAACTGTCACACATCATGAGAGATGCTGATTAGATTAGAAATAATTGGAATAATGGAACTAAAAACATTTATTTACTGACTTAAACCAGCTGCAAAATCTTAACCTTTATTTTGGCATGATCATTTATTTTGTAGAATCTTTCAAAGGACCTACAGCTGCTTTTCAAAGAATCCTTGAACTATACTTGCAGACTTTATTAACCCATCCATGTGCACCTATTCCTGGATTTTTCTGGGTCTGTATCCAGGCTATGTGCATAGACGCAGATGTGTGATGGTGATAGAATCCTTGAAGGCATGGGCAAACTTTTTTCCATTTTTTCCTTTTGGTGGAAATGGATGTGTGTCTTGATAGGATAACAGTTTTTTTTTTTAAAGCGTCTTTCTTTAAGCATTTCCTTCAAGTGGCAAGGGTTTTAGTGGTTAACTTTCTGAGCTCCTTAACATGTATCAAACTTCGTTTTTCAAGTGCTTTTTTGTGGAATGGTTTCCAGTCTGGCCTCATGCCATCCTTTTCTGCCCAGCTGCTTCAAACTTCTCTGCAGTGCACACTTCACGTTCAGTCTGTGCTAACTTGTACTAATCCTCTGCATTTCTTCAAAGAGCATTGTGCCAATGCAACCCCAGTGCACTGTTGTGGTATGAACAGGATATTTTCCCCCTCCCCAAATAATCTCACCAATTGTATTTGCTCGGGCCAATGGACAGCCACGTTTACCATCACATGCCAGGAGTCATTAGCAGAGCAATCCAAAGACAAGGAATGTGTCACTCACACTTGTACCACTGCTTCAGGCCTATGAAAGTTGTCTGCAGCTCCATGAGGCACGGGCCCGCTTTGAGGAGTTTAGCGTTCCTATCTGTGTGTTGCCTGCTACTATTAGCAACAATGTGCCCGGCACAGACTTTAGCATTGGTGCAGACACTGCCTTGAATGCTATTGTGGAGGTAAGACTGCATATCTTTTAAAAGTTAAGATGGTAAAATGTGTAAGAGTAGGATACTTAAAGACCTTGAAATGTCTAGTTTTCTAAAGTCAGTTACTATATTTTTTTATGGTTTATATTTAAGAAGTTTTCCAAGATTGAGTAAAGATTAACCTTATAAAAAGTATTATGTTGTGTGTTTAACTTTTGGGTACTCTGTTCTGTTCTTCTGCTGCATTAGTGCTTAGGGTATTTGCTTTTACTGAGAATAAAATATTGTGCTTGCTTTGAATTCATTTTTATGTTATGTGTTACTTAGGTGAAAGAAGAAAGCACGTGTTTTATAAATAAATGCCCCATTTATTGCATGAACTACTGACCAAGCTTAGTGAAGTAGAGCATTTTAAGTACATGATTAACATTAAACACAGGAATAATCCCATAGACTCCATCAGGCTTAATATATACTAAGTGCATGTAAATGCATGCATAGCATAAGTAGTTAAGTCTGTCACTGATGTTTGACTAAACAGCTTGAGGCCAGAACTTGCTATGAATGAGTTTTTCATTTCAGTCAAAACAAACAGTTCTCTAGTTTTAGTCTGCCATAGCTTTTTTCCTTGGGTACAACTGCTCTATGAGCACTCTCAGTTGTTCACTTATCCTGTTGACTCTGCTGGAGACACAGCAAAGGGAACTGAGCTGAGGTCTAATTCAAGCAAATGAGTACATCTGTGAACAGCTCTGGGTTTTATCAAACCCCTCATTAGCAATCCATGTAACTAATTATGAAGTAATTGGCCAAGAAAGTCAGTCTGGAGATGGAGGGGGTTGAGAAATGCAAGGGTTTTTTCCTCCTCTAATACAGTGTTACTTCTTTATATACAGTGAAAAAGGTCCAGTAGATAACTGGAAGAGCTGTGTCAGAATACAGGATGGCCTGGTCCTTGGGAGCTGCAGGACAGCATCCCTGGGGTGAAGATGTCCTAAGGTGTAGTGAGGGCACATCGTAGCAATACGTCTGTAGGCAGGACACAGGTATTTTTACCACTCCATTAGCTGCTCTCCCTTAGCCTGACATTTATAGAAGTAGGTAAGTCTGCTAATAGTGACTTCTAATAGTGATGCACCTGTAAAAGTGAAAACATTAAAACACAGTGGGGCAACAAATGATTGCATATAGTGCTGCTTCCTCTTATTTATTTTTTATTATTATTAATTGCAATTTGTACAGCTTTCATTAAAGCTCTCAGACAAAAAAAAGGGTATCTAATTTTTTTGTGGTTAGTTTATTATTGGTTATGGTAACAATAGAACACTGTTGGTGAAGTTCTGAATATCAGGATTTTTCATTAAGCTGGATCAGTTCATATGAAAGCTCAACTAGCAATGGAATTGTAAAGAGTGCTCCAAAAAGAGTCCATGTTTAAGACGTCTGAAACCTGCACCAAGCATTTGAGGTCTGGCCTTTCCAGCCTGTAGAGTAGTATATGAATTAATGATTTGTTAAGATCCATCTGTGCTATTTTGTATTTGGGTGTTTCTGTCACAATCATTCAGAGAAAGCAGGAATAGTGAAAATTTCTACTATGTCTTTTGTACAGTCAAGAATAAAAACCCTTCTAAGTAGATCTCAAGTGCTTAGTCCCATAAGCAAGTAATGATTTACATCCTTGCTAAGAACCTGGAGATCCTCAAAAGGCAGAAAATTGCACTCTACTACCAGCAGCTGGAAAACCTTTCTAGAAATCTTGAGGTTTACAAATGTTTTAAGTCTCTCAAAATGGTGGAAATCTTCACACGTGTTTATTTACTTAGGGTCATTGAGAATAAGGTTATTCTGTTATCCTAAGCAGAAAGTATCTCCATAGCAAACTATGTAACAGTGTTGTTCTGAAAAACTGATAGTAGGCTTTTGTTATGTATAAATGAAATTACATGTGTATCTTTTGCTAGCTGGACCTAAATAAATGCATAAATAAATGGTCTTAGTCTTTCAATGCATTAAATTGTATTATGTTAGAACTTCTAGGATTTGTTTATTGTTTTAAATTTTCTCATGTATCAATTAATTATGTGTTCTGTGGTCTATTAGGTATGGTTTTAAAGACCATATTGCTCACAATCTGAATCTCATCTTGAAGTAGTATTTTCAGTTAGCTGAGTGGATCCCTGGTTTTACAACTGAAACAAAAACCTCAAACCTTACAGCAGCTACAGTTACTCATTCAGAAAATCAGTAATATGTGGGGATTTTTGAACGTTACCATAATTCAGGTTTCAAGATGACAAACTTCCCAGGTACTTCTGTTTCCATGTTTGACTAAACAGAACTGGTGTTGGGATGGTACATCAGTTTCACAAAATCCTTCCTGTAACAAAGCATGGTACACCCTATTTGTTTATTTCTAAGACAAGGAAATGGGATTTTTTTGTTTCTCTTACTTGCTTTTCGAAAGGAAGGTACATTAATTGATGACTTTTAAAATAACTTGGAATGGCAGAAAAATTCATTCCAGGAGGTGATTTTGTCAAATAGATTTTTGAATATTATCAAAAACCAGCGGTGTACTGTAACCTATTTCCTGGTTTCTGTGTTTTCCTAAGTTTCCTAGCTCTTGCTGCACTGGAGACTGTTACTTTCCAAGTCTCTTAGGCAGCTCTAATAAATATTGCTTTTAATTGGTTTCATGTAAGCTACAGATCTCCTTGTAGAGAACATTCCTTATGCTGGTCGGAGTAAGGTGCAAATGAAGATTACAGTCTTTTATAGTATGTATCTATTAGTAAAAAAATAATTTAAAACATGCACCAGTAGTGCTGGAAATAAAGATACTTGTGTAGATATTGTTACTGAAAAGTAATTGGGCAGTACACGTTCAGGACTTACAAAGTTGTAACTATTCGGTAGGGTTGGGAATGCAGTGAATTTTAACATAAAAGAAACAAACTTCAGTACTGAATAGAGTTAAAGAAGAGAAACTTACTCATACCAGAATTTATTAAAAAGCTCCATTATATCTATTCGTATCTCTGTTAAAAAACACAGATACACAACTGTTAAGTCCATTTATAAACCAAAATGAGTTCTTGTTTTAGTATTTGCAAGAAGAAAATAAATGAGAGTTGATAGTAAAGAAACATTTTATTTTGACTCTGGTGTTCCAGGTATGATTAATAAGAAATACTTTATGTGGTAATTATTAAATGCGGGTTTGCGATTTTGGAATTTTTAAATATTTTCTAAATGCCTTTTTTTTTTTTTTTTTAACCAATAAGTGACACAAAGTTGCATGACATACAATAACATAAAAAAATCAGGCTGTTTTTAAATGTATACTTAGAACATCTTGTCTCTGACCAGACGTGCGACCGGATCAAACAGTCGGCCAGTGGCACCAAGCGCCGCGTGTTCATCATCGAGACCATGGGTGGTTATTGCGGTTACCTGGCCAACATGGGGGCCCTGGCAGCAGGAGCTGATGCTGCTTATATCTTTGAAGAACAGTTTGATATTCGAGAGCTCCAGGTATACAGCATTGGAAACATTTTGCTCGTTTTTAAGTAGATCCTAAAATTGTTTTACATCATAATGTGTGTACTTGAAGTAAGTGGCTCGTTTAAGGAAAAAACCAGTTTATATTATATCTAAAAGCTGTGCTTGTCATTCCAGTTCTTATGCCATAATATAAAGGAACGAGTTATTGACACCAAGTTCAGTAAATGACAAAAATAATTGTGTCAGCCATTGAACTCTGCTAGATAAATTGTTTAATTTTTAGTCTTTTGACTAAAATTCAGGTTAAATGAACAGACTTGGGTAGTTTAAAACTAAAAATAGAGCTAAAAAACCCAATTCTTTCATTATGGTAGAATTGTGTCAGAAGGCTGTTCAGGTCAGAAACTGACCAGTTTGTCAGGTTTGTTAGGTACTGACTGTTACCACAGCTATTCAGAGCATGTCTGGAGGTGTTACTAAAATAAAGACCTCAGGCTTTAAGGATTACGGATTAGGTTGTATTACATTCACCAGCTGACATGGAACTTGTGTCCTGTGAGGACTTCTGTAGTAGTTGGTGAGAGCTGCAGTCATGGACAAATACAAAGCTAAACCAGTAAAAATTTCCTGAAAAGCAGAGATGTGAAATGAACCATAACTTATCCCCACTCATTTTTCCGTGGCGTGTACTCATATCCTATAGGGGAATACCAGCACAGCACAGTATCCATAACAGGACTGTTGGCAGGACAGGGAGTAAGGCCAGCTGTGCTCTTCTGTGACAGTTTCTGTATTTTTATGTATATCAAGCTTGATGCTGTACCAGTATAGCATATAAGAACACCTTATTTATTATAAAGTCAGTTGACCTGTGATGTAGAGGAAGATGTTAGTTCTAGCCCAAGATGAATAGCCGTACACAGCATGTTACCCTGGATCTCCAAAATTCTCAATTATTTGAATTTGCACATAATGCTCTATGTAGAATACTTGACAGTTTTCAGGAAATGTAGGCTTATAAAAGTTAAGAGTTCTGTATGGCTCTTTAAAAATACTTTTGTTGTTTCTAGGCTAATGTGGAACACTTGACTGAAAAAATGAAAACCAGTATCCAGCGTGGTCTAGTGCTGAGGTAGGCAAAAGTAATTGTAATAGATGGCATCAGTGATGCTGAGCATTTCCGGATGGGTTGGCTGCTTGGCCACTTGGAATGATGCTCCCAAGTCTATACTCTTTGGTTATTCCTTTAGCATGAGATTTGTAGTAAAGCTGTTGCTCTAGAAGGTAACTCTGGGACCTGTGTAGAAGCTTAAGTCCAAAACTTACTTATTTCTGTGTAAATATATTTGCTTTGTAGTCTAATATTTTATCCTGTTTTCAGTCTATTTTCAGGTTTATCTTTTATTCTAGATTTTTTCTTACTACAGCTAGCGTGTATCGTAAAGGTGTACATATACAATATGGCTTTTAATATAAAAGTGCTGCTTAGGTTTTAGAAGAGAATGTAGAATAAAATACCTTTCAGAAATGCAAATATTTAAAATATATTATCATATTTTAAAATAATACTTCTATAGGCAGCCTGTAGCTTCTCTCTTCCTTGAGCATTTATTTTCAGTTTGCCAAATAGTGGAGGGCTGAAAATTAATACCACCATAACCTGTATGAGGGTACCATTATATTTTTTCAGGTTCTATAAGGTAAATGGGAGCCCCTGGTGGCCTAGTGGTTAGATCGCAGGACCTTCACCGCCAAGGCCTGGGTTCGATTCCAGCCAGGG
>JAWMRA010000078.1:10464461-10519445 GCA_035584735.1 Pseudotriccus pelzelni
ATCCAATGCGCAGGCTGGAAGGTGTAAAGACCTTCCCCGGATCTTCGTTCGCGAAGACTGGCCATTTACTTTACTTATAAGGTAAATGACTGGGGTGAAAAATACCCTACATTTACAGTATTAGTAAGGAATAGCCTAAAGGCGCTGTTCATTATCCATGTTTTGATAAAGTGCAAAATGATGACACTGGATGTCGATGACTCTTAGTGCAGTTTTTCCTCTGTATAACAAATTTGTCAAACTTTAAAACAATTATTTTTCACTGCCTTAGTGAACAGTAGATTCCAAGTGACCTTCCAGTCACGTAAGTGCAGTAACAGTAATGCAGACTGCAAAATTATTACAGGGAAGGGAGCATATGTGATTAGATGAAAATGTCAGAGCCAGATTACTGGTATCAAGAAAATGGGAAAAACGCTCGTCATTCAATAGCTGTAAAAGCATCCAGTACTTCAAAGTATATTTGCTAAGTGTACCTGGCCTTAATTGTTACAGAAATGAGAACTGCAATGAGAACTACACAACTGACTTCATTTATCAGCTGTATTCTGAAGAAGGAAAAGGAGTGTTTGACTGTCGAAAAAATGTATTGGGCCACATGCAGCAGGTAAATATGACCTTAAAGTTACAGACAAGACTAACATTGTATGGACAAAGAGCACACGCTCTTCAAGCATTTCGAAGAAGTCTGATGCAGGATTAAAGGAAAAAAAGTGTGGATTTCTGTTTGTAGGTAATTCAGAAGTTCTGGGGTTCTTTTTAGCATTAGATTTTAGTGCAGTCTCTGTTAAAAAAATCTAGGGAAAATGCACATTAGATTCTTAATGATTTTCACTTTTGTTCCTCTTCTGACTATATTAAGCAACAACTCCACTTTTTTTCTTATTGTAATACATTCTTGTAACACACTTATATGCCCATCCATAATGTAATCTGCCTTCTGAGCCCTGGAAGAGATTGGATTTCGTTAAGGAAATCTGTGCAGATGGACGTTTTTGCGGAAGAGAGAGTAGTGGGGTACTCCTTTGGCCTCTGAACTACATTTCTTTATCTCACGATGCAGCTTGTTAGTGGGCAGAGAGGGAGTTCCTGATTTAGCTACACTTACCACAAAGGCTGAGGTGGATGAAAGGGCCAACAGTGCCCTCCATTCATCTACGTGAGACGTAGCACTGATTCTATGAGAATTCTGCAGGTGCTGAACACAAATTTTTAAATGCCTTAGATTGATGTATGTGCTGGGATTTTTGATTTATGTTGCAGAGTGGGGCAAATGAAAATACGAGACAGAGGAGGCCATTAGCAGAGATGACCGACACAGATCCTGGTTTGATAACTGAACTAACCCACATTTAAACTTTCACACAGGGTGGAGCACCTTCACCATTTGACAGAAATTTTGGGACAAAAATTTCTGCAAAAGCTATGCAGTGGATCTCCAAAAAACTGAAAGAAACCTACCGGAAAGGTACAGAAATGTTTTATGCAATCCCTTTGTTACTGTATTTGATAGTCAATTTATAAGACTACTCCACTCTGCAAACGTATGAATGTTTGTTAGTCAATGTATTTCTTGCCCTCTTGATGTGTGTATTATTCAGTAGTGCCTTCCTCTGATTCCTGCTGTGTGAAGATTTCCACTTGAGCGAGGTCAATAATTGAGATAGCTGTTACATCATCTTTCTTTAAAAAAAATGCTAGTGTGATTGCAGGTTTTCATGCATGAAGGAATTGATGCTTATATAGTTACATGTGTTCTTCCTTTTTGTTTCATGCTGCCTTTATGGGAGACAGAAGCAGGTAATGTGCCTTCTTCAGGAGTTTTTGTAAAGCACTGTTTCCTACAATCTCATTTAAAACTGGATGCTAAAAATCACTTATTGTTGCTTAATTGCACTGTGATTTCATTGCTAATTACCAAAACCGAGCTAAAAAAGTAAAGATCTAACCCTATTAAAGCACTAATTGATGATCATTCTATTAAGTAATCAGTAGCTGAAATAAAGCTGCTGTAAGCTTTTGATTCAGTTTAATTACAGAAAAATGGTATCTGCCCTTGTACATGTGAGAAAGAGAGATCCTGAATTACTTCATTCTTTTTAGGAAAAGTATTTGCCAATACCGATGACTCAGTGTGTTTGCTGGGAATGCGCAGACGCAACCTCGTGTTCCAGCCCGTGGCTGAGCTCAAGACTGAAACAGACTTTGTGTACGTATCCGCTGCTGCTTCCATGTTAAACACTCAGCACAGCCTTCCCTTCACCTCTTCAAACAAACACTTCCCTGCAGTGCTCACACTGATTGCCCCACCTCTCACTGCTGTGGGCTTGGGCCTGCCTTCGGCCACTGATTCACTCTGATTTGTTCACACTGGTCTTTTCGTGTTTTCTCCTCCTTCTCTTTATACTTGCAAGTCTCTCATTGTGAGTTCTGGGACTCTGCTGCCTTTTTGAACAAATTGCTCTAATGCCTAGAATTACTTCTGGTTCAGTTCAGTGGGGCAGCATTTTTGTGCCAAATTCAGTATTATGCTTACCTATAAATAACATCTTCCAGGATTCTGTCCTTGATTCTCCCCATTTTGGGTCAGTGTTTACATCCCACCACAAAGGTCAACGTCTGATCCTGTTTATAAGGAAGGTGCTTGCCTTACCCCCCCTCCCCCCCCCCGTGTATATCAAATCAATGACATCCCTGTTTTCCCCACCAGGCATAGGATTCCCAAGGAGCAGTGGTGGTTGAAGCTGCGACCTCTGATGAAGATCCTGGCCAAGTACAAGACTAGTTACGATGTGTCAGACTCAGGCCAGCTGGAGCATGTGGCCATGCTCCCCAAGGAAGCAGTGCCCGCAGCCATCTAAACACATCACATTTAGATCGTTATCATAGATGCACATTGTGAGTAACAATGCTTTAGAATCGTTACAGCTTTGTTTTGTAACATTTAAATTATTGTTCCAGCACTTTATGTGAAACAAGACGTTCAGCTGTCACACAGATTTTGTCCTGTATGTGTGTTATGTTTGAGACAAATCCTTGCATCTAATGGAAAAGCACCAGTTACTGATACTGCCCTTTAACAAAGCAAGTGCAACACCGTTCTATGCACTCTGTAAGTTACTCATCTACTGCACTTTGTTTCAGAGTACTTACACCCCAAAACTAAGTGTAGATGGCTAGCTTTGTGTCGAGTTACAGGATGTGCTTAATGTTCCTGAAGTGAAATAAAGTACTGTTGCAAACATCACATGTGATGTGTCGCAAATTGTGTTCACCTGCTTTTAAAGAATTAGGGAATGACACTTGGTGAAGGATTCTCCATACACATCAGTGAAGAAAAAACGAAACTGCCCTTTTTCCTTGTACAGGAATGATAAAACTATGTCTTGGGGATGGGAACAGGGAGGAGAAGCTTTAACAACTTGAAGCAAGAACCAGGTTATACCCTTGTGAATCTCATGTTTCCATTTTCTCAGAGCTCTGGACCTTGACAAGAAGTTAAATACTAAACCATGTCATACCAAAATGACTGAATGCTGCCCAAATCGGCCAACTCAGTTGAACTTAAAATAGACTGTCCCCTGATTCATTAGGGATTCTCCCACTGCACTGCAGTTCACTACACACTCAGCTCAACATGAGGTGGAATGTACTGTCACAGACTCCTCTGGCTGTAGGTGGCTTATGCAAAGGAAGCTGGAATTACCACACAACAGAATGGAAGCTGTCAGTATGAGAGACAGTTCTTTATATATCCAACAGCAGACATGATTTCAAACACCATTTAAAACTAGAGTTTTGCATATACAAAAATATTTCATTTATATAGTATTCATATGCAATTGGAGGAGTGAAGCTTCAGTAACAGTCTGTCTTTGCCACGCAGAGCATGTAATTCTTGCTCTCAAATACGGTATGGTTAAAAAAATTTCACATTGTTATTTCAAGGGCAGCTTCTAACTGGTTTGGTGAACACTGTTAAAAACAGCAATGAACCTTTCACTGGGACCATAGCACTATTAAAACTTACTAAAAAGACCCCCTAATGATGTAGTCACACAGACTGGTTAACCAGCAGGGTTGTGTTAGCAGGGATGTTCAGCAGCAAGTCATCGTTTGACCCATGAGGGATCTTTGGTGATATCTGCGTTCTCTGGGCCCAGTACAGCTTGACCACGAGTGCTTTTCCCAGCTGCAAGATACCTGCAAAAAACCCCCATAAACAAGTGAGAAGCTGCTGCGTTCAGTTATCCATAGCTCTGCTATACAAGTTAAAAATATTTTCACCTCAGGCAAAAGTCTGCTTTGGTATATGTACATCTTGTTAGTGTTTTCTGTACTCTGCAGTACGGGAATTCTTATGTCTACAGTGAAATTCAGAAGTCAGACACAAAATGCTACAACTTGAGTAGAACCAGCTCATAGAGTGAGTGTACTGACACTCCAGTTAGTTTCTGGACCTCTCAAAAGAAAAGCAATCTCCCACAAACTCAGAATGTAGTAGGGAGTTATATCTGCTACAGTGCAGAATATAAAAAGCAGGATATAATTACCATGTCTCTTTCTAGGTTACAAAAGAAAATAGTGAAAGTAGTATCAATGGCCAAGGAGAGAAATCCAGTAACTTAAGTATGACAGCTTTCACAGACTTCTTAAAATCAGGTTTTGGTTCTGTTTTTCAAGTAAACATTTTCCTAAATTGAGCACGGGCTTACTTGTTTGATACATCAACCAGGTTATCACTGTTGACAGCAAAGAGTTGTTCTCTGTGCAACTGCTTCATTTCATCTGAAATCCCATACAAGAATTGACCCATTCCTAGGGAAAAGAAAACAAAACCACATACTGCACTGGTGCACTGGAATCTCAGTCACAGCCAAGTGCAGGAATGAGTGCAAACTACAACAGGAACATGTGCTGGAAAGGAACAGAAAGTACTATCAGGCCATTGTTCTGGTATCTAACTGAATCAAGCATCAAAAGTGAAGAGCTAGGCTGAGGTAGTAAGAATTTCCTGTTTATTAAGAAAACCCCAAAACATTCATATTCTATTCTGGCAAGTGATTTGTTAAAAATCTGAACATAATGGTAGTCCTGCAAACTTTAGACAATTCATTATGAAGAGTCTCAGAACTTTGAGTAGCTACAAGCTGCATTTCATAAAGCTGATATTTTTAGAACTCTTAAAATTTGCAGTTGTGATATATATGAAGGTTTGATCACCTTTTTGTACTACACACAGGAATCTGCATACAAATGTTTTAATGCTCTCGGAATACTTGCCTATGGTATTTAAATATACATGCTCCTTGAACAACCAGAGAACTTCAAAATAATCACAGAAAAGCTTTTTGGTAGGCAAAATAAGCACAGGGAGAAAAAGGTGGCTTGGAAGGACTTCTGTCAACAAGTCCAATCTCCTGTCCAAGGCAGGGCTGACTTACTTCCAAGCCAGGTAAGCTTGTTCAAGTCCTTGTGCAGGGCCCGGTGACTGAAACAGAGTAACAGCACGAAGGGACGTGCATTCTCTCTGCACCAGTTCCCAGGCCTAAGGAACAGTGCTCTCCATTCAGTGTTCACTGAGTTTGCCATTGCTCTGTTAAGATCTGTATTCAAATGCCAAAGAATGTTTGTCATCCCTCACTGACACCAACACCCAGTGTGCAGGCACTGCACTTGTGCGCACCTAACACTGATTAACTGCCAAAACCAGATTCTGTCAGATAAAAGTCAGCTTCGCTGGAACTTTTCTTGTTTAGTAAGTTAGTGTTAATACGAGCCCATTTTAAAATAACACCAGTCTTAACCCTGGTACATACCCTTTATGTGTAGGAAGGGCATGTATTCTAACTTGGCAAGTTTTGGATTGAAATTCAGCTGAGAATGCAGGAGGGAGGGAAAAGTGAGGAAAGCAAAGCAACATGTCAATAAGCTGAAAAGATGTGAAGATATTACCAAGACATGATGAGTGTACAGATACGTAAACAAGATAACACCCTCCACCCCAGCAGACAGACATGCTTTAAGTTCTTCAGAAAACATGCACAAAGGGCTAGTGACAGTCACAGTCAATATGCCTGCTTGTGTCACAAAAATAATCCTTCAGCTTCCCTTGAATTGCAGGATAGCATTTCTTTTATTTGTTTGCATTTCATGTCCTTTCCAAACCTAAAGTTGTTTTTCTCAATCTCCCTCCACCTCCAACTGTATGTACCTGACATCAAGGAGCAGCAGGAATGAAAAGTTCAGCAGAGAGCCTGAGCACATGTGGTGTGTCTGAAAGGGAGCAACAGGACTGCTGCTTTGAAACTGCAGTTAGCTTACATCTGCCAAGTACAAATTTTATCATCTGACACAGTTTAGCAAACTATTTTCTTCCCCTTAAACTAAAAAAAAATAAATAGACACTGGTAGCACTGGGAGGCTGGTGAGAATATACCTTTATCCGAAGGAGCTATTGGTGCATCCACAGCAGCAAACACTGCCAGCTTAGCTTCATCGATGTCTTGTTGTGTGAATTCTCCAGATTTGGCCCATTCGACTGCTTTTTCAAATGTTTTCAAAGTGGCTAATGAATTTGGGTCTCTAAGAAGAAAAAGAAAACTTCAAATCAGTTACTTCAGTCTTACAAAATGAAACGCCAAAATGGCTGTGTTCTCATTTCATTCATAATTTACTATGCATCACACAAACATACACAGGGAAAAATAAATTATAAGCTTCCTTTTTATGTACAAGAGAGGTTTTGGGGTTGCTTGGTTTTTGATTTTTTTCCCCAGAAGGAACTAGTGTTATAAACCAGGCAGATTTAGAGTTTGAGATGGATGGGTGCAGTTCAGTTGCCTAAAAGCAGTTCCCAGAGAGCGTGCAGAGAGCTGGTCTCATAACAGAGGATCAGGTAAGCCAGCACTGTTCAATTTGCTGCAGCAGCTCAGAAAGCACATCTGCCATTACTACCCACACCAGTAATATTTATGATACGCCGTATCTTCCCTAAGCTGCTTTTCCTGCTACACCTGTTTTCGCTCTTTGTAAAACAGGTGCCACAGGTTAACAACTTCTGGCAAGTCAAGGACTACTGCCAGGACAAGTCCTACCACGCTGAAGCTTCACAGAGAGGCAAAGCTGCTCAAACTTCAGTTAGGGATCCTGACCAAGCATTGTGCTAGGCTGCCTTTAGGCCAGGGAAACGATTTAAGCCTGGACTCCAACCATGTGACATTTCTAAAACTACTTTTTAACACCTCCAGTTCAAATTCCATCTGAAAGTGCTTTGGTGAGCCCAGTGCGAGGTGATTGCTCTGGACTGACAAATAAGAGAGGAAAAGAAGGAGAAGTCAGTTCTAGTTCATCACCAGCAATGCTTTCTGCTGAACCTCCAGTGATTCCAGCCAGTCAACCGAGGGATACTGCATAACCATATGGAACATGATCATCCTACTTCTAGGTCTCAAATTTAGAATAGTCTTAAATTCCCTTTTTTAAGGCCTCCTCAAACCAGGACAAATCAAGCAAAGGCCAGTTTTACATAAATCTGGTACCAAGACAGTAAACATCGAAGTACAGAGATTCAACAGTGGTTGCTACCGGCAGAGATAAGTTAGGCACCAAGGACACCAACCAGTGAAAGCAAGGAAGGGTTTATTAAGCAATTAGTCTAATTTCATCAGCACTGAATCACTTCCTTGTTATTTCATTCCTTTGATTTCACTTCATCTTGAAAGAGAGCTTCAAATTAAGTTGAAAATAAGATACAGCCAAGTGCAGTCAATGGTCCCCTCAGCCACGACATACAGGAAAGAACAAACCCACTGTTACCTGTAGGAGTAGAAAGTGAATATGCCATTGTGACTAAGTTTAGCACCTCCACCATAAGCGCCTCCTTTCTCTCTGATTTCCGTGTGTAGGAATTTAGCTGTCATCAACCGAGCGAGGATTCGAAGGCTGGAATAAGAGAAAGAGCAACAGCAAAGATGTTCAGTGAACTGGACAACAGTAATATCCTCAACGTCCTCTTAAGTTCACCAGGATCACCATTTGCAGTGCACTGCTTTTTGTAATTTGCAACAGTAACAACAGCAATACTCTATGTTTAATAATAGCTGAATAATGTGACATCACTGTAAGAGTGGCACTGCTCTGGATCATTTCTTGACAATTTCTATTTATTTCACTTTAATGAAATATGAGAGCAGCATCCTAAGCTTTATTACGTGCCATAGGGTTGTCAACTCAGGACACATCCAAGTAGGCAGGGCTGTTTATTCCAAGTTAGCAGACGGCACCTCCCAATACTTCATCTCAGCATTTACAGGCATCTCTGACCCAGCCACGCATCAGTTGCTTCATACAGATTTTGTGACAAATGCACTGCCAATCATTTTCTATTGACACTCCATTTTCTGCAGTCAGCCCAACACTTCCCATTTTGTTTTGTACTATGCAGCACACAGAGAAGTTCTCCGATGTTCTGCTTCCCACCTTGCATAGTCTGGAGCTGTGTAGGGAACTGTCCGAACGCACTCCCCAATGTAGTTCACTGGGAAGGGAAGTACAAAATGGGTCTTCATCTGGCATGGTTTGAAAGTAGGATCCTAAGAGAAGTATGCATTATTGTCACTGTTAGCAGATGATGCAATTTATATAATTTATATAATTGAGAACTCTGGCAAAATCTCCCTAGTTCTCAAAAAAGTCAAACATGCAGACACAAATGGTAAAGCTGCCACTTATCCCACACTGCAACCAGCAACATTTCACTTGTGCCCATATCCAGTACACAGAACTGCCTTGGGAAACTAAAGTACAGGGACACTGCCCATCAGCTACCCATCCTTGCACCCCAGCTTCTCAGTTCTGCAGATCTTCTGTCTCTGCCAAGTTTGGACTTGGATTGTCTCTGAGTTTGGACTTGGCCATGGATTTACTTCCACTGAAACAAGTGTTCATAACTCTCCACTTCTATATCACATATATCATGGTCACCACATCGTATTTCAATCCATCTACTAAATTCTAGACATGGAAAACAGGTTCAGAAACTGTAATCCACAAAAAAACCCCACTATTTAGGACAGCAGCTGCCATATGAATTTCTGCTCAAACACCCCCTGCAATAAATTCAATTCTTCCTTACCACCCCACTTCAAAACTTCCAGTCCTCTCCATGTCTCCAGGTGTCTGTAAAATTTGCTTCTTTGTCTCTTTCACAGATACACTTGTTTGTGTACTTACTTGAGCATCTCCAGTAGCTTTAATGCCACCATTTCATTATTCCCCCATCCTTTCTTAACTTCAGAGACCCCATTCCCAGCCCCTCACACAAACTCTGGCTGGCTGGCCAAGCAGAGCAGTGTATTTACAGCACTGGTCAGCAGGCAAAACAGTGGGCTGAGCTCTCCTTCTCAAAGGAAAGCTCAGGGTATGCCAAGCTGCTTTTCTCTCCTGTAGCCAAAAACAGATTTTCGTTTTCATTTAATTGTCACTAATGCTCTTCTGTCAGGTGTCATTCACATTCAGAATCATTTAGGGAGGAGACAAAGGAAAGGAAGGGACTAATTGGAAGCGATTAAGGAGTCTGATGGCTACTTTAAGGAAACTGTCCAGTCAGAGGACTGTGGAACTGAGGGGCACATTGTGTTTCAGTGCTGTGCTTCTGCAACAGCTTAAGATGGACCATAAGTATCAGTAACAGCCCTGTAATACCAATACCCCCAAGCAGTATATACTTACATTAACTAGTTTCCTTGTCATCTGCAAACCAGTAACCATTTCACTTCCCACAGGTTTCCCTTCTGAAGATTTCTACAAGAGACCCAGCCCTCATATTAAAAGATAATTTAACAATTTATACCAAGAATACTACAAATGCAACCCCTTCCACTCAAACCTCTTTACAACAATCATCAAACCATGCCTTCACAAACATAAGCAAGATACTCAATTACTTCTTTATATTTTCTAAGCAAAAGCCAAATGATTTCCTTCCAAGAGTAATTTGGCACTGAGAGATAACAAGACAGAGATTAAATGAGGCCTATAAAGTTTCAGACTATCATTTCACTCATGGGTAGGGAACTTATTCCAGTCTCATCAGAAATTAAGACAAATCTGCATATTGACAGAGCAGATCCTTTGTCAACTCCACTGAATCAAGCACTTTTTGTGCCAACTGTCCTGAACACCCTGATAACGAAACAAATTCCTATGCAACTGAGGAACTGCACATCATGCCCTATTTGCTTTTGGCCAACACTTCTAGTAAAGCTTAGCTAAAAAATAAATTAGTTTTATGCAACAGGGAAAGGAAGAAATTCTTTTTCCACATCCCACGCCAAGGCAGTAACCTCAGGGTAAGGCTTAACAGCTGATCTACAGGATTTCTATTGTCTACGTTATTGCAGTGAAGACAATCTGTGTGGCAAAACACAGAGCAGCTGATCACAGAGCCGACTCTCACAAATCTCTTCAGCATTTTTGTATGAACACAGTATCTGAGTTAAACAATCTTCTGATTGCACAGCGGTCATGCCATGATCAAGTGAACCGCATTTGATGCCTTAGTCACAAATGATGTAATTTCTCACCTCAATCACATGGGGACGAACAGGTTTTCTCTCTTTTTTGCTTCTAGCTATGCCCTTTACAAATTTCTCTACTTCTTTAGATGCTTCTGGTATCTGCTGAGGTGCTGCATTCACTGAACATCTGTCAAAAATGCATATCAAGTTTTTAAATATGGTTTTGTGTTTTCAGACAGTCCTTTACAATTTGTATACCACTTTGTCTTTCTAAACATTTTCTATCATACCATCACAATGTTAGATCAGTGGTCTCTGGTAGTCTTAACACAGAGAAAAGCAAAATACTCATAATCCAGCCTCTGATATGGAAAAGAAAAAAGCCACAGTCCAATTGTTTTTCTTCTGCTTGACCTAAAACACCTTTAGAACCAAAGCTGAGCAGTAGCAGCCAAATCACTTCTGTGCACAAGACAGGACTACCTCAGTTTTGCAAATATAAATGTCTCTGAAAGAAATTAGTGCCCTCTGTATCTCTGTATTCCGTATTTACAGGCAGCCCTCCCACGGTTTTGAACAGTACAGATATTTATATAATTTCACTTATCGTTTCATGCTTTGCAAAACAAAACTCTGCCACTTATGTCACTTCAAACAGACCCATTTTTGGAACTAATGCATCTGACACTAGGCATGTTAGTGTGTTTACCTTTTTACTAACATCTCTACCTTTTCCAATATATACATAAAGCAGATTTCACAATGTCACTACTTTCCTTTCAGGAGAGAAAAAATTCCAAACCAAACTGCATTCAACTGTTACAATACAATAGTATTTGTCTAATGGGCACCTTTAAGGGGAAAACAAAAAGGCAGAATTTTGAGTATTTCTGTAAAATCCCACAGCCCACTTAAAAACTCTGGGTAACTCAGTTACCTATGAAATTTTCTGTAAGTTTCTCATACCAATTAAAAACTAAATGAGTTACCATAGCTACTATAGTTGCCACTCTGTAAGCAGGGAGAATTTAAATTAACAACATTCTTACAGTTTTTCCACAGACCTCTTGTTTCAAAGAACCCCAGTATGCAAAGAGAGCCATTGAGAAATGCACATTCACAGACCACAGCCTCTCTTTAACCAAAATGCCCCTTTACTTTGTTTGCTGGAGCTCACCTGATGTTGTCACTATTTAATAAATACTTCTTAATGCGTGGCAGTTTGCGCAGTATTGGTTTAATATCAGACATTTCTGCAATTCTCTTCATCAACTTCACCTGTGTTGGAAGGGAAGGCAGAAATACTACAGATTAAGTCAAAGAAGGAATTAGCAAAACCCCAGCACCCTAATTCCAGAGTTGAGGATTTGGGCCTCACTAAAGGATATTATCAACTTTTCACCTGATCCATCCCACTGAACATTTCCTGCAGTTCTCCTGAAGGGGTAAGGTTTTTGCTGGCTCTAATAGAGGCATATAAATGCCCACAGTCTGGAATGCCATTTGACAGCTCCTGGGCAGTCTTTTTAACTAGCACTCTGAAATGTTCTTCCTCCTCAAATCTTGGGCTGAAAAAGAACAGAAGCAGGTCTCATGCAAAAGGACACCAATGGAATTTATTATACTGAATAATTCATCATCCCAAAATCAACAAAGAGCTGTTAAAACTGTTGGTTGTCCATTTAATCCACTCTACAGTCATGCACTTGATACAATACTTAGGTTTAGAAAGACACTAAAGATGTAGTTATCAAAGAAATCCCAAAGTAGGATCTCTAAGAAGAGGAGAATGGTTGGGGGAAGAGTGTAAAAGAGAACCCCAAAACACATGCAAACCCACAAACAAACAAAACCCAAGGTACTGTACTTGTTAAATATTTCACTCCATAAATGCATCATGTCTGGCAGATTTCTATCCAAGCACAGAGATGAAAAGAGCACACCCTGAAGGGGAAAAAAAAACAAAACACAAAAAAAATCCTTTACACAAGACAACCAAAGCAATGGCCCGAGAAATGCACAATAACATTTTATGAAAGTGATGTAATGATGCCAACCTAATGCTAACATCACAAAATCACTCTAATACAAGCTGTGCTACTAAACTAGAGCAAACATGAAATGTGACTGTTCTTCTCACAAAGCAAGCCTGGCAATTCCTCAATTCCTCCTTCTCAACAGTCAACAGCAGTTCAGAAACAAAATTTCTCTTTTTTTTTTGCATAAAGTACAAGTAAAACTGCTTTGGGGTGCACCTTCCTGCAAAGGAGTCCCCCGAATTCAATTCCAGGATCCATGGGGAACAGACGACAGAGCAGATGCCAAGCAGGTTTGAATCCTAAGATATATTGCTGCCAAGTGTTATACCCAATACAGGCTCTAATGATCCTGCAAATGTTGACATGATAACAGCAACCTCTGTATAACACTACACCATTGTGTCCTCTACTCTCTGCTTCCAAAATGTTTTGCAATACTCAAAAACATGGCAACAGATGCTAGTGAAGAATCGCCTTTAATAGGATACCCACACCAAGCACTCCCCTTAAGACAAAACACTATTACTGTAATTGTCTCGTTTATATCTTACACAAAAAGACCCAAGTCCTTTTATACACCAAGTCTTCAGTGCACATTAGCTGACCCTCTACCTGGAAGCCCTGACTGACCCTTACCTACACAGCTGTTATTGCAAGCGTAATACCTGCAGGTTTATGATTAATTTACCTGTTCATACACATCTAGGTGTGAATCATCTGGAATGATGTGTGGGCTGACAGACATCCCACCTGTTTTTAGTTCTGTTTGCTGCGCCTGTTCCCTGTAATCAAGGGCTCCACATCCCATCCTGTGAAAAACGAGAGACCTCTGTTTCATTTTCAGTGTACGCCAGAACAAGGAATCCATACAGCATTTGCAAAGTACTCTGTTTAGGACAATACTAATTTAGCAACTAAATAATCTGGGGCATTATCAAGCAAACATAATATTTCATGCCTTCCAAAAGCCTCACATCCAGCTTTTCAGTAAAAGCATCCTGTTAATTTAAAATGGTGTATTAAAAAGTGTGCTTTATGTGCAGGCTTCATATGGAACTACACTAATAACATCACATAAACTGTTATCACCAATAAAAAGAACATATTCCTCCCAGACCAGGTCACTTGTTCTGCTCTGTGCTCCTCTATCCCTTGTGAGTCACTGTTCCTGTGACCACACGGTGAAATCAAACCAGAAGCCCACTCAAGTGAAAACTTTAATTTCTGCTAGGCTATTTTTCATTTACAGGGATTTTCCGATCTGTTCAGGGAATGCTTGTGTTGATGCTGGGGAACAAGGCAATGCAGAGAGTGATGGAAAAGAGAAAATGAGTTGGCAGCTCTTGAGGGATGAGAGAAGACCACTTTCTGCAGGAAACCAACTTATCAGTATTTCCCTTCTACAGTAAGAACAGAGGCTGAAATTATTAAAGGCAGCATTATTTTGGCAAGCTGTATTACAGCCTGTTGCTTCAGCTTCTAAGGAAGTCAGTCTCTCACTTTGTAATGACGTTGCAGAAGAGCGGCACGTAAGGTTTGAGCTCCTCGGGAAGCGTGTTCAAGCTGGAAACAGCTCGGAAATAAACCACCCCATTGGTGGGCTGAGCACAGTACTGGACAGGAACTTCATCAGCTAGGGATTAAAAAAAAAAAACCAAAGCAAAGAACATCAACAGCCTCCTACTATAAACACACAAAAGCCAAACAATTTCTTACAAGAACTTCCCATTAAGAATGATTTTCTGTTGGCATTTCAGAGCCACCATTTGTTTAAATTTTGCACATTATACTAAACATTGAACTGAAGGATTTTGTTGTTTCTGTCCATGGTAAGGTAATGGATATCTGGACAATCTGAAGAGAGAAATCTGCTGACAGAGGTCATATTTTAGAGATAGCATTCCAGTAAAGAAAATTTGTTTCTGAACAAGTCAAGAAGTTTTTCTTATTTTTGCCTCCATCACCTCAAAAGCTGAGGAAAATTTCACTGAAGTTATGCAGAATGACAATTCTGTATTTTTTCCCATGGCTCCTGTATGCCACATTCTGTAAAAAGGGGCAGGGAGGGAGAGCCATAAGGAAGGCTCAGTGCACCAGCTGCCAGCAGTGCTGCACTCTGGGTAAGTCTGTGGAAAGTCAGAAGGTTGCTCAAGAGCACTGAACACGCACCCATCTGATTGCAGGGCAACGGGGGAGTACACCCAGAGCAAGGAGCTGGCATTAGGAGCACTCCTGGGAAGGGCAGGAGGCTGTTCAAGAACAGCCCCACATTGCCCCTCAGAGGCCACACTGCAGATCCACTGCAATCTGTCTGATCAGAGGTGGGAGGCAAAAAAACTGTTGTCCATAACTACGGACAACAAAGTGAGTCCCTCTGCTTTGCAAGGAGCAACAGCTGGGCAAGCAGGCAGGTAACAACCCAACAGTGCTGCTCTTTTGAGCACGAAATAGTGGCGACACCAACCTGTGAGTGTTGTCTCCAGCACAGTGAATGGGATTTTAGGCTCGATGTCAGACACTTTTAAAGCTGGCAGACAAGAGGTATCCTGAGGTTTGCTTTGAAGAGCAATTAATTCCAAACCTAGTAAGGAGAGAGTATCAGCTTGTCATTCTCAGCTTTTAGTGGAAGTGATGTCAAAGCCTAAAACCTACTGAGGTGATGCAGATCAGAAAAATGGAAGTCTGAAGTTTGGAATCTTCTATCTGTAATTCTTTCAAATATTTTACTGAAACAAATTCTGCAGATTATCATCAGCAACAGCAAGCGGAACACTCTTTGTAAATTATTTTTCCAATCCCCTCTCCACATCCTGTTTACAGTAACATGCAATTTAATCCCTGGAGAAGAGACACCTGCCAGTCTGCCCTGTCACCCAACTCTGTGAACACTGACCCAGACCTGGCAGGTAAGAAGCTTCTTTCTAAACCATCCTGCCCAGTTCTTACTCAAGTGCTCTGTCACAATGCTGACACAGGCAATTTCTTGTGATAAATTTCACATTTCAGCCTTTCACATTCTAGCTGGCCACTGTTGCTAAACACTCTCCAATTTATCTTTGTAAGTAGAAAGCCTCATCTGATTTTGTGCTCCCCTATCTCTGTCTCGCACCAAAGCTTCAGAAGATTAACAACCACATTCTCGGAGGATTTCTGTGACTAGATCACTGCCTTCACAAAATCAGATTACTGTCTAGGGTTTCCAAGTTTAAGTTATTATCCAGAAGAAGTTAAACACAACATTACTTTTATAGTTGGCTTGTTAGGCAAGAAATGTAAGAAATAAAATTACAAAATAGAGGCTTTGTAGGTGCATGGAACAGACCTCACACCCATAAACAGCTTCGAGGTACATGATGGTACAAAAGTATCTGAAGGAAGGTTGTCAAGAGGATGGAGCCAGGCACTTCTCAGTGGTGCCAGGCAATAGGACGGGAGGCAACAGGCAGAAAGTTCCTCCTGAATATAAGAAAGAACTTCTTTACTGTGGGGGTGATTGTGCACACAAACAGGTTCCTCAGAGAGACTGTGGGGTCTCCCTCACTGGAGATATTCCAGAACAATGTGGACAATCCTGTGCCGTGTGCTCTGGGATGACGTGGCTCGAGCAGAGAGGTTGGACCTCTGTGGTCCCTTCCAATCTGAACCACGTGTATTCTGTGAATTCATCTCCCATTAAGTGCAAGTTAACACAGGAAAGAACAAGTAGATTGGTATTTTAAAATAATTTCCTTTCTTCTGCCCTAACAGAGACATTGATCATTCTATTTCTGAGTATTAAAACTACTGGAATATACCAACAATACATTGTAGTGTAAGCACTGCACTGCACTGCATAGCCCTGTAATACATATACACAAACTTCCAAGAAAAAACCCCATCCCTTTTAGAGCAAATGCTGCAGTGTGTCTGAGATTTTAAAATGTTCTATAGAACATCAACTAAAAACTGTGAGTTTAAGCAGTTAGACAAATAAAAATGTGAAAAGCAAGTTAACCTTTTTCAAAGATTTGGGTTTTTTCTTCTTCAGAAAGTGCATTGACCTTTTTTTCCAGCTTTTCTGCTTCCATTTTAGCTTGTTTATCGTGGTAGTCTTCCTCTGGACTCATTGACAGAGTCAATCTGTGTGGATTATCCTGCAGAAATACATCCCAAAACAAAGCATTATTAATTCTGAAGGCAGCTTCTTTGCCTTAGATTATTGTTTCATCAGTAGTGAGTAAAAACAGTCTGTGAACCATTTGGCTTGCATGTTATCAAAAGTATCACACACACACACAGTGTGAACTCTCGATTTCATCCAGAACGATCTGCTGCACGGGTGGGGAGCAGAGGCAGCTCACTACAAGAACAAGCATGAACACCCTTCTGTGAAATTTCAGCATAGACTCAGAATCCCTCAACAGCACACAGGACTCATTAGTCTAATTAAATCAAGGTTAAACAACTGTACATAACGCCACAGAGCAGCATACCACAAGTTTTATCTGGAGAGTACTCTAAGATGGGGAATTTCATTAAACACAGGCGCGTTTCATTAAATACCTTCGTCAACCTGCCCAAGCTTGAGTGCACAGACATCCCATATGATGTAAAACGTGCATGCCTTATCCTGCCAGAAATGCTTTACATCAGCCTCGCTGCCACACAACTCTAGGCATAATGCAAGTGTCACAACTGCTGCTGAATTCTTCTTTGGTTATACCAGACTGTGGGATTCTAATATCAAAATTACTTAACCAGCTTCCATTTGCCTAATACTGGGAGGCCAGTCAAAAGACCTCAAAAACTGCCCATTTCATTGTAGGAGTCAAACAGCAACATCTGTCACTGACAGACACTGCCAATAATTTGGGACAACGTAATCGGATTCTGTTCATCTCCCCATGCCTATGCGGAAAGACTATGGAAACCCAACTGAGTATGGAGTTGAAGAGGGAAATGCAAAATTACCCAGCTATCATAAAATGGACAGGACAAATGGCATTCTCTCCCTTGCTCCCTGTCTGCTTTATTACCGTCCTGGTACGAGGCAGAACAGTGCACAGTCTTCTCATAGAATATCCAAATAGTCTCATCATTTTCTACTGAGTCGTGGTTTTACCTCAGCATAACTGTAAAGGACATTCACAAAAATACTGCACCTGTGTTTCTTCTCTAGAAAAGCCAAAATTTAACAGCTCCCTACTGCCTCCAGACACTAACAATGCCTTTAGAAAAACTGATTTCAATTAAAGCCACTGTCTCTTGTTGCCTATAAGTATATGAGAGCCACCATTTACTCCAATGAGACTACTTATAACACATCTGCCTTTCAAAATAATTTTATCAAGCTGACCAGGGGGAAGAAAAATTGCAAACAAAAACACAAAACAAGAATCAAAACAAACAATAAAACCCCCCACAACTACAACAAAACAAAAACAAACCACTTTTGCATTACTATCACTGAATTTTTTTCATTTCTGGCAATAGCTAATTCAGGGCTTCAGAACTATTCAGTGTTGCAATGCCTTTACTGATTTTATTTCTGCAAGAACTCCAGAAGAACATATGGACAGGAAAACAAGAAAAAGAGCAGAAAATAATTGGCACTGACAGCAAAATTCAGACAGCAGTTCAATTAACATGAGGAGCCCTAAAACAACCTTATTTGTAATCAAATCTTTTCCACGGAAAAAGAGACACACATTGCTACGTCAATATTAAGGAACATATAACCAGGTCTGTAGTTCTCTGAACGTCTCAGCAGGAGACACCATGTGCCCTTCCGTAGCATCAGGCATCACACTTTGGTAAAACATTAGCATTTTATCAGTGTTCTATTAAGTATGATTCCAAATGTCCAAGCAGATAATATTTTTTTCCATTTTGAAAAGCTTTCCCTTTAACCATTTGAAATTAACATGCTTCATTCAAAAGTGCTGCTGTTCAATCTACACCTACACGTAGGCAATATGGTGATAAAAAATTAGCCTTCAGTTTAATTTTAAATACAAAATTCTGATTTAAAAATTAATACTGAAGATACCTTCCCATAAGTTTGCCTACCTTAAAATACGTTTTAACTTTCTCCTGAAGAAATGTGGGATTTTCTTTAAGACACTGCCTGAACCGAGAGACTTGATCTGCAATCTTCAGAAGTTCCACTGGATCCCCATCTTGATTCCAGCACGAGGCTATATGCTGAATTGCAAAGAATGATTAGGGAAGCAGGAAAATCCATCTCTAACTGATAGCCCCTGTGTTCCAAAACCACTCTATCATTTATATTTGAATAGCAGACATATAATGAGTAGTTCTAACGTATTTGGAGAGGGGGAAAAAAAGCTGAAATCTTTGTTCATATTAAGGGACTATTCCATCATCATCTGTCCCCTCCTCTCTCCATTCTTGCCTCTAATTTTATCACATAAAACCACTTTTTAATTATTACTTTTTTTTTTTGCAGAGGTGTATATCTCTATAATCCGAAATTCAATTGTAATATTCTTTCCTTCCTTGCATTTAAAATAAATTAACTTTTCAGCTCAAGAAAGCAAGAAAAAAAAAACAGTTGGTAGGGACAAAGCAGTACATATATATTACAGTCTATCCATTTACTGAATCCCTCAGATAAAATTATTTATAAGGGAACTAAAATGCATAAAATAGATAGGACTCTGGAGAAAGAAGACAGTAAATAGTCAGAAACACCCTCAGGATATTTCTTTTGAAACTTCTTTATCCTAGTTTCATTTCCTAATTTGAGACTATTAAGTTTGCTTGAGTTGCTATTGAAAGTTCTTCAAATACACCATAGGGCAAGATACCAAAAGCTTCTGTATTTCTACTCTGTATGAATGCGGGAATAACAAAAAAAGGAAAAACATAAAAAACTCAAGACATATGAAGAAAAAGCACCCTTACTAAAAGCATATAGAGAACAAATCCATCATAACTGTCAAAACCACCTTCTCTTTTCTTACTTGTTTAATTACAAGCAGGTATCATAAGCCTTCAGCCTTTTTCAGTAATAACTATTTTTTTCTATCATGTGCGAATTCCCTAATGTGATTAAAAGAACAGTATTCTTTTAGAATATGCTTGAGTTAGTTCTCTTGAAATAAAAGCAGTCACTCTAATTGAGGCTTCTGTAGGGTCATTACAACAATTCAGTGCTGGTTCCCAGCAGGCAACATTAAAGTTTAACCATATATCTAAGAGCATTGCACAGATGGTTTTTGAGCACTGAGAGGCTGGGGGCCATGACCACTTCCTTGGCATTACAGTTTATCCCCGCCTGGCAGCTCAGCCTCACTCAGCCACTCACTCGCTGCCAGCACAGCAGGATGTGTGTGGGGGGGGAAATAAGAAGGGTGAAAGTGAGGACACTTGGGGGTTGAGATAAACAGTTTAACAGGAACAGCAAAAGCTGTGAGTGAGCAGAGCAAACATTCCCTGCTTCCCCTGGGCAGGCAGCCTTCTCCAGGACAGCAGGGCTCCATCACATGTAATGGTGGACTTGGAAAGACAAAATGCATCACTCCAAACATGACCTCACTTTTTCTTTTCCCATCTGATGCTGCTGAGCTTGGCATCACATGGTGTGGGACATCCCTTGGGTCAGTTGGGGGCAGCTGTCCCAGCTGTGCCCCTCCCAGCTCCTTGCCCATTAACAGACTCCTGATGGGGTGGGGTGAGAAGCAGAGAAGGCCTGGACACTATGTCAGTAGCAACGAAAACATCCCTGTGTTATCAGCAGTATTCAGCACAAACCCAAAACACAGCCCCATACCAGCTACTGGGAAGAGATTTAACTCTATCCCCAGACAGAACCAGTACACTTGGAGAGCTTGTTCCTGAATTGAAGAGCTCTCTGAACAGCTTTTTCCTGAACTGATGTCACCTGTCTTGACTTTCCCAACACCTCTGACAGTCCCACATACCATCCTTAGTTGCTAGATTGAAGAGATACGAGTTTGATGGGTGGACTATTCAATGGATAAGGAATCAGCTGGATGGCCACATGCAAGCAGTTGCATTCCAATACTGAACATCCAAAGGGAGATTAGTACCAAGTGTTGTGTGTTCCTCAGGGGTCTGTCTTGGTTCTGATACTGTTCAACACCTTTATTAATGATACACAGCCAGTGGCACTGAGTGCATGCTCAGCAAGTTTGCAGGTGATCCTAAGCTGTGTGGAGCGGTCAACATGCTGGAGGGAAGGAATGCCATCCAGAGGGACCTGGACAAGCTTGAGGTGTGGACCCACGTCAGCCTCATGAAGTTCAACAAGCGCAAGGTCCGGCACCTGGGCTGGGGCAATGACCAGTAATCAGTACACACTGGGTGATGAAGGGTTTGAAAGCAGACCTGCAGAGAATGGCTTGGGGATATTGGTAGATGAGAACTGGAAATGAGACCAGAGTGTGTGCTCACAGTCCAGACAACCAGTAGTACCCTGGGCTGCATCAGAAGCAATGTGACCAGCAGCCCGAGGGAGGTGATTCTGCCTCTCCACTTCCCCTAGACCCCTTCTGAAAGACTACATCCAGCTCTGGGGCCTGCAGGACAAGATGGACACTGATCTGTTAGAGTAGATCCAGAGGAGGGACTCAAAAATTACCAGAGGGCTGAAACACCTCTGCTACAAAGATGACTGAGAGACTTAGGGTTGTTCAGCCTGAAGAAGAGGAGGCTTTGGAGAAGCCTTACTGTTGCCTTTCAATATTTGAAGGGGGGTTATATGAAGAGAGACTTTTTACCACATCCTGTACTGACAGGAAAAGGGGAAATGGTTTTAAACTGAAAGAGGATAGATTTAGACCAAACATGAAGAAGAAATTCTTTACTATGAGGGTGCTGAGACAGTGGAACATGTCATCAACAGAAGCTGTGGATGCCCCAGCCCCAGAAGTGTCCAAGGCCATATTTAAAGTGACTTTGAGTAACTGGATCTAGTGAGTGATGGCCCTGCTCACAGCAGGGAGGCTGAAACTTTACAGGTCACTTCCAACCCAAACCACTGTACAATTCTATGATCAGTTTAGTTATAACTGTGTCCCTTCCAGGCCCTCTTCAGAGTCAACTTCTAAAACAGGACCTCAGAGAACAAACTGAAATATAACCCTCCTCTATGAAGTATCAACAGTAAGCTGCAACACTGGTCTTTACAAGCCAGGAATTTTTAAGAGCTTTCTGTTCTAGAATTAAGGCCTAAGAGTTGAATCAACTTCAAGACTTAAAAACATTAAAAGATAAAGTATATGCATAAATATTTCATCAGAATCACTCCCACCACCTGAAGACATGCTACAAAGTATTTGCTATCAAAGTCAACCATATTTTACAGATCTTACTATGAAATACGACAGGCACTTAGGTATCCACAATTTGCCTATCTGGCTGCACAGAAACCTGATTTTAAACAGCTTCTGGTTGTGCTCTCCCATTTACAGGTTTCATGTTAATCCAGGGCTCCACTTCTTTACGTAACTGTACATGTCAAAGGAGTGAACTCCTGCTCGTGCTGAAGATTATAAATCACTTAAGAGACAAAGCAAAGGAGCCAAACAACTGAAGGTGCTGTAAGAGCAGAACAAAAGAACAGACACTAGAGAATGAGTGGCTGAAGGAGACTCTGATTTCCACACTGACTGTAAATACTGCAGCTAACTCATTCCTAAGTATAGCATGAGTACAGGGCTTCTTACAGACAACACGTTCTGCTGTGGAACATGCTTTTTGTAATAGTTTTGGTATCAAAATTTGAAGCCAGGAATTGAATTAGTATACATTTTCATTTGTGAATCTTGAAACTAAATTACAGCAGTACAATCCTAAATTCCACAGAAAAATACAGTCCTTCTATTTGGCTTTTAAAAACACACAAGGCATCCAGCCAAAACATACAGTTCCCAGAGCCAGCATGGCATGCCCCTCACAGAAGTAATTAGTGCTACTGCAATCAAAGCTACTATTCAGGCAGAGACAACAGGCTCACTGCCCAATTAAGTCATACAGCGAAGAATCCTGAGGTAGTTTGACGGCTACTGAAAAAAAAAGATGCACACGAGGTGAAAAAGGAAAAGCCCCTAAGGTGAAAGTTTTACACACCAAGAGCCTACAAAATTATCCCGTATTTTATAAAGATATAGGCAGTAGAGTTTTTTCTTCTTAAAAAACCCACACACACAGACTTACAGATGTCAGGGCAAGTCCAAAACTCGTAGACTGATGCTTCAGCTGGATTTCAATTTTGTGAAGTAGAGCTTCAATCCTATCTTCCTCAAATCCTTTCCTTTGGGAAGGGGTAATGAGAGAAGGAAATCATATCCTTTAACACTCACTTTAAATGAAGTTATGAAAATAAATTTTATTTTCGATAAAGGGAGCATTAGAACATAATGTCTTCCACACTAAACTAAAACTGGTATGAAATAATATTAATATGTTGTGTCATTTAGTGAAACTGCACTAATACCATTAAACTCCTGAAGATTATGCTGATGAAAAAAAGCTACAATAGAGGAAGTAGCACATACAAGTTTTAAAAGTATTGAACAATATTACTGGTTCTTTGATGCCTTTATTGTAATGTAACTAAATTTTTAAGGCATGTTATTATACATATATTATTTTATGCCTACATATTATATTAATACCTAAAAGACTAAGAACAGTATTCTCAAAAATTGAGCATTACTCACGCAATAACTTCATCGACTGTTCTAGCAATTATCTGTTTCACAGTATCAATGTCTCCTTCAGCAATACCCTGTAGACCCACACTGAAATAAGCTTCTCTTGTTGAGCCATTAAACCTAGAATAAAACACACCCTACTCAGTGACAAATACTAGAACTTACGTATTAAATCTGCCAACAAAGGCAGGAGAAGGAAACACCCATCATTTCCACATATACATACACACACACGATGTTATAGCTAGATAGAATGAAAAATAATTACCAAAGAGGCAAGAAATGGAACTTAAAAGCATTTTTTTGTTCAATTTCAGTAGTAGTAGCCACTGTTAAGAAAACATACAGCACATGGTATTAGAGAAAAAAAAAACAGTTACAAAAGAAAAGCTGGTATTTGCTGTTCATCTTCCCATTCATCTTCTTTCAGGTAAAGAAGTCTCACTTTTTGAGGTGAAAATTTCAGCTAAATATATTACCAAACACATACATTCTACTTAAGCAGGTGAGTGGAATGGTACTTTTAAACAGCATTTGTAAAGTAAGTGGTTGAAGTGAAGTGTTTTGTGTTTGCTGCCATTATTATCCACAGTATCAAAAAAAAAAAAATATCACAACAGTCAAGATAATTTTGCCCCAAGTTGTTAGGCAGGGTTAATCATAAAAGCTCATCTTTACAGAGACAAATCAGCACTTGGCAGGAATATGGAACACCTAGCAGTTCAAGCCAAAATCAGCACACAAAATGCAATAGGTGCTCATCAGCTCGTATACAAGCACTGTTCCATGTCTAAAAAGCACAGAAGGAATTCAGTGGTAGGCTCAGGCACTGTATTCTGCAGTGCTGATCTCTGGACCCAAACTTATTCCTGAAGATTGATTCATCAGCATAGTCACTAAGGCGAATTAAAGCCAGCTCACTGTACAGTTCAACCTTGTATCAGAGCCAACCTGGAAAAGCCTCAGCTGACCAAAAATACAAACTAGTCGCTACATTTCAGTGTCTAAGGATGGATTTCTACTGCCAAGCTCTGGAATATTAAGATGTCTGCACGGCACTGGCACACATGACACAGGACTTGCAGGAAGCCAATGACTTCACGTAGAGACTGGTCAAGCCAGGCAGAGTAAGACATTAAAATCACAGATGAGCATAGTAAGGTTTCCCACTCAAACACCTGAGACAGTCAGTGCACTGAGGCATGATTTTTGTCATCCTCAAGTCTAAAAATCAGTCAGATAAGTCACGCGTGAAAAGTCCTTCTTTCTTTGTGCAGACAACAAAGGCAAAATATGATGAGCAGCTGACCCTGTGGTTCAGTGAAGACAATCCACCCACCCTCAGGCTGCAGCACAAAGCCGCTCAGAAGACAGGCTGCAGGAACTACAGTTTGAGTAAGTGTTGGCTCAAATACCTGTTTGTATTGATGTGATGGCAAGTTGATGGCACCTAATTCCACAAGGGCACATTTGTGACAGACCTACCTACTAGTAAATCACAGAATTAAAGCAAAAAAAAAGCAACACAGTACAGAGAGGAGCTACCAAACTCTTCTGAGTAACACTAAAGTACAGGATGAAAAACTTAAGTAAATTAGGGCACTGAAGGTATACCATGTTTTATATCCATTTTTATTGGTCCCAAGCTTTTAACAACACAACTTGGTTTAAACTAACTTCACTTCTATCAAACTATTTTCACAAGCCAAAAATTACACTTAAGAACAGTTTACAGTTCACCAGAAGAAACTCTTAATATGTTTTAATATTAAAATAAGATTATTCTGGTATAAACTGCCTGCATGGGAGAACAGTTCTCCCAACTTAATACCGGTTTTAGCTTTTCTGATACTGCTTATAGTGAAGAAATGTAAAGTGTAACACTCACCCAACATCAGGAGAAAAATCTGTACCAACACCAGACTCAATTAAGGCTTTGTAAAAAGGAGAATTCGGCCCATCAACCAACAGTGAAGACAGCAGGCTTAGTGTGAATGTTTCAAAAGTGTCTGTAATACTAAAGAAAAATTAACAGTTCTTAAAAACCACCAAGTTACAAATGTGTGACACCCAGCACCACCAAGTCCATTTCACACCTTAGGGAACTAAAAGATCTCTGCATCTCTCACTTGTTATAACTACCAGTAAAGCAAGTTAAACTGGGATGCAAGGGGAGATAAGTTAGTAACAGGTCATACAGAAAAGCCTGCAAATGAGGAAGACAGTGTTATCAGATGTCTCACTACACTGAATTGTGTGTAAAATGCCTGACTTTCCTTGTGTCTATCTGCTATCGACAAATTCTGCTTAGCAATTAAACTTCCATTCACTGAAGCAGGATTTGTCTGACTTTCCCATGGCATTACTTCCCTTAAAGATGATGTTTATCAAGGAGATTGGGGATATGAAGCATGCCTGCATCTTGCTTAAAGTCCCAAAATGAGCCTTTGATTCAGAATTTCATTTTTATATACTTACTCTGTCAACAAGTAGCTGACACTGACAGTTGTCTGCTTGGAAGGATCGGCAGCAAATGAGTCTAAGCCACATGTTACACTGTGTTCTCTCTGTAAAGTAAAATAAATGATACAGACTAAACTTAAGAGCAGAAGTTACAAACAAAAAGCAACTGCTTGCACCTTCATAGAATCTCATTTCTAAACATTTTAAATAATTTTACAGATACTCACAAGTAAGTTTAATATTCATGAGCAAATACACAAACACGGAATATCTTAAAAAATGTGAGTGGTTTCTCATTTTTTAAAAGTGGACAATAGAGAAGGTGGGAAGGAGAGAATGGAAAAAATATTTTTGACATCAGTGACTGAGGGTTGGGTACCATCAGAAGGAGTAGTTCCTGACACTAAGTATCAATATTTCTATCAGTAGCACCAGTGCTTCAGATGACCACGGGCTTGCAAACTGGAAATAATAATCAACTGCATGCAATTATTACATTACTGAAACTGAAAATAAATATAGTTTGTCCCCACTGCAACCAAAAATAAAAATACTTCAGCTTGTTTACAGCGTTCTAAAGAAATGAGTAACTCCATCAGGTTGGGCTAAAATATTAACCTGTTATATTCAGTTTCTCCAATTCCAAGATTGGACATGCATAGTTTCTTTTTGTTCAATTGTTTGTGGGTATTTGTTTTGTTTGGGGGGAGGTTGTTTGTTTGGTGTTTGGTTGGTTGGTTTGGTTTGATTTTTTTACTTACAGGTTTTTCCCAGAGCTTCTGTTTCGGGATGTCCGTTTTTGATTCAATTCTTTCAAATTTTACCAATGCCTCCTCATGTATTTGTTTCAAATGTTGCTCCAGTGGAAAATTACCATAAGTGAAAAACCTGCATTTCAAATAAGAGAATGGGATTAAGCATCAGATTTCACATCAAATTTAGAATATACTCTGAATGTCACATGTTTTCCAGTAATTCACTTAAATCTAGAGAGGGACCTTACAAACAATGTCTCAAAGTTAAAGACCCACCAATTTGAAACATACATAAAAATCACAGACCTCTTGCTAAAATTCCTCGATTTTGAGCTGGTTTTATGCTTTGGAGGCCTCAAAATGCCTTATGATTTTTCTTATGTTCAGTGTTTTTATTTTTAAATTTGTTCTATTGCAGCAACATACAAAGATCCAAGAAAAAAATATTAGTAACTGAAGCCAGAAACCCAGTGCTCTCAACTTTCAGAGGACAAAATTCTTACAGTCCTCACACATAAAATATAAAATACAATGATCCATGCCTATGATCTATAAAACACAGCTGGGTTCTTTGGATCAGTCTACCAAACACATTCCGATACCTACAAGACTTCCAGGGAACTATATGAGCATGAGGCATGTCTCAGGTAAATCTTATGCCTCCAATTAAAAAATCTAAACACAGGTATAGTAGAATACTTGAGATGATGAGAAAAGCAACAGTTGGTGACATTCACTGTCACAACACAAGCTGATGTTCCTTAAGTGAATTAACCAGAGTAACAGATTGAGCACAAAATTAGTACAGAAGAAACAATTATTTCCCTCCATATAACCTTCAAATTGACTTTCAGCTTAAATACCTTATTAGCAGCAACCAAATTAGTATCTGACTCAAATAAAGATCCGTTATTTAGAATCCACTACAGTAATATGTGATCTGGGAGCAAATTAACAGCTATTAATTTGTAACTTCTAACTTAATCTGTGTTGACTTCAAAGAGGGTAGGAACCCCTAGATTCATCTATGCTACCTGTATCATAACTCCTTAACATTACTGCTAAATACATATTACTGTGCTCCCTTTCCCTGTAGCCTGTGTGAGTTCAAGGTGAAACATCTGTAAACAACAACCCACAAAACAAATCCTCATCGTCAAGCTGACAGAAACAACCTTGAAAATTAGCCATCTCTCTTTCCTGCCTCAAATCCACCCTCACTGCTCTTCCTACAAAAAATTCCTTGCTTCAATACTGCTGTAGGGCGCAGGTTATCTGTGTTGCTGGCCATGTAGATGGAAACACTGTACTGGTGGTCTTCCCCTCATAGAAATATGAACAAAGTGCTAAATCACTACATAACCTAGAAAGTTAGTCCCAGTTTGAGATACCTGGAGTTGCTTGGATGATAATGTGTAGCGTGGAACTGTTTAAGCTGCTCCCAAGTAAGATCAGGAATACATAATGGATCTCCACCAGATACTACACCATAAGTGTGATCAGGAAGAATTTTGTTCTGCACGTGCTGTGCAAATATCCTCTCATTATCTGTCTTAAGACGAAAACACCATATTTCAGTGAAAGTCATTAAAACACATTTTAAAGATAAAAGGTGCTCAAACAACAACACCTCAGAGTTCCAACTTACTCAAGAACCCAGTCCCACATACTTTAATAAAACGTTATCGTGTGAATTTAAGAGAAAATTCTACAATAAAATACATTAACAAGGTGCTGTTTTATATGTAAAATAACCTTTGACAGGCTAACTTAAAAAAAAAACAACAAAACAAAAAAGCACCTACGCAACAGACTGTTGACCTTAGTAAATTTTCAAGAGAAATGAGAATCTCTGGTGCAATAACGCACCATGTGTAAGATCTTAAACCAACCATCCACAAAACTTACAAATGCCCCTTTCATTTCATTAAAAACAACTCCTTTGAAGACTAGAGGTGTTTGAGGATCAGCTGGGTTCTCATGTTCTAACCTCCAACCTTCTTGCCTGAAAAATTAATAACAGAAGTGTTGGGAGTTCAAAGGTTTTGTTGATTTTTGGGGGCTCTTTTTTTACTTTAAGGTTTGCACCCTAAAGTGCAGCATCAAGCTGTCTTACCAGAAATCTAATTGCCGTAGACATGGAAAGAATGCTGCATCCAAGTACACAGACAGAAGATTCTGAAAGTCCTTGGGATTTTGTGTTGAAAATGGATAGAGCGTGTAATCACTAGCTGCACATAAATAAACATAAAAAGATCCGAATTTTAGAAAATCTAAGGTGCAATCTGCCATAATTTATTTTTAACTTTTCATGCATAGAAATAACTGGAAGAGAAGACACTTACTATGTGTAATGTATTTTTGCTGAGGAATACATGGACTTTTAAAACTGCAGCTATTTTACCACAAGAGCTTTGCTTTAGTCATATATACATATAAAGAATTAAATGTATTGTTGTATACTATAAAGCTCCAGCTCCACTGGGACTTAGTAACTGCCAAATGAACAAGATCTATTTGGTTGTCGTGCCTTATTAGCTTTTTAATATCTCACTCACAACATTCACACCTAATAAAAATGGCTTCCCGAAGTGAAATTAAGGAGAGCCAACAGATAGCTGTACTGCAATAAAACCTCATGCATTTTAAGTGGCATTATTTACTTCTGGCTTACCTGTGAATGCATTCATAAAAGTGGACAGTGACCTGTTTAACATTTTAAAGAACGGATCTCTGCAAGGATACTTCTGAGAACCACATAACACCGTGTGCTCAAGAATATGTGGGACCCCAGTGCTGTCCATTGGAGTGGTTCGGAATTGTATACTGCAAGACAGAGAGCACAGACAGGAATGCATTCACTTCTGAAGAGAAGCCCACCCAACTCCTGCCTACAGCTGTGATCTATGGGAACATCACCACTGGCTGGTAGCTAATGTGACACACACCAGGATGCAGTTATTGAGTTCTTCAGACTCTTGAGCGCTCAGCCACCTCTTTCAGAGGGTGTACAACCTCTGCACTTTGATTCCTGGAGGTAATACAGAAGCTTTTAGCACACGAGTAAACACATTTCTTTTTACCCGCAAGGCTCAGAAAAAAAACCAAACAAAACTTTTTGGAAGGTTATGGTTGCACTGTCTCTGCCTTTGGAAGTTTTCAAGGCCCACCTGCATAAATATCTGAAGAACTGCACCTGAAACAAGTATTGACCCTGTTTTGAGCAAAAGACGGAACAAAAGACTTTATGACGTCTATTCCAACCTGAAAAACTCTAAGGAAACTCACAAAGGAAGTACTACCCTCTCTGTTTTTATAGAAAAATCGTCATGAAGCTAGATTACAATTCAAAAACCACAGGGTGATGCTGATATTGAATGTATTATACATATATTAATGTTTTACCTGAACAGATTATTGGTGTCCTCCCGAGCCACATGCAAATACCTGGCTCCTGTACCATCATGACTAAGCTTCACTGCAGTCAGGAACAGCTCAGGAACAGCTGTCACCTGCATTGGAACAAAACATCTGTATTGCAGTGTGACTGAAACTGGGTCAAACAGATCATGGATGATATAGGAATGTTCAGTTTGTTGATCCTGTATATAATACTGTCTCATGGAGAATTAAATAAATATTTATTCCTACGATTTGATGGGAAAAAGGAATTATGCAAATGGAAAACAAAATTAATAACCCAATGAAAGTAAACTACAACCAAAGAACCGTACTCTTATAGTACAGATAGAAATTCAATCAAAAATACGAAGAAAATGCATGTATTAAAATGCCAGTGGCTAGGACAGTAAAAAAAAAAAAGGGACTTTATTCTACCCGTAGCTCTGTCACTAGCAATCACTTCTCAAAAATAACCTTCACTTTCTGCTTTTTAATTCAGAAAAGTAAAAAGAAATTCAACATATTGTTTCCCTCACAGGTTCTCAACAAAGATGTTAAAAGTAGCTTAGAATATTGCTTGAATGTGTTTCATAAAACAGCACACAGTGAAGTTCAGCTATCAGTCAGGACTCTTAGGAGGCCACACCGAATGGTCACATCTGCAGCTGATGCACAAGCTCCCGGGGTGCATTATTTACTCTAGAATTATCTCCCTATAGGAACGTGCGTTAATGGCACTTCGAGAATCTGACGACAGAGAGATAACTACAAGTAACTCCCGCATCATTTTTCTGACGACCACCCAAAGCACCCTGGTAAGTCTTTAGTGTGCAGTGGCCTCACGCAGGTGCCCTTCCACCCACGGGGAAGCCGATGCACACAAACACAGAGGAACCGCCAGCGGCGGGCGACGCTCCCTCACCTGCTTCACCGTGAAGCCGTGGATGTGCTCGCCCACCCTGTACTCCAGCGCCCTCTCGTTCGCGGGAACGCTCTTCCACCTCCACGACTTCCGACTCAGGGACCTGAAACAACACAATTCCCTTTAAACCAAGGGCGGCGCTACAGCCGGGAGCAGCACCGTCCCCCACGCCCGGGGTCCCGCCGGCCTCCAGCCAGGCGCTGCCCGTGCCGGGGCCGAGCGGGGCCCGGGGCAGCGCAGGGCGGGCCTTCCCCGCCCGGGGCCCCCGCTGCTCCCGCTGCCTCACCGGCCGCGGCCCAGCAGCCCCCGGTAGCGGCTCCACATGGCTGCGGGGATCGGCGGCGGGACCGACGCGGCGGGACCGACGGGCCGGGTCGCACGGACCGGCTCGGTTCAGCCCCGCTCGGTAAAGCCCCGCCGGGCCCGGCGCAGGCGCGGCCGCTCCGCCCGCATTGGCGGCCCGGGCAGCTCCGCCTGCCCTGCCTGGGCGGGGCCGCGCCGGATCCTCGCCCGCCCGGCCCGGAGAGGCCCCGGAGGGGCGTTTTATTAGGGGTGCGTTTGCAGTTTTGGTGAGGGTTGGCCTCGGGTGGGAGGAATAATCTTCTGGAAATGTCTTTGCCTTGTTCGGAAAGTTCTCAGGAAAATCGAAAGCGCCGCTGGTTGTGAAAGGAGAGACCTTTGAGCAGAGCGTGTTGTTTGCTTTTCCAAATTAAAACAAACAAAACAGCACAATACCCGAGATAGGCGTGTTACAAGGGCCGCATCGCTCTCTTGCCCTTGTCTTGTCAGTGCATCGATATGTTCTTGCAAAGACTCGGTGGGGAAATGGGCAAAGTTAGCAGCACTAAGTGGGAACTAAACCCGGTGGTAACAGCCGCAGAATCAGCTAAGTTGGAAAAGACCTCTGAGATCGTCGAGTCCAACCACGGGGCTGTGCCTGTGTGTGCAGAGCCCCTTCAGCCACACAAGGTCCTGCACAGGGACCGCACAGTCCAGGTAAGCTCGGAGGCATCAATGCACTTCTCCCAGTCGGTGTAACAGGGACGTCAGGGAAGCTTCACGGGATGTCGTCCTACCCACCAGGAAAGTGCTTGTACATGGCTAGGCTTTTATTCCTTCTGTTTTGCAAATGAATAGGATTTTGAGGCAGTAACCTGAAATTTGATGTCACGTCACACGTTCTTGAGGTTGCCCAGAAGGACAGCAACCAAATTACCAATCCCTCGTTCCTGAAGAACCCCCAAGAGCTCCATTACCTATTTGGACATAAGAAGCCTGATGCCAAAAGAGACTACGTGGGATTTTAAACAAAATCATAGTAAATGATGGGTGCTCAGCACATCTCATGCCACTTGTCCTCAATTCTTTGGCTCTGATGTTAACTAAAAAACGTGGAATGTAAGGCATCCTGGGAATTTTTGTCTCCACCATCTCTGACCTTTTTCTGCCCTTCTCTGTCTGGCATGCAGTTGCCTTCCTCCCGCTCCTGCTTCGATCAGTCCCATTAGGGATTTCATCACCTTCACTGCCCTTCTGCCCTCCCCATCCCTGCTTCTGGGCTCGATGCCCTACAGCACAGCTGCCACCTCCCTGCCAACCACATGGCTCCAGGTTGCTCCAGCACCCTTCATTTTCTCTGGTTGCCTCATTTGTGTTTTCCATTTAATTTCCCATTTCATTACTTTTTAAATTATATTTTTAAAAAAGCCAATGACTTGCGGTAGTAAAAGTCTGGATGTTGTGCATTGATCTATACAACCTGTCATATATCTTCATTACATATCTTTCTCATTCTTTCTTAAGGCTAGTGAAAAGATCCAGTAACTCATGTAAAGCTTAGATCCTGGGTACTAGCGAATGCAATTTGTTTGCTCCCTATTTTCGTTATACCTACTTTCATCCCTGCCTTCCACCATTTCACCTTCTCTGTTTGTCCTTTTTTTTGTATTTTTTTCAGACTAGGTTCAAATCATAGCACTTTGATAGGAGCTGCTTCCAGGATGTTTCTTTTCAGTATATGTTTCTAGAAACTACGTTTCTAACACCGTGAAGAACCACTCATGGTTCTTCTATGTTTTTTCAAGCTAAAAATAAACCATCCCATAAATATACAATGAACAACTGTTATCCGAAGAGTAAACACATTTAAAAAGTGTTTCTGAGCCTTATGTAGAACCATGAGTTTACACTGCATGGTTCAATTTTCAAATATTTCCAAATGTTTTCATATGCTTATGGTTTATTATTAGTCACAAAGTTAACTTGCAGCAAATTTTATATTAAAGGCTATACTGCTGTTTCTGTTGATTTTTTCAGTTCCATAGTTTTACTAACAGTTTCCTAATCTGACCATAAGCTTCTGTCTCTTTTTACAGATTTCTTGTCATCAATATTTAGTTTGCTTCATGGTTTATAACATTCATCTTAATGGAACATCAGGCTGGCATTCTGCTGCAGACATTTATTTATTTTTAGTTGATGTTTATATTGGAAGGATGATTTTCTGGCTGTCTGTTTTCATATCACTGACATAGCTTTTGACAGGCAACCTTTCACAAACTTAACCAGTCTGAGCAGGCAGAGTTTCAAAATACATCAAACATCATTCCTAAACTTAATCACAAGATGGAAATCTTTTATACTATACCTTGGCCAATTTTAAAATATTTTTTTCCTCCTGCTATTGTCTTTGATGTGTTTTGTACATCAAAGCTTTTCTCCTGTGAAACAGAACAGAAACTGATATGGTACACTACTTTTTTTTTTTTTCATTGTCTTGTAAGATTTCTCTATAACAGATATAAAATTATCTTGGTTGACTTGTCTTGATAAATGACATAAAACCATTTGGATTACCATGACCAGATTTTGCTTTCAGTTATTTAGCAATAAATTCTATGTAACAGCAATTGCTTCAAGTGAGCTTTTCCAATGGTGAAAATGAAATTACAATTTCATTCTCAGTATTTGAATAAAGAGATATTTTTACTTAATGTTTTCCTTGAAAAGATTTTGTTTTCAATCACAAGTTTATTTAATTAGATGCTTGGTCTAAGGAGTCCCATGCCCACACAAGCTGTTTCTTTCAAAAAAATCAACCAAACCTGTTCGGGAATTGGATTGCTATTTTGTGTTTAACTAAGCAGTTCAATTCTTTATCCTCTGCAGCAGAGGTTGGTCCCTGCCACTTGATAAGACAGACTTGACGAGTGTGTCTTATCTTCATGGACAACAAGGCCCAAATTTTGCCAAGTTAAAATCTCTGAAAAATACTTAGTAGATGCTTGTTACAGCAGGAAAACTGTATTTGCTATGGTGTCCCTACCATGAACAGTTGGATCTTAACATCTCTCCCTGCATAGAACATAAATTGTCTCCACCTTTCTTCTAGGATTTCCTCAGGGCTAAAGTTAATAAAATTATTTCCTCTGTGGCTGCTTCACCCTCCCATTGGTGAACCCTTCCATGTCAGTGGACAAACTAATGAAGAGACTGCCTGCCAGCCTTTTCTGAAGGCCATGACTAAAGGCTCTATGAAGGGAGTTCACAACAACAATGTGGCAGCTGCTGACTCGAGAAGAATGAACTTAAACATCCCCAATGCCTGCCCTCCAATCACCACTCATCATCTTCCTGAGAAAGGGTCTGGTAAGAATAGGTCTTTGAGCGGACAAGAGCACAATCGCAGCTTCAGCTGTATCTTGAGCATCACTGAACCCTACTAGTACCCTTTGCTTATGTATCAATTTTGTTTTCAAAATTTATCATAGAATCATAGAACAGTTTAGTTTGGAAGGGACTTTAAAGATCTTCTTGTTCCAACCACCCACTAGACCAGGTTGCTCAAAGACCCATCCAACCAGGTCTTGAACTCCCAGAGATGGGGCATCCACAGGTTCAATGGGCAACCTGTTCCAGCGCCTCACTACCCTCAAAGTAAAGAACTCTTTCCTAAGATCTAATCTAAACTTGCCCTCTTTTAGCTTAAGGCCATTACTCCTTGTCCTATCCCTACATGCCGTTGTAAAAAGTCCCTCTTCAGCTTTCTTGTAGGCTCCCTTTGGGAAAGTTCATTCCTATATTAAGTGTATTCCCTTCAATAACAAAACATCAGCGAGCCGAGGATTCTGCATCGCATTTGTCAGACAACATTCAATGGGGCACTGAAATCAGTATTTTACAAAGCCACATGGAGAGAAACGTTCCCTCAGCTTCAGTACATCTCATTTATCCTGTCCATATTTTTTTTTTAGACAAGATTGCAAGTAAGAGACAGAAGCTGATGGTTGTACTGCTGACACTTTTCTACTTCCTTCCTGACTTCACAAGTCTCTGTTTAGCCTGAAACTTAGGAGATGGGGTTATCCCAGGGGCTGTCTGCCTCCTAACAACCTCCTGTGGCATTTGGAAGATTATGAAACAAATACATGCTAGTGTGAAAGAAAGGGGAATGTTCTCCACAAAACATCAAAAGTTTTACAGGAGTAAACAGAATAAAATCCAAGCACAATGTTTAGGGTAGTGATTTTCAGACAATTTATTTCAAGATATCCCACAAGATGGAAATAGGCTCAGGCTATGTGACCCCATGCAGGACTGCAGCTGGCATGTTCAGGCCCTGCTTTGTACTGTCCTGTCAGAGAACAGGATACCTGCCATTGCCCCAGTGCCAGGACGTGTTTTGTTCCCAAACAAAGGTTTGAGAGAAGAAGAAAAGCAGACTCGTGTCTTGCTAAAAGCCTGGGTGATGCAGTGTATCCGAAGTGCTTCTGTGTCTTAGGATGATCTTAAGCAAACCAGAAGGCATGGTTACAATCAAGATGAAAACTTTACTTGATAGTTTACATTTCAAATAATTTTACTACAATCTTTAAAAATCTTAAAATATTAATATTTTGACTGCTTCTTCTGCTAACAAATAGTGTGACGGTGAGGAATTTAGGCACAGAAAGGTAAAGGGGAAATAAGTATTGGCTGAAGGCTAACAAAAATTATGTGGTCCTGTAATATTCAGTTTCTCAGGGGTTAAGCAGGACTTTATGCATTACCTGTTGTATGCTGCCTCCAAATTGCATTTTAGTGCTATATTCAAACTCTGTATGAGTCACTTGTTGACAATGGCAGCTGAAGGAGTATGATTCTGTATGGAAGGATCTTCCTTTTCTGGTTGCTTATAATACCCAGAAATATTCAGCTATGTGGCTTACCTACTCTTATCAGTGTTTTCATTCATCCTTTTACAAACGCTTTGGAAATATCTCCACTTAACCATTAGTAATGTTATTTGCTGTCCGAAGATAGCCGTAACATAGATAATCATGAGTCACATCAGTCCATTTTTATCAATAGAAGAAAGCCAAAAGCCTCACTGCTGAGAAATTTCACTGTTGTTGTCATAGACCCATCATAAACTATAGTCCACAACACCAAGAAGAGGATAAACATATTCTTGATACTGTAGAATGATCTAGATTTTATGAATTTTCTTTTAGCCTTTGTTGGCTAACCTGATTTGGATTATATTTAATTTCTCAATTTCTTTGTTGAACCAGAGTGAGACAAGACAGTAGAAATTAATGCTGCCCAGATGTGGTCTCCCACATATCTCTAACAAGTTTCATCATTCTTGCTTCTGTCACCCTGCTGAAGTGAGCCCCTAACTAGTCCTTAACAGTGCAGATACATGTGTAGCACAGATACAGGCCAAAACAAAGTGTTTGCACGTGGGAATAACAATGTCTGCATAAAGGAGTTGTGGAGTTTATTTCGAGTTAAAGATTTCATTTTCAAAGAGAGCTCACTGTCCATATCTGCAAAACCACGTGCTAGATCCTGTGGAGCTGCTATTATGGAAAAAACATGAAATGCATACTTTGGATTAGTATAAGTGAAGTGTATTTTGAGAAGAAGTGGTATCTAGTCCATGTCTGATGCTGTGCAGAGTAGTTGGGAAATTGCTCTGCATTTGTTTACGTTTCAACTGGCACACTTTGGAAATAAGTTTTTCACATTATAGTGTACCTTTTATTTTGGGAGGAGGAGTGAAAGGAGAGAAAAAGTATTTAACCCTCATATTTCTTGCAATTTTTTGCATACTTAAGTGTCAGGGTAGCAGGGCATCCCCATGATAAAAAACATCTTTTAACTGCAAAACCAGAGAAGGTTCATATAAATTAAGGTCTACACTTTGCCCTTTTCTCCCCTGATCCTTCTGTGGCTCCAAGATATAACTGAGGAGAGGGGAATTTCAGTTTAAATTACCTGAAATAGTGAGAGAGCTGCAATACAGTTTACTGGGGCAGTGTTTTTATAGTATGAAACTGGGCTACATCTGTCCCTGTGTGGAAAAAAGGCCTTAAAGAAATCCGAAGTGCAAAGCCCCGGGATTAAGTTGAAGGGTTGCGTAAGGTGATGGCAGCCTAACTTGGTGAAGTGTTTTTCCAGTTGCCTTTTAGAAGAGGTTTGTGAGCAAACTATCTCTCTAATCTTACTAGATTTCATTTCAGGACTACTTTATTCACTCCAAGAGCGTGAGAGTGAATTAATGTTTATATGATCTGAACCATCAGGGGATGATATAGCCAGGGCCTGTACTCCAATAGCCAGAGCAGCAATTCTTTACTAATCTTCAACTTTTCCTTATTTGAGTGCTTGTTTGAACCTGGGTATATTCTGACATGCTGAATTAGCAGTAACAGTAAAAGTGCCATATTTGCATCTGTGAGTACTTTAGGTATCAGAAGTTTGTTATGTGAAGAGATAGGTGTTTGTATCAGCAAGTATAACAAATATTGCTTCTTGTTGGGTACATCCATTACACTGAAATAGAGCCATTCCCCATTACCTTTGCATACCCATATTTCAGTGTTCTCAAGAGCCTCTCATCCCTACTATGATTTTTTATTTCCTGTGCTAACAGTGTAAAATTGTATAGAACCACTTAGTTTGGAAAAGACCTTTAAGATCATCAAGTCTGACCGTTAACCTAGGACTGCCAAGTCCATCACTAAACCATGTCCTGAAGCAGCACATCTGCACGTCTTTTAAATTCTTCCAGGGCTGGTGACTCAATCACTTCCCTGTTCCAATGACTGACAACTCTTTCCAAGAAGTCATTTTTCCTAATATCCAATATAAACCTCCCCTGGCACAGCTTAAGGCCATTTCCTCTTGTCTTACCTCCTTTTATCTGGGAGAAGAGACTGACCCCCACCTTACTACAACCTCATTTCAGGTAGCTGTAGAGAGAAATAGGGTCTCCCTTGAGCCTCCTTTTCTCCAGGCTAAACATCCTCACCATCCCTCAGCTACAGACCTTTCACCAGCTTTATTGCCCTTCTCTGGACCTGCTCCAGCACCTCAGTGTCCTTCCTGATCTGAGGGGCCCAGAACTGAATGCAGAACTCAAGGCACTACCTCACCAGTGCCAAGTACAAGGGAATGGTAGCTTCCCTAGTCCTGCTGACCACAATAAATCTGATACCAGCTGTGATGCCATTGGCTTTCTTGGCCACCTGAACACTATAAGGGCCACCTGGGCAATCATATGCTGTAGCTGATTTGGAGTGTTGCACGGGCAGATTGCTTAGCAAGCTGAACATATAACGTATAGGCTCTTCCTGCTTTTCCCTCCTCTGAGGACTTCAGCTTTTCTGCTGCTTATCTGTTTCTTTTAGCAAAACATGGAATTTAATATCCCTGGGACTTCTGCTCTCATCAGGTTCCATTGCATTTGGTTGGCGGAGGAGAGGGGAACTCAATGATAGGCAAGAAAAGCACGAGCTGCACATCTAATTTTCTTAACAAACCAAGATGTACAAATGATATCAAGTTAAAGTAATCAAAACATTCTCCAGTTCACTGACTGTTTCTGAGAAACACAAAGCAGTGTAATATTTTAAGTTGTACTTAGGTTAAGACTTTGTACCAGCTTTTACAAAGCTGTTTAAAATGCAGCACAAAATGCAACTTGATTTACGCTTTATTGTTGCAGACAAATGCTAAGCAGAAACTATCTGTATCTTCTACTGTTAATGTCTACATGGTACTGCAGTTGGCCAACTCTTATAATCACATTCTAGACACAAGACACAATTTTAAGTCTCGTTAAATGTCTTTTTCATGTCATCATTTTGTATCATTGAAGTTAAACTTTAAAATGCAGGTCATTGTTCTGAAGACTCGGAGTCAAAACACTTCAGAAATGTTGAAGACTGTGCATAATTTCTTAATTTGCTCAACAACCTTGTTTTCAGTTAATCTTTAAGTCTCATGGTCAAACAATCTCTGCTAACTTACATATGGTGTAGTCAGTCATACTGAAGTAAATAGCATTTCATGAATCAGACACCAGTGCAGTATTGTCCCATGGCTTTTTTATTTTATGGTGCTTTCTCTGTATTTGTAGTTGTAATGGCAGCCATCTGGAAGGGGAAGTGCAAGTACTGCTACCACCAGCAAAGCATCCTGCTGACAGGCAGCTGCAGCTTCTGTAGTCCTTGCATTTCAGCCAGTGCAAACTCATTCCTGTAAATCTCCTGGGAGATTTACCTAAGTAAGGTTGCAGAACTGAGCCAGAGGTTTTATCATGCACATTTCATTTTTACTTACAGTTTTCAGGGCATATAAGTCTCTCTCCTTTGAATAATCCATAAAGTCTTCAAATAGGCAACGTGACCTAATCTGCTGGATGATCTCATGCTTTTGTCAGATGTAAAATGTTATCCAAAGTGAATGAAATGAGATGGTTTGAAGTTTTGAAAAGATGTCTCTGGAATATATGAACATATTTGTTTCATCTTCCACATGTAACCCAAATAAAGAGCCCATTATGATGTATTCCACATAGTATACAGTTCATTATGTTCAGCAACATGTCTCTCCCTTCGTGTATTAAAGCAGAGTATTCTCTTTCATCTCTGTTCCTGATAAAGACCTGCCACCTTTTACTGCTTAATAATTGAAGGCAACTACTACAGAAGGTTAGTGTTGGAAGACTGCCTGCACCAATAATATGAAAAAGAATCAAGTTAGTATTTTTGATGGCTTTAGTAGTTATTAAAACTGAAGACTGTATGTCATGACTCTGGGAATCTTTTAACTCTGCCACTGACTTACAAAAAGAAATCCTGGCCTTGCTAAGATTAATGGTGACTTCTGCATCACTGTAATCTCTACTGCAGTCATCAAGTCTCTCAGTTTCACTGTTTCTCAAAGGAATCATGAGTTAAGAATGCTATTCTTATCTGCTTTACAGATAATAGAATTACATTATTAATCAATAGGACTAAGTAACAATATTAATTTCTTTGTCAGAATCGTGTAGCACCTATGTGTTGACATATATGGGTGAAACTTCTTCTGGAGGTCCTGTAAAGTTGGCACACTTTTAACTGATATGCAAATTTATTTTTATATATTTGAAATTCAAATATGTGCTGATCTTAATCCTTCAGTATGAATTTCAAAACAAGGTAATTTTTCTGAAATATTTATTTTGCATAAACGGATTTCCTGAACAAATGGATCTAGTTTGAACAAAGACTTCTCAGTCCGCTTTGTTGTGGGTTTTTTACATTTTGACAATTTTTTTGTCTTTGTTAGTTTTCTTGGCAACATAGGTAATTCAGGATTGAATCTTTCACAAGACCAGCAAATTCTTAATTCTTGCTTTGCTTATTTTAACCAAAACCAGTGTAAAGAGCACTCATGATATTAGCATTGTAGCTACAGTCTCCTGCATTGTTAAAACAAACAAGCAAACAAATAAACAAACAAGCAGTATTTCAGTGTGGATTGCATCCATATGTATGTGGAATTATGTGTTGCTCAGATTTTTATCTGTTTGGAGGGTCATGTCCCATGTCTTTCACAAACGGGGAATGAAGAGGATGTGGAAAAATGCTCATCAAATCAAGGACCACCCTGCAAATGGGGTCAGCACTGCAAGGTTTCGGTTATGGGTTTGTCCTTTCATTTTATCAGGGGAAATGACAGCTGGAACTGGACAGCACTAGGGTATGGGGTATGTAGTCACAAATAGAAAAAAATCCAGCTCTGAGGCCATGACAAAAGGGAATTAATACTCTAATTAAAAATCTGTAGCTCTGAATATTGAATCCTTGAAACCTCCAGACACTCTCAATAGCATATATACAGTATTTTTCATTTTACCCATTTTATGTACTTCACCTTTCTGTACTTAGCAAAACTTAAAAAGACATTCTGTTTCTGGAGCATCAAATACCATCTTCCAATTTGCCCTATAAAATGAATGTCTAATAAAAACATTAAGGCCAGGCAGCATGTAAGTGTCAGAAGACTGTCTCTAGAGTGATGGCTGAGCACAAAAGTGAACATGATAATAACTTTGACTTATTCAACTCTTAAACATAACTTAGGGTGCATTCAGATGAGGCAATGTCTAACCTTGGCATACAGAAATGCTGCTACGGGCCAAAGCTTTTGCCCTCTTGCAGTTTGTGTGCCATGATTATGCTAAGCTTTTCTATTGTGATTAACTCAAGCACATGCAGTTTGCCGTTCGAAACAGAACCAACAGAGCTTTCAATAAATGGAATAATGTATACCCTGAATGTCAGATACAACAGCAACCATTAGAAAAATCACCATACATGCAAAAGTCATTGAATATACAAGCCCCAGGCCTTCTTACAGATACCTTTCTTTCAATAATTGTCTATTGATAATCAAGCTCACCTAACTCGCATTTTGCCTTCAGTTAACTGTGTTTGGCTAAAATAAACTATTTAACTGTGTGCTATATAATGTATCAAGCACCTATATATATATCATAGATGTGCAAACAATTTAAAAAATAACAAACATGCAAAGAATACATCCAGCTTGAGATTATGGATTCTGCTATCGTAATGTTGGCCCCAAACCTTCTTCTGGTACCTCAACAGTTTTCAGAAGGAGGTTAGATGTAATTAACTCACAAGAAGAACTGCATTTATTTGCAAAACTAAACTGTTACAGTTTCTGACCCAGCTTAACACATTGTTCTAAAATGGAAGATATTAAATACAGCTAGGAAATCAAATGCATTTTCATTTTCAAAAATAACAATTTTGTACAAATAGGCTTTGAAATAATATCTCATGGGTAAGCTTGTTTTGAGAGAAGATTAATAGGAGAATTATATAATGTTGTTAGTAAGCAATTAAAATTCAACGGAGCCTTACAATTTACACCTTAGGGAATGCTGGTCAAATTTACACATCTTTCAAAAATAAAAGTACAAACTGCTTCCAAAGTGCCATTACATGCCATGCATATTTAAGAGTTTTCTGTTACATTATCTATTTTGCATTGCTTAAACAATCTTGGGAATACTTTTTTAGTTTGGTGACTTTGGAACTACAAAAAAAATGCTTTGTCTTCCATGACCAAACAGGTTTTACTAAAACCAAACCATTCCTTGGGTGGTAATTTTGCTTTCTTCACACATATTAATGAGTCATTTTTTAAGGAATCGATATTGTCCGTGGAGAATTTTAGGTTTGCATGATGGTAGGTGTTGGATTAGTGAAAAGTTAAAAAACTCTTCCATCTTCCATGCCTTTTAAGACTGTGGAGAAGGTAGAAGGAAAACTGCAGTGTGTGACAGAAAGCTGTTGGAGACTTGTGCCACCCATAAGGAAATTAAAGCTGGCCAGGGAAAAGGTAAGGGAAGGAAAGGTAAACTGAGGTTATGCCGTGGGGAGAAGTGATAACACCAGTTTTAGGTGAGATTGAGGATCATGGCAGAGTTAATGCTCAAGACATGGTACTGGAAAGTGACACCTACTGCAATTTGCTCCAGAAAAGTCACAATCTACAAGTTTATAGCTCCAGAAACTCTGGAATCATCATACAGGCAGCTTTAGTGTTTAGATCAATACTAGATTTTGCTGTGACAGTTCCATGGTTTCACCGCAGCCAGTAACTAAGCCCCACACAGCTGCTTACACACACTCCCGCCGTGGGATGGAGGAGAGAACTGGAAAAGTGAGGAAACTCATGGGTTAAAATAAAGACAATTTAATAGAGGAGGCAAAAGCTGCATGCACAGGCAAAGCAAAACAAGGAGTTCATTCCCTGCTTCCTATGGGCAGGGAGGTGTTCAGCCATCCCCAGGAAAGCCGGGTTCCATCCTGTGTAATGGTGACTTGGCTTGACAAATTCCATTGCTCTGAACATCCCTCCTGCCACTGAGCATGATGTCATATGGTGTGGGACATCCCTTGGGTCACTTGGGGTCAGCTGGCCCAGCTCTGTCCCCTCCCAGCTTCCTCTACACCCCCAGCCCTTGCTGGTGGGGCAGTGTGAGAAGCAGAGAAGGCCTTGTCTGTAAGCACTGCTGGGCAATAGCTAAAACATTGGGGTGTAACCAACACTGTTTCCAGCTCAAATTCAAAGCATAGCCAGATTCTAGCTAGTAGGAAGAAAATTAACTCTGCCCCAGCGAAAACCAGCACAGACAGCTTCTGGGACTGCTCACCACCCCTCCAGCCCAGCACCCCTGCAGCCCAGGAATTTTGGTCACCTGAGCCATTTCACACCTTTCATGAGCTGCAGTAAAGCATTTGTGAGCTCAAAAGAGCCAGGGCTGGCTGTTGGTCACCAGGCCCCCAGAAGGTGATGGCTCCCTCCCACATTTTAAAACCTCCGGGAAGGAGGATTGAGTCCTGTTTTACAGTATTGCTTCTACCCTAGTCTTATTTAAAGCTGATGTTATCACCCTGTCTTATGGCAAAGCCTTGGCTTAACCCCTGCTTTCTTGTGGGTCACCCTGCTGGTTTTAGCTTCCCTCCTTTCGTTGCTGCAATTGCATTATCGATTGGGCTGCCTCCAGAAGGAGCTTTCAGTTGACACAGTTGGCAGTGAGACAAGACGAGCACTTAGAGCTCATTAGGTGGGTGGGATTAGATTCTAAAGCTAAAATCTGACGCTGCAGCAAAGTGATAAAACTCCTCCAATGCTATTCACAATCTCCTCTGAAAACTGAAGGCAGCTATTGCATGTGCAATTTATGATTTTCTTTTTAAATGATCCCGGTTGAGATGTGGATTTCCACTGAAATTATGCAAAATTTGTACTATGTGGTCTAGGCTGAGTTTTTGTTGTTTACCTTTCTAGAAAACTGGCCATGCCATGACAGGTTTGCAATGTGATTATTTTAACTTAAAACTGAGAACAAAATCCAGTTGGTTTGCAAATGGAACCAAAAAGAAGTACACTTTAAAGTGCCATAAGAGAAAAATCAAGCTGAAGGTATTTCATAATAGGAGCAAAAATGGGTAGTCTTTTTCCTAAACCGAGAAGAGCAATATCAACTTTTTCACAGTTTAGTAATGATAAGGCCATGTTTGTGTGATACAAGACAAGACTCTGTTCCAGATGCCAGCTTCAAGTCGTTTGGTGTGGCTAAAGGGCAAGGCACATTCCCATGCAGAGATACTTGGTGCAGACATACCCAATGAATACCCGTGAAAAAAAGGAGCTATGAATATTGCATGCAAAGGTCATGAAAAGATGGAGCATCCTGTGTGCACTTACGGCTTCAAACAGCACACAGTAAATGAAATCACAGTTCTGAGTGTCCTGAGGATTATCAGGAATATCAGTTTACAGTGTATTATGTGTTATCGGGACTAAATAACACAGTGGAAAAAATAACGTGTGATCAAAGAATCAAATAAAAAATTAGTTACTTAAAAAATAATTAAATTAATTAAAAATTAATTTAAAATTACTTAACAATCAGTTAACAATCTTCAGTCTTATATTTTCTGTGTGCTTGGTTTTCTATACCAGATAAAGGCTCTTAAATTAGTTTTGTGAAATAAAATGCAAAGACTATTTCTCTAAAGGAGAAAGGACTTATGAGAAATGCCTTACTTGGCAGTTTGGGCAAGAGATAATCCAGGAGGAAGCTAACTGAATTATGAAGAAACAACCTGAAGAGTTAAAGGCAAGACTACAGAGGCTCTGTAAAACTTCTTGGCTGTTACAGCTCCAAGGGGAACTACAAACAAGAAAAGAGTGGAGGCCTCTCAACTTCAGATGTAAGAAAACAAAGTTTGGGCACTTATTGATCAGTGAATACTGCCCCGTGCAAAACATCATTCTTTAGTTAAAACTCTTGCTGTCAGCCAAGGGAGATGGCACTGTGTGGTTTTGCTGGCAGCTAACTTTAACAAATAAATTGTAAGATTCTCTATATACAATATTTCCTTAAAGAAATGGAAGACTGGTTGAAAGGAATGAATGTTTCTGCCCTCTGCACCCTTGAACAGAAGGAAACACTAATTGTCCATGAGGAAACAGCCAGCTAGGTTTTCCCATGGCCACTCAAGCTGTTGCACATCTGCACAGAATTAAAAGTTATAATTTACAGCTAAATATATATACATATGTAAGCTATGTATTTATTAATTGTAATTGTGTTTAAAGGCCATGATTAAAGATCAAAATCTTCTTTCCCAGAGGACTTCACATGAAAATGAAAGGACAGTTTTTGTCCCCAGACTGGCTGAGGGAAATCCAATTAAAATACTTCCCCGTCATGAACTATGATTAAACAATGCCTTGAAAAAAATGTAATGAAAACATTATCCATCATTTTCAATTGCAGTTTTCCAATTAAATCAGGGCTTAACTTTTTGACAATTAGCATGCAATGATGTCTATCCATCGTGATAAATAAATACCAGTTTGACTTTGGCATGATGACAGCCTTTAGTTTTTGAAATGTTCATGCATGCACGTGCTTGGAACTAGGCTGATACCAAATATGTCCAACTGGAATATACATCCCACTCACTGATGGAATCTAGTATGGGGTGTTCTCTGTGGGCGAAGTTTAATAGAAAGGAAATGGAAAAGGGGCCAATATTGTAAGGGATTTTGAGCTGCACAGAAAATGCTCCATATGTTAGCAACTGAAATCATAAGGCAGAGTGCTGAATGACACAGGGTGGCAGCACAGATCAAGAATACTGCCTTCTGCCTGTGGAAAGAATAATAAATCCCATGTCCTCCATGCAGAAATTTGTGAATTTTATTGGGGCTGTGTTGTTCCTGCCTTATTGTCACCACATGATTGTTTTCCTTAAAGGTTGGTCACCTCGAGTTGGACTGAAGTCAAGGTAATCTGCTCTGGCTTGGTTTACTGCTAAATTAAGTCATCACTGGGTGAAGAAACAAGCTCCTAGAGAATGCTTGTTCCAGAGTGGGTAAAGTTAGGTATTCCAGGTGGAAACCTGACATTGTTGAAATGAAAGGAGTGTTTTGTTGTGGAGTTTATGGGGACCTGGGTTTCAACGTTAGGCTAGGATTTTCAGGAGGTTGAAAGAAAGGACAATAAGATTCAGGCATTTAAATAATTTAGTCACTTAGGTTTGAAGACAATGTTGCAGAGCAGGGATTTAACTTGCTTGAAAATTCCAAACCCAAATCCACATTCAGTCATATGCCTCACTGACCTGGTTCCTAGAGGTTTTCCATGTTTGCACTCCCTTTTGATTTAGTGCAAATATGTTGAGGAAGCGTGTGATATTACATCTTGGCAACACTATTCCTGGAATTTCTGTACTTTTAAGGGGTTCAGTTTGCAAATTTAATATGTTGTTTTAGTGTCCATGTATTCCTGTGGTGTAGTGGTATCCATAAGGTAAAATCAAGCTATAATTTCCAGCAGAAGTAAACGTAATATTCATTTCTCCATAGCTAATGTGCAGAAATTTGGGTTAATTTCTGTACTTACATTAGCTGCTTTGTGCATCTGGGTTTCCATCCCATAAAGATATATGCAGCTTCTTAACTTTAAGCATGCTGGTTTTTCCATTACAATCACATGAAATTACTTCCATGTTTAAAGTGCATGTTAGCAGGATCAAGGACATTAAGCAATACACTGTGAGATAGTGAGCATTCTCTAAATTCTGTGCCTCAGTGGAATGTAATAAATGAATAACGCCCTTGCATTTTCAAGTCACAATGTCAGCTTTGCTTTAATTTAATCCACTGTATTTATTATCTCAGGAACAAAAATCTCATTTATTAGTAATCTTGAAAAATAATTTTTAAAAAATCCTTTTTTTTTTCCATTCCATTTGCTCAGTCATTTGCTTTTCTTTAATGTGCTTTCAGCTCTTGTCCATCCTGAAAAACTCTATAGTAACTGGAGATACAATGAAATTATGACATCTCAGGAGAAAAGAGACTGAAATCTGAACAAATGAGAAAAGAAAGGATTTTTAGCCACTGTTCCTAACTCTTTTCACTCATTTTGAGTGACATCTACTGTGCAGCAGTGTCTACTAAACATTATGTGAGGAAATGGGTTTTACTTTTTTGTATAGCTAACACTGAAAGTAGGTGCTTTTTTGCACATTTGATTTCGTCTTCTGAATTAAAAACCAAAACACTTCACTTATCCTTTAAATGCTGCAGTGAAGATAAAGGTCAAGTGCTTTATCTTCATATAAAGATGATTACAATAATCTCCTTATGTATTCCCTTCAAAAAGCTGACTTTTCAGTGCCCTCCATATCTTCTGTGCAGTCCTTCTTTGCTTCTGGACATACTTGTTTCATTCCCATTTACTGGGAATGCATGTAGGAACGCTGCTTGGGTCCAAGTGACTGCACATTGCACCCACTATCATTAGATACAGTGAAGATAATAAAGGAAAAAGAAGTTAGCTATGAGCAGGAAGAATTCTGTGAAGGGTTGAGGCAATCTGTGTCAATGTCAAAAGGAGGAAGGGCATTTGCACAGCATTTGTTATGCAGCTCTAAACACTTCCTTGAATATACATTCTGAGCACATAATCCCTATGATAGAGGTTGTAAGGGGAGTTTTAACTTTTATTCCTCAGGGCTTCATCCTGCAACGTGCTGTTGAAAGGCTGCAACTCCTTCTGAAATCATGAAAGTGATGGCAAAATATTAGCTGATTTAAATTCTTGTAGACCCATTGAAGTATTTCTCCTTGTTTCAGTAACAGTTTACCCCAGCAAAAATCCTAGCCCTTAGAAGAAAAAAATTGACAATGCCAGAAGTTGTTCATTTGTTACAGGATCAGATCAGCAGACATCAGCAGCACCATGAAACATATTCCCAAGGGACAGCTGGGATATCATACATCTTGGGCTTCTGTCAGATTTCTGGTGCTAAGAAAGCAAGCATAATTCAGAGGCAGAAAAACGTGAGCAGTAACTACTTTGTTACTAATATTAAGGTGGCATCTATTTGAAGGCCTAATCCTGTCATATTCTGATGTTCTCACATTAGAAAGTAAATGAATTTTTAAAATAGCCAAGATGGCCAGGAATAATTACAACCCAATTGTTCTTAGTATTTTTTTAAAAGAATCATTAAGATAATAAGGATCATTAAAAAATTGCCCAAAATAGCCCCAGCTATATAATCTCACCTCCAAGTAAAAGTACCCAAGATGATTCCATCAGCACATCAGAGCACTGAGAATTTCTATGGAGATGTGAGGTGTAATGGATAATCTGACAAATGTAACTATTATGGTTTGAGCACATCACCAAAATAGCTCCCTGCCTTCTGGAAAGTAACAGTACGTTTTAGAATAGCTCAGACTCAATTCATATTGATCCACATAAAGAATAATGACCAACCACACTGTTTCAGTAGAATTAATCCAATCTCTTTCCCTACTTCCCTTGTTGAACCCTGAAGAGAGAATTATAGATTTCTTATACTGTTATGCTCATTCACTTACTATGTGGCAATGACCTACTTTCTGTTTAACACAGTGAACGCGGGACTCTGACTGTACGAACATACAGCATTAGGCTTGTGCATATAGAGCTGTGATTGTCAGAGATAAAATCTGACATCCAGTGAGTCTTTGATCTTGAAAGGAAATGGTGCTTATTTGCATCTAAGTGCTTGCAAGCAATTGCAGGTAATCCAAATGGAGAATCAAAGCCAGAGAAGCTTTTTGTGAGTAATTCACATTTTAAAATTCCAGGCAAAAAAGCAGTTTGGGTTTGATTTGCTCAGAGTAGCATGGGCACTAAATTTGCACAAGTTTACAATAGGGTTTTCTTTCCAACTCCCTGTGACCTTGCCTTCGGTCATTGCAAAAGAAAAGCTAATTAATGGAGCATAAAGTGATATTTATTTGTTCCTTGCAAGTCTCTTACTTGAGAAGGATGCAACCTGGAGGGGATGTTGATATTGATTATTATAAAAAACTTAGCATGTTTCCCCAAATGCTACAGTCTTGCACACATACAGGAGAGAATGGAAAGCCAGGTGATGAACAGCAGAAAGCTTTGGCTCAAAGGCTTGCAAAGTCCATGTAAATATACCTCAGGATTTTGGGCACACAAGTAGTGTGAGTGACACATGGAACACTGGGCTTCATGGCATGACTGCTTTGATACTGGGCAAAGCTGTAATAATCCTGCATGTTTTGTGCCAAGAAGAAAATTGATTTGCTTGAAATGTGGAAAATTAGATGATCCCACTGTCAAAGAGTGATGTCCTTCATGTGAAGGCAGGAAGGATCCAAAAATCAAAAAAAAGGATTGGGAGATTTGAAAATTCAGCTAGAATAGAAGAAAACCTCAACTGCAAAAATTCTCTGCAGGTGTAATTTTCACTGGTGGTTTTGATTTGTTTTGTTTTATGGCAGCCTGGCTTTTTACAGAAAGGCCATTTTAAAATAAAACTCAGCATTTTGCTTAGAAGCACTGGGCAATATTTTGTGACACTGAAAGGACTTTCAGGTTTTTTCTAATTTAGATTCCTCAAAATGAATGCAGGCTTTGGTACATACAGGTTTTGACTGCATTCATATTGCAAGGCAGGTTTTCATATTTTTCTTTTCAGTCAGCATTCCTCCAGTGTCTTCCCAACATTCCTGGTGGAGCTGGGTGTTGCTCACTACACATAAAGTTATCAGGCTGGCTCTAGGTGAGTAATTAGGACTTATCTACACGAGAACATTTAACAGGAGACAGAGTTTAGCTCCTTGTCCTAGTGTGCATGTCCTAGTTTTTCTACTGTTATAACCTCATGAATCATGGCTGCATGGATATATAGATATATAAATGTATATGTCAGAAGTTCCTTTATTTTCTACTGTGTTTGTTTGAGAAAAGGAACATTTTCATATACACAAAAATAAAGGAACTATGAAATGAAAAAAACCTTCCCTTTGTTTTGTTGGGTTTGGTGTTTTTTTTTTTTTTTAATGCAGTCTAATGATAAAATATCAAGAAAAATGTACATTTTTACAACTGCTGGAATATTTTAAAAATTAAATTTATTTTCTGTAAATTGTTCACTTTCTTATATTCAAAAAAAAAAAGTTTTCTCTTGAAAATGAGATAACCTCCATAATAAATGAAAAGCAAGACTGTTACAAGGCATTTTCAGTAACAGATCCTTAGATTTACTTTTAATGTAGCATATATGACAACACATTTTTAAAAGTTCAGAGCTATGCCTCCATAACTGCGATTTACCCTGTGTTATTTGACAATCAGATCTTTCACAGTGCATCAAAGAACAGGATCACTAGTCGTTTCTGACATGCTAAGTTTCAAACGCAAGTTTATCTTCCTTTTTAAGGGCTCTTTCTGGGGGCAAAAGTGCTCATATCACTACTTTTTGTAATTCAGAAGCATCATGGCTTTTCACCTTCTCATAATTCAAAGTACCCAACCAACTTTACTCATGCTGTAAAAGTTAATTAGCAGCTATTATAACATTCCTTTCACTTTCTGACAAGCTATGTGCTTGTGTGTGTGTGTGTATATATATATATATATATATAATTATAGTTTTACATCCTTTCATTCAGTGCATTGCATCATCTGAACCTGCATGGTAAATGAGAATTACTGTCTCTATATTTTCTAGCGATATTAATGTTCAAAGTCACAGCGAAGTGTCCTTCATATAAAGAAGTTTAATCCTAGAGTAATTAGGTTCTTCTTTCATCTTCTCTTACAAGATGGAAAAGGGGGGAAAAAAAATCCAAACCACTAAAAACATACAGTCACTGAATAAGTCTTTCCATGATGACTGTTAGCGAACAGGTAGACCGCAGACTTTCCGAAACAGTCAGGAGAAATCTTTTCATGTGGTCTGGATCTCAGAAACCATGCTTGCATTTGTCATGTATGAAATGAGTTATGTTGGAAGTAAGGCTGCTCTACTCCAGCAGCTCCGCTCACAGTGCCTTCTGGGTTGATTGAAAACAATCAGCTGGAAAGACCTGCGTACACAGGGAAATGACACAAGTGGCCCTTACTAAGATATGTAATTTTCCTCTTATTATGCTAATTAAAGAAAATTGCCTTCAGTAGTACTAAATGATATATCTATATTGGTTCAATTTAACTAATGTTCCATAGCTGCATAGGCAATCCATGAAAGCAAATAATAAGATATTCAGCTAGAATTTATGGAGAATGTTCAAGCAACTCTCCAAAAAGGCTGAGGTTTACCATTTCCACACTACAGGTCCTGCTTTATGCTGTTCAATAGATTTTCTACATTCTTGTTCTCATTTTATAATATAACAATTTCTGACTCTTCTGATAAATCTGATTCGATGAAGACAATATTACAAAGTGAAAAATGCTATCTGTCTCCTCTGACAAAGAGAAAGCCCATCTTTTTTTTTGTCAGAATTATGTAATTTTTCTTCCAAAAAACAAGAACAAATAAAACAAAAAATACCTTTTAGGTTTGTCCCAAGCTACTGAAGATTCATTAGGTATCTTTTAAGTTAACATTAATAGAATTTCAGTCTAAGCTGCCTTAACCCTGATTTAAAGTGAGTAAAATAAGTTATGATGCAACTACACTGTGCAATGTGGAAAATATAATGGCTGTTGTCGGAATCATAGTTTTGTGTTCTCTGATTCATTTCCAAACTGTCATTATATCTTTGGAGTATACTTTCTTGTAATTTCCATTTGTTTTAGGAGACTAGAAAGCAGAGCAAAATGTATGGTTATTGAAGTGTCCCGATTTATTTTAAGCATAGAATGATTCTTTAAATAAAATTTAACTTTATTGACTACAATGATGACAGTTTATGTTGCAGTGGCAACTACGAGAAATCAACATTTTCCAAATGTTACTGTAAAACATTCATTTTTTGTTTTCTAAATGTGGGGGATCATGAACTTATATAAAAAAGGCTGTGGATCTTTAAGTTTGTTAATGCTATTTGGTGACTTGATAGCTATTATGGTGTAATTTGACTGTCTACAGTTGTGTTGAGTGTAGATGTGTTAGGTTTGGCAACCACAAAGCTTATACTTGTCATGGTTTGGTTCTTGGAATTTTACCCTTTCCCTTGCTCATTGTGAGTGTGGGGGGAAGGGGAATCAGGTAACTGAGTAACCAAATGGCCCAATACAAAAGGCCTGGCAGAGATACATTGTCTGTGTTTAACGACTTACCCCATCTCCAGGGAAACAGTTAACGACCCACTTTGTCTCTAGGGAAACAGGGCTTTGTAAGTTGGGAGGAGGTTTAGGGCGGTACTCAGGGGCTGGGGGAGGTGTGGTCTGAGGGTGGCCGGTGCTCGGGAAGCTGGAGGGAGCAGCCGGACTGCTGCTCTGGGGATTTTATGCTGTTGGCACGGCTGGAGTCGCTTGCTTGAGTTCCCATCGGAAGGAGACAGAGTGCTGTGCCCCTTTGCATAGCAGCCAGCGAGAAAGAGTGAGTCTTTTCCAGCGTTCTGGGACCTGTGGACCACCCCACCCCCCTTCCTCCCTTCCCATTCAGCGGAAGAGCGGCCATTGTTTCCCCCGGGAGCTTGGGGGGGGGGCCCCCTCTCACGTGGCGACTACCAGCAGTTCAACAGCGCCCCCTGCCGACTGACCTGAACAACTGCAGGCTCCACATCTCCAGCAGTTCAACGACGCCCTCTTCCAACCGACCTGAACAACTGCAGGCTCCACATCTCCAGCGGCTCAACAGCGCCCTCTGCCGACTGACCTGAACAACTGCAGGCTCCACACCTTCAGCGGTTCAACAGCGCCTCCTGCTGACTGTGGCTATAATTGCCTCAAAGGGTGAACTTAACCGGTTTTAATTTTGTTTTTGGTTTTTCCCACTGTTAGGTTTATTTGTTTGTCTTGAAGGGGATTGCTCTGGATATAGGATTATTGTTTGGGTGTTTTACTCGTGTTCTTTAATAGTTTGTATCAATACATTTATCCTTTTAATAAAGGGCTGTTATTCCTTCCTGGACATAATTCAATCTTACCTGTGTCTCATTTAAACTGAGACAAGATCTTAGGAAGAAATTCTTCCCTGTGAGGGTGGTGAAGCCCTGGCACAGGTTGCCCAGAGAAGCTGTGGATGGCCCATCCCTGGAAGTGTTCAAGGCCAGATTGGATGGGGCTTGGAGCAACCTGGTCTAGTGGAAGATTCCCTGCCTGTGGCAGGGGGTTGGAACAAGATGAGCTTTAACATCCCTCTCAATCCAAACCGTTCTATGATCCTATATATAAAATACCTCCTTTTTAACCAAATCAACAACCTAAAAAAAAGTGACTCTTTATGTAGTATGTGCATTAATTGAAACCGTTTGAATCTCTAACCTTAAATTATTTGCTTCTAAAGTAAGGCACCCTAATATTAAAATATTACTTATTCCATGGAAATGCTGTACAAAAGGAACAATTTACTGAGGGAATCTGCTGGGTAACAGTTTTAATAACTAATAACTTGACGTTTTTGTTGATAATGGAATTGCTGTTTTTTGTCCCTGGAATTGTTTTCTCCCTGAACTGAGCTACTGATGGTTGTGCTTTTTTAGCTCCTCCATCATTTCATCTCTACAAAGTATGTCCTCCTCTAGCATCCAGGTGCCAGGAGCATCATTTCTTTCAAAAAACTGCTTAAGGGATGTTTTGAAGTCTCCCACTTCTTTTCTACTATATATTCTACTTTTATTTTTGTGAAGATCTATTACTTTATTCCAGTCCTAGAACTACTGACTAGTTTAATTTGATGCAGAGCTTGCATCTGTCACAGAACTTTGTCTGTTATTTCCTAATATCGGAGTGGCTTTCACTTTTTAAACTAAGAATGTAATTCCCATCAAGTAGCTCTTTAGATCTGATGATTATATTCCTAGGCAGTATCTTTTCTGACTCAACAGCAGAATGCCCAATCTTAGAGTAATATTGCTGTTCTGGGCCAGCAGCTGGAGCAAGATTTAGTTGGTAAATTAATGCTGAACTTCATAGGCAGCCAAGTTCAAAATAGAAGCCAAAGTCATAACTCAGTGTCCACTTAACACTTTGCATTGGATCCTGTCCATGACTGAATTTTTTTTTTTTTTTTGTCTGGGAATTTCTTTTTACCTATAATTACTTTTGGAATTCCAGAAGATAGCAGTGCTACTGCCAAGAGGTTTTGTTAATCACATCTTAAACCAAGCATTCCTCAGCTGATTTTACCTCCAGGATTTGACTTTGGAGGCATTCTCAGGAGGAGCTGTGGTGCTGTCACAGCGCTGTTTGAGTCAACAGACAGCAGAGCACTTGTTTGATGCATGAATGACTGATCTTCCATTATCACCTTGCACAAAACAAACTAAAACGTCTGTTCTCTTGTTTATACTTGTGAGCTTCCCAAGTACAAGCTCACAGTTTTGCTTCGTTTTTTTTTTGGTTGTGATTTTTTTTCGTCCTTACCCACTGCATCTTTATTGTATGGAAAGTGAAAGTTTGAACACTGATTGCATCCCTATTCAGGGCATTTTACAGCATGGTAACTTTGGCTGCTACTCTCTGATAGCTAAAAGTTAATTCTCCCTTAGAAGATAGAATGTAATTGTGGTTAGCTGTCCCAAAGATATGAAATTAGAAGATAGTAGTAGTATGATTATTTATTAGCCTCTGAGATATGTTTGGAGTAGACTTAGTTGTTCCTCTTTGGGAAAGGATTCAGGTTTTTGAACCCGAAGGGCTTCCTGAGTGCAGGGAAGTGATTCCCTGCAGAGGGTTAGTGTATCTTCACAAATAAAAGATTACTCAGTGTGCTGGTTTAAAAGTTAACCAGCAGGGGAAATGAACTCAACTCAAAAGAGAGATTATGTCAGAATAACAATTTATTAAAATAATACAGTAAGTACGATTATACAGACAGACAATTGGTTTTAACCCACAAAACC
>JAWMRA010000078.1:10519545-10700487 GCA_035584735.1 Pseudotriccus pelzelni
TATATTTTTAATAAAGGGCTGTTATTCCTTCCTGGACATAATTTAATCTTACCTGTGTCTCATTTAAACTGAGACAATACTATTGGAGGGAGGGTCCGTTTCTTCATGACATGTTAAAGTTTTGCTAACACTGTGTGCAGGAGCCTTAAAACACACCCACCACCAGCTAATGAGCTACAGCAATAAACTAATGACACTGTTGTTGCTAACAGTCCCAGACCAAGTGTCAAGAGAAGTGGAAGGATTCCCAGCAGTTCCAGCTTGGGAGCACACCCTGTCACCTACAGCAGCAGAAGGACCTTGCACAATCTTCAACACTTGGAAAAAGATTCAGTTTCCAAACCTCTTAAATCTTAACTTGTTCTGCTTGGACTGCCAGCAAGTCACCCAGAAAGTGCCAGTTACAAAGTGGTTTCCTGTTCAAGGAATGAGGTGCAAGGTGTCAATGAATTTCATAACCAGCCCCTGAGAGGTTACACTTTGATTAGGTTTTAACCAGTAATCAAAGTTGAAAGATTCTGCCCAGTTGCTGGTTCCCTAAATCGTTAAAACTCCCACCTCTGGGCAAAACTTATCATGCTCAGCTCATATTTTAAGTTAAATGGATATTTAGAAACTTAATTTAAAGCAAAGTGACAGCAGGATGAATGAATTAATTTACTTTGTAGCATTGGCAGAAAAATGGAAACTGGGCAAAGTAAAATATTTCAGCTTTACTGGCAAAAGATTCATAAAGGAAGACAAGTAGTTTGGCTTTTAAGAAGTGCATGTAAACTGTACATTGGGTTGCAGTCAGCTCACCTTGTTTTTCAAGTAACAAGGGGGTTTTTTGGAAGATCTATTTCTCAGAAGTATTTGGAATTCACTCTGTGTTCTGTTTGTACTGTCATTGAAGTTTTATCTGTCCACATTTTTTTCTGGGTCTTTTTTTGTTTATTTGTTTGGGGTTTGTTGCTGGGTTTTTTGGTTGCATTTGGTTTTGTTTGTGCTTTCTGTGACCGTACTATCTAAGCACCTCACAGGATTTTTACACTTAGAGCACTCATATTAGGATTTTTTTCAGAATTTTGCAAATAGATTATTACAATACAGAATAAAAATTCTCCAAGGTCACCCTTGGAGAACAATAAATTGGGAAGAAATTATATCACCTGCCACTCGCTGACTACATCATTTCTGCACCAAATCATTTATAGATTGTGATTATTTTTTTTCCTCCAGTGCAACATTAAAACCTTTTAGAAATTAGCGATGGAGCAACAGCTTCTCTTTTCTGCTCTATTACTTAGAAGCAGAAGAGAGAAGAGAGGGCAGATGAGCCAAATATCAGAATGAAGGAAATTGCTGGCAAATTTCCTAAGCTTGGAGAAGTGGAAGACCAAGGCAGGTTTCAGATGCACTGTAAAAAGGAAAGGGCTGGAAAGCAGACAATGGGGAAACAATTCATATGTTCAGCAGAGTTTCCAAGGTCGGCTCAGATGGCAGTGAGCTTTTGGCATACAGAGGGTTCAGTATGGCCTGAAGGCCTGTACTTTGGATCCCAAGAGTTGATCCAAACTGCTATTACAAATATAGACCTTGTCCAGTCAGCTCTACATACTGATAGTAGATGTCACTATCTTTTGGGAATAAATCAGTGTGCTATTTCTCCAATGTCTTCACTGTGCTTAGCCCCACCGCTGCCTGATCCATTCAGACTGCCCGCAGGAAATGTTCATGTTTTCCCTGTTTGCAGCACACTGGGCATCCAGCTGATCTCATGCATTGTGTGTTCTCTGTGTGAATGGGTGACTCTGGGTCTGGTGTTGGGTTGAGGCCATGCTCACCTGGCCATATAGATGGCTAAGGAAGGAGAGAGGAGAAGAGGCACAAATAGCAGCCTCTGAACTGATGTGTTGCTTGGGAGAGCAAGATAAGCACTGGGAGCAGTTCTGCAAAGCCTCAAAAGGGATTGTGTTTGCATGTGTATTATTTGTTTGGGGCAAATCTTTGCACATGGTCACCCCTGTAAGGCACAAACAGTCCTGTGGATCCGACCAAGGTCATGAGCGTGCAGCATTCCCAACTACAGATTGAAGGGAATCTGTTAGAAAAAAATCTTCAGTCATGAGATATAGCATAGTAATAGCATTCATCCGTAATCTGTTCAGTTGATTCTACTCCTCATATTGTAAATTTTGCCAGGAATCAAACCCCTTTGATGAGAGAAAAAAATAAAGTATATGGAAACTAAAAGCAGGGCAGCAGAGATTTGCAAGGGGTCGTTTTGTGCTGAGAGATGTAAATGATCTTACAGTGACTTCTAGGTTAAATTATGCAAGCTTACAGATGTTTCCCTCAGAAGACATCTATCTCTCTCTTACAAAATCTATTTATAAAATTTCCTATGTTACCTTTCTTGAACTTCATTTGGTGTAAAAACTTTTTTTGATAATACCATGAAGCCAAAGAGATATCAAAAGAGAAAAACCTGAGCTCTTTAGTGAGATGATAGAAATTTATTATTCACAGCTGCATACACATGATTTTGAGTTCTAACAGCCAGCAATTAGTTTAAACAGTAATACCACCAAGGGAAGCATAACTTAGTTAAAATTTACATTTAAATGAGATCATTTGGAGAAATCAAATGCAGAACAATCTGTTATTTTTATATAGCATTTCATAGTAGATTTTCTTAGCAAGGTATTCCTCACAATATAGTTTTATTACTTGCTGGTCAAAAATTACTGTGATACATTTGCACGTGTAGGGAAAAAAAATCTCACTTCCCATTTGTTCATTAACAACCTGATGCAGAAAATTATCTCTGCTCAGGAAAGCATATTAACCACATTTAACTTAACACTCATGCTTGGCCCTGCTGAAAGCTAAGCACGTACTTAAGTGTTTTTCTGAACATGAATTGAAATTCTAAATACATTTGCTTGCTCTCTTCAATCATCTGCTCAGCTTACAGTGATAGAAATGGTTTCTGTTATGAAGCTCTTTGAATTTGTCAGCTATTTTAACTGCTTGTAACCAGTTAAAAAACAATTATACTCCATGCGTTAAGGCATTGTGAAGACTTTTATTTCAGATAGGAATCTCTTGGGATTGAATTGTGAATTTTGAAATAAGAACAAAATGATAATTGTATCTTCCTTCTTCTAGGAAGCTCCTTTATTTCAGTCCTTTTTTTTAAAAATCTGAGTTTTTGGCCATTATTACAGTTAAAACTTTCCACAGAATAAATAGTTTCTAAATAGAGATTATTGACACTCCCAAGTGAAAATAAGTCCATTCAGTTTTGTTTTGATGTTAAGCGTTAAGCTGTGTGTGCCAATGAAGGGAGAGTATTTCATAGTGTTTCAGGAGTATTTTTTTCCAATTTCCCTCCATAGCTGGACTTTCTGTCTGGATTTGAAACATAGAATATGTAATTTTTAAGCACTCTGGAGTGTAACAGGCTCTCCTCTATTATGAAACAAATTTTCCAGCTATTAGCTTAAATAAGATCCAGACAAGGAGCAGGGGAAATCTTTTTAGGGGCATAGCATTCTAGAAAAATACCTTGCAAAGGGATTAGCAGAGTAGGACCCTTAACTCCAAACTCCCTGGAGAGCCCTGCCATCCAGCCTGTGTATGGCAGCCATACACAGGTTTCTGCACTGGGAAGTGGTTCCTGGAGTGCCTGTGTAGTCCTTTGCCGGAGCTGGCAGGTAGCAGGTGTAGCCTGCAGGCAGCGTGCAAAGGCACCTACAGGAATGTGTCTTGTGGAGTTCGTCATCAAAAATATAGCCAGGTAGGACTGTATCTCCTACTGGAAGGACTGCAAGAGTGTGCATGTTATCCATGAGCCACTTTTCCGCTGAATAAACTGAGTAACTCTATGACAGAGTAGACCAGAAATGGATGACTTCATTATGCATTCAGCACCTACAGTGATCAAATGTTTCGTATAGGACACAGAGTATGATGGGTCCATGACAGAGAACGTATATATAAAGATCTGTTGGTAATAATGAAAAGCAGTTACATGTGCAGAATAAGAAGGTCCAGAACACAGAGGTAGCTGAACTGAATTTATGTTAATAGTGAAGAGCTCTGTGTTCTATTAATAATGGAAGAATCTACTCTTTCATGTCTTATTTTTATTTCTATTATTTCTTATTTCCCCCCTTTTTTGTTCCATTGACTTACTGAGTGGTTTTTAATACATCAGTGGTGTGGCATTTTCTGGCTAAAAGCTAAACTGGGCTCGTTGAGCTTTCCTCACACCACTAGACAATGCTAATAAAACCTCTCTTGAAAAGCATGAGGTAAACCTATTTTGAGATGGGTAGTTGGATAGGGATCAATAAGGCCTGTGCCAGCAAAAAGTTAAAAAACATAAAAGCGAATGGTCAAGGCCAAAAATGATGTAACTTAATGAAAACTTGGCCATCCTCAAACCCGAAACCCAGACTCATCACTCATTCCTGATCACTGCTGCAAGCTCCAGTGTAATAAAACAGAGTTTTAAACAGTCTCATTTTGACATGTTTATGCATTTGTGATGCACTCTTGTCTCCATCTGAAAACGACCCTCTGGCAATGTCAGCAGACAGAGAGACCAGGAGTGGGATAGGCATGGAGGCACTTGGCCCTGATGGTCATCTGTCTGCCTGGTCAAGAGGGAGCAGGGCATTAGAAGGAGCCAGCTCTTGTACTGCTTGTGCTGGCCTCTTGTGTACCCAGTTGTGCCACTTACAGAAAACACTAAAATTCATGGTTAAAAATGTCCCTCTGAGGAATTCTAACAGCTGACAACAAAGCTCGAAGTGATATTGTTTGTTCAACTGAGAGATTTCTTTTAATTATCAAGTCAGTCTTCATTACAATCTCATTAATGTTTGGTTTCAATATTTGTTTTCTTTCATTTGGACAGGTCCTTGTGTACAGTCACAGCTTTTCTCTCTTCATTGTAGGCAGAGTGACAACTTGTCAGGTTTTACTGCAACAGTTGCCAGCAGTTTTAGCTCAGAGTTAGCAGAAACTTGAATTTTAATAACTTCTCGGGCTTTGGCATTTCCTTTGTGCAGCACAGGGACACTCAACCAGGCGGTCAGGCTGGGTGGAGCTGTGTGTGATTAGTATTTGGTTACCTGTCTTGATCAGTTGATACCAACTGAGCAAACTCTTATTGTGAAAATGCTGCAGAATGGGTGATTCGTTCTGTTCTGGGGCAGCAGCCTCCTGGCTTTAGTGGGCTTTGGCTCAGACTCTGAGTTTCCAGCAGACTTTAAGGTATCCCTTCTGCTGAGAATCTGGGCAAGTTAAATTAGAATTAACTCCTTGTTATGAGGGAATTTTACTGCACATTGTTCATATGAAAGAAAAAAATCATCTGCAATGGCTACACAAGTACTGTCTCTTTAGAGTTAAGCTTTCTTTGTTAAGTCATATGTGCAAAAAAATTAAGCTTTCTGCTATGCTGTTGCATCTGGCAAGCCCCTTGTAGGTGGATCCAAACAGGACTTGAATTTTCAGTTCCCAAATCTGCAAGCAAGGACACCTCTTCCTCTCTCCTGTACTGAAGTATATTCACAGAATCACAGAATCACAGAATTACAGAATCACAGAATCACAGAATCATAGAATATGCTGAGTTGGAAGGGATCCCCCTGCACCTGGTGTGACCATCCCTGAGAGTCACACCACGTGCCTGAGAGTATCATCCAAATGCTTCTTGACATAACCTGGCTTTGAGAGAAAACTGATCTTTGCAGGATATGCATACGCTGTTTCCTTGCACAAGCAGAAGTATTTGGTCTTATAAAAGCAGTGGATAAGGTAAATATAGGCTTGACCTGTAATTTCAAGAATTCAAACCCATCAAAGTTGATGTGATACAAAGGTATATTTGAAACGTGGCACTTGATACATTTTGATAACATGACCATTGTAAGGAATGAATCAGACTGCCCATCTCCAGAACAGGACTTAAATTTTTTCAGCATTAAAAAAAAAAAAAAAATTAAAACGTTAATCTGCAGAAGAACTCACTTTTAGGGTACATCCCATTTCGAGGAACTTTCAAAATAAAAATATCCTGTTGTAATATTTATAAAACAAAATGAAACAAACTGTTTTAAGTTGTTTAAGTGGAGAATGAAATTTTTGCACCTGCTTGACTCTTAAAAATTGCCAGAATTTTACTTTCTGTTCTGTAATGGAAAGAATAATTTTCAGGCCTTATTTGGAAATCTTCAGAATTCACATATTATTTACTTTTTATTTTCTTTTCAGTACGCTCACTTCTTAGATTTTCTGTAATTGTGGAGTGAAACCCAGTATGCATTACATTAAACCAGCTGAAAGCTGGATGATATATGTCAAGGATGTTCCATTGCAGTGCAGGAAGGTATCAGTTTTCCACTGTTCTTTGCTAGCAGTTGTAAGTGATTGGTCCTATCTCCACTGCCACTGAGCATGAAAAGATTAGGTTTGGTTTTTTCCCTGTCAAAGCTGTTGTAGTGCAGATGCTGGATAGATACTGCTGACTAATCCAACTGTGCTGACTGTGATGCAGGTGAACAGAGCAGAGGAGAAAAGATTTTTCCTTCTCTGGGAAATGATGCCCTGACTTCAGCAGGTTCCATGAGTATTGATGCCCAGGTCAAGGAGGGGATGCCCAAATGACGCAAAAGTGAGCAGGAGCAGCAGAAGCCATTGATCTGTCCTCTGGTTTAGACAAGATGGTGAGTAAATGCAAATGTGGGTCTTTACTTGTCTTGTTTAAGGGAACTTTCCTGCTACTGAACTCTCACAGGGTTGTGTGGAACAACCAGGATCAGTGCCAGGCTGTATACTCACAGTGGTTCCCAAGCTCATTTCTGCTTCAGCAAATACGGATCTGGTGCACAGTCTGACACAGTGTGCTGCTGAGTGGGGATGGGAACTGAGATTCAGTCATGGGAGATTATGTTTCTCACTCCCAGTTTTACTTTCTATCTGTTTGAAGTGCAAAATAAACTGGACACGTTCATAAAAAGTTTCAGCAAATGCTTGTTATATCTCGGCTCTCATTTTCTGTGTGTGTTGATCAAATACAGACAGATGGAAGCCGGTGGTGATTTAAGACACTCATGTGGCCAAGGATTGTGCTGTAAACCATATTATAATCCATGTTTCATATGGAAGCTTAAATTCTAGACTGAATTACAGTTTTACTGTTCAAATACAATGCATTCACTGTCATTTATAACTTAAAAGGACAACTGCGGAGTAACAAAATAAATAAATATGTGGGGTTACTTGTAGGAAAGCAGAATATTTATCTATTTCAGCTCAAAAAGGTGTCTCTGGCTGTGATTTAAGAGGGAAATGAATGCAATAAATCAAATGAAGCAGAGGCCTAGATTAAAGATGAGAAAGCTAACATAGCCAAGATAAATGCATTTGAGTAAAGTTACTTATTTGTGATATTTGCAAGATGAGGTTCAGCAGCTGGTGTAAGAACCACCCTTAATTTTTCTGCTAACAGAGTGGATTTATAAGGACCATGTTCCTGACTCTGTAACAACCATGAACATTGTATTTTAACTAGAATTCTTTCCTATTCGTGTCTATTCTATTAAAACAGTCTGGCAAATAACTTTCAGTGTCTAGACCATGCTGAGGTGTATCATGAACTGGCAAATTCTATCCACAATTATAACTCAACCATTTCATTAACCCATGGCCATAAACTTATAATTCTCTCAGGTAAGTCAAACATATTGTATGGACATGTTTACTTTTATATATTTATATCTCTGTATGTGAGTAAGTGGGTTTGTATGCTTATCTTTATTATTATATTTATAATAAAAATATTAATTTTTGAGCTATTAATTTTATTTTCTGAGGCCTTTTTCTCAAAAAAACCACATTTTGTTACTAATATTTTCTATCCTTGGTCTTATTGGAAAGGTAATTTTTAAAGAATACTCACAAACACAAACGTTTATAATTTTATTTTTTTGTAAGCTTCGGCCATTTTATCTGATTTAAGTATTTTACATTATTTCATTTTTCATCTTTGTTCATTCAATGAATAGAGCAATGGAGAAACTCATAACAGAAATTGAAAGCACTGGGATAAAAAAGACGAATAAGGGAATGTGATAAAAAAATGCTAAATAATAAAAAGTGTAGAAGAGGTAGATCAGGAGCATCTGTTCTCCCTGTCTCATAACACAGGAATATAGGGACTTTTATGAAATTAAAAGATGGTAAATTCAAAACAGATAAAAAGAAATACATTGTTGCACAGAGCAGGTAAATATTAAAACTGCTTGCAAAGAATGCTGTTAAGGCTGAGAACTTAGTAAGATTAAAAGGTAGCTGGATGTTTATACAGTTCCCAAGAATATGCTCATTTACAATACTGGATGATAATATAAATTCTGAAAGATTTAATAAGCTTCATGCCACAGGTTTGTTACATTCTTTATCTGTAAAGCTGTGGACTCTATCTGACAGGCATCACGTTTCTTGAATGTTGTGTGACCACCTAAGTGGTGATTCCCTGGGAAAGGGCTGCAAGTGAGGCTGATGCTCCTCCAGGAAGACATAGCCTTTTCTTATAGTATTAGTATTCACTTTCCTTGTAGTCCTTAGAGGATTTAGTATAGAAATGTAAAGTTTTATACAGAACTGTATAAAGAACTCATTGGCTGAGACCCTCTACACTCAATGCTTGTTCCTTACCACCAAGGAGCTGGGTGGGCAGTGAACTAGAACTTCCAAGGGCTGAGCCTTCACTAGTCCCTGTTTCCAGGGAGGTGATTATAGAAGATATAACCTGACTCCTGATTATTAGCCTTGTGGTGCAGCTGAGATCTTTGGGACTTGTCGGCAACAGAAGGATAGATTTACTGAGGCATCTTTGAAGGACAGAGAGTGAAGTGTAGAGCATAAACTGGGGTAGGACACAGAAATATTCTGAAATGCACAGATCATGAATCATACCTTTTCAAGTACATAACTAAATTAAAAAATCCATTCTCTGTGTATTAAAATTAAAAAAAAATTCAAGGAGCATAGTTTATAGATTTAAAAATTATAAACATTTAACAGCAGGAGGAAATTGAGGTTTGGATTTGCAAAGAAGTACACAGGGATTAGTCAGATCCTGTTAATTTTAATTAACAGGTGAATTATTTCCTTTTCTCATCAGCACTAGGACTTAGATGACATAAATGGACAGTCTATACTATTCCAGCCCTGGCAGAGTTCCCCTTGCCTCTGGGCACTTGACTGACTGCTGTGCTTGGGCCTCACATGCTTGGCTCAGATGCAGCAAGCACCTTGGATGGGATTTATATAACTAACTGTAAGCATCTACCTTGGACATGAACAGTATGGGTATTGACAAGTAGAGAACATAAGGCCTAGCTCCTCAGTCCGTCTGCTCCTGGTCTCATTGGCCTTTTTAACAGACATCTTTGGCAATCCTAATTCTCCACTAGGAACAAGCACCATTCCCAAACCAGTCATTCAAAACTTTTGCTTGGAGCAATGAAACACTTCAAAGCATTTTCTTGCCTTATTGCTCTGCATTTTCTTTAAGCTTTTGAACAATAGATGGGGAGACCTTCAGGACCTCATGAATCACTTCTAAATATGCCTCTTCTTCACACTCTGGTTCTCCTCCTCTTTGTCCCTTTCTCTTTACTAAACACTGAACTACAAATTTCCCTTCCACAAGGTTTTTCCTTTTCCCTTTTTACTTTTTTCTTTCCTTTCCACCTTCCCTTTCCCCTTCCCCTCACCCTTCCCCTTCTCCTTCCCCTTCCTCCACCCTTCTCTTTCCCTTCCCCAGTTGTGCTTTATAATGACTTACAACTCGCTTTGTTACAGTGATTTCCTACGCAGTCCAGAGCACCACTTGTTCATCTTCACCAAGCCTTCAGATTTGAAACATTGGCACATCCTGGTCTGTAGGCACTGCCTTGTCCCAGAGTGTTTATTACAAACAGATGATAATTAAGATTCAGATGATAATTAAGGTTTAATGACCATTCATTATTATCCATGTGCCAGATGCAAAATTTACTTCCAGTAGAGTGAAGTCAATATAGAGTGAAAGGCAGCAGGGATGGTAAACAAGCATCACATTTATCATGACATAGTGACAAATCCCTGGTATCAAGTTGTACTTAGTGAGGTACTTCAAACACACAGTTGGTCACGGTTCACATTACAGGTATGGATTAGTTGTCATTTATAACTCCCTTGTTTGACTAACTCGCAAGCAAACAAGTTCAGGTCTGACATTATACACAGAATAATTATTATTTAAAACCTTTAATTGGTTCTTTGTGTTCATGATTTTTCTCAATTTTCCTTGACTTTGAAAAGCTATTGATGTCTATCAAAGAGACACAACTCAAAAATACAAGTTGAGAACCTAGCAAAAATCTTCTTCACTTTTAAACCGATGGTTATCCCACAGAAGGGCATATATCTTACAAATAACAAAATTAGTCTTCAAACCTTTCATTTCTCCCACGATAATATGCAGAATCTTAAGGATGTACAGAATCCTTTCTAAGCCTCTCAGTTCCATTTCTGGGATTTAAGTGGACAGCTTCCCTTAATTATTCAAATAAATTAACTCCTGGTTTAACCAGTTCTTGGAAATAAATCTCCAGATAGAATTTCAAGTGTGGAGTTTTGGGGCTCCAGTAGACTATGTCCTTTAGGACTGTGGGAAATTCTGTACCAGAGACAGTGAAATCAACCTACTTCAGTGTATATTTTGTGAAATCTAAATCCAACAGTGATGCCCCAAATGCTAAGAGCATTCGTCCTACAAATCACATGAAACGGCTGACTGCAGCATCTAGAATCAGCAACCTGAATTAAAAGGAAAAATTAAAAGGGGTGTTTGGTTTCTGAAAATGCCTGTCCTGGGAATACATACCTTGTCTACTAATATGACAATACATTTCAAGTAAAATGGTAATAAGCATAAGAACAATTATGTGTTTGTGAATAAGCTCTTTATTTTTAACCCTACATGTACTCCTGGATTTAGTTGGAGTCTCCTTACCTTACAGCTATAGATGCTAGAAGCTCAGATGTACTTAGCAGCAGATTAGTTAGGAGATATTTATGGGTTTTCTAACATGAAAAAATTTCCTATCATGATGAGGTCAAGGGGCTTTGGAGTGGAAGAATTCATCCTTTTTTCTCTGAATGAGGAGCTAAGAACATAACTATGTCTTTAATAGAGTATAAATCTTCAATGAGGGAATGTTTTTCATAACCATCACATGCCTTCTGGTTTATTCCAGTCTGTCTTATATGATTCCATTGAAATGATTCAGTTCCAACTTACTGTAGTTTCCTCAGGTATTTTCCAGCAGTGAGGCTATTTCTTGCTCATTAACATGCAATTGCTACGCTATAAAGGATGATAAAGGTACTAAAATAATTATTCCAATTTACAAGCTTGGATTCACGTTAATGAATATTTTAAAATAGTCAGAGAATGAGATAACATTTGGTTATCATCCAGACATTCTCTTACCCTTCAGAATATGGCCAAATGTTGTATACTGGTCATGACTCAGAAACAAAAGGTATTTTTATAGCTTATCTTAATCTTTACATAATATTTCTCCTTTTAATAGCAATATATATTGATTTTTAAAGACAAACATGTATGTCTGAGTAATGATTGTAAAAATACTCAGAAAGGCTTTCCTTTTCTTCTTTGTAGGTGAAAGATGGGTGAGGGTTTGTTTAGTCAGGGCCTCAGATGAGCTGACCTTGTTTAGGAAGGTGACTTACTGGAAGGAAAGGAAATGGTGACTTACTGGACTGTGCGATCATGCTTAGTGGAAAAGGTCCAAGTCTGAGGAAATCTGGCAGTAGGAGGCAGACAGAGTTTTATGCTGATGATCAAACATGGCAGAGGTTCTGGTGCTTATAAATTCCAGTCACATTATTTCCTCCTGAAAAATGAGGACTTGTTTTGACAGTGTGTTGCTAAATACATGCCCCCTAAATTAGGAGCCTGAGCTCTGGAGGAACGAATATGGGATGGGGATTTGAGGAATGTTTAAGTCTAAAGTCTGCTCTACTACTGACCTGTTCTGTAGCCAGAGGCAAGGTTGTCAACTCTCAGCCTCAGTTTCCCCCTTGCAAATGTTCTTTACTCATCTCAACTAAAAATTTATTATGGATAATGAAAACCGTCTTGTAGCAGGACATTGCAAGAGTTGCTTCAGCGTTCTTTCACTGTTCAAGAAGAAACAGTTAGTATCAGAAAGTCATTTACTCCTGGCCTCTTTGAGGTCAGTGAGTCTCAGTTTCTGTTTATTCATATACTTACAACAAACTAAAGGCAGCAATCTTTCTCTTTTTTTTTTTTTTTTGTATTTGCATTCCAAATCTTTAACTGGAGTTAAATAGTTAAACACCCTGTTGAATGTATAAAGATGTATAAAGTGCCCAACTATGATTTATGATATATCAGTCATTCCCCTTGTATCAAATTCTAGCTTCTTCTGCATTTTTCAAAGGTTTTAGGAGATTTCTGGGTCAGATTCTCATCTGGTTTCAACTGTCATAGCTCTGATGAAGTCAGTGACAGTGTCTTTTAGATCAGACCTGTAGGACCCGAGGATGACAGCAGCCAACTGCATCAAACTGTCATACTTCGCATCACTCTGCATCAAAGCTAAATGCAAATGCTGCTTTTGCACATGATACAGTGCACAGGAGTCAATCAAATCCAGCCAATTTACATCAGCAGATTAGCTTGTCTGATTCATATAATCAAACATCCAACATTCATAAAAACCTCCAAGAAATTAAAAAAAAAAAAGTGTGGGACAGTGATGCCACAGAGCAGAGGCACAGGCTGGCCCTGCGTGTGGCTGCAGCGGAGAAAGAGGGATGCCTGGGGTTTAACTCTATTGCTGTCACTGATTTATTGAGTGACCTTGGAAATGTCTTTGTGCCTTACTGACCATCTGTAGCGACACTTAAATACCTTGCCAGCTTAATTGCTGCTTCTAAAGCATTGTAAGACCCTTTGGTAAAAGACATCATGTCTGTTTAATGTCACACTGTTTTATTTGAAACCCAGAAATGTTCAGAATATGAAATGCTGAATGTACACTGTTCAAAACCATATGTCTTATTTCAATAATTCACTGTAAGTTCCTAGGGGAAATGCTATGCAATAAAATCCCATGTTACCCTTCCTCGGGTACTGTAGTTGTAAGTTATCCTGGACGTCTGTAGATTTGATTACAAGGGCTTGTCTCAAATTCCAGCTGCTTTTGTAATTTATAAATTACAGATCTCCTCCAACTCCCACTGAAATCAAGGGGGGACTTCCACTGATTTTACAGGATGCTGGAACTGGCCTAAAAAGAATATTTGAGAACCACAACCATTACAAGGCATTCATGCAGCACCATTGTGTTTCACAACTGAGCAGAAATGCACAACAGTCTTGAGACGGTGATACTCAGTTTTTAATGGCAATTAAATTTTTTTTTTGTGTAGGAGGGCTAAAGGCAGAGTGAAATAAAATTATCTACACTATGTTGTGTGAGATGCACAATTAATTTTCATGTGGAACAATGCACATGCATATGATGGTGTAATTCAGCTGGTTATGATAGGAAACCTTCAGGTCTCAATGGCTAATTTGTTATGAGTCAGTACTAATGTGGATACAGTTTTTTTAGTTAAAGTACAAAGAAACTTAATCAGCCTCTCATGAAGTGCCCCTGTCAAATGTCAGAGTGAAATTCTGCTTTTTACAGTGTGTTTTATTTATACTTGGGGGCATGTTCCTAATTACAGTCAAGGGAGTAATTTGTAGAGGGTATGCAGTTTGAAAAATAAAGCTTTTCTTTCAGTTGACAGAAATATTTGCAAGTGGATGATGGTGTCCTGCAGTGTCTGTTCTGAAGTTCACTTGGTAAATGTCTCTTCCAGGCACTTCCAGGCTTTGTATGGGGGTGCCCTGCATGGAAATGTCACCTGGTTAGCAGCAGTGCAGGTGATAACACTTGGTTTCTGTCCAGCGACAAAATGCTCCAGGACGCACACTCTCTCCATTCACTTGGTACAGCTGCTGCCCCTACATGATCATGATGTTACAAGGAGATGGCACAAAGCCATCTCTGACTCCTTATGTCTTTTGAGTTTAGTTTTCTGGTACATAGGAGGTGGAAGCTATTTTGGACTCCAAAATAAACAGTATGTTTACGTAGTGACCCCTTGTTGGAGGTCTTGCTGCATACTGAAAGAATGAGAGGAAAAATTTGGCTGTGGCACACACCAAGGTGAAACTTGTGCAAGATGGCATCATCTGAAATAGTTCAAATTTGTGGAACTTGTCTCTTTCTGTCCCTTAATTTTGTCTAGTTTCATTCTTCTAGAAAAATAATATGTTTAGCTGCTCTGCGCTGTGCCTGAGCTGTTTCTAAGCGCTTAGTTCTGTCACATTTGCCTAAACAATTACAATAAACACCATTATTAATCACCACTTTATAAGGCATTCCTTAAACAATAAAAAGAGTCTATAAAATTCTAATTTGTTCTATTTGCATTATTTTGTCCTTCCTCAGTGCCTGAATTTCTTATTTGCTGCGCGCGAATTGCACCTACCAGACTCCAGAAAACACAGTGACCCAGTGCTCTGCTGTTCAGGTCACATCCAGCATAGGCTGACAAAGGACAGATAATCAGTCATAACAGTGCTTCTCTTTGCTACCCTTAAGGTATAAAAGGGTTTTAAGGAAGACAAAAGTGGTCCCCAGAGGATACTTTGTGAGAGGTTGGACACAAAAAGTCTTACAGCCTGGCTGAGCACTTTGTGGAAATTTTGGGGTGTCTCAGGAACATGCTGAACACTGAATAATGCAACTCCTCTGTGCCCTTTAGGCATCAAAGAAAGTAAATCTGTCCTCTATTAAGAGCTGGGCAGACTCTTGTACAGCCCCTGCATTTGGGCAGTGAAAACAAAGCTGCAGTCTATGACTATGCTTTCCCCTTGTCAAAAGTTGCAGAGATCCATCTTAAGAAATGTGCAACCAGATTCTTAGACAGAGAAGCCCAGTACACCCATTGAGAGCACTGGATCTGGCCAGGTATTGGACATTCTGGCCCAAAACACAGAGGCCTAATCTTATTTCTGATTATTCTTATTGCTGATTTATTAAATCAGAGGTTATTTTAGGCAAATCCATCTTGTAATCCCAGATCTGTCAGAAGGCTTCTCTCTGGAAGAAGCAGAGGCCAGAAGTAAGTGCTACTTAAGACTACGGGTAGAAGTAATTTCCTTTTTAATATCATATTATAAATCAGGTGCCTGCTGTGCCTCAGCAACATAAAAGCTGGAGTAATCAAATTTAAAATAGTATGAAAGCAAAACATGTTACTTAGTTCTGTCACATGCTGTTTCTATGCTATATACAATGGAAGCCAACATTGAAAGTAGAAGTACACGACATTAAATTTTATTTAACATTTGCCTGCAGTGGATTTTCATTTAGTGATCTAGAGATAGACTCCTACCCATTCATGCATATGGCTCTTGTTTACAGTGCTGGGAGTGACATGAATCCCTGTGTAAGAGAACATATTTTTCCAAACAGAACTGTAGAAGTGATGCTTTTTGGTTGCTTAGAGATAACAACAGCAACAGATAGTCCCAGACTTTGCCCACTGACTTTCTTCAGTTTGTCTGTGAATTTATGTATTTATTTATTTATTTATTTTGGTTTTTTTTGCAAATAGAGAGGACAGCAGAGCAGCAGAGACTTGATCTCCAGGGGAGCCCCGTTCATAGGTGCTGGGCTGGCTGCAGCAGTGTTCCACTAGGTGACAGTATGGTCCTCGGAATCCGTGCTGTGAAATGATGGGAGGTATTGAACCTTGTTAGGACTGAAATCATCATGTGAAGAAAAATGTCCCCCGGTATAATCACTAGGAAAACTGCATAAAAATTACATTGTCTTTTCTGGAAAAAAAAAAAAAAAAAAAAAAGAAGAAAAAAACCACCCCTATGAGTTTAAAATGTGCTAAAAATAGAACTTGAATACGTACCAGGAACACACTGATTATTATGTCCTCACCACAGAAGAACCAGGCAGTTAACTGAGGTTAAGAACTGAATTACATTAGAAGAGAATATTAAAAATCTCCCAGTAACTCTCTTTTTTTTTTTTTTTTTTTTTTTTTTTTGTTTTTTTTTTTTGAGGGTAAGATGTTTGAAATTAAGAGGGAGGGGTGGGGGGAAAATCCTTCCCCCTTTCCTGGTGGACGAAGCAGAAAATCAAACAAAATGTAAATACAGATGACTACAGGAGAGATACACCCAACTGCTGTCCTGCAAAATGGGTCAGCCCAACAGAAGGGTAAGATATTGGGGACATGCACGTTCTTAGAGATTTCCCTTCCATACAGAGAAAGGAGATGTGAAATTAGCCCGTCATCCAGCACAGTTCTCCATTCTGCTTCTTCAAATCAGAAGGAAACTGAGATTCAAAATGAGCAAGCTGATCATGCAAACCCACTTAGCAGGAAGCAATGTGATGTGCTTGAGGATCAAGGTATAGGAAAATAAAATGTTGTGATTCCAAATCTGGAAGGCATTTTCACACTGACATCTTGCTGGAGATGAGTTGTACTCTTGCTTTCAGCAAGACCACATGGTGTGTTTCCACTAAATGCACTGAAATACCTGACTGAATTAGAGTGAGTGACAGAAGTAAGGTAACAGGACTGAGAGGAGCTTGAGATTCTGCAACCTCCTGAAGCTTGTGGATCCTCTGGAATCTATTCATCATCTGAATGAAACACTCAGTGTCACAATCCAGCCTTTCTTTACATTAGTAAGGGTGATTTTCTCTAAGGTGACTTAATAGTATTACTAATATTTCAAATCATCCTATGGCTTCACCAACATCAGCGTTTTTTCATCAGTGAATTTAGTCACAGCTTTTTATGATTTTTTTTTCCTCTTCCCCTTTTTTGGCTGCTGATATGAGTATTCTGGGTATGGATGCAATATTCGGGAAGTTGTGTGTGTGCAGTGTGATTGCTGATATCAAGCGTGCTTCCCAAAAGCACCAGATGCGGTTCTAAATCAAGCTGAGCCTCCAGGCTTTGGGAAGTGGCTGATATCACAGAGCCTCAGGAAGACTGTAAAGAAGGATGTTGCCAAATGGCACATATCCAATTAGCTTCCTCTGTGGCATATATAGGAGAATTAGGGGAGACTTGTGGATATGGGAGACTTGTAGATGTGGATTTTTGGTAGCTTTTTTTCTTCTTTTTCTTTTTCCCCCTTTTTTTTTTTTTTTCTTTTTTGTACCCAAGAAAGTGCACAACAAGCTGTATGTTCTGGTTGAGTCGTATGTTCTGATAGCCATCGTGCCTCAAATTTCATACTGTTGACTCTAGGTAATAGGGGTGTTACATTCATAAGAATCAAAGGTACAATATAATTAGGAGAGGTATTATTTTGTGTTTAGCAGAGCACTAAATTAATGATATATGGGCATGATTCCACTGGTGCACATCCCTGTTACTATGGCAACAATATTATGTCATGTGAGTCTGTCCTTGGTGTTACTTAGAGCAGCAAGGCTTCAGCAAGCTCTTCATTTATTTCAGAGACCTAAATAGCCACTTTCTCTGTGTGTGGAATGAAATCGGTTTTATTAAAGCTACAAATGTTATATATTCCATTAATTGCTTCTCTTATGTTATCGTGTTAATTTACTTTACTTACATGGAGCATTAGCATTAACATAAAACAGATAATTAGTGAACTGCAAATGACTAATGCACCCATATTGTGCAAATTCCTCCTTTCATATTCAAAGTACTACCATGTGCTTCAACTTCTTCAACCCCAACCATTAACCTCAAGGGTTTGCAGACCAAAAAAGGAGATGGAGTCAGTCCAAGAAGGAAACATTCCCAGCTCCAGAAGCACTATCTGCTGATTCACAATGAAAGAATTTCAGAAATCCAGCCTCTCTCCTTCCCTCATCACTTCTCCTCCCAGCTTCTAAATGAAAAAAAAAAAAAAGAAACAGTTTTTAGAAGTATTCCTGCTCGGGTCACATGATGTCAGGTTTAGTTCTCTGTTTTCCTGCTCAGAAACCAAAGTTCTTTGATCAGGATCACTGACACTGCCGTCAGTCTGACAGGCAATTGCTGTGTGAATAGGGGTGTATCCTAAAGACTGTATCCAGATTAGATTCTGATAATTTTGATGTATTGTTCTGTGTTTCCAAACGTTATCTGATTTGCAACAGTAACCTCTGAAATGTCTGGGTTGGTGTCAGCTCACAGCCCCTTCTCCCAGGTTCAGGAGCTGCCTTGGCGGGCGGGGGGCAGCAGCCGGCAGATGGCAGCTGCCCGCTGCCGCTCCACACCATGCATTTTTCATCAAACATGGGAAAGTGAACCAAAGGTACATCGACTGTGTGTGTGCTGGGGGGAGGAGGAGAGGAAATGTTTTGCAAGTCAAAATCCACAATTAAAGGCAAATGCCTTTTTTATTATTTTTTTTCTTCATAACCTAGATGTGTTAATCAGATTTGTTCTGTTATCAGTCGCGTTTGTAGGAAGAAAATCTGAATCCTGGTTAAAACAAAATGAATCCCTTCCCCCACTACAAGCTTTGGATACTTTAGAGAAATACTGTATCTCCAAAGTACCAGTTGGTCAATCAATTTATCTTGACATTTACAGCTGGGAAGTTCATCTATTAATGAGAGGTATCATGTACCAAAAGACGATTAAAGATAACCATGTATCAATATACAGACTGTACATAAGGCTATATTACTTCTCCTCCTAAAAAAATAGAATAGAGTTACAACATAAAAACTATAATATAATTTTTTAAGTCATCCACTGTGTGTTAATTCCTGGAAATACAGGGCAAGGTCCTCACCCTGTGTAAATCAGGGTATCTCTGATGAAGGCAGCTGGAATGACAGTGATTTAGATCAACAGAAAATGTGACTCACAAGCTTATCTGCAGTTTTTCTTACTGTTACATCTCTCTCCCTGGAGTCCTTTGCTTTCCAAAAAACTCAGTGTCACCCACTGCTAAAATGGATCATGAAAGGCAGAATAAGGTAAACAAAGAGATTCTTTATGTGCCTTAAAGAGTGACATTTATAATTTCTGAAAAGATCTGTTGCCTTTCTTAGCCATTTCCCCATTTTGGGTCACTGCAAAAGGTTAGCACCTTCTGTGCAGGGAGCTTTCTGCATGTCACAGAGCTGTCCTTCATCACAGGAACCTGGAGACAGAGTATCATTGTGAATAAATGCTTGTTTTACCTTAGTGCTTTCACTTTGCCCGACTCAGGTACAATAATGATGGTCAAAAACCCCAGGTACGGAAATCAACATTATTCTGAGAAAGAGGCCCACTTACCCCTCCCCCATCCCTTCTCATCTTTCAGTCACCCTTCAGCCTGATTTGATGCTTGCTAAGGTCAGTGGGAAAACACTGTTGTCTTGTAGCTGAAAACCGGGGTCTAAAAACATGTTTTGTCCCAGCTCCTTTTCCTTCTTTCCTAATACCATGTCCTCTGGTATTCCATGATAATAACCACCGAGACAATCTCCATTTTGCTATTGACTATCTCTTGTTCCTCAGACATTAATTTAAACCAAGGAAGATTACTTGCATGAAAAATGCACAGCTGGGTACAGCCGTGCCACATAATGTAAGCTTAATTCATACAAATCGTCCCACTGATTTTATTTTGGTTACTCAAGCTCTTGTAGTCCAGGCTTTCCTTTGCTAATGTAATAAGGGCTGTATGGCAAATAAACCTTTGTGCTTCTTCCTCTCTAGTTCAACCTCCTTTCTTCTTTCAAATCTGTCTTTAAAACTTTTTGAGCCTGATGTCCATTAAATGCCCCCTGAAAGAAACTAATCTCACGTTTGTTCCACCGTTCCATTCCCATTTGCCTGAAAGAAAGTGCAATATCTGTTCTGGCTGCGTACACAGCATGAAAGGACCATGCTGTTAGTAAACAAATAGAAAGGAGGTCTATATTCCTGTCTCATATTTATTTGTTTCCCCCTCCAAATAAAATAGCTTGATGTGTGATATGGTAAAAGTGTTAAAGGGCAAATTACCCTTCTCATAGGTAATTCTATGAAAAAAGAATAAACAGCAATAATAAACATTCATGTTCCCTTGAGCAGGCTTCCTAAAATTAAATTCTTAGCGTGTCTGCCTTTCTGCTTTCCTCTTCTCATTGAGGAAAGTTAAATATTGTATTATTTAGTTAAATCATTTTAGTTAGGTCATTACTGCAGGCTATGTAGGTTAGATGGTTATGAGTTTCCTTTTGTAGATTTGCTGTTCCTTTTTAGTTACTACTGACAGTTTCCCCATTACCACAGGGCACATTCTCATTGGAAGGTTGGTTGTGCAGCAGATTTTATTAATGGTCTTAATCTGCTATCGTGTCAGTCAATGCATTTGCCAAGTGGTGTTACAAGGGTTGACCAAATCTTGCAGTGAATATGAAAATAAGAAATGTGTTTATGAGGTAACTACTCCCCATTAATGCTGGTTTTTTGAAGAGAAATTTCAGGAAAATCGCACAAAAAATGAGAGCAGTGGGAACCTGTATAAATTCTCCTTGACTTTTTTAATCTGTGAATTTTGAGAACCTCTTTCAGTTAATGTTTTTGTTAATAAACTGTTTCACATAAATATTATAATCCTTGTTTTAAATGTAACCTGACAGAAAAGACCTACTCCAGCAGAGCAGGTACTTTGTTTGACAAAAAGTTAACAGGGGAGAGACTTTAAAAATTAATGAGATACCTGATTTAGCATTAGTTGACTAATACCTTTTAAAATACCTTTTATACAACTTCCTAGAGAAGTCATAGGAAATCAGAATATTTGGACTTTGAATTCCTCAGGGCCAAGGCAGTTCTTTAGTTTAGAGATCATCCTGTACTGATTTTTCTATTTAAATAAAACATAAATCCTGACTGTTAAGAGAGAAAGTGCTGGTCAGATTATATTCCTGTGCCTCACTAACACTGTATGCAGCCTGATCTTCTCATGTATATAATTCTGTTGACTTCAAGGTTTGACTTCAAAAGCCAGAGAGAACTACCTGTTTTAAAAAGGTAGGACATGGGACAGGTAATTCTAGGACAGGCCAAGGTGATTTTTTGGAAGCCAACATGAAGAATATTTGAGGCTATAAAATAAATTCTAAAGGGGAAGCTGTCTAACTCTGCAGAGCTGTGCTTTGGTAGGAAGTTCATAACATACATCCTCATAGAGTTTTGCTACAAAAGATGGATTGCCTCAATTTCCTCAAAGGAATTGTATTTCATCCAAAATATCTTGTCAAATTCTTTGATAAAATAGGATACTTCTTATGTAACTCAAAAAAAAATGCAGTGGGCCACAAATGAATCGCAGTGTTTTAGACCAGAGGTGGGAGCTGTCTTTGTGTCTTTCAGCTGGGGAGATTTACTGTAGAAGAAGCTAGACATAAGCTAAAACAAGGAAATTGAAATTGGAGTAGAGAATAATATCAATTCCCCTGTTGTGAAAACAGATCATAAGTATTTGAAACCAATACTATAAATTCTTGAGGTCCAAAAAGTCCTTGATTTGGGGGATTGGGACCTTTCTCATCTAAGCGAAAGCACAATTATTTTATGTCCAGTCAGCTGTTGACATCTACTGAAAAAAAAAGAAGATGTAATATAACTGTGGGCATAGTTGTTTCAGTAGGGACATCTGTTTTTGTATGAACTGATCACAAATTCACCTCTGGGTGGCCACTATAACAATAATAAAAAATAGTTTGTCAGAAAGTATTAACTCTCACTGCTGGATGCAGCAGGGTCCTCAAGATATTTTTAAGCAATCTAGTCACTTAGTGTTTTATTGTTCTTCATAATAATTTAAATTCCATTGGTTTTGAATCCTTATTATTGCTTTGCCAGAGAGTCTCCCTTGCTGCTCTGCCAAAGACTCAAGAGGTTTCTGGACCATTGTACAGCAGGCATGACAGAAGGTTAATAATAAAAATAACCCGCCTTGGCAAAGCATCAAATTAGATGAAAGGAACCTCCTAATTCCATGCATTTGCCAAGTAACCTGGCGCAGAACCAGGACGAATGGTTACAACTTGTATTAGTGTTTCTTGAAGAAAATATCTCAGCTGAAAATTCAGAGCTGCTTTGAGCCTTGGAAAGACATATCTAGGATTTACAATCCATTTCAAAAGGGAAATGAACACACGATAAATGAACAGAATTAAAAAAGCAAATCCAGGACATTGTTGATTTTACCAAGTCCTTCTTCCTTGCACCAAACATACTACAAGTTGTAGTGATTGCTCAAATAGATGTTCCTCCACCATCCCTTTCAAAGCCTAGAACAAATGTCAAGTTTTCTTTGCCTCTTGTTGGCACTGGTGTTAGCAGTCACACTGCTATATTAGTATCAGAGAGGTCTGAACTAGAGCCTGAGTCTCCAACACGTCTCACACCTGACAGTATTCACATCTGATTTATTACTTATCTTTTTTTTTTGCCTAGCGGGTGGTTGGACACTGGAACAGGTTCTCCAGGGAAGTGGTGACAGCACCAAGCCTGACAGAGTCCAAGAAATATTTGGGCAATGCTCTCAGGCACATGATGATCCTTGGGGTTGTCCCATGCAGGGTCAGGGTCAGGTTGTCCTGTGACGATCCTTGTGAGTCCCTTTCTATGATTTCATGTTGGGCCTTGCTTTTCCTTAGAAGCCAGAGAATGATCACTCACAGTCTGCAAGGTTTCCAGGTTCAGACCACCCAGAATTTCCTATAGAGACTCTAAGTAGAAATATTTAGTGGCCACACCTTAGGTAACCTCTGTATTTGTATAAATTATAGTAGCCTTTGAAAGCTATCAGTGGATTATTATGCTGCCCATCACCTAAACAATCTTTCCTACACAGCCCTACACCAGGATTTATAAAGACAGCAGCTTCTGGTAGTTTTAGGGTTTTCCCTAAACACTTTATTGGAGAAGGAAGATGAGAGGACTTTAGGTACTGTGTGTTTGGAATCTCTCTTGAAGAATTTCTCCAATGTGTGAAAAGCTAAGTGTCAGTTTTATTTAGTTTTACCTAATCCTATCCTATGAAAACCTCTAAAATTAAGTCAGTGGATGGTAGTTTCTTCCCATTTTTCACTGAAAATCATCCAACTTTTAGCCAGAGAATAGATAAGTTAAGGACAATATAATATGGTGCAAAGCAGCAGTGTTGACATTGGTTGGCAAAGGACACACATCTTGACTAAGACCGTGGGAATACACAGCCAGCTTCATCATATAATCTACTCTGGCTCAGCAGAGTAGATGGGAAGATGCTGACAGTAGTTACAAAACTTGCAGGGAAGCTTCTGAAAACCAGTGGTTGATTATTAACAGACTGTTTTCTTTCATGCTCCAGACCTGTCGTCAGTAATACAGGCCTGGGATAGGACTGGGTAAATCATGGGAAAGGACAAATTGTGCCTGTCAAATTTGTTGGTCTTTTACAATGGGGGTATGGTGTTGGCGCTCAAGGGAAAAGTGGCTGATGTAATCTACTGGATCCAGCAGACCATTTGACACTGTCCCACATAACATCCTTGACTCTGAACTAGAGAGACATTGATTTGATGGATGGACCACTCAGTGGATAAGGAATTGGCTGGATGGTTGCACTCAAAGGGTTGGGGTCACAGAGGCTCAAGAGCAGTGACAAGTGACATTCCTCAGAGGTCATTTTTAAAGCATTTTTTAAGATCTTTGCTGGCAACATGGACAGTGGGATTGAGTGCACCCTCAGCAATTTTGCTGATGACACCAAACTGTGTGATGTGACTGACATGCTGGAGGGAAAGGATGCCATTCAGAGGGCCCTGAACAGGCTTGAGAGGTGGGGATGTGAAAACCTGCTGGAGTTCAACAAGGCCAAGGTCAAAGTTCTGAACCTGCGTCAAGGCAATCCCAAGCACAGATACAGGCTGGGCAGAGAATGGATTGAGTCTAGCCCTGGGGAGAAGGACTTGGGGTTATTGGAGAAGGACTTGTGGTGGACAAGAAGCTCAGTATGACCTGGTAATATGCAGTTGCAGCCAACAAAGCCAAATGTGTCCCAGGCTGTGTCAAAAGAAATTAACAGGTTGCAGGAGGTGATTCTCCCCATCTACTCTGCTCTGGTGGGCTCCTACCTGCAGTACTGTGCACAGTTCTGGTGCTCCCAGCATAAGAAGGAGATGGACCTGTTGGAGTGAGTCCAGAGGAAGCCACAAAAATGATCAGAGGGCTGGAGCACCTCTCCTATGAAGGCAGGCTGAGAGAGTTGGGGTTGTTCAGCCTGGAGAAGAGAAGACTCTGGAGAGACCTTGTACCACTTTCCAATACCTAAAGGTATTGGGACAAAGGGGTAATGTGTTCAAACTGAAAGAGGGTAGGGTTAGGTTAGATTAGATACACAGAAGAAATTCTTACTGTGAAGGTGATGAGGCACTGGCACTGATTGCCCTGAGAAGCTGTGGATGCCCCATCCCTGGAAGCCTTTAAGGTCAGGTTGGATGGGACTCTCCGTAACCTGGTCTAGTGGAAGATGTTCCTGCCCATGGCAGGGAAGTTGGAATTAGAAGGTCTTTAAGGTCCCTTCCAACCCAAATGGTTCTATAATTCTATGTTCTTTCTAGGAAAGTACGGCATCTCCTTTCTGCCATATAGAACGTAGCGCATGGTTTGAGAGAAGATCAACTGTACTCACTTCATCATCATTCTGATATTAAAAATCCATTTATTGCACTTAGAATGTTTCAGTTTTTCACTAAAAAATGCCTGGTTTTGCTGACTGTTTACCAACACAGGGCAGTGTGAATGTCCTATGTCACATGGCTATTTTGAACTAACAAAAGTCTCTAGTAACTTTTTTCTGAATCTGATATGGTCCATTAAGTGTGAGGCAACATGCTCTATTTTTATATCAGTGACATTATTCAGTCAGTATTAAATATGTTTCACCACTTAACACATGGTCTGTATTTATGCATTTAACCTCCTTTTAAGGACAACTTGCTTTTTGGCTGAGCTCCTCTCCTGCTATTATTATTACTGGCTTTACAGTTTCACCTACGTCTTTTACTGTTAAGAACACTGTACAAAAAAAAAACAACACAGTAAGAAGTTAAAAATCAAGTTATGAAAAGCTATATTCCCACCAATTTATTGTTGACTTGGGGTTGTCATATTTGGCTGAGCTTCCTTACTTATATCTCTTGTTTCCATAGCATAGTCCACCTGGTGCTGCTCACATACAAAATGGGGAGTTTTTGTAGTTACTACTGCCAATTTTGTTTTTCATTATTATATTTTTTCCTCTGGGATAAATTATGTGTTGGCAGTTAGGAGAGGAGGTGAGGCACAGTCTGGACAAGAAAATTGTGGTATCTTCCCTGTAGCACATAACACTTAAACATTTTTATCAATGACCTCAAAAAATTGAACAAAGCAGAACCCCAGCAAAGTTTTCAATTGTCACCAAAGCAGGGAGAAACAGTTGATAGTGCAGAAAAGGGATATCAAACATTGGGAGAATTGAGGAAACGGAAAATTCATTCAGTCCAACAAAGAATGGTGCAAAGCCCTGAACTGGAATGCAACAACCCTATGCAGTAGTCCAGGCTAGAAACTGACTGTCCAGGGGGCAGCTCTGCCAAAACGGCCTGGGCATCCTCATAAATGTCTGGACATGAATTAGTAATGTGTCCTTGCAGGCATGAAGGCTAACAGTGTGCTGGGCTATATTGTCAAAAGAGCAGCCAGCAGGTTGAAGAAAAAAAGTTTTATTTGCTCTACACAACTCTTGGAAGGCCACCCTGGGAACAGGGTATTCCCACAGACGTGAGTTCAACAGAGTGCCACCCGCATGGACCCAGGGCTAGAGCGTTTGCTGTGCACTCAACTGGAGATGGCCTTGGAGAGTCCAGGCTAACTTTTAATTTACCTCTACTTCGAATAACAGTCTGGATGAAGTGACCTTCAGAGGTCTTCTCCAATATAAGTGATTCTATTCTTTATGACTTAAAGTTACTACATGAAATTAAGGAAAAGTCTCAATCAGTCCAGTACATTAGTGTCAAAAAGACATCTATTATTAACAGAAGCTGCTATTTCAGTATTAATGACTGATGGAACAGGCATTTCCTGGCATTTAATGACCTGTTGAGTGTCTGAGTAGTAGCTGAGAGTCCTTTGCTTGGCTTGTCATTCATTAGTTGACAGAAAATGACCAGCTTGGACAACACTAGTGCTATTTGAGACACTAAAAACATTTGGAAGAAAAAAACTCATTAAGTGGACTAAAATCTGTTCTTTGATAATGTCAAGAGACTGTTACCAAGAGCACATTTGGGGCCACAATCCTTTTTTGAATATATTTAATTTTTTGAATAGTTGAAATAGTTGTGTTTATGAAAGACTGTCACACTACTTCCTGATGAAAATCTATTGAATATGACCCATAATTGCTAAGGACTGATGCTGTAAGGAGCAGGATAACAGGATTCCACTCTCATTATCATACCTCTTGTACACCACCTTACTTTGCTTTCATCCACTCATTATATGTCTCATTCTTCCATTCTACGTATAGAAGACATATCTATTCCATAACATATACCAGGCAGGTAAAAAGCTGGCTGTGTGGGCTATGCTATGGCTGTTGGCCCATAACAAGTTGGGTACTGCAGGGGTTTACCCTGAGACTTGGCATGTTTCACATCTCTACTTGTAACCTGAAGGTGCCAACTCTGATTGTGTTTGCAGATGACAGCAAACTGAGTCAACATGTCTTAGAAGAAAACTGCCATCCAGAGGGACCTGCACAAGCTGGAGGAGTGGGCTGACAGGAACTGTGTGAAATTCAGACAGATAGGAAGCATTACCAAAATGTCATTGCCTCTCTCTCTAGTCGTGTTTGGATAAGTGTGCAGGTGTATTGGGGCTGGGTCAGAATTCTCATAATGGTAAAGTACATGACTTGAGCAAAGTCACATGTCAGGGTAGATTTTCTCTACAAGGATATTGTATTCAACTGTGAGGTGCATATTCTGATTGTTAATTCAAAGCCACCCCAGCAATGTGATGAACCAGGACTCAGGCTAACCATAGCTACCACAAAATGTGCCACCGTGGGAATCCGTCTGTGTCTGGAACAAAACAAGCAAGATATCAAAAAAACTGTGGGAGGACTTCAGAAAGGGCTGTACAGATGATCAAAGGTGTAAAATTGCTTCCTGATGAGGAGTGGCTATGTAGGCTGTGATTCTTCAGTCTTGCAGAGGAGGTGACTGAGGCATGTGATACTGCATGGACAGGACAGAGATCAGTTGTTTACTTTCTTCTTAAAGAACTGGGTGGCATGTAGTGAAACCAGCATGCATGAGGTTCAAAACAAGGAAAATGATTCTTCCTACAGATAAAATCAAATTTTATCTGTGGAATTCCTGGCAAGAGAATTATGTGGGTGCTAAAAATTTCTATAGGCTAAAAGGGTAAGTAGATGAGTTCACAGAAGACAAATTAATCCAGGACTACTGTACACAAAGTTAAAGAGTTCCATGATCTGTGCTCTGCTGGTGGCCGGGAGACCCTTCTGGGGAAGTGAAGAGTCTGCACTTCTTCTAGGTCTTTAGGATTGCTTGGATATCTGCTTTTGACCACCAGCAGAGACAACAGGAATCAGTGTGCCTTTTGTATGCCCACTCATGTGTAGGTAGCTGTGTGCTGGAAGAAGAATACTGCACGTAAAAGGGAAGGCTGTTTACTTAGAAGGTTTATCTGAGTCATGTCAGATTAATGGCATGTGTTTGGAAACAATTCATGAGAGTGAAATCTCAGTCAGAACTGTGAACAAGCAGAGCTTATTCTGGAAAAATGGTATGGCCCATGATAAAATTAAACAAAAGGCTCTATCCAGCTGTGACAGTCGTGCAGCATCCTGTCTGCAGTCTCAGGATCCAAGCATGCACCAAATCCAAGGCAAAATAGATAAGTAGCAAAAATATATCCAAAGGTACCTTTGTGAGAGGAATAACCTTATTCACAGGAAAAGCTGCAGTATTTGTTGCCTGTTTAATCTTTTGTCACAGAATCCTGAAAAACAGATGCATACAACCCCATATCTCATTAGTAATGAAGGGTAATAATAGATAATTTTCTCTTTAGATATGCTCCAGATTATTTGCATTCAAAATGATTAAAAAAAATTTAAAAATTCTTCTTAGAAAATGACCTGTTGAAGATGGTCCCAACCAGGGATGCAGAGCTAGATCGAGAACTTTCATTTCAGCTCCAGGGAATGCCTTGGTTTCCAACCAGCTTGACAAAGACAAGCTCAATAGAAGCTTGAAGTCTTAGTAGTATTTTAGGCTTTCTGGAGTAACTTGAGGAAAAGTTTAGGGTATGCATTTGATAGGTTTATATTTATATTTAACTAGGTCTGAGAATGGAAAAGATATTTAATTGGGGTGTAATGATAAATAGAGTTTGAAGCTCTAAATAGAAAATTGTGCAAACACAAATCAGACTGAGTCTTCTGACATCCAGAGAGGTGTGTTGAAATAATATGTAGATGGAAAAGCAATTTCTTACCTCTCAGCTGCTGATTATGTACAGAATTCGTCTGCCACTGGTGTTGAAAATGTATGATATGTAGCATAAATTATTACAATTTTCAGAATTTCCTGAAGTGAACTTCATGGGTAAAGGTGCACAGTGGAAAGAATGGTAATTTTTACTTGCTTGAGGTGTTTCTTTCCAAAGCACAGGTATTTCCATGTTAAAGTTTCAAAGCATGTTTCAAGCCATGGCAGAGCATTCTTTACAGGAATTTTTGCAGATGAATTCCTTGTCCTTGTGGCAGTCCACTGTATAATCCCTGTGCTCCTTTTCTGCCCTAATGTGCAATTTTTCCTGACTCCCATTACCAGGAAGGAATTGTGATACAAAAATTAATTCCTAGGCCCCTGACAGGAAAAGGCTCAAAGGCATTATCCTCCAAAATAACTCATCAAGGTAATTTATTTCCACATTTTTTGGAGAGTGAATGGACAGCAGCAGGTAACAGCTTTTGGGGGTTATAAGACTTCCATTTTGTAGCTGGTGGTGCTAATGATTTGTCTACTATGGTTGTGGATCAGGTTGTGTCAGACTGAGTTTATATAGGAGTTATATTAGACACTCTGGAGGATTTAAAGAGGAATGAAAAAAATACAAAATGCTGGGAGGTCATGGGGAAAAATACACAGACAGATGAAACTAAAAAAGTAAAATTAAATATTTGACTTTTTTGATTCATTGTATTAGTTTACTACGTAGCTAATAATATCAGTAAAAGAATCTAGTTACAGAAAACTTAAAAGTTGCTGTGTACAGGAATTTGAAAATCATTATTTTCAGCAATACGTTCTTTCTTAGATGCAGTGTGGGGTTTCTTATACTATACAGCACTCAAATTCCTAAACCATCATAATCTGTAACTCAATTTCCATTTATACCAAAAAGCTTCTGATATCTGTTTAAACACCCATATCTTCACAAGTACATAGAAATTTTACTCCTGCTGGGTATCAAATGAAAGCATCTGAAGTTTAAAGTGAAACTGAGCTTAACAACAGCTCCTAGTGATTTTAGAATTGTTTGGACTGGAAAAGAACTTTGAGATCATCAAGTTCAGCCATTCACCCAGCACTGCCAAGTTGACCACTAAACTGTTTCCCCAGGCAGCATATCTACACGTTTTTTAAAAAGCTCCAGGGCTGGTGACTCAACCACTTGCCTCGGCAGCCTGTTTCAGTGCTTGACAACCGTCTTGGGACAGAAATTTTTCCGAATTTCAAATCTAAACCTCTTCTGGCACAACTGGAGGCTATTTCTGCTTGTTGTATCACTTGTTACTTGGGTGAAGAAACTGCCCCCCACTTTGCTACATCCTCCTTTCAGGTAGTTGTAGAAAGAGCTAAGGTCCCCCTGAGCCTCCTTTTCTCCAGGCTAAACACCCCCTGATCCCTCAGCTGCTTCTCATCAGACTTGTGCTCCAGACCCTAAACCAGCTTTGTTGCCCTTCTCTGGACTCCCTCCAGCACCTCAATGTCATTCTTGAAGTGAGGGGCTCAAAACTGAACATGATATTTGAGGTGCAGCCTCAGCAGTGGGGAGTACTGGCTCACACAGCTGCTGAGGTAGATAACTAGGGAAGGCACGGGATGAACCTGTTGTTTGTGAACAGAAGAGGACTGGTGGGTGATGTGATGATTGGAGGTTGTCTTGGGTGCAGTGACCACAAAATGATAATTTTCAATTTTTGGAGAAGTAAAGATGAGGGTGAGCAGAACTGTTGCCTTGAACTTCCAGAGGACAGATTTTGACCTGTTTAGGAGACTTGGGAAGCAGTCCTGAAGGGTAAAGGTGACCAGGAAGACTGAACATTCTTCAAAAGAGAAATCTTAAAGGCACAGGAGGAGGACATTCTCATATTCTGAAAAAGAAACCAGTGGGGAAGAAGACTAGTCTGACTGAACAGAGAGTTTTGGCTGGAACTCAGGGAAAGTAAAAAAGAGTTGGTGACCTTTGGGAGAAGGGACAGGCACCTCAGGAAGAGTACAAGGATGTTGTGGGGTTTTGGAGGGAGAAGATTAGAAGGGCCAAAGTCCAACTAGAACTTAATCTGCTTACTGCTGTAAAAGACAGTAAAAAATGTTTCTGTAATTACATCAGCAACAAAAGGATGGCTAAGGAGAATCTCCGTCTTTCATTGGATGTGGGAAGAAAGTGACAAAGGATGAGAAAAAAGCTGAGGTACTTAATCACTTGCCTCAGCCTTTAATAGAAAGAACAGTTGTTCTTGGAGTACCCAGACCCTGAGCTGGAAGACAGGGATGAATAGCAAAATGAAGCCCATAATCCAGGGAGAAATTGCCAGTGACTTGCTGCACAGCTTAGATACACACAAGTTCATGGGGCTGGATGGGATCCATCCAAGTGTGCTGAGGGAGCTGGTGAAGTGCTCACTGAGCCACTTTCCATCATTTACCAGCAGTTCTCTTTAACCAGGGAGGTCCCAGTTGGCTGAAGGTTTGCAAATGTTACACCCATCTACAAGAAGGGCTGTAAGGAGGATCAGGGGAACTACAGGCCTGTCAGTCTGACCTCAGTACTGGGGGAAGGTTATGGACCATCTGGAGTGTTATCATGTGACACGTACAGGACAACCTCCTGACGTTGGTACTTCAATGGATTTTTTCCTTCAATATTTCTTCTTTTGTCAGTGGCATTAGAGTCTTGCTGAGGTCTTTCAAACTGACATACAATCTTTTGATATATTGTATATAATTTGATTGATATAATTTGATTAAACTGAATATTGATATAATTTGATTTAACTTTTGAGCCTTTTTCCTTGTAGTTTGTTATGAGAGACTTTTGGGCATCTTTTCAATGACTCATCAGCTCTCATGAACAAACAACACTAGTAAGACAGAAGAACTGAGCTCTGAGAGTAATACATGAGCTACATCCAACTAAATTTTACAAATGCAATTTCTTTCTTCCTTTTTGGCACTTGTGTCTTATCTTTTACGTGTACAGTTTTTATTTTCTTGCTTACTGGCAAGGATGCAGTAGAAATACACATGATAATGTCTTATAATTTACTCAAATAAATTAAACACAGCTGCAATTCTATGCCCTGACTGCCCTTTCTTTCATCCCCTGCCTGAATGGTAGGTATGGTTTCCAGTGGTTATGGTGTCCATTTTATCATGAATCTGGGAATTGTTGATTCTGCCTTGTAAACCATAACATTTGATCCTAAAGGTCAGTCTGTTGGGATGCACCAGTGTGCCACCTTGCTGATTTATTTTTTCTTTTTAAATTACTTTAGGAGCCCAGAAAAGATCTGTGGGCATTAGATTTGGTCCAGATAGGCAACTGAGGAAACACTGCTTTCAGGTATTTATCCAGGTAATAATTTTGTTTTGATAACAACTTAGTTGTTAGCTTATTAATTTATCTGAAAAGGTACTTGTCTTAACATGCCTTTACTTACAGGCAGTTGTCATATCTGCTTTTCAGTATAGAGCTGATACTTGGTTCTTAGGTGAAGTTCAAGATTATTTTTGTCATAATCTGCATATTATTTCATTGTGGTTGAAATCAAAGGTGAGAGATTAGTGAAAGCATGGCATTTTAAAGCTCCCTGACAACTGCTCTTTCCGCGTGAGATATTATCATTGTTTTCCATGACTATTGTTATCATGTCACCATATCATGTTCACTTTGTCCTCTTTGTCACCTTGACATGTGTTAGGTTGTAATTCTGCTTGATCCCAGCCTGGAAAGACTGCATTTTTATGTTGTGCAGGAAATAAGAAAAATATTATGCCTTCTACTGTCACATTTGCAAAGATTTGCTGTTGTGCTGCAGTCAGTTTACTTTGCTCAGAGAAAGAGTCGACAGCAAGGCTCTTGGATCCTGCTTCCCAGGCTGACCTGATTGTATCCAGACAGGCCTATTGCTTTACCTCTGAAAGTAGAGGCATCTGGGTCAGAAAATCTTTGCTTTTCTCTGGGTAAGTTTTTTTCTGGGGTCCTGAACTTGCGATCTGCAAAAATTTTCTGCATGGAAACTCTACCAAGGCTCCTCTTCTCCCAGCCTCAAGGCTGCAACTGCTCAGTGGGCATGTTAGGAAGGCAAAGCTCAGTTTACCCCACAGTTACTGGTTTCACGTTTAAGCTCAAAACTGAACTGGCCCACTAAAATCCCTGTCATCACCCTACTTAAGCTGCAATATTCTTCTTGATGTGTTTCACAGAATTAAAATTTTCTGTGGGAATCCCTATTCTGCTTTTTTTCTGTCTCACATTATATTTAGATCACATCACTGCAGCTTTTGGCTTGACTGGAAGGTACGGACCTGGAGTTTTCTGAGCCTAAAGGTAGCATGCTGAACTGAGCATGCAGAGAAGAAATTCAGCCTCTGTCTCTGTGGTTTTAACATTTTGTCTTAAAGAGTAAACTTGGCACCTGCACTGCCTCTCTAGCTCTCAACAGAACAAGATGCTGCCTTCTCAGCTAGCTTGAACGTGTCCTTGGCTGTTTCTTTAAATGGAAAATAATTCTCACTGTTGATAACAAGAGAGCTCAAGCCCTCAATACCTTTTACAAACAAAATCAGAAGCAGGAATGCTATTCTCTCTTCTTTCTTTTTTTTTTCTCCTTTTTTTTTTTTTTTTCTTTTTAACTGTTGGTGTACAGAATACAGAATGTGATTTAACCAGGGTTATCCAGCAAGTCAAGGATACATCTAGGGCAGAATCTGATCCCCTGAGACCTAGACACGTGGGCTGCAGTAAGCTCATAAGTAAGAAGCTGCACAGTGAAGAGACCACAGCCAGAGCCAGTTTCACACAGCCTGTTTCACCAGTTTCATTCCTTTCCATTGTTTTCAATCTTTCCATAACATCCTCCCTTTTGAATGCTGAAGAATTTGGTGGCAAAACATTTGAATATGCTGGAGAATCCATTTGGAGTGAGAGAGAGATGACCTTCCAGATTCAGAAGGAATTGCAAGATTAGCCACAACAGAACAGCCTCAGGATCCCCCTTTGCTGATCCTGCCCTACTTCTGCTCAGGTAATGATGCAATTGTTGAATTGTTACAGAGCTGCCAGGATCACTATTTATCCCTCTCATTTTTTAGGGATGAAGGCTGAAACCAGTTTGGCTCATCAGAATTCGTTCATTCCTTCAGAAGTTCAAAGCTGGGTCAGCACAAACCAGATATTTGGCTTGGAAGCATTTAGACTGTTTTGTTTTTTTTTTTTTTAATCTTCCCAATCTTGCATTAGTGCTGTGTTTAACTATGTCTCCACATAAAAGCTTTCTGGCACAGAGAGTCCCTCATTCAAGTCATTCTCCTTCATGTCACCGATTATTCAGACCATTAACTAAGAAGCAAACCATCTAATAATTTGTCCATATGTGGCCTGCATCTGTAGCAAGCTTGTAGTTGGTTAGTAAAAAGAAACCACTGATATTTCATTGCATTTTTTGTGTCTCTATGCATTTTCTGCCCCTGCATCCCAAAAATTAAAAGCCAAAGCACAACGTGTCTTTACTGTAATTCCTACCAATGCAATGACATTTCTAGTCCTATTTCCAGAGTTCAGATCTTTTTACTAAATGGATAGTCACCTGGTCCAAACTTTGTTTCATTTTTTGCAACCTGATGTTGGCAAAACTCTGTGATGATTGCTAAGCTTTTCTTGTGAATAAAATCAAAAGTAATAATTTTGGATAACTAAAGACTAAGTGATAGCTGAAAGTTAGAAGTTAATTCTCCTGCTGTAATCTCTATCTGTGACTTTCAGATTTTTATTACAGGCTATGCTTTACTGAAGTCTCTGAGCTCTTCCTCATCAAGTCCCAGTTTAATCAAGATTTTTATTTTGTCTGACTCTCTTTCAGTATTTTCTTAGTTCAAGTCTATAATCACTATTCAATAGTTTTAATTATAGCTACTGCTCAAGAGACCTGAAACATATCTTTATGAGCTACTTCTTGCATGGAGTTTTGAAGATTTCATAATTTAAATGCTATTAGAAAAGTCTTATGTGAAGTGGAAGTGAGATCTGGACCATAGTGAATACCAGTGAATGGCCTCAAGATTTTTTAAATTACTTTGTGCTTGGATCCTGTAGCCATCATGGATTTAACAGGTGTAGTGCACATGTGCATGCTCCAGAACTTTGTGGGGGTCTTCCCAAGCCTCTGTAGCTTGTTTAGAAAAAACACCCACCCCAAACTCACTGCCTTCCAAATCCACAGAAATACCCCTGTGTGTCTGTAAAAGCTGGAAGAGAAGGACTTCCTTCTTATAAGGATATTCTCAGGTCAAGCTGGTGAGAAGCAGGTGGCACAAGCAAACATCTGCTTTGCTTTAACTTTTCTATCATGAGATTTGGCCAGCCTACGGTTGAGATTAGTGATCCTGTGGGAATACTGTTGTGCTCCATGCTCCATTGCATTTCCTCAAGGTTTACCCCATTTTGATGTATTTTAGCACTCTGGCAGGTATCACAAATCTCTGCACATGACTATACTTCATCTTCCCTCGTCCAAATATTTTTGGCTGTAGACACAAACAGTGTTTTTTAGATTTCCCTGGAAAGAATAGGCAATCAGCTTATCCCAAGACTAACTCTGGACAGAGAAGTCTCCTAAGATAGAGCAGGTGTATTTTTTTCCTAGTAGTGCCTTTCAAAATCTCCACAATCAGATGTTCAAGCCTTGATTTATTAAGGGTGTATAATATACACAAGGCAATAAAGTTGTTCATAGACACCATTAGTGATGACTCTTTCATTTTCTTTTATATATATGTATTTAGAAAATGTGATGAATGATATTATCTGTCTGCCTTTGTGTGTCTTCCTGGGCTAGCTTCATCACTTCATTTGGAGGTGATAAATTTTTTTGGTCTTCTCTCTTTTTATCTCTGTTCTGTTTTTCTTTCAGTGCTATTTCAGATCCAGGCTGGTGGATTTCAGCATCATATCTAATCCTCTAAGACTGAACCCTCCATATTTTTGCTTTTTATTACCATCTTCTAAGGCAAAGTACTGTCTATAATTGCTGCTGGAATGAAAGCATTGGAGAATGAAAACAATATTTGTCTACTTAGAGACAACAGAATCACGAACTTTTTCATAATGCAGTTGGCATGAAGCTTCTGTATTTTCATCTGTGGATAATTGTTTCTGTGATCTACAAGGAAAAGTTGCTAGACAGTTGTAGTCTACAGAGGGAATTAAGATCTGTTCTGTCTGAAAACATTAAACTGATTCAACATCGGGCTGATCAGAAAGAGAGACAAGGGGATCTGTAAGAATCTTGTTTTTATCTTCAATGGGTGTGAACCTAGTTTTTTTTCAAACACAAAAAGAAATAGAGGGATGAGAGTGAAAAGAGCACAGAAGAGGCAAAAAATATTTATTTGGAGAAAAAAAAGGGATATTTGTTGAGATATGTCTGTAGCTGGTTACTGAAAACAGTTGTCTGATGCAACATCTGACAGAGGGTGTGCATGAGAGGGGAAAGATTACTTCATATTTGCTTTTCTTCTTTGGTGCTTACAAAGAAGCTGTTATACTCCGCTTTCAGAGACAGGACAGCTGACTTGGGCTGAGCTAGTGTAGCTTTTCTTGAGGACAGCATGTCCTTAAGAGGAAAAGGTGGGACTGAAAGCAGTAGACAGTGGAACTGTGTCACAATTAGTAAAGCTATTGGAGAAGAGTTAGTTAACCAACTCTCAGCTGCATTGCTCTGAAGATATCTTTCCTCAGAAACAGTTTTGTTCTTGGTAAACAATGCTATGCTCTAAGGAGGCTTTTCCCAAAAGGAAAAGAACTGCAAGATTTGGACTAAAGTCGAAGTTTTGCAGTAAATCTAATTTTCAGCACGTGGGCTGTATTGGATGTCCAGGCTGAGAATGGGAAAATTTCTGATTCTGCTCAACGAGACAAATGATGGCTAAAGACCTACTCAGCAGAGGGAGTGTGGTGAGAGAGATAAGAAAATGTCATAAGTACAGTTTTCTCAGAGACTGTAAGAACCAGCGATAAACATAAGAAGGCACTACACACACAAATCTTTAAAATGCATTTAAGAATCTGAGGCTTAGTCCTCAGGATTATACAGTCTTTTGATTCCAATGAGATGATTTATGAAGGTGCCAATAGGTACTGCTTACAGAGATGCTATTTATTGTGTTTGCATTCAAAGTCATGAATTCACAATGTAGGACATGCTAGGGAGATAATTTGCAATTGTCTAATGTATTCGTGAAAACTCTAAGCATATAAGTTTGATGTGAAATTAAGTCCCTCTGGAAATTCCTTTGTTATTTCCCTGCTACTTATTCAATTTCTTTTTTTTTGGACTAAGAGGTACAAAATAACACATCTTCAAAAATTGTTGGCTTTAGCAATATCCTATCATAGCTATGTCTCTATTGAGAGGAACAACTATCTGGTGTCCAGAAAAGATTTGCTGACTTACCCTTGGTGCCTCTTATTGTAGTCTCCTCTCTGATTCTCTTACTGCATCATTACCATCATACCATCTCTTATATGAACACAGAGTATAATAACAAAGATATTTGGATTATACCCACCTAGCTCTGCATCTCAGAGTGGCAAGTGGGATATCACATGGAATAACATAGGGCTTTAGAGGGCCCAGCAGAGTGATTCCACACCTCAGAGTTTCCATTAGTTTATCTCTAGTCATGCTGACAGTATTAGTTTTGAGCCCCTTTAATACTCGGTAAAGCCCTTTTCACCTTTGCTTTGCTATTTCTTATCTCACTGCCAAACCAGGAGTTTTTATTTAGAGCCCCACAGTAGTGGGTAGAGATCTTGTGCTGGAAATGGATCTTCAGCCAGCTAATATTTTATGGAAACAAACAAATCTTAACCAAAAACTTTACTAATTTTTTTCCCCCTTTTCCTTTCGTTTAACTTTCAATCAACACCAAAATCCGTTACCTGTTCATAAGATATTAGTTACGCTGACCAGAAACACATCATACTGAATGTGTTTCTATTACTTTTAGATACCCAGCAGGTGTAGTATTAGTTATCGTATTAGTTTATTTTCACTGTGCTACTGCTGTTTTTGCCGTAGGGACATCTATACAAAATTAATTGAAGACCAAACCCCATTTTTAGTCTGGCCATGCAAAACCAGTCTGGTTCTATTATTCTTTTTGTTCATCAAAGAATTGTGGTGAAAAGCTTTCCCTGTCTCCACATCACAGGCTTACAAAATTTTGATAAGCGGGTGAACACCATTGCAGAAGGGACTTCCTGCCCTGAAGTGGAGGAGAGAAGCATTTCTGCATTTTTGTTTCTTGTTGGTAAGGTGTATTTAAATACTGATGTCTTCCTTTCCACAGTGTCATAAAGTTGCTGAACCAGAATGGAGAGAAAAGTGCTTCTGTTGCTGAAGCAGAATGTAGTAATATATCTGCTTGCCATGTGTCATTATCAAAGAAATATTGCAGCACCAGGTTAAGTAGAATATTTGGTATCTCACAATCATTTAAAATCTCAGTACAAGACAATGAAAGGCTATAACACAGGTACAACAATATGCCCATTTCATTACTCACTTCTCAAAATATTTTCTGGCTTGTTTTTCTGTATTTTTTTTTACTTCCTTGCATTATCTTTGTAAAGTACTTGAGATGGACTACTCATAGAAGAGCATGTTCTTTCAGATAATTTCTGTAAATTCTAAGTATTCCTAGTCTTCAGCAATACATAAATATAGTTAAAAACACCCATGACAATAGAGTTTTACTCCAGCCTATAGCATGTACCCAGCCCTCTGTTTCCTTTCCTCTACCTGTTCAGTTCAAGGTTCTGTGCTATCCTTCTTTATGCCCCCATCACATTTCATTCAATCCCTTCTGCTCTACTATTAACATGCTTGATATCCCTGTCCTTTCTTGCTAGAGCCAAGGCTAATCTGAAAATGTTTTTACTCTCCAATTATACGATTAGTAATGGGAGTTTCATACAATGGATCTCACTTTACTCCCACGCATAGCTCCATTTCACTGCAACATAATCCTGTCAACTAAAGTGTCGCTTTTATCTCATGTCACCAAGAGAAGGAAAAAGATCAGAGATCTCTGTAAAGCAAGTTCCCTTTAAGATTGTTGCTTGTAGCAACTATTTGCAGAGAGGCTCTTTGAATATGAATGGTCAGATTTAAAAAAAAATAACAAAACCAAAACAAACAAAGCAAGGAAAAAAAATACGACTGATTTCTTTGCTTAAAAATAATGATAGTAATAATAACAGCAATAACTCTGGTAAATTGTTTTTCAGTCAACTGTGTTTCTGAGGAGAAGCGCCAGAGCAGAAGCGTGTGAGGCATACAGGCAGTGGGAAGGAGAGTGGCAGGGCTGCTGCTCCCCCATGCCTTTGCAGAGCCCACCAGGCCAGGGAATCAGCAGGGGGGAGAACGCAGTGCCAAAATATTCTTCACAGCACTCTGACAAGGGAGCTCAGACGAAAGCTGTGCTATTTTAGTAAAAGACTTTTGATAAAAATAAGGGCATGATACAGAGCAGTGATCTAATAGTTTATAACAGGTTTATTCACAAACCCTCCTTTAGTGTCCACTTAGGTAAAACTCCAGTTGATTCATCAGCTAGTCAATCAAAAAGCAAAATATTTTCTCAAATGTTTAAAAACAAATAGCCATCTGACTTCAACAAAGGAACTTTTGCCCCATCCAGCTGTTATTTTTATAGAGTTTTCTATAGCCATTTATGGTGTTTCTTTTCTCTCCTGCTCCTATGCTCTGTTTCTCTTATGCAATGAATTGTGAGAGTAAGATGAACTAGGAAAGGAGATAAAGACACCATGTGATTTTTCTTTATTTGTTCTCTAAAACATGTAGCTCATTTTATGCAATTGTATAAATGGCAGTAAAACACTTGGCCTCAGTGGGAGCTTTATTTGGGTAATTTCTACATAAGGATTGCAGTCGGGGGCTCCCACTGTTTTAAGCAGTTCCAAAATACTGAGATCACATCTGTACAATATCTAATATTTATTTTGCTTCTCTACAGAGCTAGGGTATTTGAGTAAAAAGGGTAAGAAAAATAGAAACCCCAAGTGAATGCATTTTAAAAGCATTTGGTTTTGGATGGTATCTCTTCAGAGCTTTGTTTGTGTTTTCCATTTAAAATAATGTGTGAAAGTACCTTGTAGTTCTTATCATCCCAGTTTTCTCTGAACGAAAATATCTGAAAGGGACTTTTCATTCTGAGAGAGAATAACACATTTTAAAATACCTTCTCTTAGGTACACAATACTATTTATACATAAAAATCTTATCCCTGTCCCAGAGGAGGATATGGTGAGAGGTGAGGTGACACAAACTACAACAGCTCTGTCTTGTGATGGTACAGAATGCAGCATTTTGCTACAGCTTCTCTGGACTGCTTGTGCAGAAGCCTGTGCTCCATTGGTATCGAGGGCTACAGCAGACTGCCATGTCCCCTAGCACGGGGTCAGCCCTTGGCTGGGCATGCATAGGACTTTACAGGAGTTTCTTGTTGCTTTTCAGAGGAGCAAACAGGCTGGACAAGGATTTCACAAAGGAGCCAAAATGTGACATGAAGCCTGTTTATCCATCTGAGTCAGAGAAGCACAAAATCTCAGAGGCTGCTGACTCTCACAGCCTGAGCATTGATTTTCCTGGTAGAGTCTACACCTTTATGTAAATAATAAGCTTTCCAAGAATAACACTGAATTCTTCTTTTAAATATTTAAACTCTGAAAGAGATTGGCTTAATCATTAGAAGTAATATTGGACTGAGTATTCATCAGCACCACACATTTTCACAGAACCACATAATCAATAAGGTTGGAAAAGACCTCTAAAATGATCAAATTCATGGTTTTGCACTGTAGTTCCCTATTCCCTCAGTTTAAACCAGATAATTCTACAGAAGTATTAATCATTGTGTTGTTGGAAATTACCTGATTCTGTACCAAAGGGGGAAAAAAAAAAAGTAGAACTGAGGAAATTACAAAAGAGGCTGATAAAGACCAACGAGGAGAAACAATTAAATATTTGGAGAAATGAACACTATGAAATGGGGATGCCATGTGGCATTCATTTGAAAGGTTGACTTTCTAATGGCTGTTCTCCTGCAGTTGAACTGTTTTGACAAGATATCTATTTGCTATTTAAGTGGATGATCATGTCTTAGAGAGTCCCCCTGTAGATCTTTGTTGAGAGTCTGTTACAATTTACCTGCCCTGAAATTCAATCTCTCTTTTTTGCTACTGCAATGCCCTTTGTAACCAGTGTAGAGATTAAATGTGAAAAGAGCATAAACCCAGAGGAAAGGAAGGTGTTAAAGACTAAATAGTCCTGTAGAACTTTTTGTGCTCTTCCTCCTGCTCTCACATCAAGAGGCACTCAGGACCCAACCGCAAGAATTTTCACAAATGTCAGTCAAAAAAGTACTTGTTCTCTTCTGCAAAAAGTGATACTGAAGTGCCACTGTGGGGATCTTGTTTACTTGCTTTGTCATAAGAGGATAAGCAAAGTTAAGTCAGTATGACGGGTCTCCATCTTGCAACAAGGAAGACTTTGAATCTCTGATAGTGGATATTTGTATGCCTAAGGTACAAGCAACTAAAGTATGAGCACTTAAGCAACACGTGCAGATTTTGCGACAAAGAACGGAAAGTATTGTGTGGGAGGAGAGGCTGAACAGGTATACAGGCATTTTCTTACCTCTGAAAGCGCACAGACTGGTGAAGATGAAGGAGGGAGCAAGAGTTTGCTTGGATGTCCAGTAAATCTGCCCCATGTATAAGCAATGAGAAGTGATACTGAAACAAGCAATATGCTTTATAGAGTATCCACAAAGGCCTCTAGCTAGCAGACAACTTGGAATTAAACCCACCCTCCAAACAGGCCAACTAAGAATACTGGATTTCTGGGACCTTTGGTGTATTGGTGAGAGATATATAAGCTTGAATATAATCCTTTATGCTTTCTTTAAAGTAGAGTATAATGTGCAAGGTTACCCATGTACAGAATAGAAATTCCACTTTAATTTTAGAGGGAATGAGTTACTGGAGTTCTATAAAATAAAAACAGGTTATAAAACACACAGGAAAATGTAGAAGAACAAGTTGTACTGCCAGCTCCAGCTCAGATACATATGCACAATGCTGAGAAAATAAGCCGTCTTTCCCAGCCTCAGTGACAGTAAATAAAGAGCGATGGCTAACAAAAACAATGTGATAAAGGCTGGGCTGTGTGAGCTGCTCTTTTGCAGGAAACTCATAGTACAGCATATTCATTAGTCATATTATTGCTCACTGAGGGTTATGTATAGCTCCCTGTCCACCCAAATGAAAGCACAGTATGTACTATATATTTCCTCTGATGCACTGGTAGTGATCAAATCTAAGCTGGCTCTAGTGTAAGCCAGAAAGGAAAATAAAAGCAGCAGTTCTTAGAAGAGGAGGAAAAGAAAAGCAAAGGAACAGTAAGGACACAGTCATTTAAAGTGATGTGAAAGATTTAGGGTATGTACTGCATCAGAGATGAAAAATAATATGGGAAGTGGCACTCCACAAGTACTAGACAAAAGCTATAGCAATTGGCAGTGTTTTACATTCATGTATTATGCTCCTTGGCTCAGCTTCTGCCAGTGATGGTGTTTATTATAATGTTGCCTGTACTACAAAGAACAAAAAAGAGCTGCCAACCTACAGTTGTTGACACACTTTATGTCAAGAGTAAAGGTAGAAGGATTGATAGAGACAACAGACCAACAAGTTTCTCATTGCAACAAAAGGACTCCAGAACGAAGATGCCAGCTGGCTGATTAGCCTAGAGTGCTTTCTGGTCTTCTGAGCATCTGAAGAAGTCATTACTTAAAGGTCTTAGAGGGTGTGAGAGCATCCAGTTACTCAGTGTTTGCTCATCAGCTGCAGCAAGAGGAGTCAGAAGGCTCAATTATGAATGTCTGGTAACAGTAAATCATAGAACATTCCCTTACTTCCCAATTTGCCCTTTCAGGTTTGAAGTTGAAAGGGCACTGATGAGGTAGAATCAGATGTTCAGTCAGGTGACTTCAAAGTAACAAGCTACTATCCATCAAAGTCATGGCAAGTGTTCTTGTGAGAGCTCTAAGACAAAGGTGTATGCCAGATGAGCTGAGACGATTTAGTCCAGAGTGGAATGGATTTGAGCTGTGTGCATCGAAGCTGCCATGGACACTGCTTTGGAGACAACATTATCTCATTTGTCAGTACTGCTCCTCCACCTGAATGTTGTCACAGAAGTAGAAACATACGTCACTCTGTCCTTGCACCTCATGTCACCTCCGGGACTGTGTATAGGCTATATTTTCATGTGAAGAGAGATTGTCAAAGGAGCCTAAAGAGATAAAAATATCTGAAGTCTACTGAAATTCAGTGCAAATTGAATGTTTAACAGCTAAGACCCCAATTAAATTATCAAGAACTCAGAAAAAAGTTGCAGATATTTCTGGTGTAAATTCATGTAATTGCACAGTACCAAGTCCCAGTTTAACCTCACCCATAACCTGATTTTATTCAGTAAAACACATGGTTTACCTAAGATTTTAAAAGCAATTAATTTCTCTTGACAGATAAGACGTTACATTATTTTCTTACATTTGAATTGTCATCAGTCATCAAGTCAGAGCTAACCCAAAGTCATTATACCAAGTACTTATAATTTTTCCCCCACAGAAAAAAAAAGCACAGAAACCTCACCCCAGTTGACTTTTCTCTAGGTACAGGAATATAAAACCCATCAGAGAGAAACCCAACATTTGTACTGTCAGTTGCACAGGGCTCAGGTTTATTCTAAATGAATATGACTTCCCCAGAAAAATGGATTCAGAGATTCAGTGCATATCAGCAGGTTATTGAAGGAAGGTTCGCTGGTAAGTCTTGTGATAGTCTGCACTGACTTTCTGTTTGTTGAAACAAGGGTTGGCCCTGGAGACATACCACATTATTGATTAAGCCCTTGGTGCTTCTGCACCAGCTACTAAAATTTTATGCAAAATATGAACATTTCTGAAGCTGTATTTTGGCCTTACTGATTTAGCCAGGGACATGGCACCAAGCAGCATGTGGAGTTTTCTAGTTTCCTTTGCTCTGGGGACCAGGGAAGTCAGTGCTGCGACACAGACTTTGATGGAGGCTTACACTATCCATCAAACACTTTACTGGCCAAAGGAGAGTCAAGGATTAGAGGCTTAATCCTTGAAGCAAATTTTATTTCCTAACTTTGATTTTGCACACAAAACAAAGTCCCTATAAACTCAGCCATAGGATTTACTGGAACTGTTTTTCCAGCTTGAAAGCAAATCTTTAACTCTTTATCCTGCACTTTATGAGACAATGTGAGCTCATCAGAGTCCTTCATTGTAGGGCTGAGCCTCAGCTTCTTTTGTATTTCAGCTGCCTTGACCAAAAGATCCCAAGAGCATGGGCAGCACCTCAGGAATGGGCCTGAGGGCACCAAAGAATGGGACTGAAAATAGGTCAGAAATAGGAGTCTTTGGCTGTTTGCTGCTATTTACTTACCAAATATTCTGGCTATAGTGAGCACTGAGGAATTGGTTTTGGATGTTAACTGTTGCTTACTGCTCTGTTCATTCTGGGTTTTTTTGCAATATATAGTTTTGTACACTGAATAAAATTTACAAACCAACAACCCTTTGAGGAAAAGAGATGAAGGCACTTCATGCTGCCTTTGAGGTAGCTTGGGAGGGCAGCTGAGCAGCCTGAGCAGTAAAAAATGCTGAGATAGTAAATGGCACATACCTATTGCCAGGGCTGCTCAGGAAACAGTCCGTGGTTTAGGAAGCGGGGACCATTTTTCTGGAACAGAACATGAGAGAAGTAACACTGCAATCAGATTTGCTTTTTGAAGGCCTGGGAACTGTATGCTAACAGAGAAAGATTTAAATACTTAGCTAACACAATGAAATGAAGACATGTAATGGCTCCAGACCTCCAGCTTAGGTAGCTTAGGTTGCTTAGGTAGCTTAGGTAGCTTAGGGCATTGTCAGGAGAAACAGTAAAGTTAAACAGTAAAGTTAAACAAGGCAAAAAATGGGAGAAGAAATGTGCTATACCAATATGTAATTAACTACCCAAAGAGTAGGGCAAAGGGAATATAATGTCATGGATGAGTTAATTCAATAGTGATGCATCATAATATTTACAACTTCATTCTATAGACATGCAAAGAAATGTCAGTAGGCAAAAATTTAGCTAAATCCTAGCCTGTTAGCTGATCCAACTTAAGATCAATGGAATTTTTACTCCCTATGACTACTGGTAACAGAAATGGTCCTGAAGTAAAATATTTGGTAGCACACAGGATATTAAAATAATAGTGTAATCAAGTCTTTTCATAAGAAAAAAAATTAAGAGAAGGAAAAGAACCTAGATAGATGCACTGTAATTTTTATACTGGTTACCAAGTCTTCTAAAAAGAAAAAATGAAAAAGAATATTTTTAAATGGGGAGAGGAGTCGGTGAGGAAAATGGAGAGAAATCCTGCAGGCTTCAAGGACAAAATTCTGCCTGTTCTCCATGGCTACCCACAGGAAATACAAGTACAGCATGGGTGAACATGCATTTGTAGTTACTGAGGTTTTTGAAGTAGGACTGGCTGCAAAAGCATGTCCCATACCAGCCAGCACAAACTGTACTGTAAACTGGAAATAACAGGAGAGCACTTTCACCCTGTCTATAGCACATTATGGGAACAGCAGCAAAGCCCACGGTTGCCTTGACCTAAAGAAAAGCCAAATAGTTTGGCAGAACATGCTGTAGGCTCTTCCAAATATGGAAGTTTCTTCTGATCTCTGGGCATATTTCAGTGGAACTATTTTTAAACATAACGTTCACGCTTTTCAAGTACTTTTCTTTGATTGGGAAGCAGAAAATATGGAGAGAATGGAGTAATTCCCATTGGGTTTTTTTCCATTTTTTAAACAGTATGTTCCTGGTGTCAGGAATATCAAATAACACTAGTGAATGTCTACAGCTGAGAGAGATAACAACCATATTTCTTCGTTCACTACAGCTGCTGATTTTTTTTTAGAAAGAAAAAAAAGTTAAAGACTCTTTATCTTTCCTTGTTCAACCCAATAATAGAAGTTATCATAATCTAGGCTTGCAAAAACGGCAGAACTTTTACAGAACTACTATCCTTCATGGTTTTTCAGCACTCTGAGAACTCACACACAAGTTACTGCAGCAAGATATTAATTCCAGCACCTGGAGCGCTACAGTGGCATTAGAACAGCATTTTGTCATCTTTGTGTACATACAAGGATTTCAAATGACACTGAAAATATTAATATATCTTCTGAGTGCTTCTGAGTAATAGAAGTAACCACGACTACGAAAGATGGAACTGGGCATTGTTACTGACTGACACAGATTAATTGTCACTGTGAGCACAGTTGCAGGATGGTCCAAGGCCAAGCATTTTCTAGATCAGAGGCTTGGTTTATTCTGCAACAAAAAAAAATTCTTGGTGTAGAAACACCTAACTTTCAGAGCCTATGAGTTAGAAAGGTACCTCACACAGAAAATATTTTCTTTTTCCTTCATAGTTAGGTCCTGGTAATGGAGAAAAAAGACCAGACTTTTCCTAGCTTTATGATCATTCTCAAGAATTGGCATGGACCAAGGAACATTCCCAGTGACCAATCTGGATGTGTTATCTGTTGCAGCAGGTAAAAAAGTTCAGCTATATGGACAATGGCGCTGTCATGCTACTTGGCTTCAGGGCCAAAGAACATTCTGTGGTCAGTTTTATTTACTAGAACAGATGCAGCTGTTGATGGAGCACAGCCATTATGGAAGTCTTGATTCCAGTGCTTTTGCTGGCCTATGACACAGATTGATTCAAATTTGCTTAATGTCCTTGATTTGCCTATTTAATGTAACATAAGAACACAAAAAGTCTTTTCTGGGTCGTATTAAAGGTTTATTTAGTTCAATATATTTTTCTGACAATGAGAACAAGTCTGCAGATGAGTTTAAGGAAAGGACAAACATAACAGAACTTGCCAAGAATTCTCTCTTCAGTTCCAGCGATTTCAAGTTCAGGGGCTGCCCAAGCCAGGGACAGTTAGTATTCAATCACTCCCTGATAGATGGCTCTTCTGTCAGTGTGACGCTGGGAAAACCCTTGGATCCCGCCCCCCAGTGTCTTGCAGCATCGAGGTCTGTGTCTTACCTTCCCTTTGTGTGAGAACAAGTCCTTTTTTTGGATTTCAGTCTGCTAACTGCTAGTTTGATTTGATGTCATTGTACTGCAACAGTGAACACTGACTGATCATTCTCTGTTTATCCTCTACATGTAATTCATGATTTTATAGATCACTTTCCTTTGGGGCATCTTAATTGATTTCTTTTCCAGGAGGGAGCATGTATTTGGTGATTCTTCTTTCAGATGTTATTCTGTTACACGTGTGCTCCTTCTCTGAGCTATTCCCAGTTCTTTTTTATCCTTTTTTCTTTTTTTTCTCCCCTTCTTCATACAGATAGAAAAGATCTTTTAAGCTATTCAGAATGGGAGAAGTATCTTGCTGAATGTGGATGGTGTCTCGAGCATGGGTGAGTAGGTGCTGCTGTAATACAATATGAAGGAAGAGCTCTAGATCAAAGGCAAGATTTATGTAGCTATTGAAGTACCTTAGAAAGCAGAAGGTGACAAACAAGATTTACAGAAGCATGTCTGCAGATTAGATGCCTAACTTCTCCTGATAGTCTTACCAACACAGCAGAACCCTTTTCATGTTGCTGATCTTTTGGATAACAGCCCATAGGTCAGTGATTAGAAGCAATCAGTGATACCGTATGCACACAGAAAACAGCACTGCTTCTTCCCAGGCCCAATCAGCACCCAGGCATGGCATAGCTGTAGAAAAAGAGGGAGTCTGGCAAATATAAATAATGTGAATTTTGATTGTCCACAGGGAAAATTCATCTTGTGAATATAAAAGAGGTAATAAAAAATCACGAGGGAAGAAGATTCAGCAATATTGGATTAATAAACTGTAAGAAATGAGCTTGGGAAATTAATGAAGTCCTAAGAAATCTAGGAAAAAAAGATGCATTGATAGGCATGTACTATATTTCTTCCATAGAGATGTTTTTTTCTCTGACATTTACTGTTTTGTTAAAGGGTGGGATGGAAAATCAGTTTAAAATTTTTCAATTTCCTCTAATTTTAATATAGAAAGAAGGGATCATGATGACTTAGACCAGTAAGCTTTTCAGCAGTATAACCTGCATAAGTATCACTGCCTTTATTACGGGAAGATGGGGAAAGAAAAGATGGCCTGTGCAAGACAAAGATACAGCTCAGACACTTGAGTTACAAGCTCAGATCTGTGCTCCTAAATTACTGAGGGTTTTTCTGGTGTCTTTAACCTTTGGGCAACTAAATTACCACTTTGATACAGAAATCTTTTACTATTAAGCCAGAAAACATATCTGCACATTTTTTTGGAAAGTACTGAATTTTGTGAATCAATCTGATCTCACCAATTCTAGTTTTTGAAGCTTATGAAGCTGAGAAGGAAAAAGTGGCTGAAACGAATTCTCAAGGTACCCTCCATATGACAGGTAGACTTGTCATACCCCTTTGTGTGGGTAAGGAGCTTAGAAGCCAGGAATGACCACTGCGACACTGGTACACATAAACTGATGTTCTTGACCAGGGTTTCTCAGTGGATAAACAAGTATTGGAATGCATCTTTATTTGGTTTTGATCTATCTATTTCTCATTAAAAGATTTCTGAATGTAATGGGTTGTTAGAGATGGCTCTGGCTGGGACGAAGAATATCAAGAATGGAAAAAGAATAACAACAATCCACTGGTTTAGGGACTTTTGCATGACAACAGACTTTAAGGCTAAAAAGCCTCCATTTTGTTTTCCCCAGTTATTAATGTTAAAGTCCCTTCTTCTTCCCCCAATCCCAGTTACTATTTACCCTTGTATCCTATTGGATGCCTACCTTCCCTTCTACCCAGTCCTTACTCCTGTGGCGGGAACAACAACTAATTGCCTTCCTACGAGCGGGAAAATCTCTGTAACTGCCCCGCTACCTATCGCAGTCAGAGAATTTGCATGCACCTCCCAAGTTCCACCCCCTATCCTATGAAAATCCCCCCATTTTGTAACCCCTCAGATCACCTCTGGATGCGAGTCTAGGCAGATCTGTGTTCAGCTAGCCACCCTGAAAATAAACCAGATCTTTCTCAGGCCACACACCTGAGAGACTTGCAGTCCTGCTCAAGAACCCCACGGTCTCGGTTTCTTACCCCCACAACCATAACAATGGGTTTTTTTGCATTTTGTGTATAGGCACACACAGAGAAGAATAAGCTGTTTTCAACAAATGACTTAGTCATCAAAAATGTCTGCTTTATGTTTTTTTAAAAAAATCATTTGTATACAAACTTCATTTTTTTTAATCTGGGACTAGCCTGGAGTAAATTTATGCTTAGAGTGAATACAGCTGGCAAAACTAGACATTAGCTGACTGGTTCATACAAACATGCCGTGGCTTGTGGATTCCTTGCAAGCTATTTCCTGTCTTAACTGTGTGTATTGTGTTTGTATTGGGAATTTGTTTTCATGCTGCACAACTCAGTTGTGTGAGTTCACCTCACATTTCCTAAATGAGAATGCTACATCTTTATTCCACTGCTACACTGTGCTTTCAGTCTGCCTGAGCTCTGAGTGAACATGCACCAACAATTTGCTTTCTTCTCCTCCTCTGGAAAAGTTGTTCTAAGAAGAATTTTATTGTTTGAAAGTTACATAAAATATCGGTCACAGGTTTTACTGAGGAAGGGGCAAGGTAAAGGAGGGAAAAGATGAGAATTAAATCTGTAGTAGTTCCATTAGTCCAGTAACACCTTGGATCAGTAGGGGCTCCTTCTGTATGTTAAAGCTTCATTTGGCTTTGGCCAGAGAAAAGGGTCCATCGGATTCAATACCAAAGTAACTGCATGAACTTTATGATCTGTGTAACATAGAACACCAGGTTAATTGCTGGAAAAGTCATCACTGGTCTTCAAATCTGTAAGTTCCAGTGGGTGACTTTTTGAATCATAGTGAAAGGAATGTTTATGACTAGTTTTCCTAGCAGTTGCTATAATATAATGCCTGTGGACTGTAGAATCACATGCTTTATTTGAGGCAGAATTGATGTACCTCCAAGAGAGGATTATGTAACCCCCTTTCAGATCAGATGGCCTGTGAAAGTGCAGATGAATGCAGAGCACATACCGAAGAAAAACTGGAAAGCAGTACGGTTGCTTGGTTTAATGTTAGTGTTACTGTCTTGGACTTATAATAAATGAGTGTTGGAAAGGGTTTCACTCACAACAGACAACTCTGGTAGCATAACAGACTAAAGAAAAGAATTTTTACAGGTCCTTACTCATAAAAAATATAACTACAACTGCATAAAATGTCAGATGAATGGCTTATACATTATACGAGTGTGTAAACCAAATGCTTTTGTTGACATTGTATAGAAATCATTACACTTTCAACTGACTTATTTTGCCATTGCAAACACTCTTATCTGCACACTGGAAGATTTTTTTTCTCTGTTTTTCAGAGGAAGATTTTATATTGTCTTAGGAAGTATTGCCGTTAATAGGATTTAAAATTTTTTCTATGGAGCCACATTTTTGATCCCTTTCAGTTAAAAAATGAACAGAATTATTATTGAGAGGCCACTTCCACACTCAGCTAATAGATGTGGATTTCTGTGGCATATAGCAATCCCTTTTTTATGTGACATATTGTATGTACTGCGCTTTTTGTGGAGACTACAAACTCAGTTTCTCTTTTTCCCTTATCCTCCTATTCCTCAACAATTAATTTCCATATATTTATTATTTCACACATTTATCCCACTTGTTGCCTTGAAAAATTACAGCCATTTAGTGTGAACCAGTGCCAGAGTGCATAGAAAAATACATATTTCTGGAACAATGTTTAATTTTCCCTCATTTCATCTACCAATAAGAAGTAAATATATGAACTGTCAACTGTTTTTTGATTTTTTTTTTTTTTACTTTGTTGGTTATCCTGGTGTCAGAGTTACTATGAAGAATTTTTGAAACTCTGTTTTTCTGCCATGATTCACAGCCTTAAGTATGTATAACTTAGAAGGCATGTTTATATTTATTCTTTACTGTAGACATGTGCTTAAATTAATTTCTGAACTGGGCCTTTTGGCAAGCAGAGCAAAGAACATACAAGGCATGTTGCCTTTGCTGCCAAGGACCTTTCTGCCACAATACATTTTTTTGGTGTTCACGCCCTTAGTTGGCTCAGAGCTGGGAACTCAGCCATAGCACCTATTTAAGCAACCACATGCTTGGCCTTGAGGACCTGATGGCGACAGCCCAGGTTGTCATGTTGGTGTTCAGGAATGAGGAGAGCACAGGAACTGACTCCTGTCAGGCTGTACAAACTAACCTGACATCAAGGGGGGAGTGCAGCACTGTGTAAAGGTTCTCTTTGGTCCAGCAGACATTACAGACCAGCCACAGGCCAGCCAGAGCCACTTGGTTAGGAATGTGTTCTTAGGGACTGGCCTTGGTACTGACTGCAATGCAGAGCACCTGATCCATTTACCTCCTTCTGTGGGAGGGATGTTAAATGTAACACAGTAATGTTCTTTGCCGGTTCCACCTGCTCAGGATTAAAGATGGTCTAATTCAATGATCTACAAAGTTTTGATGTTATAATTCTTTAGCCAGTTTCCGGGCTTTGAGAAAATACAAGTCCATAGGTGTAATGTGTTCCAAATATTGCTCACATAATGATGTTTTTCAGTTTGTATATAGACAGAAATAACAGTGTGCATTCATTTCAAAAAATTTAAACCTCAGCATTGTGCATAAAGCAAAAGATAACATTCCAAGGTTTTCAATTTGACAGGGAAAATATCTTCTTGACTCTTTTGTACTTAAAAAGAGAGGACTAAAAAAAAAGAGTATTTGTAGCTCTCCCATCTTCTCCATTAATCCTCGCTTTAGACTTTGACTCATAAACAAGCATGATAGGGTCCTGAACCAGGATTAAAATGGAAGGTTGTTTTCAAAACTGGTATAGAAAAGCACTTTTTCATTTTGTGTGTGTGTGTAAATGCCTTTAAAAAATGAATAGAGTCATTCATCTAAAAAAAAAAGAAATATTGACATTTTTATGGAGTTGTTTTTGGAAAGATCCAACGTTTAATATTAAATTCAACATATGGTTGTGGTCAAATTGTGCTCCTACTGTGTAAAATGTATGAATAACAACTTATTGCATTCTCCTGGCCAATATACGGAGTGAAGGTTGATTAATTTAACTAGTATCCCTTAATCTCCTGCCTTGGCTTCCATCCCGTTCTGCAAGGGTTGATAAATCTTACATCCCCTGAGGAGTATTACAATTCCTAATAGTCTTATGCTATTAGGAAGAAGCAGGGCTCAACTGTACCAAAACATCCAGCACATGAAATTGTATAAATAATTTACCTTTTCCAATTTAATATTTTTACAGCTTTTCTTTGCAGACCATGATAAAAGATGTTAGTTCAGTCAACTGTAAGTAAAAAAAAAAAAAAAAGAATAAAAAGAAAAAATTGTTCAGGGGAATTGTATGCAAAGGCTGTTCTTCTCCCTGTTTGGAGGATGGTGTTAGGCTATCAAAGCAAAGTCATTCATATATTTGCCACCCTTTAAAAAATGTATTTTTCTTAGAGTGAATGTTCTCTTGGGACCATCATCTATTTTCTACGTGGTATGACATGTCCAGAAGAGGAAAATTATCCACTGATTTTAGCATGAGGTAGGATTCTCTGTCCCTGTCACAGATTTTCTGTGCAACTTTATGCAAGTCACTCCATGCTTTCTGGAAGGTTCAGATGCCCAGTCAATCCACTTAAGCTGTATGAGTTCCTTTGTATCAGATGACCCATAGCAGTTGCCTTTGCTCATACTTGTAGTCCACAGAAAATTCAGCTTGGCTTCACTTACAATGCAGGAATTTTAAGACAAATAGTATAGCCTTGCATTTGCTGAGTTAGCACAAGGACAGTCACCATGTCTCAGATAATGCATATTGAATTGTTCAGCTGCAATATCTTGGTCATGTAACTGAGATTTATATCTCATTTATAAACTATTTTGAAGGAGAGTGAGAAGTGAAAGGATAAATATATTTGAAAAAAGCAAAGAAAAAGACTGCAAAAATCTCAAAACCTGGGACTATCAGAACCATGTTGCTATTCAAGAGAGACACCATTCTCATGCTCAGTAAGAGAGAGTATTAGTCATTTCTGAATAAGGATACATTTTTTTTTTCAGAGTACAGTGAATCTGAGAAATTAGCTGATTGTTCTCCTATTAACTAATATAAGTGATGAGTATTTTGCTTCAGGAAATATAAACATCTTTTGCATAATATTGAATCACCTGCAACATGCAAAACCTATTGTCTTCATTCTAGCAAAATTTCTGCTGCAATTAGTGAGGTTTTTAAAGGACTTGTAGCTTGCAGTATGTGTTTCCACAAAATAATGCTCTGACTTCAGTACCAGGTTGGACTGAATAAAGGTATGAAAACAGGGCTTGATTCATGTTTTATTTTAAAAATAATGCTTTGAATTCTTATCTATTATTCACAAATCTTTCTTCACACAGAATAAAATAAGTTCTATTACATTGGAGGTAAGTAAATAGGATTATACCTGTGGGCAAAAAGGGATTTACAGGATTCAGGATGGGCATTTGTAGGAGTAAATCTCCTAGTGAGTGACCACTCTGCGGTGTTTGGTGCAGAAGTCATCCTTGGAATGGTTTTGGAGGATTTGGACTGGCTCTCTTATATACCATGTGGATGCTGTGTGCCCATGGACTGTTATGGTTTGGGCATGTGTCTTACCAGGTCATTCCTGAAGCTTCAGTCAGGGATGGAAAAACATGAAGAATGACTTAGCCTTAGACTGGCAGCAGTTGTGCCCCATGAGACCTTGGTGTGACAATGCCACAGTAAGGTGTGAGGTGCAAGGCTCCATGAACAAGCTCTATGGTGACACCTGTTTTTTTTTTGAGACAAGTTTTCTTATGACTAATGTTTAGTTAAAACCATGGCACATTTCAATCACATGAGGAGCAACCAATTGTGAATATCTTATGAAATACATGCTTTGAAAGTGCAGCCTTGTGCAGTTTTATGGGGTTTAACTGTAAAAAGCCCTCTGAGAGAAGAAAGAAATGGTCCAAATCCATTGGTGCACATTTGTTGAGGTTCTTTTAGCATCCAAGAATACATTGGCATATGACAGAGGTTTATACATGAGAAATACTGTAGGAAGACTAGTCCAGCAGCGTAAAGTGGGAAATTTCAGTCCATTCTGTCACATTTGTTTTCAGACAGACCCAAAGGACTATCTGTCCATCAGATAGACCCAGAGGATTGGTTCTACCATTTGTACAGCCTGAGGGCGTGGGGAAAACTCCTGGTCAGGAATGCCACAATCCAGCTGGCCTGCCATTTGGATCTACCTTTTACAACCATTCTGATAAGCTCCTCAGACAATTCAAAATCCCTCTGGACACACTTCCATATGCATTTATTCCTAGTGCTGTAGGCTGGGTCCAAACCCCAGTGATTTCCCAGAGCTCTGTGACTGGTTACACAGGGACCCCTGTGGGACTTCAAAATTAACCCTGATTAAAAGCCTCAAAAAGCTTTTTTCATGCCAGACCTCTCAAGGAGACATTTTCATGTGTTTTTTCAGGTTCACATTTTCATAGGCAGAAAACAACACAATATTCCCAATTCAAAGTGTGGGATATAAACCTGGATATTCAAACTTCCCTACTGTGGTCAGGGACACCTTCTACCAGACCAGTTGCTTAAAGCTCCATCCAACTTGACCTTGAACACTTCCAGGGATGAGACATCCACAGCTTCCCTGGGCAACCTGAATCTGTGCCTCACCACCCTCATAGTAAAGAAATATCAGCCTCTTGTTGCTTTAAAAAATACAGACATATTTATTTCCTTATTTCTAGTTTCATGTACATTGTATTTCATATGCTTGCTGTAATAATACCACAAAAGACTTCATAAATGCACTAGTCAGTGGGGAATGCTATGCCTGCTTGTGATTTTACACATCTTTTCTTTAAGCCAGACAATCTAAATGTAAAATGTAGTATTCAGAGACATTGAGTGGGGTTTTGTGGTGCTCTCTAGAGGATACTGGATTCATAAAACAATGAATGGATTACAGTCATCGATAGAGTTAGTTTTTCCATCTGTGTCAGGCAGACAATATACTCTTGCTAACGTGCTTCATATTAATAAACCACCCAAGTATAATTCATTGCAGGTTGCAGCTGTAAATCAGAAGTAGCCTTCATTTTGCTCAGCTGTCATACTGAGAGAGCATCAGGGGGTGGGGGCTGTTTGTAAGGAGGTCAGTGGGGCTGCAACACTTTGACCTCTCCCTGCAGCGTAAATCATGTCACGCCACAGCTGTCCGTGGAGACAGGTCATGTGGCCCAGTGTCCTGTCACAAGTGAAGAGCCACCTTGTCTCACCTGCCATCATTTTTTTGTCCTGCTGTGTTCTGCAGGGAAAGAGATGCAAAGAAATGCTGCAGAAACTGTGCAGTGCAAACGTAAGCATGCCTGGCAGGAGCCAAATCCCTCAGTGCCAATGCTACTATTACACTGCTGGGAGCTCTGTTTCTGACCCAGGCACAAACCAACCCAGAGACAGAATAGAGTAGAATAGAATAGAAAAGAATAGAATAGAATATTTTCATCTGGAAGTGACCTACCCTGATCATTTTTCTCAGATGCCTGACCAATTCAGGGCTGACCAAAAGATCAGATTCAGTCCTGGAAATTTGCAGATACGGGTAACTTTGCTCTAATCATGACATTATGGTGGAATTAGACAAATCACTTCATTCACTGATTCAAGTTCCATTAAAGCTGATGAGAGTTTTGGTTTCCTCCCCCCGACTCTAATGGAAGCTTTTACAGTTACCTAATCTCTACGTTTCCCTGTCTTTGCCTAGGAAATTGAGATAAGCACGAATAACTCAAAGAGGTGTTCTGAGGATTAATTAGTTAACATTTGTAGGGCATTTTGAGGATAAAAAATGCTGAATATTGACATTATCACACCTGGCTCTGTGTGTGTCTCTGTGTGTTTGTGCATCGAATGAATAAGATATTTCCATGGGTAAAACTTGCATATCAGATAAGCTGAATGTCTATGCAAATAAATCCTCAGGCAAATATATGTGCTCCAGTAGTCCTTCAGGCAATATGCAGGGAAGCAGAGGCAAAGGCAGAGGGCAGCAGAAGCAGGGGGAGATGCTGTGAAGAGGGAAAAGATATTCAGAAGTGTGTGATGGGGGAAGTCTGGAGAGGGGAAATCTCTTTTTCTACGAATGCATATGAATAAGCTCTACTGAATCACAGGCCACAGGCTGTGCACATGAGAATACAGTATTTCAAAAATCTTTTTGCATTGTGGTTTAGCCATGCATTATGTTTTATGGTGACATGACCTCATTGTTTTGAGATTTTCGGTGTGCACTATAACAGCCTTTGTATGGCAATAATTGTAACTCACACGTTAAGTTTTGGCATTCCTCATATATTCATTCAGTCAGTGGAATGTGCACAGTTTAAAACTAGCACATTGTAACTGAACAAACAGTGGATTAAATGTGCCTGTTTTGTCTTCTTTACTAAGCTAGGTGGGATCAAAGCTATCAGCTTCTGTGCCATAGTTTAATTATATTTTTACTCTCAGTGCCAACATTTTACAAAATGAAATGAAGCAACGATGGGAGAAAATACGACATCATTCAAATAGGTTTTAATCAGGTCTTGGAAGGATAATAGAAAGCAACTGAAGCAGGTTTGTTAATTCTGCTGGTTTCAGCCCATTGTAAAACCAGTGCACATAGCTGCTATTTCAGAGATGATCAGCACTGATCTGTCTGGACCTGCAACTGCCGAGTGGAAAGCAGGATAACAGCATGTATAGATGCCCACACAGAGGTAGCTGCCACAGTGCCAGTGACAGACAATTGACATAAGGGCAAGGAAAGGGCTGATGTGTAGGAATGAATTGTGCATAGCCACAGTAGTAAATGATGGTTCCTATCCCTGCAATTAACCGTGAGCTACAAGCAGGTGGTGAACAATGGCAAAGCACATTCCTGTTATTGCCTTTGTGTTCGGTAATCTTGAGTACAGACACATTTCTCAACATTTCCTAGTCACCCACATAATTTTAGATGTTTAGAAGGTGTGGACTGGATTTAATTGTGAGAGAATTTCCTTGTCTGTAATGGGAAAGGGTTAGCCTATGCCTCTTTTGAAATGACACTGTGAATATGATTTAGAGAAATGTGCTTACTGTAATGATAGCCCTTACCAACATGTTGAATTCTCAGGGTAAAAGCTCATTCACTGACTACAGACAAAGGCTGTAAAGGAGCAAGGAGGAAAAAAAAAGCAAAAGCAAATTAAACAACAAAAAAATTGTGGATTCAGGTAACTTCTCCTCCTCCTCTTTGGAATCTGAAGTGCTTGCAGGAAGTGCTGTAATAATTATTTCTTCTAACAGCTGGCACTTCAACCTTCCTTCACACCAGGGGAAGTAAGTACTCAAGGGCTGGAAAGCGAGGTGGAGTCTCAGGAGACCTTTTATCGCTGAGGATAGCACTTTCATGCCGCATTTGGGAAAGAAAAGAAGAAGATTAAAATGCAAACTGCTTTCTGCATGAACCACCTGTCTTTCTCACAGGCTTTTTTAAAGATAGACTTTGATTGGAGGGTCATCTGATTGCAGGGCTTTTTAGATGTGCTTTTCTCTCCCTGCTGGTTTATGTAGTTCCTGGTCTCCCTTCTCCCTGTGTCCCCTCCCTCCATCATACTCCTTCTCTCCCCATGGATACTCCTTCTCAAACCACATCTCCTCTCCAGTTCTGCACCAGACCAGAGACTATGCTAGGGTAAAGTAATCCTGGAAGTAACACAAAAAGGAAAAGTGAGGAGAAAAGTGATTTCTTGCATAAATCTGGATTCCAGCAAAGGCTCTGATAGTACTTGAAGCTGTTCCATGGGCACAGTCTTGTAGGTAACAAGAATTGTCCATCAGCTGGAGGTGGAATAGTTGATGAAGAAAATGTCTTTATAATCAAAGCCAGAAAGGGAAGAAAGGAACTGAACGGAGAAGAAAAAGAGTAAAGTCATTTACAATAATGGGGCTGAGTACAAATATAGAAGTGGTGAAGAAGGAGTATTAGGCACCTTTATGTTTCTTTAGAGAGTTTACACAAGTCTGTATGATGGTCAGTTTACTTACCACCCTTGCCTTCTTCGCTGAGATACAAATTTTCATCTATGGTTTTTTGTTTTCATTTTCCTGACATTGCTCTGTAAATGTCTGAAGTTTCATTTGTCACCTTCATACAGCTCCTGTGCATATGTGTTTTGACACAGACTTTAATTACATGGTCATCTATTATTTTTATTTCTCTGTATGGATAATTATTAAATAGTTCTTTTAATCTCCTTTATTCAGTGTATGGCTCCAGGCCCTATTAATCTCAATCTAAAGCCTCAGCTGAATACATTGTTATTGAGTTCCCCATGTGTTTTTTATGGTGCTCCTTCTGTAATTTGTCAGTTCTTCACAAACATCATGAATTTATATTCACAGCAGCCTAGCAATTAAGCATATTATTACCATCATTTTACAGATGGGGAACTGAAGAAAAGACAAATTATAGACAAAGCTGTCAAAATCCTACACTAATTTTTGATGACCAACTTTAGACACTTAGCCTGTAATTTCTTAGGGGCAATAGTATTAAATAGACAATCTACATTCTAGTCATCTATCCATGCGCCTCAGCCTTCTGAATTTCAGCAAATCACATTCAGAAGGCAGGGAATAAAAATATTAACAGCTGACTGCAATCCAAAATGAACACCATGGCAGAGACAGGGAGATGGTATAACCGCTTTGCGTGCTGCTGTGTTGAGCTGAGCCTTGTACAGCTAAAGGCAGAAGTCTATATTGTGAGACTTTATATCTGAGTTAGGCCTCTAGGCTCCCACCAGTGTCAGCAGGGCCCAAGGAGCTGCTCGTTCACTCTGCACAGGGGACATCTCCATCTGATGGGCCCAGCGCTCTGCTATGCTCTGCCTTTGCTCTGACAAGGTCTCAGCTGACTCTGCTGGGAACACAGACACTCAGCTGATGTGAAGACACTGAGCTCGTAGACAACCAATTTATTTGCCCAAATCTGCAGCCAAGCCTCTCCGCAGTGTACTTAGTAATGAAGTGCTATACCTTCTGCAATATTCTTCCTTTATCCTCTCTTTGGTACCTTCCATTTTCTGCAGCAAATTGAAGCTGGTACACTACAGACACGTTTTCATTCATTGTGTAGTCCTTATTTACATAACACTGTCCATGCCTGCTGAGTTTTTAGTACTTATTCACACACACTGGAAATGGAGATCCTACTGTACACAGAGACATGTTTCTCTTTGCACTGTCCATGACTGGGCAATATTGCATGATGTTGTGTGCTCTTGCCCCAGTGCTCCTGTTTGAAAAGCCCTGCCCTGACACTATAGCTGCATGGCTGCATCTCTGTTTTGTTCATCTGAAACAAAATTTTAAAGTATTAATCTACTGGGATGTTGACAAGTAAGAATGCAACTGAATAGATCCTAGAATGGATTTTAATTATACTAGAATTATGTTTCCTATTTTTAATATGTTAGTTTTTTTATACCAGCCAAGTGTTCAGCTACTTGACTAGTCCATTAAATAAAATTTAATTTATATGATAATTGAACAATCTCTAAATATCATACAGCATAATTGCAAGTGTCTCTGCTACTAGGAGAGGCATCAAAGCAGTGGTATGATCTACAGAATAATTTACAGGTTTGGAAGTAAAGGAAATATACTGTTCCCAAATTTGTCACCGACTTTTCAGGTGGAAATATATTTACTAAATGCAGATGTCTGTGCTGAAGACATCTGCATCTGCCTTCTGGCTCAGTTGATGGTCAGTGAAGAACTAGTCAATAGAATCTAGGGGGCACTTAATTGTCTCCTAAATTAGATGTCTGAAATAGGGCAAATGATTGGCACCCTAAAAGGGCACATTTGTCTGTACTACACATGGGTCCCCAGGAGCTATCTTGGTTTTAAATGTCTACATTGTTGATTTCTAAAATCAGGTGAGATGAATCCCACCCTCTGTATCCCCAGGCCAGTTACTTCATCTCAGCCTGCCTTTTATTTGTCTTTCTGAAAGAGCTAATGCAATACAAGAAGCAGGAGAGTAGAATTAACACAGAGCTTTGCCTTGACTAATTAGTTTCTCAGTAGGACCTTTGTATGTATCACCGGGGTATCTCTTCATGGCATGATGTGGTGCAATGTAGAAATACCCTAAGTGCTATTATAATAAGTCATATGGTAAAGCTCAATTAAATACCAACATCTTCTATGCAACGTGGGAATTCCTGTTGCTCTGTAGGTTCTTTTCCTATGAATCAAAGATCTTAAATGATATCAGTGCAATATCAATATCAGAACTTTTTGTGGTCCTGAAGCTTTCATAGGAATTATGGTGAGTTTTGCTTAACAGAAAACCACCATTCTTATCTACCTGTTCTTCTGTCTCCAATTTATTTCTTTGTCTGGTAAACACTGAAGCAGGAAGCTTCAGAAACAGAAGCCTTGTGGCAAGCCATAATGAATAATAAAGCTGAATTCTGGGGATATTGCCAGGGAATGTCGTACAGGATGCTCTGCACCAACAGCTCAGGAACTACAGGTGGAATTACAAGATTGTATGTTGCCAGGCTCTAAGGCTAAATGGGGAAGCACAACAGAGCCAGTGAGGGAGAGGAGGGGAGCTCCAGGTAGTTACAATTTACCCCTTTTTGGAAACCTGGAAAGTTGTAATGAGTCTGGAGGTAAGTTATATCCACATAGTAAGCCTGAACAGTTGTAACTCTCCATGGAATTTCTCTTTTGAATTCAATTAAAGACCAGTGAGACATATATATATATATATATATATATATATATATTTTCTGTTTTTGCATCTATGGCAATTGCAATCTTTCCTTCTGCCTTTATTTCTGGGTAAGACCTATTCACTTGACCTATTCACTTCTTCCTCCAGCACTTCTGTCTATGCTGTGCTGCATGTGGTATACTGTCAGGATCTCAGAAGTTCAGCAGCTGTGAGCTCACTACTGTGTTTGGAAATTCAGGGCAGACTTTTTGCTTCTTTCTCTCTGTGTCAGTCTCCTACACCTCTACTCATAGTTTTCAGCACTTGCTAGATAGTTCTGTTACAATCAGTGGGAATGCCCTTGGGAAACATCTCCAAATTTGGCTATGAGAAGGATTGTTTTGGAAAGTTGGATGTAAAATCCTCAGCTTGACCTGAGTGTCAGCTCAGAGATAAATAAAATGGAGGCTTACTTTGTTCACTATAGTCAGGATTATACAGAGATATCTGTATTTCCGGCATCTTCAGAAAGGAGCATCTGTATGTTAAGAGAATAGCCACTTGTAGGATTTTTTTCATGCCTACCTTTATGAACTGTAAGCAATATAACTTGAGACTCCTTGCAAATTAAAACATAAAAGATCAAATAAGTAAGCAGACTCAAACCCAAAGTAATCAAAAAATCAGCCAAGAGCAGTAGAAACTGACCTTACCCTGGCATGACCTTTATAAGTTGTTTTATCACCTGACAGCAAAGGTTTACCATGACACTTGTGTGTGTTTGTTTATGGGATAAAGGAGTCGGAATTTCACCTTTGTTTATAGATATACAATAAAACTTTGCATTTTATATTTTCATTTAGGGTAACTGGTAGATAAATTCACCACCCCATATTCTCCTGTTGTGTTCAAATAAGGAATTGATTGTGGGCCTGTCCGTGGAGAAACCATCAGACATTTCTTTAAAAATGCACCTGTCCTTGCTCTCTACTGAACAAAAAAAATAGACATAATTCATAATGTCCTATTTGAGGCTTGGCATATATCTGTCATTCAGCCAGCCAGCTCTGGAGGCTGGGATTTGACAGAGACATGCCTACTACCTCACCATTTTCCCCAATTGCTTCACAAGACATGGTGGTTCCTGCTCTCCCTAGTCAATTAAGAAGTAGGGGCTCATTCCCTGTGCTTCCAAGCAATCACTTTTCATTTAGCTTTGTCATCTTTGCCCTTTTACTGTCAGCAGACAGGAGGTAGCCCTTACGTATAAGATATCTGGTTTTATTTTTATTTCCAGAGGTGCCAATCTCTTGTAATGGACTATTTGGTGATACTTCATTCATTAAAGGGAATCTAAACTATTGACTTAAACACTAAATTAGATTCTAATTTCCAGGTGACATAATTTAGGTGAAGCACAGCTCATTCACAGGGCCTTGCAAAATGAGCCTGACTATAAACTTCAAATACTGCCACAGTGTGATATATATTACAATAACAACGATGATGTGGGTTAATAAAATGGCCTACAGTTATGTGAATCCAACTATACACTCATATTTCATGGAAAAAATGTTCCCACATTTGCACAAATCTACTTTTTTTTTTTTTTTAAATGTTTGACTGGTATTCACAAGAGACATCAGGTAAAAGTAAATGTTTACTTTTAACTCTCTCCTGAGATGAATAAGACTGACAATATGGGGCACTAAAAAAATGCAACATGTCAGTGACCTCAAACTGAAATGATTTAATAGGCTCAGAATGAGCTTGTTTTTTTCCATAAAAAAGTGTGAAATGAAAAATAGATGTTTCCAGAATGTCCTGTCAGAAAGCGAGAAAGATTTTCCCTGTGTATCAGCCAGGAGCTTGCCCACTCTTATGTCCTCTTTCTTTTCTGTTAAGTGCTGATACTTCCATGCTGTTTGTATTGGAGGAGGAGAGATGCAGGAGGAGGGAGAAGAGAAAATCAATATGTTCCAATGTAAACTCAGCCAGACAACAGCATAATATAGGAACTACCCAAAAATACCAGTGTGGATTCCAGACTTATGTTCAAAGAGTAATATGACATTTTTCTGGGTTGAAATTCAGGCCTGACTGAAACAGCTGTTTTTACCTTTTGTTTAAGCCTAGATGGGCAAAGGTATTGAGTTCCCAATTCTATTTTTACTGCCTGAGTCATTAAGAACTAACAACTCTAATATCTGGTTTTATTTCTTCTTACACAGAGAAGACAGAGAAAAAAAAATTACTCCATCACTGTAGATTTCTCTAAATGAAATGTGTGTGTTGGTTGCATCCCAGTGTGTTCCAGAGTAATTACTAAAGGATGAGGGCTTTCGTCAGAGCAGCTGATGATCTATGTTTTTTGCTAAACTGACCAATTCAGATAAGAAGTTCAGACTTTATTCACTAATATCCCAGGGAACTCTAGCTTGAGACATCTACGATATAAACATACATAATTAAGCAAGTCTGCTTTGAAAACTGTAGAGCAAAGTGGATATTTACAGGGATTTTGAATTGTGATGAGTCAGCCTTAGTTCCACTGACTCTGTTGGCTGTGAAGGCATCCTAGAGTGAGCGGTTCAGTTGATTAGGTGTCTCAGTGGAGACCTCTGCAAGATGAGTCCCAGCCTAAGTTTTTGAAAATTCTCTATTGATTTTAGCTTCCATTGCTGGAAGTTTGCTTAAGTGATTAAAATGAGTCTTAAACTTGCATTTATCCCAGCTTAATGCTCTTCACATCAGAATATTGTGATCAATGTATAAATATTTGGGTTTTGCAGCATGACATTGAAAGGCATTGATTTCACCATTTTGCTTAAAGGGCATGTTTTTCGTATTGCCCAAAGTTGCACGGGATGAGAACATTTCCTTAGGCACCTATGTCAGAAGGGTGAGCTAACTTTTCCAAGATCGGCAAGCAGAAAGCCAGCAGAACTTTTAATTCTTCAGATTCGTTTCTATGTTCTTTGCTTTAGGGAAGATGGCTTCACCTGCAAATTGGATACATGATATAGGTATTTTACATTAAAGTCTGCAGTAACAGTGATATCAGAGTGCTTAGGAATACTCCAGGCCATTATCAAGAATATTTAAGGATGTTTATCATTTTTATCATGTTTATTGGGAAGGCTGCAAAGTCAGAAGCAATACAATCACAATACTGAAATAATAACAATTTAAAGTAGACCTTTTTCTTTTCCTGTCTATAGAAAAGGAAAGTATCCACCATTGACCACTGTCAGAGACCCAGCACCTGATTTGAGAGACCATTGATTTGACATCACTTTGAAGTCAATGGCAAAGTCGATGGTTTCTCTATGACCAGGATTTCAACCAGTATCAAATCCTATATTCTCTCATACCTGTGGCTGCATTTTAATTTGTTGAGCTGATAACAGTAATCAATGGGTATTGAAAGAATGCCGAACACATCTGAAATGAATATTAATAGGCACCGAATAATTGCAATTTCTAGTCAAATGCAGGCATTTGGGAATTTACTCCTGCTTGTTCATCCCCAATCAATGAAGATTAGCCACAAAGAGAAAAAAAACCTGCTTGCAATGATTTTGATAAAATGATAATGACTGAAAGCATTTTGAAATTCTACAGCTGCTTTGACATTTCAATTACATTCAAATTAGAAATAATATTAATAATAATAATAACAAAAATTCACAATAACTAGCAAAGTTTAAACAATTTTTAAAAGCTTGGCTTGGGGTACAGGTTTTTTAAAAAATTAACATATCTACATCAGTCATCTTTTGACCTATTCATGAAGTTTTATCTTGGGGCCAAAGTTCTTTAGAAGACAAGACCGTTGCACTTAAAAAATTATGTGTTCATGCAACCACTGCACTGGTCTATATGTACCATCTTAAAGAGTTGAAAATCCTCAAGAATAGCTTTTTCCTCCATGGTAGGCATGGATATCAAAAACTGCAAGAAAGATCTCTACTTTTAAAGACTGCCTTTCTATTACAACCAAAGTGAATTAACTCAAAATGATGTATTTAGACTCACGGCACCATGGTCTTCCTCAGAGCAGGGATCAGCCCCATCAGCCTATGCCCTGTGACAGCACTGCAATTAGTATAATTGCTGTGAGATTATTCATGCACATCTGTCATTTGTGGACACTGAGAATCAACAACTGGTTGAACATCTGGTGTTAGTGACAGGAATTTGTTTTACAAAGCCACAGTCCTTTTTGATGACTGAGAACTACTAGGAAGAGGTAGAATAGTGAGGCAAAAATACCACTGCCAACCTGCTGAGGAGAGCCTTAAACTAGAAGTGATGGGGTGGAGGAGATGATAACACACAATCAAGTGGAGAAGTGGTAGACTGGCTGATGTGGAAGGAGAGACTACAAAATCAACAGAACAGCATAAAAGGCAGCCCACTGTAACTGTATATATACAAATACGTGCCATGATCAGAGCACTGGGGGGGGCGGGGAGGTGCGGAATGCTCACTCTTTTTCTGGGAAATTCATGTGCAGAAAACAAGAACAAACAGAGGGAATGAGAGGTTTGCATGCAGGTGTGGGGCTGCAATCCTGCCAAGACCACATAGAGATGGATGATGGGATAGAGCACACCTTCATCAAAATTGCCTGCGTGACATCCAACTAGAAGTGGTAATACACCAGATAACTGTGTTGCCATTCAGACAGACATGGAGTGGATGGAGAAATGGGACAATAGGAACCTCAGGAAGTTCAGCAAAAGGAAATGTTAAAGACCTAAGCCAGGAGAGGAAAAACCCTACCCCCTGGATGGGCTGGGAGCCAACTGTCTGGAAAGCTGCTTTGTAAGGAAGATACTACAAGTCCCAGTGGACAGCAGTTCAATGTAAGCCACCAACGGGCCCTTGCAGAAGAGCAGCCAGCAGCCTTCTGGGCTGCATTAGGAAAAGAATGCCAGAAGGATAAAGAAGGTGGTCCCTCTCTTGTGCTCAGAATTGTTATTAATAAATCTGGAGTGCTTGGTCCACTGCTGGGTTCCCCAGTGCAAGAAAGACATGGACACACAAAAGTGAGTCCAGCACAGGGCCACAAAGATGTTTAAGGGACTGAAGAATCTTAAAGAGAGGCTCAGAGAACTGGCACTGCTCAGCCTGCAGAAGGCCAGGGGAACCTTAACCATATGTATTAACACCTACCAGGAGGGTGTAAAGAACATGGAGCCAGAATTTTCCTAGTGGTGTTCAGCGGCAGAAGAGGCAATGGGCACCAATTAAAATGCAAGAGAGGGAAGTCAAAAACTTACAGACCCAGTTTCCCAGAAAGGTTGTGGAGTCTTCGTCCTTGGAGGTATTCAAAATTCACTCATCACTGAGCATGTCTGTTTTCATGAACTTAAAGTAGTGGATGTTCAGGGGTTCGGTAAAGTAATTTTCCCAGTGATGAAGCTGTAATTCTGTACATTTTTAATTGCTGAATTCCATGCATTTCAAGATAGCAAGGTACATAATTCCCAGCTGCTTAAATTTGAATTTGTCTTTTTTCACTACAGACCTCTAAATCAGACTAAAATGCCGGGTAGTTTTGACTAACAGGAGAAAACAGAGCTGATACAGGAGTATGCAAATGAAGCTGAAGGAATCATAAATAAGTTCCCTGATTTTAGGTGTATTCCCTCAGTGGAGCTGTGTTTATGGAAATGCATCTGCCATTGGAAGTCAAATTTATTCCTACATATTTTACTTTAGGTCTATTTTTAGCTATTGATGCATCTTCCCAGAACTCAGTCAACAATTATAAAAAGTAGACCTGCATATAAGTACTTAAGAATATGTTCTGCCTGGATAATTTTCTCCTATAGTAATTTTCATGAATAGAGAAATTATGAGGTCCCTTTATATATTAAGATTGGAGTTGTTTAAGAAGTTTGAAATAATTCCAACTTTTTCTTTAATTATTATTTTTATTTTATTTTAAGAAACAGGGAGGATCTATTTACTTCATTGGAATTATAGGTCTAAAATTATGGACACTATTAAATGTTATTGTGTCTGTTTTTCTCTACCTAGCAGAAACAATATAAACACACATATACTTCTGGGTTACAAATAACTTTATTTACTAAGCAGATAGAAACATTCACTCCTGGCTGCGTGCCTTGATTAATTTCTAGTGAATTCTAAAGCAAAACCCTATGAATGCCACTAGAGAGCTGATAAAGCATTTAAAAGAGTGTTATCCCAGTTTTGTGTAAAATAAAGTTCTTCCTAGCTACGTCTTGAGAGAAGAGGGAAGGTAGGCAGAAATGGGATCCCCCACCATATTCCATGCATGGATACTTCACTGCAGAACTCTATGCTGAAATATTAAATTTGGCTAGTTTAATAAGATGTGTCGTTCACTGGTACTGTGTTTTATAAACAAAGGCAACAACAATAATATCTTAGAAAAATAAACTGTGTCTAACACACAGTATAAAAATAACAACCTCTAGTCAAAGCTAAAGATGCAGTGCTTGTGCACAACAAAGCCAGTGGATTTTAATGATGCACTAAAGACAATCTGGTGTATCATTTAGAAATTAATTCTGCGTGTGTAGATAATCTAAAGCTGAAACATGAGGTACCTTTCCTTATTTGAAGTGGCATTGGGGTTATAAGCAGTAATTACTTAATGCTAATGTTTTTATAATAGGCTTGATTTATTTCAACTTTTATCATTTAATTAATGAAGTGTGTATCAATTATATTTTAATTTTCATTCTTAGCTCGGAGTAGTATCTCCATTTTCTTAAATTTGGCACTAGCTCAAACAGTGCTTGAAGAATCTGCCTCCCACACCCTGCAGAATCTCACTTCCTTGAGGAAGTCCTCCTTCTGAAATTCCTTTTCATTTCCTGTTTTCCAAATAATACAAGACCAGACTCAGCACACACGCCAGAGTGTGTGCTGAGACAAAGCCGAGGTTTTCGGTAGCACACAAGTTCTCAAGCACCAATTCTTGTATTAGAACTATTTCTGATGCCTTCAGGAGATTAATCCAAATTTACTCTAGAGTCAGAAATGTTGGTAGATTGCCTAGGTTTTCTAAGCACTTGGTGTCCATTTTTTCTCCTTTTCATCCTGTTCAATGTAATATCTGCAAAGCACTGCAGAACCACATGAATGAACAGGAACTCCTCCATCTGCCCAAACTACTGTTCTGGTAGACCTGAGGCTTGGACAGCTCTTCCCCTACTGCTTCTCCAGATCAGAAGGGAGAGGACATGGCCTAAGGGAGCATGGTCTTTCAACTCCCTGTTTAGGTTGCCTAGAGCTGATCAGGCAGAATGGTGGGGGGGGTAGTAATCTCCTGCCAGATAACACAAAATTTGTTCCCTAGGAGAGTGAAAAATGTCACCGTGCCTTCTATCTCTTGATGTCTCCTGGTCCTTTTCCTGTGTACCTACGTTCAATGCCCACTTATTCTGTTCAAAAATTAAACTTGAAGCATTCTACTCAAAAGGGAGAAATGATTCATCTTATAGCAGAGATGAAGTTTTCAAAAGTAGCTGCTTACAGGTGGTTTACTGAATTCCTATCAAAGCTATGAAGTAAACTTGGCCTGATTTTCATATGGGAGCTGACAGAACTCCACATTTTTGAAAAACAGGTTACACATATTTAAGAACCTATATTTAGACTACTCTTTTGAAGTACTCTTTTGGATGAGATTTTCATTCCAGCTGTGTCAAACTTCAAATTTACTCGGTCTTTGATGAATTTTGGCTTGTAGAGACCAGTCACGGAGGGGAAAGTTAGCTTTTCATATGGCAACAATAATCTGGCATTTCTCTTACATTGTAACTAATTGACTCATCTCATGAGAGGATGAGGCCAATCGAACAGAAGGAGCTTCCATTTGCCTTTCTGAGAAGCTGGATTATAGCTGAATTTTCCTGTACATCTGGAAAGTCATGGAAAGTCATAACCCTCGTCTCTTTACCCGTTTCCTTCTAAGATCAGTAGTATTTCTTTCCTTATGTGATATTTTGAATCTGGTAAGGTTTCACGTGTTTTATTTTCCTTATATTCTGGAAGCAGCCTTGTGATCACTTTATGAGAGTTTGTTTCATTCCATCATCTTTGAGAGGAAATCATTTGCCTAGTCTTAGTCTTCTCTCACTGCACCAAAGGAAAGACCTGCTTTCTAGTTCTGCATCCCTGGTAAAGGTCTATGCACGTCCTGCAAATTTTCCAGCTACTGGGCAAGCTCTTACTACTTATTTTATTGGGTTTTTTTTTTCAGCTCACTGTGGGCACTAATGGCATCAAGTCATCATTAGTGTTTGGGTATTCAGGGGGAAGAAACTAGGCAGGACTGTGAGTTTAGGCCTTCCCTGCTTAGAGGCAAGGCTGTGCATGGCTTGCAGCCCTGCTGCTTCCTGTCCCACGGAGCTGCCCCCTTCCCTGCAGCTGCTGGACCCCTCATAGCAGAGAGGTCATGGAGAGCCTCCTTTCATCCCCCTCTCACCACTTCATTGTCTCCTTATTGTGGATACCCACTCGCCAAAATGGGTCTTTTCCCATATGTGAAAACCCAATTAATTCACTGATTTTCTTTGTTGAAATAGGAAGTGCTATGAACTAGGCAAAACATTGAGCAAGATCTAAATCCTGCTTTCATGGAAAGGGCTTTGTGTGTGCCTTAAAGCCAGTTGATCCATTAGTCTCAGAAGCTTTCCGAAAAACGAAGCTACCTTCCTTGTCTTTGCTACATGAAACTATTTTGCTCCTGTCTCTGTTGTGTACTCTACAAATGTTTTTCCGCAAAAAGGAAACATTTAAGAAATAATTGTATTGGCTCATTACATACTCAGCCTTTTTTTTCTCTAATTCTGGTGCTAATAAACACCAAAATTTGTATTCCTCCTGCCAAACACTGCATGCCTTCAGGTGCTGGTATAGTTTATATGCGCGTCTCTAAATCATAGTAAGTAGCCTGCATATTGCCTGTTAGGTGAAGTCTAATGAGCAGTGTTATTTTTAGAAGCAGAACTATATCCTTTGGTTTCTATTGTATTTTTTTTTTATTGCTGGAATAATTTTTGTTTGTCTTGTGCTCTGCAGCTGCATATCAAGCTGAATGCTTTGGGAATTTGTTATTCTCTGCAACAAAGCCTGATATTCCTTCCTGGTCAGTATGTGACTGCACCTGGATCATCTACTGCATTTCTAATGTCTGTAACAGATATTTCCTGTTTTGGGGTTCTTTCCATTGTTCTCTGTTTTGAACTTCACTTGCCTTCTTTAGGCAAGATGTTTAAATGATTGAAGCCTTAGACACCCATTCCTGCATGGTGACCCATTACTTGCTCTTCCTTTACTGTATGTAATGTACAAATCTGGAGTTTTCCAGGAGCCTTATCTTGCATGATGATATCCTATTTTTAAACCCAATCTGCAGCACTGCCACGACATTACTCTTAAACACATGAAGTTAAAATGATGAAAAGCCTTGGTGGATTCTGCTAAATTATTTTACAATTATTTCTTCTTGATTTAATTTAATTAATTAACTAAACGTAAGTGTGATTACAAGCGCTTTGGAGTAATTGCTGTCTCTTCCTAAGTGTTTGTACAGAAGCTAAAACAATGAAGACAGTCCCATGAATAGTAATAAATTTAAAGAGAAAGGTTCATTTATGTATTTTAGTAAAATTTATATGATATATGGTTTACATTTTCCCTTAACTATAAAGTGTGTAAAGACATGAATAAAGACAAATAACTATACTGTAATATACACTCATTTAAAACGCAAAACTAAAAAATTTAGTTTCTTTATTCCTGCAGCAAACAAGTGAAAGAGCTTAAATTTCAAAGTTGCTGAATGTTTTCTATCTCACTTAATGTTAACTTAGTAAATCAGAATACATGGAACATTAGAGAAGAGTCTTGAAGGATTGAAATTCTGTTCAGATGAGCACTTGCTACCACCTCTTAAGAATAAAAGAGAGGGAAAAAGATAAAATGTGCTAGAATAGTTGTGAAGAGAGAAAGTACTCAGTTAATGAAAAATTCAAAATTAAAAAGGAAGAATATTGCTATATATGGATGTGATAAGCTGAAACCACAAAGAGAATTTGAGTTTCTCTGGGTAAATCATACAAGCTGAATTCTGACAGAGCTATGTGAGATATTAAGAAGATATAATGAATTATGAGTGGTCAGGACTAAAATATTACATTTCTCCAAAAATGGAATTCTCCCTAGTGCAGAAGTAAAAATGCTTTTAAGGGCCAGGATCTGAGTCATCCTTTTTTCCTTCCTCTTTTTCCCCCTCACACAGCTGTCAGGGACTTAAGTGGGATTTACTTGTGTGAGAAAAGATAAAAGTAGCAAGATCTAGTATTCTTAAAAATGATCCACTCGTCTGACTTTGCCACACTTAATTTATGAAACTTGGCAGAGCTGGAAAAAATGAAAGAATGGACTTGTGTTCTCTCAGGCTGGAAAGTGCTTCACTTTATGATTAGCTGTATTAGTGCAATACAGTGGAGTGAAATATACAGGGAAATGATTGCACCAAAGATTTTTAAGACAGTTTTGTAGCCTGTTCACAGACCATTGAAAGATTTAAAAAAAAATGTTCCAAACTGAACATCTTTACACATGATTACCAATGATTCTTTTAATTTTGTTTGATGTATACAGAAAGAAAATCTTCAGGTTGAGGGGGGAAGAAGATTAGTGAAATTTGTTCCAACTGTAGATATATTGTTCAAAAGCTAAAAAGGATCCATGAGTATTGAATACTTTTCGTATGTCCATTGATGTACATGACCATTTACTACTAGAACTAACATTGTCAACCTATTTCAAGTTTTAAATGCCCCTTACCAAGAGGAAAATTACATTTGCCTCTGGGAAATAGAAATGACTGCAATCAAACAGGTATTGTTGATAGCATATCATGCCAAATGTATATCTGGTCATGTGTAAATGGTGGTTACTGGTTTCACTGGGGTAAATGAGCTTGTCACGAGCTTTGTGCTGAGCAATGTTCTTTGTGCTCAGCAATATGCTTGGCTTTGCCTGCCCTGGAGACCAGAACACAAGGTAATTATGTTGTTTTATTAGGTCATTTTGATCACATGTAAACACATCACACTTAAATATTTCAAACTTCTCCGTGCTGTCACTTGATACAACACGAGAAATAGTCTCTTGTCCATTAACAGCTGGGTGGCCCACATTTCAGATAGGTGCCTCTCTGATAGGCAATCTGAAAAACCATCTGAGTACAGTGTCCATGTAGTTGTGTCCTGGAGTCATTCACCTTGAAAATGAAGAGAAAAATATAGGAGGCGAGAGGTCAGTAAAAAGCCAGCAGAATTATGGGCCTTTGCAGTTTTGCTCTTCAACCAAATGGTGACTTTCACAGTATGTGTTTTAGTTCATGTCTATCCCTTATGCTCGGCAGGGCTGCAAACTCAGCCCAACCCTTGCAAAGCAGTACACAGAGAGTAGGAAAGATGGAGCATGGACAATCCAGACATCAGCAAGCAACAGATTTTTCTACACAGATTATCCCTCCTCACTCATGCACATGATTGTCTTAAGCACACATAAATAGATTTTTTTCCCCTCCAGCCTTCTGTCAGACTCTCACTTTCACAGTGACCCAGCTTCTAAGGTACTACATATTTAGTCATGTATTAGAGAGAAGAAGCCCGGTTTATCACATCACATGATGGGTTTATGGCATAAAATAGCATCTGGGGAGGGTGTCCTTGCTAAATCAGATGCTGATTGCGGGTAATGCTAACCCATGAATGCAGGAATTACAAGCACCATTCTGCAGAAGATTAAGATGGGCTGCAAAAAACGACCCTCTGACATAATATATGAAACCTGACATGTTGATATTCCCCTGTGTGTGTGCCTGATAACTGTTCTATTTCTTTAGGCTTAGTGTTATAGTTCTATTTTGTTACTATATGCACATATTTCAGATAAAAAGGAAGGATGAAGCCATTGGTTTGTGGAGTCTGATTGCACCCTGGTACACCGAGAGCAGAGGGAATGTGAATGACTTAGTCATGAACCAAACAGAGCAGGAATCAGATGCTCCATCTCACTGCAGAGACAAATGTTTCTGACAACATTTAGCTGGTGCAGACCATCAGCTCTCAAAGACCAGGATTTTCACAACACTGATCCAGCTGAAGCATCGGCTAAAGAAATTTTTCCAAGTACACCTTGAATATACAGCCCCTGTGACATAACTAACAGCACTGATAGTGTTTACAGGCAAGTTCCAACACTGTAAAGCGTGAAATGTATGTGTCAAGTTTATTATGCTTCTCTTGCCTGGAGCTGATTAGTGCAAATTAATATTTCACACTAATCAGCATGAGCAGTTAGCACACAATTTGGATTTACGGAATTCAGCTGATTGCATTAAAAATGTATTTAGGCTATTTTTGCATTGTGCAAATAGAGCAAAAATATCTGAGCTGCTTCCAGTAAGGGTTTTTTGTATCAGTTCTAGTGTTAATATTACCCTTCGTACAGACGTATACTGCAGACATGATGGTGTCTTTATGGATATCCAGTACTTAGAAAATCTGTAGTTCATACTGAATGAAAAATTCATGGTTAACAATTTTTATAAGCAATGACTAGTCAAATTTTAAGCAATTACAATAAATTTTAAACTCTTAAAACATGCAAACAAGTAACAGAAAGTCTGAAATTTGATCTTGAAACTCCTTACGAAACTCATTTCTCAGGTAAAATAGTAATTTTGGGTATTATATGAATATAAACCAGTATTTTCACTTAGCTGTAGCAAACAACACTTATATCAGTTCCCTGCTGTGAAGAAGAAACAAGAAAGACCACTTGCCACATTAAAAACTAAATGCAAAACCTACCTGTTTAGTCAGGCTTTCACAATACAGCACATTCAGTCCTACAGATCCTTTCAAAAACCTAACAAAACCTTGTACAGATGTCCCCATCAGCTTTAGGAACATATAGCTCAGTGTCATTTCTGGGAAAGTTACTATGGAAGTTCTCACTGACTTCTGCGGAAGCTGACTCAGGTGAAGCATTTTCAGAACTTAATTTAGCTCATAGCTCTTGTAGTTGTCTAGAAAATCTTTGCAACATTGATTTCAAACACCAATTGGGAGGCACAGGAATTGTTAGATCAATTTTTTAGATACTGCATTGGATTTCCAACAAGAAGACATTCAAGTACTTTGCACTAATTAAAGCTACACACACACTCACACACACACACACACAAACATCTTTCCAATTAGGAATTAACTTTTGCCAGCTAAACTCAACATTTATTTGGACCAGTCTCCCATCATGACTACAGCAAACTATGTGTGCATGGCAAGAGGATGTATTGCCTTCTGTAGAAGGTCTGGGCAGCAATGACACCATGTTTCACACAGTGCCAGGCTCCAGAGCTGTTTCCTTCCTTCACTGGCATCTGTCTGATCTTGAGAACATTGGAACAGCTCTGGATCCATAGTGGTGCAACCAAGAGCAGAACCTGAACCTTAGTTGATACAGTGACACACACTGATTGCCCAATGTTTAGAGGGCAACTTCTGAGTTTGGTGGTGTTTCTGAGATATCCTCAGGAAATAAAGACCCCTGAGATTTGTCTAAGGGCAGTATCTTCATAGGCCATAAAATGTACTGCGTGTGGTGTTTTTATACCCAGACGTGAAACCTTTTTTCTTTTGATTTGGATTTTCTTCATGAGAGACAATTCTTAATGTCTTGCTGAGGTGCAAAACCTCAAGGCAATAAATGAAGCATTATATAAAGAACTATTGTAGCTCTCTTTCTTCAGACAGATAAAAGACGCCAACATCGGGCTTGTTTGATGCCAACCCAGAATCCTGAAAGGCTCTTCCCCAAATGTGGGTTGTTATTCTGTGTTTTGAAAGGGCCCTGAGCCATCTGCATCTCATTATGAGGCCTACTTTGTACCACAAAAATCAAGCAAATATATTTCATTACATAATAGTTATTCATAGTGCACAGTCTACCATTATCAGTTACATGAGGTCTCTTCAGATTTCTTATTTGCTGATCCAAATCCACCATTGCTGTTCCCTCTGATTTGCTTAGTAATACTTATAGAAAATTATACAATTAGACTTGTCAGCACAAAGAACTCCTAATGTTCTTACATATGCTATAATTGTGGCCCATTTGTCAACAAATGACAACTTTAATAAGAGAAGTGCTCACATCATATGGAATGTCCACACACTCCTTTAATAAACAGTGATTTAAAAATTTACTGCCACAGCAAGAAGTTTTAGGACCTTAGCACGAGGAGGAGAAAAGTTCAATCATAACTGAAAACATATGTCCGGAAGAAAGAACCCAGCACTCCACACTGTCAAGTCTTATTGCTGGTTTAAATTTAGGCAAGTACATATAGTGAGGTATGTTAAACCTGGGAACCTGGCTTCATGCATGGCCAGCAAACTGGATTAGAACTGCTTGAACTGAAGTGGTGATAGAGTGTTGTGTCTCCTCTGGATCCAAGCCAAATTAATATTTTTGCTCTTTTAGACTGCTGACCTTTATGCAGCTCTCATGCTCCTTTGAAACACTTCCATGGTTAACGTGTGTATGCCAGTGAAAAAGAGACAAGGTGCCTTCCTGTCGTGGGTTCCTCCCTATGTTTGGCACAGCCAGGGATGGATTGCTGTGGTAAACTTTTGATTTACCTTTGAGCTTAATTTTCCTCTTTCACATCTTGATGTACTGATTCTGATAGTCAGAAGCTAAACTGTGATTAAAATGGCAGTCTTGAAGAACATCACCCTGTGAAGACTTCTTATTTAGAAAATCAGAATTCAGGCTTTCAGCAGAGAGTAGAAGGGTTAGCCAGCCAACCCATCTTGGTTTCCCTAGGAATGCAAAGCTGACTTCCTTTAGGTTCTTTGAAAACCCTAGGATAATTTATTAATTTTAAATTTTATTTTTAATTATCTGTTGGAGCAGGGTAAGAATAATTTACTAAAGAAGTATGTGAACTATGACATTTATGTTTCCAAAAGGAAGCAAAAAGACAGCAGCAAACTAAAGCTTTGATGAGAAGACAATGAATGATTAATTAGTCTCCAGTAAATAACAGAATAGTTGATGATCAGTTAATGCAATAATAAAATAAGAATGTATGTACAAAAATAAATGTCCATCATATTTAACCTTAGTATAGTTAGAGTAAAGAAGGTTAAATTGTATTGATTAATCAATTTCATTTATTTATTTTTACAAATGGGATAGAAGGTTCTCAAACTGAATACAATTCCTTATCTTTCCTTTGTGTTGGTAGCTCATCTCTAGTGTTGGATACCTTGTGGTATCCTTGGGGTATCCTTCAGATAACAGAGAATTTTCTAGTTTTAAACATACAACAACATGTCCTTTGGACATTGTGAAAGCTGCATTCTCCTGTAAAACTCATTCTGTATTTATACATGCCTGTGTAATCGAATAAGTAAAAAGAAAACACTGTGCAGCCCTCAGGGTCTCTTCACTGCCGGCAGACCCAGCTGGTTACTGTGGAGAGGGGCACAGGAGTCTTTAAATAAAGTCACTCTGGTCGCAGTCGTGCCATGGATATTTATCAGGAGTGTGGTTTAGGATTAATGTGATCACTCCCAGAGCTAAGAGCCTACTCTATATCCTGTGTTCATGCCTTTGAACAGGATCCTGAAAGGTCGGGGTGACCAATACATATATTCAGCTCTTTTCCAAGTACATTTGCTGTAAATACTTTAGTCTGTTCAGATGGGAACAATGATGCCACATTTGTGTCTAGACTTTGGAACAACATAAGAAATTATCTTAAAGCACATGTACTTGATGGACAAGTGCTCATTTCTGCATGTAAAATCTGAATGCAAAAATAGGTAAATACGTGGTAACTTTGGGTAAGTGATCTAATAATGTAGGTAGAAAACATGAATCACACATACCACCCCAGCCTGAAGGCTTCTGAGTGATTTATTCAAACTTTGGAGCTTAGTGACTGAAGGCTTACACTTTTGTGGGCTTTGAGAGAAGAGAAACAGATCCCAAACATGGATGTCAAAACCCACCTCGATTCATTCCATCCAATTAAGCAAGCCATGAACAACATATAGAATACACCCCAAAAATACCAAATATATGATTTATATTTATTCAGCTCTTTCTGGAAATCAGAAGCTTTGGAGAAATCTACAAATAAACCTGGTATGCTGGGACATCCAAAATCATTAAAAATTCAAAAAACCAGTGACCAAATAGAATAAATTAAGGAAGCACTAATACAGTTGGGATAAATCAGTCAGATCAGGAATATCTATTGAGAGAAAAAAGTAGAATTATTGGGAAGTGTGTGGGTTATTTTCAGTCACTGAAATTATCCCAAGAAAGCTAGAGAATCACACAATGATTTGGGTTGGATGGGAAATTAGAGATCATCTAGTTTCCACGCCCTGCTGTGGGCAGGGATATGTTTTTCTAGACCAGGTTGCTCAAAGCTCCATCTTACCTGTCCTTGAACACTCCCAGGGTTGGGGCATCCATCTGGGAAACCTGCTCGAGTGCTTCTTCACACTCTCTGTAAAGAATTTCTTCATCATATCTAATCTAAATCTCTCCTCTTTTACTTTAAAACCATTACCCTTTGTCCTATCTCTACATCCTCCTGTAAAAAGAGAAATGTGAGCATAACTAATGAATAACAATCAACTGTAATGTATTTGAAGATTTTTCTGTTAAAATATCACATTCTGGAAGGAAGTAATCTGAGTTAATTTGTACTTGAAAACTATGTTTTAGCTCTCCTATTTATAGGCAACGGGTGGAAATTGATGAAAACCTCTCAGCTGTGCTCTAAAAGGACTGAAATGTTTGTAAACAATGATAGTGGAAAATTTCCATCTTGACTTTTGAACTCTTGGTATAATAGTTTTCCAGTTAGTTACTATGGTGATAGTGCCCAAAGCATCAGGAGCTGCAACATCAAAAAGACTGTGAAGTACAAGATTACCTAAAAGGAACAGATAACCTTTTATAAAGGAAATATTTATTTTTCATTTATATGGCTATCAATTGTACCATTGTTAGAGTGTCTTTGTTAGTGTTAATTCTCTCAGCTAAATTCTTCTACCTACAAGCTAATCCACAGGCAGCAGACTCACAGAGGAAAGCTGTTCATCCCATCTATTTTTCCTGTGTCTCGTCAGGTGATATGAATCATTTTCTTAAAACACCTCTCTCTACCTCTCTCCACTAACTATAGTATGAACTCATACAACCTATTTAGCTAACTGAAATGGGTAAAATGAATTGAACATAGGTCAACATTTGCTGTAGGCTTACAGTTATTTTTTTACCAAGAGGGCTGCTGGAGTTAACAACCATAGATTATAAAAATTGCTGTAAATATGATGAGACTGTTACAGCTTATATAAAATTATATAGTCACTGCATATTCACACACATAGTCTTTTTCTGAAGAAATAGATTGTATAATGTAAGTTTATGACTATGTGTGTAGTACTTACAGTTTACTACCCGTTATATGTTATCACTGCAAAATCGGTTCCAAGAAGTAATTTGAATTACTAGATTTTCACCTTCTCTCTCTCATTTTTTCTGTTCTTATTTTATTTCTGTGACAAATGTGTCTTGCTGAATTTCAATAATATTAGTTATGTCTTAGGGGGATACATGAAATAAAACCATGATCACTTCTCTACTTATTAGTACATAGTATTTAACTATAGTTTAATGTAAAAAAAATAATCATACAGAGCAGAATATGTGCCTATGTTAAGGAAACATTTTTGTTATAATAAAACTGTATTTTGAGGACAAATTTTTTTTGACTTGCACTTGTTTATGCGTAAACACTTTGTTTATAAGAATATAATGTAAAAAGGTGAGGTGAAGATAAAAGAGTATTTGAAATTAATTTCTACATTGGTTAGGTAGTTCTGTGCAGTGAGCAGAAGGCGTAGACTCACAGCAGTCAGAAAGGCCTAATATATTTAATATATTTAAGGAAGTCAAAGTGAAGAGAAAATGAAAGAGATGTGAAGATATCTGCTTCGTGAAAATAGCTTTAGTATATTGTTATTAGGCACATAATGTTCTGGCTGTATTATTTGATGCCCTGAGAACTGCTCCCACTCTTTAATCACTGCAGTGCTCACCATCTCTGACATGCTGTCCATCGGATGTCTAAAGGCAAACCTTCTAAAATCAACTGTAGGAGTAAAGGCACAGACCTTGATTAGCATGAGACATTTGGTGCCTAATTCTGAAAGTAGCTAACCCCCCCACTGACATCTGAAGATTGTCAGAATATTCCCTTGGAAAAAAAAAATAGATCAAGCACAGTGAAAAGAATTGTCTTCTGATTTTTTTATGAAAATAAACTCAGACTAGAGAATAAAAATTTTATATGAAAAAAGAAATAATTTTGTTGCTTTTGGCAAAGAAACAGGGTTTTCTTAAATTATGCATTTATTTAATTTGTATAAAATAAAGCTGTTACGCACACATTTGAGTCTATTATACAAATGCAAATATCTTTTTCACACTAGAAAAATTTCAGATTCTGATTCTATGAGGCACAGGTGCTTCTTATATTGTGGAGGCGATTCATCTGACCAGACCTAGACTTCCACAGTGGAAACATCCACATCTGAGCTCGTCACGTTACCTTCCTTCTTTGTGACTGAGAAGAAAACAGGTATGTCATGATAAAAGTTAGTCAAATCATAGAATCATTATGGTTGGAAAATACTTCCAAGACCATGAAGTGCAACGTTTGACAGAGTACCACCATGCCTGCTAAACCATATAACAAAGTACTAGGTCTACTCAATTTTTGAGCACCACCAGGGATCGGGACTCCACTTCTGTCCTGAGGAGCCTGTTCCAATGTTTAACCACTCCCTTGTGAAGAGATTTTTCCTAGTATCCAACATGAATGTCCCCCAGTGCAACTTGAGGCCATTTATCCTTGTCCTGTTCCTAATTACCTGGGAGAAGAGGCTGACCCCAACCTTGCAAAACCTCCTTTCAGTTAGCTACAGAGAACAGAGTTGTAGAGAGATGTCTGTATTGACAGATGACTCACGCCCTAAAAAGATTTTTACTCACAAATGGTGGTAAGAGAGATCCCAAAAAGACTGGTGAAATATTGATGCCTAAGGTTACCTTCAGTGAGTCACATCCTGAGTGGAGGGTCTTGATTTCATGGTGTCAAGCACCTTGTACCTTCATGCTCTATTTCCTAATCTTTTACTTTTCTTAAACTCCTTGCTTCTCTTTTGAACAAACTCTGAAGAGGACAGAAGATGCAAAGATTTAATCCACAGTCAACCTGTTTCTAAACCTTATTTCATCAGGAAACAGAGCAGTACAACAAGACACAGGTGACTGAAGTAATTAGCTACTCATGCTAGACAGCTGCAATAATCTCCCAATGAAGACTTCTAAACACACTGAATACTAAGCCAGGTCTGAATACAGCTGTCAGAATTTCAGATATTTCATTCCAGTTCAGCAATTCATCCTGCCTTGAGGTAGGAGTTGGCCCTGTGGAGGTGTCTGTGTCTCTTTCCAAAGAGTGCAGTTTGAGCCAAGACTTTGGATCTCACCAGCTTATGACTAGTGAGGTGAGTCAGCCAGCAGAGATGTAGATACCATCACTCAACACACCTTGCTCTCTCTGTCCACTGAACCAGGACCCAAATGAAGCCAGTAAATGAGGAAAGAGGACTCTGCTCCTCCTCAGGGGCAGATTGTTCTCCTTGTTTCAGGGTATGAAGGACCTTGGTTGAATTCCTTGTCCCTTAACTGAAACACTTCTTACTTCTCTCTGATTTCCTTGTAGGAAATCATAAAAAGTAGTTGCTATAAGAAAAAATATGTATGATTATTTTTTCCCTAATTTTGCCAACACCTATGGAAATTCTTGAAATACTAATGCTTGAATAATTTTAGCTCTCTGTTGAAGAAATTAGGTCCAAGATCTTCAAAGTATATTTTAGACCTTCAAAATGCTTAGCCGTAAGTCACTGATGATTCAGCCCTAAGTAATTTACACCAGGCAAGGGTTAGCTAGATGTTCTTCAATCTATTGCCTACTTCTCTCTCATTACAATTTAGACATGTTCTTCAAATTTTTGGTAATGCAATAGTCTGACAAAGGTATGTACATAAATAGTTTGAAAATATTCTGAAGGAAGAAATACACAGTGCTGGTAAGGAAACTACGTCTAAAAAGTTATATATGAATCTGGAACACCAACTTAAAAGAATAATATTTAATATGTAATATAATACGTGATTGGATGCAATATCAGAGCCCGATACAAAACAGCAAGATGTTATTTTAGTGAAGATTCTCCAGGATAAGAATTGCTTAGTTGCATAGTGTTTGGTTGTGAGAACTGTCATGATGAATCAACTTTTCCTTAAAAGAAAAGCAGTCTCTATTCACACAATAGTATTTTTTCCTCTGGCATTTGTGCAGGTGTGGAATTGAGCCAGAACCAACGCCTCTTGAAGTCATTGAGAAATTTTCCAGGCACGGGGGACTTGCAGGGTCAAGGTATCTAACTCACACAGTGTTCATTTCATGCACTCAGTTACCATTTACAACCTGGCCCTAAGCTCATCAGAAGAAACTTTTGCTGAAGTGAAAACTTGTGCTTATTTTCAGGGGGTTCAGGATGTGATCCACACGGGTAATAAATGTGTGATTTACAGGCATGAGCTGTAGCACTCTATAGAAATATCCAGGAAGAAAAACCATTATGTGTGAGGATATTCCTTTTATTTCAGGATGTCTAAAGGAACACGTGTGCTGCCTTACTCATTCTTAGCAGCAAGGTCATTTCCCAAAGGACACAGAACAAAAAAAATTGATCTACAAACATCTCTTAGAGCAGTTACTAAATATCTAGCCTTGAAAATCACTTCTAAAAGCAGAGGATGTATTGTGTTATTGTATATTGTATTTTCATCTTTCACTACCAGAGTCAATATTTCCACTACCATCAGTCAAAGAATTGCACTGAGTCCAGCTGTGTACATTCAATTGCATAAAAGATATTCAGGTGTTACTAGGAGATCTATTATCTCTCTTTGAGCCTTTGTCTAAGAAAAAAATAGCAGGGAAAGACCTTTTCAGTTAATTAAGAAATTTGATACTAGAAGGTTTAGTGATTTAAATATGTTTCAAATGTATTTTAGGAGAGATTCTGCCATCAACCAAGAAACTGAAAAGCTGGGCTGAAAGCACAGAACTGCCCATCTGGTAACTGTGGTCACAGCTGAATGAAGGTTTGGCTGCTGAATGAGAGTTAAGAGGCAGGCAGGAATTAAACTATGGGGGATATTGATAGCGTGAGGAGCTTAAATTTGTTGCAGAGCTTAAGTGTGATGCAGAAAACAAGTGGAATTGAGTGTAAAGGAGGATTTAGAAAAATATTTACATAAAAATTTGGGTGTAGAAGGGGAATGGAAGGAGGCAGATCCTTCCTGAGTAGTAGAGGAACAAGCACATAAACCGAAGTAGAATTAGCACTATATCTGTGTGTGTGTGTGTGTGCACGTATGGGGGGGGGGGGGGGGGAGGAGTTTTCACTCTTCTAGGGAAAAATGTCTGAAATTTCACTGGAAATGTTCCATAACCACAAATGCTTTAATTTTCTATTTAGAGGCAACAAAAATCCAAGGTCTAGGGATGTAAAAAGGTGTTCTGTGAGGTTTCACTTTGTGCTTTATGCTTCCTGTATTCTGTGTACGAGTGGATTATGCCTTGTTATCTGCCTGAGTGACATTTTCTTTTGTTGGTCCTTTCTCCTCAGAAAATACTAAAATGCTCTCTCTAAAGGAGAGAAAAATCAGTGTTTTGGCAATTCTGATAGCTAAATATTTGGGGGTTTACCTACCTTGGTTAGTGCGGGGATTTTGGGGGAAAAAAATGCAAAAAAAAGTCCTATACTTTCAACAATTCTAACATAAGGCACACCAGCAAGACAAAGACACCTTTGTCAGCAAATTGTCTGGGTTTGTAGGCACTGGCCTTGACTCCAACTGTATAAGTTGAAGCAATCCTGTAGAGAATTTATCCTTTTCCAAGAGAATTATGGGTGACGTTTTTGATACCCCTTTTTGACTTTACTACAAAGTCAGATGGAATTTTAGCTTTTTGTTTCTTAACCTAGCAACTCCCTTCCCCTTCCCCTTCCCTATTCCTCAAAAAAATTAGAAGGCAGAGAAGAATTAGAATACAAAGAACTCCAAAACTTATTATGTATAAATATTTTAATTTTTCTGCCAATCTTCTGACACTGTGATTCTCATTTTTTTATGCTTTGGATTACCAAGGAGGATTACTCCTTTCTGTTAAACTTTAATAACTAGAGAATATTAAAATGTTATTATAATTCAGTTTCCAACAGTATATTTGATTGAAAGCAATAGGTGGGGCACTGAAGCTGGAATCCATTTCATGCAGGAGCAGAGTTCACTTTTGCTCACTCTGCTTCATTGCATTGTCCTTTGCCTAAGGTGGAAGTCACAGCATGGACTGAAGGGAAAAGTCAAGCCCTCCAGCACCTCATCTCATAGCCACACTATTCAAAGCTCCAACAGTTGCCCCCACTCTCTCCCATATCCAGATGTGGGCAGCCCCAGGGGCTGAGTGCAAATCCCAACTTCTATTTGCACTGGTTTCATCTCAGGTGTGCTCTGACCCAGCCCAGTTCTCTTCAAACTTTACTGCAAAAGGACAAACCTAAAGAACAAGTTTCACTATTGATTTCTAGATAGTAGTTCTATATGTAGAGAAGCAGCTTTATAGGACATGAATTTCAAAAGTGTCAAATTCACTTTGAAAGCTACTGGGATATAGAGACTGACACGTACACGTATTTGGGTACATAAAAGGCTCAGGAAAACATCCATTTCAGATCCAGAACTAGTCATGTATCTAAATCCTGTGGAGAGCAAAATAACTTTGGCATCTCTGAAATATTCAACTGCTTCCTCAGGACTCTATCATCATGATTGTTTTCTATAGCACCTTTGATAAATAAATAAATACTTGTGCCCTTCCACCCTAGAATTTCATCTAAATCAACAAAGAATAAATACTTAATTGTAGGTTATTATTTGTGTTGCTCTGTTGACTAGAGGCAAATTGCATTGTACAAAATATATAATCTCTATCCACAGGTTAAAAAGTAAGAATTTTTTTTCAATTTATGCATGTACTTATTTATTAATTGAACATACTATAAAGAGAGCTGTATTGGGTTAGGCAGTGGCCAAAGGAATATTTAATTCTTTGAAGTTGAAGAAAGTAATTTCCTGTCTGGTGGGTTGAGTGACCTGGGCACACATCTCCGTGTGGATGAGCATATTTCTGGTTTAGAGCAGATGGCAGAAGATAAAATGTAAATATCTTTAAATTACCAGGAGTTTCCCCCCACAATCATTATGTTATTATATTTCAGTCTTTCAAAAAGCAGTTTACCTTTTATCAGCTCCTGTTAACTAGCAGCCTACATCACATCATCATGCAAATGGAGAAGACAGCTGTTTGAGTCACAAAAGATAAATATCACCTGAAACAGCTACTGTTTTGTGTTTCTGAGTCTACTAAGCAGATATTTTCAATTCAAATAAATGATGTAACCCAAAGTGAATCCAACAATACACTGGAAAAGTATCTTGTGTGGTTTTCACAGGAGAGTATTCAATCTGTGCAAACAGACTACCATCTGTAAACAGCAACATAAATAGGAAGTGTACATCTGATGTGCCTGCTCACCAGATCTGATCCTTCAGGGTGCTGTGTACCCTCATCTTTTTTTGTAGCCCTATAGGAAGATATTTTCAAGCATCTGCTTTCGCAATGATACTCACAAGCGTACGATCATTTCCAAATGAGACTGGTTTTTAAGGTCACATAGTGATTTTAATGGAATCAAGCCTTTATACTCCCTTAAAAACCCCTATCTACTTATTGTTCACTGTCAAATTCAGAGCCCTAGTCAAAAGAAAATGAATCCAGTTTTTGAGTTAAAAATAACACTACCCTTCTTTTGGGCAGTGTGTTTTTAGAAAAAAATGTTAAACAACCACTATTACTTTAAATTTCCAAGACATAAAAAAACCCACTTGTAAAAATTCTTTTGGTTTACAAGGAGCTTGCATTACACAAAACTGATAAAATATAGATTAAAAATTAAACATTTATGACCCAAGGAACTGCTGAGCAGACTTTGCTCTGAAGAACATCTGTAACAATAAAGCCCAGACTCCTGAAATTTGAATTTGCCTGTTGTGCTTACTTAATTACTGTGCACACTAACTATTTAGTCTCTGATAGGGTTATGGTGTAGTTGTGGAAAAAATTATTCCCTCGGGGATTTTCCATATATAATTTCTAGAGGGGAGCATTCCCTTCTTGACAGGCACACACAACTGCCAGTACCATTAATGGAAGTTATGTGCAGCATTCAAAGGGAGAGTACACTCTTGAGTATGTAACTAAATCAACAACCCCCCAGTATTACAATAATGCCTGAGATAGGACTTAATCTACCAGAGCAAAATATTTAGAGGTAAAGAGTGAGCACAATTTCAGCCTTACCATATGTATTAATGGTGATATTATCTTCTGTCAAGGGACTCTGACTACCCTTGATAAATCTAAGTTATAGACCTAAAGCATAATGGAATGAAATGATGGTGTTACTGAGTATATTAAGGCTGTTTCAGTTTTACCTTTATCTTTACTTGCTGATGTACAGCATCTCAACACAATAACATTACTGAAATTTCCATCCTGTTTCTAATTTACACTTTACTCTGGCAAATTTGTTTTACAGCCATGATCAGGCCATTTTTACAGTGCTGGAGTAACAAAGTGAAAATGGGAATTACCCTCCCTTAATGGTAAGTTCTGCCTTCAGATATATTGAACCTGTGTAACCGAAAGCTTAACTGGAACAATATAGTCTGTCTTCTATATTTTTAAGAAGAATTACAAATTCAAATTATATTATAGTCCCTTTTCTAAGATTAATTTCAGGTATTCTTTTTACAATGCTACAGTTAATTTTTTACTCTATAACAGAAATCCCAATTTAATTAATTGCTCTGAAATTGGCTTTTAATCCCCTTATTTGTGTTAACAGCTCTTATGAAGTCATTACCTTCTTGCCTCTGAGTTATGAACAGTTCAGTGAATACAGGTATTTTGCATGAAAAACATGCATTGATCATGATTCTACGTATAAAATTATTCCATGTAAACAGACTTATAAGAAAGGAAAAGGTAGGGAGCAAATAATTTTCTGGTTATCTGTCTTCAGTTTTACTCATCAGACATCAATAATGGTGATGTAGCTTCATGATCAAGCCCAGCAATGATACTGGTTTTAATTTCTGAGGTTTAGAAGGGCACAGGTATATATATACAAGACAGGGCTTTATTTAACTGTCTATCACATGCAAAAAACATTCCATATCTTGATGTGTAAAGTATAAATTTGAGTTTCAGATAGATGTCTAATTAGATACTTGTTCTAGTAGCTACTTTTTAAACAGTGCTTTCAGGAGAGGAAAATTGAAGCAATACATGTAAATAAACAGAGGATTTTGAAAAATCCCAAGGGAACAAACATGTTGATGGGTTATTTGGTGTACGCTGTCTAAGTGACTTTTGACAGAGTAATATAACCCACTAAAGTACTGAATGAGGCCCAAGTAAAAAGTCATAAAATGCATCTCTGTGAACAACAACTCCACATTAAAACACAGTTAGCAAGCTTACAAAGATAACAGTTCTTTTGTTATTTTGTATGGATTTTCTAATTGCAAACTACATTCTGATTTATTATAAAGACTATGATTAGATTAGGCCAAGCAAATCAATATGCCTTTAATTAGTGGCAGAACAGCTGCTTCACTATGTTCTACGTTAACACCAAAGCATAGCATTGAGTTTAAGATCCCAGAGTTCTACAACAATGTTCTCTAACACTGAAAGTTCTGCTTTGTTTCAGGTACAGGGAAAGCCAGCCAAAAAAATGAGAACAGATTCTACAGAAATGAATGAGCTGCTGTGTACATTAAAAGTAAAAATAATCATCACTTATACCCCATCCAATAGCTGTGGACATGCAATTGTACTTCAACGAAGTACTGGCTTGTACTGCTGTACATTGGATAATATTTCATATTAATTAGTATTGCAGCCTTCTAGCCTATTTCTAAAGATGCCATTATATGATTGGATACCACTGAGTCACCTAATCAATGAAACAAAAATTACTACGCAGAACAATTAATGGCGACTAATCAGTTGTATTAAATTAGGAAAATAAGAATGGTCTCACTTAACTTGATGTGCCCAGACAGTCACTGAATTCAAATATCTGTACTTACAAATAATAAGAAAAAAATAAATTCCCAATTTCAGAATTTTCCTTCTTAATTAGTAAGCATTATTATGATATTAAGAAATTTCAGGATAACAGAAAATTGTAGCACCAAAAAGCATGGACATGCATGTTTTTAATAATAAACAGTGTGCAAATATGTATCTGTACCTTTTTAACAGGTGTAACTGAGCCTGGTAATAGGAAGGACGCATGGACCTTTGTGATCAGTGCACGCAGAGGATCCCCAGACAAAGATATGGTGTCTACTTGGTAATTTTGGTGATAAAATTCTTCCCTTTGGACTTGCAGAACATGTTTAATTTACTTATTAACAGTAAGAGTAAAGTTCTGACAGGAAGATGTGTACTATTCATCAAATAACCACAAATATGGGTCAGACAGATGATTCTTATACCAAAAAAAAATAAGCATGAGATTAAAACTATTCCCAAATCACAGCCATAAAACATTGCCAGTGTTTGCAGAGAGACATTTTAAAGGGGCAAACAGTGCAGAATGATATGTTCCAAGGATACTCAGGCTCCCAAAAGTTTGTCTCCTGCCCATTTCCTTCACAACCCAATCTCTTCTGTTTCTGATTCATACAAATTAAGGGACCATACCACCACATTATAATGCAAAAGGAGTTGCGACACGTGGCAGAAACTCATTCCTTTCACTATTTTCCTCTTCGTGTGTGCTCTGAGGAATTATAGTACTCTAAAAATGACCACAAATAATAACTATGAAAAATATTTTAAGATGTTTAAAATGTTGCTCAGTTGTGAGTGATTTGCTGCTTCCTTACTGTTTGGTGAGTGTCCCTGAGGGCTCCTGGGCTATGCTATGCAAAATTATGCACCTCTCCTCCCCAGCTCAGAATTTGCTCTCTGAATCTACTACTCCTTTTAAATTCTTCCTTCACACAGGTTTTTCGCAATCTCCCGTGTGTCTGCCTTTAAGCTTTTTCTTTAGAATCAGGAAAGTAATTATTGAAAATCCCTTTTAAAGTCTAAATAATTTCTAAACCATTGCTGCTCAGAACTTTTAGGTGAAATAAAATATGCGTCTTTTTCACAAAATAATCAACAAAACATTTTGACTAACCCTCAATGACCTCTTTTAGCTTTACATAAATAAGATAATACTCAAAGTCTTCAAAGTCTGACTTGGAACAAAATTCAAGATTCTTTTTAAGGTCATTCAATGACTCATTTGTTATGTGTATCATTTCAAAGGGATAAAGTTTTGTATGTCTGATGAATGTCTTCATTTAAAGGGACTTTATTTTGAAATAGTCTTTACTATAGTAAAAACATTCTCTTTTTTTTTTTCTTTCATAGAAATGTCTAACTTTTAAATAGAAGTCCTAAATTAAAATTTGTAAGGTTTTATATTTTTTTATTTTAAACTACGAAAGAAAATATTGGGAAATATTCCAAAAATAGATATAATTTCTTCTAAAATGCATCGTGAAGTCCCAGGTCTCTCAGTCACTCCTTGTAAAAGAGAAACTTCAAGTCCTCTAAACATTTCTGTGGCCCTGCACTGTACTCAGGACACTATGTTCAGGTCTCTATTGTACTGGGGAATCCAGCACTGAATAAAGATCTCCAGAGCAGACCAAGCTGCTCCCTCACCTAACAGGCAACTTCCCCTTCTCACATTCCGAGTCTGTCCTTCCTACCTAACATGTATTTATCCATGGCAACTGTCAGTTCTGTGAGCTGCCCCACCACGGCTCTTATCCCAAAGGGGCTGTAGCCTTGCAGCCACACACAGACCTCTAATTCCCTCTTCTTGTTCCCATGCTTCATGTGTAAATGTACAGGCGGCACTCCAGAGAGCAACCAGGGAGTGCAGCTTTCCCAGAAAATGTGTGAGAGCTGTTCTCTTGGCATGCCTTTTTATGCTCTTGAGGTGATTCACCTCCTGGGCTTGAAGGAGAGCAGAGGGAGAATCTCTGGCCAACCTCTCTCCAGTTAATGCTGCATGTGCCCTGCTTGCCTCTTCCTTCCACAGCACCAGTGACTTTTTTTAACCAGCTGGTATGAACAAGATTGTTTAGCTTGAGGGATTTATCATCCTGGCCAAGGAATATTAACAATATGCTATGTCATCCTCTCTTCAGCTTGGTGGTTAAATTAAAATACATACATGCACATATGTGTTTATATATGTGTATGACAAAAAGAACTAGAAAGCCATGAGACCATTTCTCACTCAGGTTATCTCCTGTGTAACCAGACCCATTCCTGCGCAGGAAGGGTACACTCCAAGCTTTTCATCTTCATTTCCAGACCACAGCCTGCTGCGCTTATAATGGAAACCAGGATAGGTATGGCTCTTATTCAGACAGTGTATGCGTACATCTGGTTATCATCTCTGAAATCAAAAGTAGGGGTTTTTTCCTATGCTGGTGTGGTGCTACTTGCAGAGAAAGTTTTTTTCAATATTAGACAGGATGCTCCAAATTTCGGGTATTTGGGAAAGAGAACAAAGGTTCAGTGTCACCAGGCAAGATCTCAGGGTCGCCAAAAAGCCTCTCTTGATGCAGGTCAGTGTGACAGGCAGGTCAAAGAATAGCCTGATATTATTTTCCATATAATCATAAATATCAGTAGCCTTTAAAATTTTATGGCTAGGGAATGGTCTAGTGGTGCGCTGTTGTTGCCTTAAACAGTAGATAGTGATCTTTCCACACAAACAAGGCAGAAACTTGAACAAGGGAGAGACACCTGTATCTTCTTTCCTTACATATTAACCTTACAAATTGCAGTTTAACTTGCATGTTAACCTGTTATTATATACAGACTCGTAAAATCCAGTTCAGAGAAAGTCTCCAACCAGGCTTACTAAAATTGCTTTTGAATAGCCTCACCATAATTACTAGAAATGAGAGCTACTTGGCCCTAAACACTATCAGGTCAATACAATAATAATAATAGCCTGTCTGAAGTTTTAAAGGCAGTGCACACACAAATATTTCTTCACGAAGTGTGTGTTTGTTAGTGTTTATGCTTGGATTAGAAGTGAGATTTAGAAGTAAACTTTCCTGTTATTTCCGCTTAGTGTTCTGTGGTTCACACTGCTGAGTGGCCAGAACTCACAAACTGGCTGTTCCAATGGAACAAACACCTGTCTTCAATTGGTAAGTGGTGCAGTCAAGCAGGAAAGAATCCCCAGGGAAAACCAGCTGGTGCTGATGTTCAATCTCTGTGCATGTCATGAGTTTTACATGCACTGTGTCTGGTCTACAGACTGAATAGTCGTAAGCTGGCATTAACAAATAAAATTTTTTTAAAAAGGGTTTTCTTTTTTTTTTCTTTTTTTTCCCCTTTAGGTTTTCCTGAAGAAATTCCAGTAGGAATTTCCTGAAAAGCTTTTATCTGATCATGGATTTTAAATTTTCTTATATTTTTTTTCCCCTCATAAAATCCCATCTCTTATTTGTCAGGGAGAGCACATGGCTGCTTACAAATGGAGTCATGATCTCCATCCAATAGTGTTTTATTAAAATGTACTAAAATTATAAGATCCCTTTTTCCCTGCAGTTATGCCTTTGGCCAAGACACAGATAATTTTAAATTTCACTATGTGTGGACAATATCCTAAATAAGCTAAAAACTACTGCTTTCCAAGGTGCCAGTAGATACTTATAGCTCAGTGAAGAAATGAGAATGGACTCATAAAAAGGAATTACATTCACTGTCAATATGTGTAAGTCCTAAATATGAAACCCACAAGTGATCTGTGCTGGTGTTGCTTTATTTAGCCTTAGTGTTTTGCTATCTGTCCAAGTCTGAGGTTGACACCTTTACTAAAGGCAGAAAATTAGTGCTTCAGACTGTGTTTAATGGGACAACACACCTTAGGCAATAACAAAATTGTTCAAATTCTTAAAAAAAATAATCTGTAGCACTTGATTTTAACCTGGGTCTTCTGGGAATACTGAGCCAGCAGTCAGGCCAGAGTCCTGACACACTGTGGCTGCTCCAATGGGCCTAATGTTAACTCTGTGTCTGGTCATGGTGAATTAGTGCAAAAGACAAACAAAAGCCACTGCTACCCTATTTCTCATAGGCAGAGCACTGGTGTTTGCAAACAGCACTGTGCACCTCCTTTGCCCTCTCTGCAGGCGACAGCAGTGCAGGAAGCGTGTCAAAGAGCTCAAGATATTTGCATGCATTTGATATTTCTACCTTGAAAGTGAATCAAGTAGAGTCTTCAGAATTTCAATGGAAGTTTTCAATGGAGAGAATGGAGATGGGGGAAGTAACTTTTTAGAACTTAGGCTTTTACCTGCAGTCTAGACAGATTAGATGCAGGCAAGGTCTGGACATGTAGATTGTAGCAGTGAACATACATCCGGAGGGTGTTTATGCTCCTCTGCTTAAAACATATACTTGCAAGAGATGTCAAATCCCCAAAGTCACAATTCCTGTCGTCCCCGAGTCTGGAGTCAGTTGCAACAACACATGCAGCTGTCTGCAAACCCTTGCCTGTTCTTTGGGTCATGCCCTGCCCTTTGATTCTCTATGTCAGTGGAAAAATCCCAAACTTAATTAGATCCCAGTTCCTCATCCATGAGGTGGAAAAACTCAGGTTTGCATAAACAGATATAGTTTCACAAAAATTAGGGACTATGGATTCTTTTCTGGCGCCACCCCCAAGCTTCATTCAGCACTGTCATTGCATACATTTTGTCCTTGCTTTCTCAATAACTACTGTTCATATTAGAAAAGACCAGTCCTTGGTCTTTCAAAGTCTTAAAAAACCCAGTAGCCCTTACTTTGAAGTTGCAGATTCATTGCGTGGTGTTGAGCATGGTTTATAGACGTATTTCTGGCAGAGTCCGGGTCTTTCTTCAATCACCAAATGACCTCAAAACCTTGCTGTTCCTTCTCCTGTTAGCAGTTCTACCAGGTCCTGCACGAGCAAATCAAAGGGTTCTGAGTTGCTTGTACAAGTTGTCTTGCTCACTCAGAAAGTAACAATATCTCACACAGTAGTTGTAGTGACCAAATAAATTCATATAATGTGTTAGTAGATACAGTTTCAAATAAAAGGTAAAAGTATAGAACATTGAAGGTGATGTTCCACTATAATGTATAAAATGAATAACAGCTTTGGAAAGAGTTAAAAATTTTGCCAAGGCAACTCATTCAAATGTACCTGCATTACCCCAGCTGGAAATATCTCTGCTTTGCAAGCAGGACAGTAGAAAAATGAGCTATTCTCTTTCCTGGAAGAAAGCTACTTTCCATTAACACCACTGAGAAACACCTGTGAGATACATGACTCTACCAGACCATGAGCACCTTGTCATTCCCTTACAGGGCACAGGGCACCTGCTTGTCTGCAGCCCTGGTGGTGGCTGGGGCACCCCAGCAGAGTCCTCGAACCACTGACGCACCACACATTTCTGCTCCTGGTGGAACTAAATCCCACTGAGTCGTAAATATTGACTCAGCAGTGTGGCTCCTGCTTTCATTTTTTCACTGCACAATTCTATAGGAGATTATTAGGCTTAGCAGCTGATTTTTGCTTGTAGAATGGATCAATGATCATTGATAACAGAGTCACTCATTTATACATTTATTTTAGTCAACAAACTGTTGTAAAATGGCAACCATGATTATTCAGTTGTGCTGAAGATAAAGTTTCTTTCCTTATACAAATACAAGAGCATTTTCCTTCCTTTTTTCCTCTGTGGGTTACAATTATTAGTACTACAAGATAATTCATATATTTACCAATACCAGGAAGTGCTGAAAGAAAAGGGATGATTCAAATAAAAGTATTTCTCTCTTTTTTGTGTCATTCTTAGCATTTACTTCAAATGTGGTTTTGCTCAGAAGTCCCAGTTAAGACAGGATATCCATTATGGTGCTTCTGGTTACATGGACTTCATAAAAGAAAGTGTCCTTCTCTCCACCTTTCTGGAGTTTCCCTTTGGATGCTAGAGAAGCATTTTTGAAGTGTATTGTCTCTCTTGTCCCAGTGAATAAGTGAATTTGCTGTAGTAGTTTTGTGCCTGCTTTAAGAACTCATTTTTGGATTGGAGCATCACGTAATAACATCATGTAATAATATAAAAATTCTACCTAAGAAGACAATGTGAAAGGAATAAAAGTAGAGCTTTCCCTTTGGAAAGTAGTTGTTCCTTGAGGATGTAGAAAGTGTTTTCCTGTGGCCAGTGAAATGACCTAAGCAAAACCTATGTGTTTACCACAGTGATCATAATTGGACAAAAGAATTTAATTTGCAGCAGAAAATGCCTGAAAAGTAAAAAATTGTTATTGAAAATTGAGAAATAAATATTTCCATTGTAAGACAAAGAACTGATTTTTACTTGAAGTATTTAAACTTTGTATATTGGTGCAGAACAATTTTCTTATTATAGTAGATGTTTCTGGTCTAAAAGATCTAAACACTGTTTAGGAGAAAAAAATATGTGAAAAAAATCCACTGGTAGTTGCAAAGGATACTTCAGCCTTACTAGTCAAATTATAGACTGTGAATTAATTGCAGAACTTCTTTCATGACTAATTTCCAATAGGGTAATACGTCCATGAAAATGTCATCAATAATTCACAAATGCTACAATAGGAAAAATGCATTGAGTAAACCACTGGCTATTTATGACTTATTTTCTCAGTATTGGTTATTACAGTTAAACGATGTAACCATTAGATACAATAACTATTCAGGCATGAAAAGAGGTTATTTATTACAACTCCATACTAGAAAATTAAGTGCAAGGATGTAGCCACTGAAGGCAAGAAGGGTTTTTTATAGTATTCCCTACAAAGAACACTACAGTCCCTGCCTAAAGAGGTTCTTTTTTTGTTTATAATAACAAAAACCCCCAAACATTAGATGGTAAAGGCATACTATATCAAGTGATATCCATAGGCAGATAGCCTATATGCAGTAATAAACTCTTTTCTAATTGCTTGCAGTCACCCAGTTAAGTCATTAACATGCTGTTTACTGATATCTGCCTCAGTTTTCCCATTTCCCATAAAAATTACTTAATGACTCATCTGATAAAGCCAAAAGAGACAGCTCTGCACTACACTACTTTCACCTCACTTAAACCCTTTTGAGATGTACACATAAAATGAGCTGCATGAAGAGTTTTAATACCAGGAAAGGCAATTCTACTCTTACTGCTTTTAAGGCTCATGTTTTACATGCAGTCTTGCTTCTGAGCAGCTGTGTTGGATTTTCTCTCGTGATGCAAGAGTGGGTTCCAGCCCACTGTGTGCTGCACGTGGATGACTGCTGGAGGGCTAAAGCATGACAGGGTAACACCTGGACAGCTGCTGGCAGGAGGTTTCTCTGTGTTTTACCCAGTAATGACACTGCCTATCAACCACTAAGGCCTGGGGATTCCTGCTGGCTGGGATTTCACCAGCACAGCCCATAGTTCCGACCAAAGGTCAAAAGGAAAATATTCTATGCAGCAGAAAGCAATTTATTTTCATGCATGTAAATATGAACAGAATGCGGAAAACACATGAGGAATCTGTCTTTAAGAAGAGATAGAGGTATCCTTGCTGCAGCACCACTGTCTGAAACTTTTTTACTCACAGAATTAGTCAAATTCTGGTGTCATTTACTCTCAGGTTGTCCCTGTATGACCGGGCATTTCTGGACACCAGATCATTCTAGATGTGTTAGGCAGGAGACGAAGGATTCCCTTTATTGCTCGAGTCTGAAAAGTACCCAACTTTGATACTTCCAGTTTTTGTCAAAATGCAGTGTTATCTCCTGACCCTTTGTCCTTCAGAGGAAATGTTGGAGGACTGTGTTGGCAAGGGAATTACTAACGTGCTTCTCCACTCCATTAGCTCCTCTCCTCCTCTATTTGCCATTTTCAGTTTCTGGAATCTGTGTGCTTGTTTTGTGTACAGCCTCCTTTGGCACTGTCCCAGCCTGTGTCCCTCATCCCTCTGCTGTGCCACATGCTGCACCGGCATCTGCTAAAGGAGATTAGAGCAGCCCCTAAACCAGCAGCTTCTGGGAATGCTCCCAGGATGAGGGGATAACCCAGGTATGGAGGGACCTCAGCTGTAATCCACTACTCAAGGCAGGGTCTGCTGTGAGATCACACCAGATTTTTCAGGACCTTAAAAACACTCAAGGATTGAGGCTGAGCTGCATCACAGCTTTGTTTTAGAAGGGTGACATCCAGACTCTTCCCGGAGAGGTGTTATGAACAACTGTCTCTTGTAGGCTCAGAGATCAACCAAGAGTACCAGCTGAGCTGTAACATATCTATTTTTACAAGGCAACAGTAAATATCTTTATTTTATCTCACAATAACTTTCCAATTATTCCTTCTTTGATGCTGTGAGCAAGTAATCCAGCAGATGCAAGACAACTTACCTAATGGATGTTTGCATGAACAAAAGGAATGTCCAACTTTAGGAACAAGTGTCAAAACAAAGCAATGTGTAGGAGAGTGCAGTTATTTTCAATTAATAAATTAGGTGAGTTTTAAGAGAGAAAATTGATAAGTGAAAGTGAAACTTTGCTTTGTTCAGTTTTTTGTTTCACCACTACAGCAAAAAACAACAAGAATTTTGTGGCTGGGACATTCACATGTTCTAGGAGTAGCCAAGGTACTGATTATTCAGGAAGGAAAGGGCATCTTGCGCCTCATCTGTTCGTATTTCTCTTATTCTCACATCTTTTTCACACCTCCATTTCCCTCTTCTCTCCCCTGTCTCGAGATTTTTGGTCATGGGAATTAGGAAGGAGAAAAGAGGCAGATGAAAACATGTTTGAGCTTAATAAAGATAAATCCTGAAACATAAAAAAATCCCCAAAATTATTTTTTTCCTCCCGGAAATGACAAGTCTCAATGACAAGTCTCAGAGATAGCAAGTGCCTCAAAGACCCACTTTTGAGTTTTGATAAACCCAAATGATGCTTCGTGTTTGGTTTGTACTTTGCACTAGCCAACATGCTGACACCCAGAGGGCCAGAGGATGACCTGGCCACTGAGTAGCTATTGCTAATATCAGCTGCACATCGAGGATGCTTTAAGATTACTTTCTAATGCAAACAATCATTTTTGATGTTACTGAATGAAAGATGTTGAAAAAAAATCAACATACACTGTAGAGACGTAATGCTGTCAGGTGAAAGCAAGAGAATGCCCTCCCTTTGAAGGGTATAAATCCTCAGACTGTGCGTGTATAGATAATTAACCATAATTCTTTTCATCTCTTACAGGTAAAGATCCTCTTTTCTCAACTTATTTCTCATAAGGGGTACACTGTCATTTCAGCACTATATGCCTAAACTGGACAAAGTTGTTGATGTAAATCCCAAAGAGCAGCAATGTACCTTCATTGTAGCAATCATGTGTTTTATATAAGACTTCTTTCATATAAAAGAGTCAGCAGAGCTTTAATTTAAGTTCAAAAGACAGTCAAGTCCTTATGGCAAAGGAGTCTGAGGGAAATTCAGTAGAAGCAAGATAAAATTTGGGCATGTTAAAACTGAACCAAATTATCTGGATCAGACCACCCAACCACAGTGAGTGTTGCTACTTGTAAAGACATTGTAAAGCACACCTACTGACCCCACTGCACAAAGTAGGGAAGTAGGAGCCAAAAACCAGCCTCTGGTTCCATGAAAATGAAATGGCTTAAAGAGGAACAAACATCCTCCCCTTACAACACACACACACCTCTGCCTGATGTGTCTAATTAACTTTCATTTTAGGGTCGTCAAATACAATCAGTTGCAATTTATTTTTTGAAATGTTTCCTTAATTCTGGTCGTGCCTGCTGTGTGTTGTTGCCATTAATGATCTGTCAGATTTTCACTTATAAAACAACCTTAAGGGATTTGTAAGATGCTCTAAAATTCACTCTGATTAGAAATCCAATGAGTAAGAGCTCAGTGAGAGAGAAATCTTAACAGTGAGATCAACTCACTGCAAGAAAGAACCACAGTAAACAAGCAACCCTTCTTACTTCAGTGATTTTCCACAAAGGTGACAACCCTTTTTTCATCCATTTCTTCCAAGATTTTCCTTTTTTTCCTTTTCTGATCCTCCCACATATAGGCTATGGTCCTTAGTCTAGTCAGGAGAACCATTATCTTTTCTTTATTTCAATTTCCTAGAAGGGGGAGTGCTTCAAAGAAATTATTCACTTTTCAGTATAGAAACTGAGACAGTTTGTCTCTGAAAAATATTGAGATAAAGATCTCTCAAAAGAGATATCTAGAGAAGAGTAGTGGAGTAGATGAAGTGAAGAATTAAGTTTTTATGTAAAAGAACTCATGTGGGAACTATATAATTAAACTAGGCAAACAATCCTTACTGTGTCTTGTAATCAAGTCAGCCAATAGCTATATGATTATTGCATTTCATTGACTGTGGAAACATATTTTATAGATTTTTAAAAACATCTTAATCTGGTTTTCTACATTTTTCCCTTATAGAATCAAAGAATTTTGTGCTCAGGAGCCTTGAAAATAAGATTATTCACTGATAACTCAGCTTATTGTTAACTTTTGTTCTAGTACAGCATATATTTTCCCCTCAAGGTCAAGTGTATGTGAGAAACAAGCTTCTCACTGGACTTGAATCTTGATTTGTTTTATCATATCACTCAATTGCTTGAGTTCATCAAATCTACAATCATGAACATTCAGTTCATCATACCCATAAAATACAGCAATAATCAGAACTGACCTAAAGTAAGGTCAAGCATAAATTGCTACCCAATGTGTCTGAGTGATGTCCACTGTGAAAAGAATTGTCTTTATACTCTGGAAACAAGACAGATAGCAGTTTTGTGGCAATCAAAGAGTAACAGCTCTCTGTCAGGTGTGTGAACCTTTATCTCGACTACCTTTTTAACCACAGAAAAGGAACAGAGGCTGGTAAGTTAATTTATTCAGAGAACATGGGCTGGATTTTGTCTCACCTTCCTTTCAACACCCACAATGCAGATGTTAATATCACAGCCAGTGACCTAAATCTCTCTTAATAATCAAAGAAAAGAAATAGATGCCTCAGGCATGTGATTCACCTGAGCTATTTGAGACAGGTATTTACTTAGGAGATGAAATGCAGCCAGGACTGCACTGAGTATATTGACTAGATCTTCACAGACTATAAAGATCATGGGCTGGTCAATTCAGAACAGCAAATTTTATCAAATGAATCTTTCTTTGTGTCGAGGTGCTAAAGGCTGGTTCAGGGTCAGCACTACAGGTTGCATGGGCACAGTTTAGTTTCCACCAGAATGAGAAATTCCTTTATAGGCACAGAATAAGATGACTCAAGATTTCTATGGCCTACATCTCTTACTAAACGAAATTAACCCCTTGTAGTATCTGCTATCCTCCAAACTGTTGAGAAAGAATAGCTCTCAAAATGTCAGTGTTTTAAAATATTTGACACATCTACATTCAGTTTGTAGGTTTAAAGGGTGTTAAACTAGAAGGCTGATTTTCATACAGCAATATTTCAGCAGCTTTCAATTGCTACAATGCTTTTCCAACATCTCCAGGAAATTTCTGCCTGTGAAATGCCATGCATTAGTTGTAGAAACGGTGCTAGATTTCACTAATAAGTAACTACACTTGATCAAATAATTTTTTTTTTAAATAGTGAAAGCTTCATTATGATAAAACTGAAATTTCTTCAGGTGCTATTTTGTTACAAAACTATCAAAACGCTTAAAATATGAAAAGAACATATTTTTCTTCTCTTCCATAAATTAAAATGCACAATTCTTTAGCAGCCCCTAAAATCAATCAATCAATCAATCAATCAATCAGCTGTAGATACTATGATTCCCACATCCCTATGGAAAGCACTTTTGTTCTTTTTTTTTTGTTTGAGGTACAAACCAGAAGATGAAGGCCTTGTGAGAACTCAGCATGCACTTCGGTTTCCTAGTGTAGCACTGGAGCAGCAGGAGAGAGATACAGAGGGAAAGCAAGCAGAAATAATAACCAGAAGCTACAGGAATAATGGGAACATGAGCCATTGGCATGCAGGACAATGAGAATCTGAGTATCCACTTCTTGACCTTATACTGCACTATCAGACACCCAGTCAACTTTCCTGCATCAGCCTTTTCTGCAGTTGATAGGAGCTTTTGGGACTGCAGTGGTGTTGGATGAGAGTTTCAGTAGCTAGTTTTATTTCCAGCTCTTTGAACAATTTTCTCTTTCACTATATGTCATTTTTTACATCTATATGATGAAGGAAAAACAATATTGAAGCAAAATTGAAAGATCTTCATTTGGACAAGAAAAACAAATTTGAGGATATACTCTTTTTTTTGCTTATATCAAAAAGTCATTATTATAGTATGCATTGCATGCATACAATGAAATTTGGAATTGTTTTCGGGTGTGAAGATTTGATTGCTGTGGTTATGGTGGTAGAACCTTTTGAGCCATGATTCCTACTCATAGCCTCTGTCTCAGTTTCCGTTCTGTGCACTAAATTCTCTCAGTTTAACTCATATGCCAATGTTAGGCCACGGATGTGCATGAATATGTGAGAGTATTCAGGTTTTTCTCATGTTACAGAAAATGGAACAACACACACAAAAAGAGTGTATTTTCAACAGATGCTAATAGATGAATGATCATAAAACATACCAGGGAGGATAAACTATTTCACCAAAATATTAACAGTTTGTATTAAGAGTTTATTTTCAGGTTGAGGACTTATGCATTTTTCATACTATTTTGTATGTATTGATGTAATGAGTAGCTGGCAAAGTTGCACTGGACAAGATGTTACATAGTGAGTGTCATTTAATCACATCAACTTCCCACTGATGTTAATTGGGATATTCAAATGAGCAATGAACACTCAGGCTAAGAATCAGTCCCTCAGTTCTGTGACTCTCAAATCCTTATAAATCCTTAATACATTCATGATCAATAATTTTGAGTCCAAAGCCATTCAAAATAAGAGAGAATGATAATTTATTGTGAAATTATTACATAAATAGATTTGCTAAATAGATTTCTTTATTAAACAGTTAACATAACTTCATCATTCTTCATTATGTCTTTAGGGTCCACAAGCCCAGACAAAAACCACAGGGTTCAATAATGTACTCTGCTTGATCATTATGACACAAAACATCGTGTTAACTATTTTTAAGTAGATTTACAGGAAAAGTTGGCAGAAACCATAGTGAAATATTCAGTGCAGAACATCTCGATCCTGAATTTATCTTGGTTTTTGATTTTTCTTTTAACTTCAGGAGTTTGATAAAACAGAGTATAGCATAATTTACTATTTTGTAACATTGTTGTCAAGAACAAAACTGTATAATCTAGATATGAATACATTTATAATGAAAATTAGACAAAGATTTTTGGTCACTGAAGAAATATACTTCTAGAACAGCCTCACAAAAGTCCAAAAAAGAGCAAAAAATTAGTGGTTCTAATACAGTTAAATCAATCTATGCAGGTATTACTCACACCTACACTAGTGATGGACACCATACCTTGAAGAAACCTCCTTACGCATGGAAACTCAGTTTTCTACACTATAAAACTGATCCCTAGCACAGTTTTATCCCAGCCTCTCTGGCACTCTCCATAACAAACCCCGGGACAGTCAGTGAGTTTGCATCAACTGGGGACCATTCATAATACACAGTCTACTTTGGAGAGTAAGAAAAACCATGAAATAAACATGAATGACTCGTTGTTAGGTGGCCTCAGCAACAGAGAACACTTACAGGCATATTTTATTTACCATTATGAACATAATTGTGTAACTAGGAACTGGACTTGATAACACAGAAGGACCCTTTCATTCCTACATCCACATTGATTTATCTTCATTTAATTAGTGTTCTCTTTCTTCTTTTTAATAAACACATACAAAGCCAAATCACGTTATATAAAGTATAGGGAAACAGAAAAGGAAGGCAGAGGATGCTGTAACAGGAATATCTCCATAGAGACTATTTTACTGCGCTGATAATTTAAGGTAGCTCATGAAAATTCAAGTCTTCCTTAAAACAGATACATCTGTCAACTTGAGTTGCAATAAATATTTGGATATTTCCCAAATATGAAAATACTGTACTCTGTAATACATACTATATCTGCAGTATGGACTCCTGCCTAAGTTTTCTTCTGGCTTCCACTCTTGACAAATTATAGACATTTGGTTCCTTTTGCCCTCAGAGCCACAACAAACAACCAACATGTAATTTAAATCTTTCCTTATTTTGTACACTTACCTTATGAAGAAACATGGAGAGAAAATAAAGGGTCATTTTTCCCAGTAGATTTCAGTGCTGTTCCAGCCTAGAGTGCCCTTTTTCCTCAACCCTAGGAAAAAATTGCCTGAAAAGTAGTTTTCTTGGAACTTTATTTTGGGTTCAAATAAAATATTATTTCAAACAATATTGAATAATTTTATTGATTATATGACTAAGTTTCACTTGTAAGTAATGTAAACTACTACATTATTATAGAAAATTAGTCAAGGAAGTCAAAGAAATATCCTGAATAAAAGTGAAAAACAAATAAGCTTTATATTTTTGAAAGTGTAGATCTCTCACAATGAACAAAATTTATCCATATGCATCACTCCAAAAGGGCAATTCCAGTAAACGTTCACATTCATCTATTTCAGAATTATTTGTGTTATAAAGACAGTACTACTGGAGCTTCCCTATCTTTAATTCAGAATAATGATGTCAGTTGAATTTAATAAGAATTAATGTTGACGTAAGTTACACTGCCATACATTGGAAGCAATGTTGTTGAAGTTAATGGGATTCAATTGGCAGGAAAATTTCAGAAACATAAGCACAGCCAAAGCATAAAATGAGTAATTCTTATATGTGGAGGCAAGGCAAGTAAAAGAAAGTGATGTAAATTATAAATAAAAGTGAACTGATTATTTGAAAATGCAAAAATGGAACAGAGGTATCTTGATAGAGCATGCTGATCTAAATCTATCAGTATTCTATTATTTAATTACTTCAGGTAAAATGTAGGTAACCAGGTTGTCTCTTGCAACAGGTTTGCTGCCTAGGAAAACTCTTTCTTGTATAAACACATACAGTCAAATAAAACTGAGACATATGCCCAATTTATATGGTAAGATCTCAATACACTAGCCAAAGACTGATAGAAGAGTGATGCTTTTATCCCTTATTTCATTGTGAAATATCTGTGAGAGAAGGTTAATGCACATGTGAATAAGCACTAATACAAACACATAAAAACACCTGAAGCCCAAGCTTCATTTTATTCCACTGATACTTCTTAATATTAATGGCATTGCATAGAAGATTCATAAATATCATGGTGACTATGAACAATACAAACCCATAAGCAAGTAGCTAAATTATTTTCAATTTCATTTCTGGTATATATCAACACTGTACTTCCTTTTTTTTTTTATCACCTGCAGTACATTGGCCAGAAATTTCCACTGCAGTACCCATTTTTTTTTCCTGAGTAATTGCTTACAGTTAATTTACAACCTAGTAATGTGTGTAAGCAGTTCAAATTATTTCTTCCCATGTTCATTACCTTGTATTTGTCATCAGAGAATTCCATCTGCTGTTGCAATGCCCATTCATCTAAACAGCACTAATGGCATTGGAAAGCCAGCTCCTTTTGAAGCAGTGTAAAATAAACTGTGAAGTAGATGTCAAAAGCTATTTCACCTGTTTTACATTCCAATCCTTGCTTTGCTTCACTAGCTTTGCCTCACTCACTTTGCTACTGAGCAGAATCAATAACAGTATTCATGATGGGATACAGACATTCAGCCCATAAGCTTTCAAGATATTAGCTTTTTTCACTTATGAAGAGTGGATGGGGAGAAAATGAAATAGTTGGCAAATGTGCTTTTCCTCCTTCTCCAACGACATCTCCCTTGTATTTATTGCAGCTTGTGCAGGTATTAAAGACATTTACTTTAAGGTAAATTTGCCAGATTTGACAGTTTGCAAAATATAAAGGACAGCTTTTATAACTGTAAGAAAACTATTTTTCCTCCTTCTTTCCTCCCCCCCCCTTCATTATTGTTTGTAGGCATTGAGACTGGACTTTGTGTTATGCTGCAGTTACAAGACAACAAACCTTACAGCACTTAGTACTATTTAGACTAGTCAATATTTTGCTTGGCTACACAGTTATAGGGGGAATCCCTGCCTCGTTACTGAATGCCAGTTTGCTGTAACAGTCAGCTCATAGATCATGACCTGTGTTTCATGGTTTCCTCCCCTACCCCAAGTGTAACCAGTAGAAAATAGAAGGGTTACAAGGTCAAGCTTTATTGCTCATTCTGTCTGCCTTCCCACCTTATTACAGCACGTGGTAGGCATGATCCCGCAATAAATAATGGGTTTTGATTAACTTTGAAGGGAGGGTTGGCTGTGGGTGAGGTTATTGGGCCAGATTACTGTAAATTATGATGAACCCGGAGAGGGAACAAAACTTAATGACGGATGATGAAGTTTAAGCCCATGGACTGGGAATTATCATTCTGGAAAAAATACAAAAAGTTATCATGGACTGTATTCAGTGATTTAGAGGTTAGTGAGGTCAGGACACTACAGGGCTCTTTTCAATGTGCTGCAGAACTTCTTAAACCATAATACTTTAAAATTATGGATTCCTGTCTTTTTATTTGTTTTGCAAGGCTTTTTACTGTTTCATAAGTTTTGGTTTGCTCATTGAAAGTAAGTGTTGCTGTTGGTAGATGTTCATTACTTTGCTCTTTTGCTTCTTCTGGGGCTTAGAGGATAACAATATAATGCAGTGTTTCATTGCATACAAGGAAAATTAAAAAACTGTTTAAAAGTTAGACTATATTGGAAAAATGAGAAGTAAAAATGTATGTTATTCTAAAAAGGTAACACAGTGGCTTAAATTTCTCTTCATCTTCTTTTCCCTTTCATCATTTTCTCTGTTATTTCCAGAATGCAGACTTCCCTGAGAGTCAATCAAGAGTTATGTTTAGCCTTTTAAAAGTTAGGTGTCCAGCCTTGCACAAAAGGTCCCTTGCATGAACAAGGGCTTTCAATAAGATACTTATAAAACCAGACTTGATTATACACCACAGCTGTCATTTAGCTTGGTTATTAATAGAAGAAGGAATATGAAGCATTAAAGCAAATAAGAAACAAAGATAAGAAATATATAGACAGCAGATAATATGTAGAAGGGTCAAGTAATTCAGTAGTTCAAATAAGGAAGAAGCAAAGTCCTGTTCAGATGCTGTTATCAATCCCTTATGAATTGGTTTATTACATTTTTAAAGTTCTAAAGCCTGGTTTAATACTCCAGCTCTTTTTCACATTGCTATAGTTTGTTTTAGGCATTACTCCACTTAAGTTCAAATAGGAGATTGGAAGCTGCCCTTCCTGCATGTGCATCATTGTCACGTGATATTTTTATTATGACTGAAACAACTCAGAACTCACAAATTTGCTTTTTTTTCCTCCTCTATTAGTTAGCCACTTTCAGTCACGCTTGCAGTGAGTTATACCACTGCTCCAGGACAGCAAACCTTATAGGCAACTTAGCTGGTACCAGGTTACTTTTATGTATTTCTATTCACCACATTTGACCCCAAAGGACATAAGACTTCCTGGTTTGAAGACTGTGTGACTTTATCGAAGTTATCCTGCCCCACATTCCTCACAAACCTCTGGAGAGAAGATATTCCAATCCTGCTTGCAGAAAAAACCAGCTCTGATTAGTGAGCTGGATCTTGGCTGGTGACACTGTGGGATCACTGCAGTGGTGGACCCATTGGTTCCTGCTGTCTTACAGGAATGGGTAATGAGGGAATTGGAGCATTAAGCAGCCATAACGCCAGAATAGCCTTGTTGCAGGTCATATGTTATAGCTCCAGCAGAAAGCTGCACTTGAACTGCTTGCTGCTTGCATGCAGCTTAAGAGGCATCTTTTAGTCAATTGCTATGGTGGGTATGGATCTCTTAGTTTCTATCTTAAAATATAACCATACTTAATTCCACTTACTGTTGCACCAGCAACTCGAATTTTTCCTTTATTTGCATATCATCTTTAAAAACCAGCAAGTTAGAAGACTTCTTTATTTTCTTTACATGATCAAGTAGATCAGGTCTTCTTAGTTTACTTATAGATGTTTTCTACCTCTGAACAAACACTACAAGCAGACCTTAAATACATGTTTCAGATGGAGTTCTTTATTCTTAGGTATGCATAACCAGAACAGACAAAAGGTTGAAGTCTCATAAAGTCCTTTAAAATTAGCATTAACATTTCTCTATCTGTAATCATAAAGGGGAACAGTTCTCCCTCCGTAAAGGTGCTTTAAAAGCTTCCTTGTGTCATCCTAGAGATGATTCTGCCTTTGTGTCTTTCATAACTACATCATATTTCATAGCCACATCTTATCACTAACCCATCCTCCTCTGTCTCATCTATATTCAGAATATAGAAAATAACATAAAATCCTGCCAAGTGCATGACCCAGAATTTTGCACAAATTTTCAGGGTTGTCTGGCATGTTCTGCATATGTAGTCTCAGTTTCTCCCTGACATTGACACTGCTCTCAGCTTTATGACATCATTGACTTTCCTCAAGATACTTTTAATATCTATCTACCTATCTATCTATCTATCTATCTGTCTATCTCCTTTTAAATTCTGTGTTCTTCACATCAGTTAATAGTTTTTTCTGGGACACATCTGAATCATTGACAGAAGTTTGGATAGAAGAGAACTGTTTCACTCGTATGAAGATGCAGTAGGCTTTTTGTTTTGGGGTTGTTGTTTTGTTGGTTTTTTTTAGTCGATTGAGTTTTGATTTTTTTTAAATGGTTTGTTTGGTTTTGAGGTTTTTTTTGTTAAATCAGAAAAAGCCTGCCATGATCTACTGTTGGTAGGCTCTTTTTGGATTACATTTTGCTTTCCCTATAATATTATGCTTAACTATTTGTATCTTTAAGGTATGATATAAGTCCAACATATTTAGAGCGTCAGAGGTTTGATACAAGTTTTTGGGAGTGAATAAATGAATTCAGAGTAAACAGCAGCATTTCAAGGAACTTGCTCTTTGGTTACCCTGTGAACTACAGAGAGGAAATTCCTTCTTGACAAATAGAGGAGGTAGATAAAATATAACTCCTTCTTGTAATACGTTATGCCATTCTTTAAAACACAGTCCTCATTATCACTGTCTTTAAGTAAAAGAGCAACAATAGACCAAGGTCTGGACATAGGGAAGTCTATTTCCTTTTGTGGTCTCAATTAAATCAGTAGTGCACAGTACACACCCAAAGGCTTGCCAAGGTAGCCTGAGATGTATTAGAATGCACATTATTTCCAGACTTTTAAAAAGAAACATTTCATGTGACATTTTATCCTTGGCACCGAATGTTGGTTTGCTAAGAATCATTTTGCTCTCTGGCTTTTGAGTGCAGCCCAATGTTGAAAGGGAAAACAACTGAATCTTGCCCAGTTTTGTAATGCAATTATTCTATGGTGAGAACACACAGTCTACATTGTTGCTAGAACTGGACATGAGGTTTTATTTCACAAGGGAAGAAAACACCATGAGTTTTACAGATGAAAAGATTTTCTATTGGTCAGGTGTAATATACTGTTATCTGCCAGTAGTTTGTCTGAGTCATTCAGTGATGCTTCAGGAAAAATTACCAATATTAAAGTTCCAAATAAAAGACTAAACTTCAACGTGTAAACTTTAGCATAAAGCTCAAATATAAAAGAGTCAGATACACCACTGAAAACAACAGCTATGGTGCTGAAGAGGGATTGAGCTGAAATGGGAAATTCTCATTTTGGTGCTGTCACTCCTCTTCTAAGCTCCTTTAGGGAAATTATATCAACATACTTTTTTTCTGGTTAAGTTCACTCTCTCACTCCATGATCTTGGTATCAGTCATGACATCTCTTAGAAAAAGCAACCAAATAACAAACTACAAAAACCCATGTGAAACAAATAACCTGATCAGTTACAACTATTACAATTTTCTCAGAATTATTCATCTAAAAGCACTCAGTACAGCAATAATAAAGCATCTATTCAGATTGCAGTCCAGTAAAGTGATAGTGGGTGCTTCCATAATTTGGATGAACTCACCTGTTCAGCCAAAGACAGATATCTAATCAAACCAAATTTGCTTCAGAGACTTATAACTAGCCCAATCAAGACCAAAATGTTTGAATCTGCAATACTGAAATTATCTCAACTGCACTGTAATAAATCATACAGAATTACACAATAAAAGTACTAAGGAGAGAAGCATTTCAGTAATGCAGGAGACACAGTTCATGTTATTACACTACTTAATGTTAATGTGCTTTAATAGCTCTAATGGCTCAGCATAAACCACATACTGTGTTAGAGCTACATCTGTAGGATGTGCCATTTGTTCTAACCTCAAATTTGTATTAAACAGAGCTATAAGGATAAAAGTGTAGGCCAAATTCTACAAGTTTTTTTTGTTTTTCCTTGCTCTGTGAGAGGACAGCAATTTACAGAAAATTGTAACAAATTAATATTTTTCTATTATACCCTTTTGTTAGCATTGAGAGATATGACTGTGCTACTAATCATAGTATGTATTTAGGTTGCTAAATTCTATCAGCTCAATGAATTTTAACTTCTAGAAATAGAGAACACCATAGAATTGCAACCATCTTGCAAACAGGTGGAACACAGCTGAGGAACTCAATGAGTAATATGGAACAGAGGATTTCACTCAAGAACGGTATAAAAACCCCAAGGAAACAGAGATTTGAGCCATTAGAAACAGGTATATATATAGAAAGGATGAGATTGTATCTCAAGATTAATTGGTGAAGTTGATTCTGATTTATACCAGAAGGGGAGATTCAAAGAATTAGAAGGAGAGTTAGATGTTCAATCTTTTCTGACACCTCCACCCACTGGAAAAGCATTTAATTGCCTGAACAGAAGAAAGGACTCTGCCAGCCTTAGTCAGATAGAAAATGAGGATTTTAATCTCTTTATTTTCTTCCACACCTGCAAGATGTGTCAATAGGAATATGGAGTTAAGCACTGTGAAAAATAAAGATGGTCTTTTTTGATGTGCCTCTGAGCAGTAACAAGGCCATCATTAACTTAAAAATTATTCTAATTCTACACTATTATAGCAGTAATGTATCTTAAGTTCTTTCTCATCAGTGAACTGAGAGGCTAAATTATGTTGTCAAAGGCAATGCACAGCCATATTATCTCCCATTAGCTGATTTACCGAATAAAATTCACTTCAAACTTACATAAATCATGTCTTTAGGTAGTATGTTAGAAGACACTCTATCCTGAGCACAAAAGCTGCTGTTATGGTTTGTCTTTTTTTCTGATTGTACCTGGCAGTTTTGAACTCTAAGCTAGTCTTTATTTGCAGTATTCATGGCAGAAGCTGCAGTAAGGATGTATCACCATGTGGTGGGTTGACCATGGCTGGATACCAGGTGCCCACCACGTCATTCTTTCGCTCCCCTTCTCAGCATGACAGAGGTAAGGATTAGAAAATAGATGGAGAAAAACTTTTAGGTCTAGATAAAGGTATTTTAATAAAGCAAAATTAAAGACTGTGAGAGGAAGCGAAGGAAAACAAAAGATTTATTCTCTACTTCCGATCAGCAGGTGACATCCAGCAACTTTCAGAAAGTAGGGCTTCAGTACAGGTAGCGGTTACATAAAAGACAAATGTAATAACAAATGTCTCCTGGACCTTCTCCTTTCTCATTTATGCCCAGCATTTATTGCTGGGCAGGTGTCATATGGTACAGAATATCCCTGTGGTCAATTTGGGTCAGCTGTCTTGGCTACGTCTCCTCCTAAGATCTTGCTCATTCCCAGGCTCCTGGTGAGGGGGGGATGTTGGAGGGGCAGACTGGATGCTGTGGAAGGCCTGCTCAGCAGCAGCCATTACACTGGGGTATAATAAACACCTTTCTAGCTGCCAGTGAGAAACATTGTGAAGATTGGTATGGGGAAAATGAACTCTGTCTCAGCCAGACCCCACATACACCATTTTCATGTTGTGTTCTACTCTTTGCTTCAGATCTCATAAAGAGAAGAAAAATTATGATATATAGTTAAGGTTTAGAGGTACAATTACAGTACCATTGCGTGGGAGTATATATTGGTTTTTTCTCAGATTTGGATCTTTGAAATAAACACACACATAAAAAAGGAGTAGTTTTACATGCTGCATTACTGCAAATGTTTGCAGTACAGTTTGTTGCTACAGATTATTATCGAGGATAAGAGCGTAAAGTGTTCAAAAATGAATGGCACAGTTTAGTGGTGAACACATCCATTAGTGGATATTAAAAAAAAAACATAGACAAAATCTTTGGGTCAGGAAGGCATTTAGCTGCTCATTCCCAGGAAGTGTTTGAGTGCAGCAAAAGAAGATTGCCCAGTGCTCACCTTACTCTCAAATTCTTTTTAAAGCCTCTGTAATAAGCCATTTAGTCCAGAAAAAAATTCTTATGGTACGCTTCTAATCCTCCGATTGCAAATAGATCTCCTCATGCCTGTTCTTCCTTGTTCACCTTCCTCTCTCCCGCATGCTTAATGTTTTGGGAGTCTTGAAAACAAACACTGCACTTTTTGACATCAAAGAAAATATCAACACAGGCTTTGATGAGAGCAATACTGTCAAGATGTAAATATATAAAGAGTGTATATTACTCTGAGATTCTTGAATATGAAAGAATCTACACTATTTTAATTAAAAATATGTAGACCCTAACTGACATTACTGCTCAATTTATAATTTCTTTTGCAGTACTTTTAACTATGTCAGCTTCAAAACAAACAAGGGAGGAGAAAGGGTAAACATTTGCAAAACATCCATGGGAAGATAAAAACATCGCTGTTTATTGAAACAGTTGGTCAATGAAACTGTTTTTTAATGAGACTAGAGAAACAAAAGCCATGTAAATTACAATACATTTAACACTCATATGTAATAAGATTGGTCTGTAAACCACATCCTGCAGAAAATTATTGCATAAGAAATACATGATCCATAATAAATGAAAATATTTATTGATTCATGCTTTATAGTAACAATATCAGTAGCCTCTTGAGTTTATGACTTGGAATGAGATCTTCTATTACAATACTTTGAGAAAATAACACACTTTCCCCATACATTTCTATTTATTTTGTAGGTGTAAAACAGCGGGTTAATGTATAAAGGTTTAAAGAATGTGTGGCAGGTGAACATATAAACTATTTATTGAATCAAAAAATCAAACAGAAAAAAAACATTTAGGAAGAGGCTTCCTTGTTACTTCATGTTCATTCTTTGGGATACATTTGGAAATATACAACACATGAAATATGCGACTTTTTTTTTTTTACTAGAAAGAAATCTAAAAGGTAAAAGCAAAGACATAAAACACATTTGAAAATTTGGTTTGAGTTCAGCTCTGGATGGATAAAGACCTCTGTCATTGGAATTGTTATTTATTTTGAAACCGGGCTGCCTATACCTAATTAAAACCAGAACACAAGCAGATTACACACTTATTGGGTCATATGCAAATCCTGCACTGACTTCAGCACAAATTTCCTATGCACTCTTAGGTGCAAATTTTTGTCTTGAGCAATTTAGAAATATTGGAGGAAGTCAAATAAAGAAAAGAGCCCTATTCTCATGACACAAGACATACAACGATTAGTCTGATGAAAAGTAACCCAAACTCTGCTTGGGTTACTACATTTGTATGTCTTTGGCTATTGATTACATGATCACCAGTTTTGAAACCAAAACTTTAAAATCCCAGGACAGAGATGAATAAAGAGCAATAGGGTGACTGAAGGCAGGGTTACTCAAAGAACAAATTACAGGCTGGATCAGTAGTCAAGGGGAGAAGCTGCAGTCATGCAACATCTTTCATATTCCCCCAGGAGAACTCTAAATGCCTTCACTCTTCTCAATGCATACACATTTTTCTGGTGTTTTTGGAGGCAGCTGCAGCACTGTGTTACAGTTTCAAGCTGTGAACTATCTTGGCATGCCTGATTGGCCTAAGAGAATTAGAGCAAAATATTATTCAGTTGAGTGGAGTTTGATAAAAACTATGTAGGTATCAATGAAATTTCCCAAGTAAGCTGTTTTTGCCAGAAGCCCTAGGGTTGATGACATGATACTTGGCTTCTCTTCACAGATTTACCACTGACCTGTTTTGTGACCCTCTTTAGTGCCTTCTTTCTTTTCCTTCCACCCAGATGGCTGCTTAAATTGTATATGTGTCAAGGAAGAAATTATTCCTTTCTCTGCATTTCCATGTAATTTTACAAATCAAGCATTGATTTTGGCTGCAGATGACTTTATGCTTCTAGGAAAGGAAACTCTTACCCCCTTGCCCCCAAAATCCGAGCACTATCACCAGAATGACCAGAAGCTGCAATAGGGAAGATAGGTTATACTGGTACAATTATATAATTATTTTAATATGGATTTTATCTGCATTAAACAGATAGTGGGATGGGAAAAGATCATAAAAGTTGTTCTTGACTCTAACACACTTTAGCACACTATTCTGTTCTCTGATCAATCTTTTAAATGTATTAATAAAATCATGCTGAAAATGTCTCCACTAGCATCTTTTTTATGTCTTCATCTTGTAAGGGAAAAAAAGCCCTTGTCACTAGAGAAGCCCTGACAAGGCTTGTCATCTTTTTTCTTGACTTTCTTTTTAGCGTCACTGGATTCCATTGCCGGGACTGATAATTTAATAGCATGTCTTTCATACTGGGATGCAGCAGATATTGTCTTCTGTTCTTACACTAAAAGACTAAAAGAAATCCCTGAAGTATAACATACCATTATTATGAGTCTATATTATGTATGTGTAGGATAAAACTAAAGACCCATATATAACTGGTATAACTTTCTTTGTTACCTTTTTCCTTTCTTTTTATTTTAATCCTTGACCTAAGGAAAAAAAAGCATGATCCAAGGAGAAACAGGAAAGCGAAAAAAGAATCTTAGAACTTCAAACTCTATGTAAAGTGCCCTCAGTCACTGAAGTGATACACATCTTTCTATTAGCCTGGATCACTCTCTGTTAACATCGTTCCATCCTTGCATCCACCTATCCATTAGAATAATAACTGATTTTAAACAATTCCATGCTACAAATTTAAAAGATAGTTTAAACACCAGGAGAACTTATTTTCCGCAACTTTCAGATTATTATCTGTGGTGTGCATGAAACATAGGTAGATGGGGTTTTAATACAATCTTTTGTGTTTTATGATTGTTCCTGTTAACTACAGTAATAACTAATTGCTTTTAAATTCCATAAAAGAAGGCCTGACAAAGGGTTACAATGCTTCCTCAGTAACATTCTCCAAATATTCTTTGCATATCTCTATCTTTTCTTCCTTCTGTTGATTTCTTCTTTAAACTAAACAATCCTTCCTTTCATTCTTCCTTATGTATCTAGTAAACTGTCACTTGAACTTTTAAGACAGAGTACAAATAAAATGAATGTAATATTCTAAATGTGACTGTCTTATTGATTTAACCTGACATTAAAAGAATTTACTTCTCTTCTGTCCTTTAATCAACCTCACAATTCCTTTTTGAAGCAAAATTCTTGTTGAGCAAATCATTTTATTAAACTCCCTACTGTTCAACTATGCCTTCTTATTGAATAATTTTGAAGCAAGCACAGTGTCCATCTACTATCAGTTTTAAGCATTTATGTAGTCCTCGGTTTAAATTTTTTTGGTGTTCATAGTTCAGCTGTTGCCATTCCTGTAATATATGGCACTGAGATAAATTGAGAGAACAGCTCTTCATCAGGATAAGGTACTTCTGTAAGAACATGACTTTAAGTACTTACAGATTTACCATATTTCAAGCATGTGGCTTAACATGAGATGTATATGGAAAATTTTTCTATTATACTGTTTCAGAAATAAGTGTTAAAAAATATATTGTCATCTTTTCTTTGAGGAGATATGCTTCCCCAATCAGCCTGAAAAGACTCTACACTTGGTGAGAGAACTGGTTTTCATGTAGGAATCTGACCATGGCCATCACAGGAAAAACCTGCACAGACCTGGACAAGCTGAAAGAATATGAAAACCAGCAGGCAGCACGGGGCTGTCGTGTGTGATAGCACAGATTTGCTGTTGATTGTTGGGGCTGAGGTCACTGATGTGCCTCCCTGTTCCTGTCCCTGTCCCTTGGGGACAACCCCACCCCATCATGGCCCACGACCCAAGTCCATTCCCCATTCCTGTCAATCTCTGTGGATGTTCTCCAGGCCCCCATGGCTCACCCATGGATCCAATGGCCTTTCGGCCTTGGTCCATCTCAATCCCCAGGGAGGTGCCCAGTGCCAGGGCTGGGGGTCTTCCCAGTGCCCCCATGGCCACCCTGGTTTTGCCTGGGGTGGAGAACCCCCAGGTCCCTGCCCATCAGCCTGAAAGAGTTTGTAACTGAGGCCACAGAGGAACTTAACTTGAAAATCCCAGTGGTGGGCACTGGGGTATGATGAGGAGCATGTGGGTAGGATAAAACAGGAATACCTGAAATCAGACTCCTGGCAATGTGGAGAGTCAGGTGTGACTGAGGCCATGCTGGATCTATTGCTTCCACACACATCTAATCTTCACATTTCAGAAACTTCTGCTTCTAAAAATGACTCAGGAAGAGGACATTTAATTAAGACAGACCTGTCTAGATTGTGATCTGAAAGTGTTGCCAGATGAACTTTAGCAAAACAGACCAAGGCTTCTTAATTATTTACCCAGAGGGCAATTAGTAAATATTTACCACTTAAAATCTAATTAAAATAGAAGCAAGAGTACAGTCAAGTTAAGCAGCCTGTCTTGGAGGTCATTCCAGTGCTTTTTGGCAAGAGACATTATGGGAAAGCCTTGCAGATAAACAGATCTGAACGCTGACTGTAGCAGACTTTTTTTATTACAGCATGTAAATCATTTAACTCTAATCTCATTAATTGGCCTTGATCAGACTTATGTTTTTTTCCAGGAAAAAAATGGCATGTTACAGTACCTCAAGACAATTTGGTTTTGGTTTTTTTTTAGGTCCCAGAAGTTGGAGAAGGCATGCTGGCAGGCTGATTTGTTGTGCAGTGAACATACTGGGTACTTCTGAACATGGGTAAAGTGCTGGGAAGGGCTTTCTAGGACCCCAAAAATATCTTCAGATACATGTTGTGAGAAGATATATTAGTTTTAAGTAGGGTGGTCTTCTAGACATGGGTTTAAGCCAAAACCTTCTTCTGGAGCGATTCCAAACACATCATAGAATATCCCGAGTTGGAAGGGACCCACAAGGATCACTGAAGTCCAATTCCTGGCCCTGCAAAGGACCATTCCCAAGAGTTGTACCATGTGCCTGAGAGCACTGACCAAATGCTTCTTGAGCTCTTGCAGGTTTGGTGCCATGACCACTTTCCTGGGGAACCAGTTCCAGTGCCACATGTGGAAATTCAATCAACACCTTAGCTTACACTAGGAGGACATTAAAAATATAAACATCAGACATACACACCAAAATCCAAATCCTAATACCCCTGTACATTGGAGAAGGAATTTGCATGATTCCTTTATCAGACCTTTCAGCCTCTTGGACCACAGCCCTGGTTCAACAAATAAATATCAGTGTGTCTGAAGAGATTTATGTGTGGAGAAGTTTATATGTATTTTATAAAATGGGGTTTTGTTGTGATATGGTTTTACCTGTTGACAGTTAAAGAAGAAATCAAACCAATATACTGATTTCTGTGGTGTCTATTGTATTGGTCCCTAGGGACATGTTTTGCAATTAAATGTGATTATAAATCTGAATGGAGAAATGGAAAGGTTGAGAAACTGTCTGTTCTCCCCTCACAAAAAACATTTGCTGAAACTGAATAGAAATTTTGAAATTTCTACCTCAGTGAGAACTAAAGAAAAATAATCCTTCGCTCACCTGAATAAATATTTTTAAAGTTCTGCTTTACTCTTCATCATACCACAGCAGTAACATTCTGGCCATAACTAGCCTTTTTACTGACTATGAAACTGACTGTTTCATAAATTCACAGGGATAGGAGAGATTTATGTAGGAAATTAAGGACGAATATCCTGTTTGCAAGCTTGAAAAATAAAATTGTATGTATTGTCCCAATTACTGAATGCAGTAGAAACAAAACTGGAAAAAAGCTGGTGACTTAAAAGAATAACTTGAGTGAACAGGTATGTGTTAAGTTGTTAGCAGAGAGGTTGTTGAGCCGTTGAGGCAAGTGCTTGTATTAACGTTTATATAGATACCATGAATAATAGTTTAAAAAAATAGCATTCTCTTGACCATCTCATTGTTTCATCAACACTGCTCTATCTTTTGGTACCATGGGCTAGGTAAGTAAGAGGCAAACATGGTCCAAATGAAAGCAATGAAGATAGCTGCCCTGTCACATTCCCGCCCCCCCTTTTTTTGTCTTGAATAGATTCATAGATTCTGCAGAGAATAGGTTGGGACACAGAGTCCCATGGAGCTTTGTTTCTCGCTTGGAATGAAATGTTCCACGTTACAGCAAGCACAGGTGCCATTTCAGTACAGCAGCACTTTAACAATAGCCCATTTCCATATATTTCAAGGAGGGGGGGAGAAACTATTGTTTATTGGAAGAATTCTAAGTAATTGGCAGCCGTCACCAATTCTCCAGCTGGCTAAGTGCTAATGTATTATTAGCTGAACATTTTGTGAGCATTATAAATAGGGATAGGGCAAGTTGTTGTTGTTTATAGTGGAAATATTAAAATTAACATACGTATATAAGTATATAAATACAGACACGCACGTATATTCCAGTAAGCATTCACTGCATTTTATGACAGAGCTTCTCTTGTTGGATTGTGCTCTGAGCTATGTAATTGAGGATTTCAGATGGGAATTGATGCCAGGCTGATAATGGATTTGACATGCTGTGATTCTGACTTTAATATGTGAACGAAGCTATCAGTGGGGTTTCCTATGCAGAAGGAGGAACTCTCAATATTGTATTGTAGTTTCTTTCTAGAAGCTTGAAAGGTGTTGGATTGTGGTCTTCGGTGGTCAGCTAACAACAGCCTGTTCATAAAGGTCATAAAAAGAATGGAGTTACAGCTCTGATGGAACTATCAGACCACAAGTGGAAGAAACGAAATTAGGCGTTCAATTCAGAATAAGTACTTTTAAGGATGATTTCCTTGAGATGGAGTTTTAAGAAAAGGTTGAACTAATCACAGTATGATAGTACTTGTTTGACCTGAAAAGTATTAGGCTACTCAGATAGGGTGAACAGTTTTAGTGCTATTCTTTGAGCTTAATAAATGGGAAGCCAATAACTCACTTCTGGCTTAGAAAGAGGGAGGTAAGAAATTCCTCAGTCAAGTCAATTTACTGCTTGTTATGTCAGCACATTAAAAATTAGTCTCGTAATTCCAGTGTATTTCTTCCAAAAAAGTTTTGGTTAATTAAATTATGGAATTGAATATCATTGTTCAGTTCTTCCTCTTGGGGCCTACATAATTCTGGAAAGCTTATTCAGATCAGGAGAGAATTTAAAATATTATCATGATTCTTGTATTTCATGTGTGACTTCACTGTAAATATTAAAACATTTATCTGAATTTAGTGAAACTTGCAACTACATATTACAAAAGAACACTCTTCTGTTGCACGCACTTTTAGGTTTTCAAACTGTTCTCACAGACTGTGACTGTGACAGTCATAGTCAATTTTGCTCCTGTCTGTTCAAATATTTTCAGGATCTAGTAACCCATGGTTATAGGATGGCAAACGCTTTCACTTCAGGTTGGCCTCTATCAAAAGGCCAATTCCATTTATATGGAATGTATATTTCTCCCATTCTAAAATTTAAATAGTGGAGCTGTGACCTCAGAACTGTAATATGGCAGTAAGAGACATCTCACTTAATCTCAGTTTATACTAGATATCTAAATTTTACTTTGTTATTTGTCCAAACTCTCTCAGTTGTCAATGGACAAAATTTACAGTGTGATCTATTCTAGTTGATTTAGGTACCTGTCTTAAGTTGGGAAGCAAAATCACTGGGTCTTTATCCAAATACTAAAGAAACAAGTCTCTGACTGGACACACACTTAAGCTATCTATACTTAAAGACATGTAAAGACAGCTAAGGATACATGAGATTATTTTTAATATGTGTCCCACACAGTACAAACCCCACAAAAAATCTAAAACATGTAGATTGATCTTTGTTATCTTGATTTGCATTATTCTTGATCACTGTAATTTTATCTAAATAAAGAGTTTCTTGTGGAAACACCCTTATGTGTATAGCTTAGATGTCATATAGGAACTTAAACCCAATATTACAACATCAGTTCTCAGGGGTTGGGACACCATCTGGAATTCACAGCCCTCAGTAACACACACAGTATTCACATCATCTGTGTTAGGTGACTAATTCAGGAAGAATTAAGAAGACAAAGGTAAGGGATTAAACTCTTTATAGTCAGTAGGGAGAGGAAAAAGAGTCTTTTGTCAAACTCTGCTTCCTTTTGTATGAAGTAATGAAATAATTACTGGACTGGGTGAGAAGCTTAATAGCTTAGAAATTGGAGAGACACTTCACCTGCAAATGGTCTTACATTTTAAATAAAATAGAGCATTTTCAATAACAGTGCAAGTGCTTACCTGAAAACACTTAACCTTGGAATTACAAAGTAATATGCTCTTTAGATTCGGTCCTCCAAATCAGAGAACAACCTGGAGATCCAGCATCATCTGGCCTACCAGAGATACCAGTGTTTACATCTCTGTGACCCGAGAAAAATTCTCTAACCATTAACTGTCTTGGCAGAATAAGAGCTGTCTCCCTTAACCACCAGCAAAGAGGAGGAATGTTCAGAATTTTCTTATCAGAAAAGGACTGTACATTTTACTAGGACTTGTGATAAGTGCCAATACATGCAGAGCCTGAATAAACAAAGATTCTGTTTGGGAAAGTGCAAAAGAATTGGGTACCATTCCTGAAACTAGTAGGTGTATCATTTCAAGTACTTTTGTGAATTTTTAATTTTAGGTACATATAGTGAAAGTTTTATGCCTGAATAAAAATGTATGTATAAAATGTAATTCCACAGTAAACAAAACCTGTATTCTTACAGAATCGACACAAGGGATGAGTCACTGCTTTCAGGGAACACCCCTCTCATAGCTTTCCCACATAGCTAAGTACACAAAGAAACTCCCCTTCAAAATATTTCCCACCACCTGGGAGGGTTAAAACATCCTAATAGTAATGGGAGGAGAAGAGGCGTAGGAGATATTTCAACACACTTCAGAAACACACACTACCTTTTTTCCAAACCTTCTCAAGATTTTCTACATTTTCCTTTTTTGCAGTATTAACCAGCTTGTGACCATTAGCTTTTTTCACAGCATATTATCTGAGAAGCAGAAAGAACTATTGTTGATAAGGATGAGATAAAAGTCTCAACAAGTACTGTTCTCCTCTCCTTATATGACATGAAACCAAATCCTGCAATTGTTTGCCTAATATATTAGACAAACATTTATAATACTGATACCACTAACACACTGTCAGAGTTTTATATTAAATATTGACTCATGTCTTGCTGAAACAAACATGAACAGAAAGAAAAAATGGTCAGATATAGAGCAGAAAAAAAATTATATCAAAACATTAATTTCCAGATTGCTTGTGTACAAGACAAAATATGCTCAACTTTCTGCAAATGATAGCTGCTTTTTATCCCCTTTTGAAATAAAAGTAGAAGTGGTTTTGCTTCAACTTAGTGTTCTAAACTGAGCTCTTATACTCACATTAGAAAAAGAAGGTGAGTTTTCAGGAGTTATTACAAAAGTCTTAATCTCAGATAACCCTCTAGCTATCATTGTCTAGGTATCATTTATGCTATATATATTAAAAAAAAAAAAAAAAAAAAAGATTGACATTTGCAATGTTTTCTCTGTGGTTTAACCCAGACAATTGAAGTGACTCAGCTGAGCTCTGTAAGTGTTATAGCACTGGCAACACAGTTAGTTATGTATGTCTAATGTTCCTTGTGATCTTCTGAAAAAAATATTTTAAATGGAAAGGGAACATCACACTAAATCATGGGTCAAAAATCAAGGACTGAGGAGAAGGTGATTTCAATGAGATTTAGAAAAACAGGGGATTAGTAAAATACTTTTTGTAAGAGTTATAATGCTTGGATTTTGAAAGGAACATTACCCAGGTAATTTCAAACTGTGTTTTGTAAACACAATCTCAAAGCACATTTTAAGGGCAAAAAAAGATAAAAATAACACAGCTATGTAAGCTAGATCTCACATGCCTAAGCAACAAGAACAACTCTGTACTGTAGGGCTTCAAGTAACAATGCAAATTTAAAACCAAAGATGATCTCTTGAGATTCCAATATTTGAGTTCATAAGGGTAGACAGTGAAACATAGTGTCCTTTCATGTTCATGGTCCTCAGACATATCTAACTTACACAAAGAAAAAAATACTTTATCCATTCTGAAGGGTGAGGAACAGCTGAGCCATGGGAGGGCTGGCTTTGCAAGAGAGCTAGAACAAGCTAACTTTAATCAAGTGAAGTCCAACTGGAAATTACAAGGAGTTAAAGAAATGTCTCAAGGAAAAGTATTAGGATAGCTGCTCTTAAATAAAATTATTTTTGTCATGAGTTTTATTTCAAGACCATCATATCTGATTCTCAAAGAGCTTGCAAACACTAAAGTTATCTTGAGGCTTGTCAATAGAATGGGGTGTATGGACCATTTCCTTTCTTGACAGCTCATACTTTCTTAGCAAAAAATAGTAAACCTTTGTGTAGACCTAAGATAGGGCTAATCCATTGCTTAGATGAGTCATATTTTGTTGAAATGACAAGAGTACACCCAGTGCCCTGGCTAGTTAGACATTAACCAGGAGTTAAATGCATAATTAACTTCAACCTCTATTCGTTTAGTTTTGAAGAGATCATATTCCAATAAGTATCTGTTAATCTTTTATTTTTGCAGAGTAGACAACTCTGCTTCCTGTAAGTCCAGTAGACACCCAAAGCAGGAAAGAAAGCACAGGAGCTGCTGCACAAGTCAAACCAGAAGACTGTTTGCTTGTTTACCATGGTGACAAGCTCTAATCACTTCAATAAAAAGTTAGTACAAAGAAAACTGCACCCAGAAAGTAGCCTATTCTTAGGGTTGTTTTTGTACATTTATTTAAGAAGAAGAAGGTTGTGTAGGAGGAAAACGATTTTTGTATCCCTTTCAGAACACTTCCTAGTAAACATTTAGACATTCCATTGAATGTCTAAATATTTTCGGCCTCCATGACCATTATTTTGAAACCCAAGATTTCAGATCTGGATTTTAAGGCATGCTGTATCCCAGACATAGGTATCCAATTCTAAAGAGACATCTGCTCCTCTGAAGAATTCAGATGGAGATCAAGGTGTGAAACTTGTAACCCTCCAAGGCTGCACCAGTTTCAGCTGAAAGAACTGTGTGGGTCCTGTCTGTAACAAAAGATTACACAAGTTAGTTTCCAAATCATGGGTTTTCTATCTTCCTTTAGGAGTTCCTAAGGTATTTTATGGATTAGTCCTATCAGTATTTTTCAGTTGTCAAAAGCTAAAGGGAACATCCTCAATCCTTGCACAAAAGCACTGCTGACTGGAGAATACCAGGCATGGGACTCACACAACCGTTTCTGCAACAAGGCCCTTTTCTCCCTGTGTAGCCTCAGAGACCCAGCAGCCCACTGGTGTGTTCTGTAACACACACATCAGGAGCTGAAGTTGTGAAGAGGAGGAGAATTTACTGTTTGGGGTACAGCCCTTATCAAAAACTACACCCAAAACTGGTGGTCCAGCTCTAAGCAGCAGCTCAGTGTTGTGGGCTGCTACTCTCCCATGACAGAAATTCTTCCTGCAACATGTCCTTTGATGTGAGCAATGTCTTTTGGGTCTGAGGCAACGCTTTATTTAGTCATATGGTGAAATGAAACAATGTTATCTAAGATAACCACTTTGGGAATCTGGTTTCAGGCAAACCGGTGAAGAAAGCCACACAACCAACAGGAAAACTCTTCTTTACTGTTGTTATCTTAAGTCATAATCTAGTTATACCACTCAGAATGACAAAAAGCCTTGAAACTCATTAGGGCTGTTGAGATGTGTTCAGATGGAAGAAACTATATACTGTACTTTTTACAGCTCTCCAGATGATATACCACTAATGTAATTTACTCTCAAAAGAATCACTGCTTTGACCAGTGGCCAACAGAGAAAAATTTGAAATAATTTTTTTTCCCCAGCAAACAGAAGCTATTTATACAAATTAATTACTAAAGTAGGCTCAGCAGTTAGTGTTTTACTGAATGCAACTACGGGAAGTATCCCTGGAATAGTAGATAAGTTTCAATTGTAACGTAAATGTCAGGAACAAGAAATGTAGATGGAAACCACAGATAAATCAGGAATGGAAGATTAAAAGTACTTTTGCAATCTGTTAGGGTTCAAACATTTTACTTTTCCAGCACAAACATCGCATTACTAAAATTAAGGTGGAGTTAATGATGCTTATGAAACCAAAATACAGCAAGTCTTCTATCACGATCTTTCTATTTAATTCTTGTTAAAGAAAGGTTGGAGAAGAGGGTTTGCTCCAAAAGTGATGGTTTTGAAAAAAACCTAAACCCTAAGGTTTTCTGTGTAGTTAATAAAATAAAGAGTTTCAAATCACCAGAATTTACAGTAATTTTGAAACACCTTTTCATCCTGCCTTAGAACAGAAAGGTAAAACACCAAAAGCTCTCAAACACCAAATTGTTTCATGTGTGCTAAAAAATCAGGAAATGCCATTTTCAGGGATATGGTACTTCCTCGGCCCATGAATATTGTTCTTGTTGAACTAGACCTTTATTATCTTTAGACAAGTAGCATCTTTCCATATGTTCTAATGAAAAAGGAATTCTGCAACAGGATTTTTCCTGATATTTGGAAGGCCACAGCCACTGCATCTTAGAGCTATTCACAGTAAAGGGAATGTCCTAACTCATTTTATACCTCTCTAAATGTAGTCACCTAAAAGTTAGACCCACTCCTAGAAAAGGGACTTCAGCAAATAAATTGCACAGTTTAGAAGTCTCCTGTATTCATAAACACTTATAGTCAAAGGGGATAAGAGCATGTGATAGGCTTTAGGTGAAAACTTTTCATAGAATATCTTAAGAGCTGCTCAACTGCTCCATTTGCCCTTGATTTTTGAGTGGAACTGCAAGAGCTTGATGTCTTTCAGGACTGAGCCTGTGGAAAAGTCATCTTTCTCACACTGCATTATGCAATGATGTTTGGGACACCAACTGGCAAGGGAAGACCTTCTAAAACTGGGACTGCAGCTCATGCACAGCATAAAGTGTCAATACACATGGTTTGCCCAGAGCTTCCAAAGTCACTCCTCCATGTAACACAAACCATCTCACAGTTCAGTGCCCTGAGTGGCTCACAGGCAGCCTGACATTTATTTTCTACTGAATCACCAAGAGCATAGATAAGAAACCTCCTGGTGCTATTTGTATAAACCTGTTGCCCCACTTTACAATTTCTTCAGTACCCAGGTGTAACTATGGGCAGATGGTTGAAGTTCTACGTGTGCACAGGTGAGTCATTGCTATGGTGACATTCACCCCAGTAGGTACAAAGTTAGGAAATACAGCATACCTGACTTTGCTGTGCAGTTCTCAGACTGATTCATAAGATCGTATCTACAAGCCAGCCCTCCCCTTTACCCTCAGACAAAACAGAGGAGACAAAACTGGGTGTGTTGGGAATTCCTCTTGTATTAAATACTTTGGGAAATGACAGACAAATGCTCCCCTCCAGTGAAAAGACTAGTGGACTAATATGTCAACTAAGTGAGGAAAGCAAAAATGTGCTTACACATGTGCGTGTGCATGCAGATAAAATCCATAATTGCACATCTTGCATCCAAACTGACATACACTACACCAGAAAATGTGTTTCTCTTCTTTCTGAGATTTGATTTGTACTTCAGAGCAATGCTTTGCAAAGAAACAGGAGTGAATGGCTGAGTATTTTTAATATTTTTCACAACTTCAAAAGCATCTTACAAATGCATTTCTCGTTACTTTTTTTCTTCTGCTTTTGTTAATGCTGTCTTTCTTGTGTGTCTGACAAGAAAAAAACAGAGCAGCCTGAGAAAAGAAAATCAACATCTATTGTTATCATAGTGATAAATCAAGAATAAGGGCTTATGTGCTTCCCTGTTAAGCAAAACAAAAGATATTCTGTAATGTTACAAGACTCCACAGGCATTTCAAATAAACCACAAAAAAAAAAAATTGAAAAAATTTATAGAAGCCCTGACTACACTAAAAACACTTGCCTTGTCCTTTATGTGCTGTAATTTTGAAGTGCTGAGCTTGCATAAATAAATATGCTTATTTTAAAATTTTTATTAAAGCAGAATGGAAAAAAATGATCTTTTCTTAAAGCCTACAAAAACAATTCCATGGTGAGACATACTATCATTAGATATGAAAGTGGAGGGGAAAATTTTAAAGAATATTCAAAATAAACTTTTGTGTGCCATTGATGACAAATAAAAGAATATATTCAATCAGCTTACAGAGATCTTGAATTACCTTTGTAATTGACAGGACAGATTTTTGTTCTGAGTGTTATCCTCTTATTTTCTCATGAATTTGTTACTGGTGACTGAACAGTGAATACTATAACTGTGTTCTGGAGTTATAATTGATCATATAAATCAAATTACATAGTTTCCATTTCCTGATTAAATATATGAAACTGTTAACATCAGGTTATATGATTTGCAAAAGCCTTTGGGGGCATGAAATTTCTTTGGGAGGAGATAAAAGGTATTGAAAGTTTTTAAAATATTTTAAACCTCTTTTCTTTCTAGGCAATGTAAGCCTTGCCTTAGGGATAGTTCCTAGAAAAATTAGACTACTCCAGAATTGAGTGGCTGAGAGCATACCGGTTTAAATTAATTTTCCATTGTCAGCCCTCATAATGTAATTATATATGCTTGCATGGTCTCAGTTGTAGAAAACGCAGAGGATTTTAGCATTTTGCATGAAACACTCAAGAGTTTGAACCTCTGCTTGACTGAAGCATTTTCATCATGAAATGCATCGCTTGCCTTTGATGGTCACCTGCATCATTTGGAGAGTTGGACCTACGAAATGAATGAGAAGACAAAAGGAATATTTGCAAGACATTTTCCATGTGACTTACTGTAAGAAAGGAAAATTGCAAGCAGTGAGGATATTTCAGGCTAATGCCCTTACAAGGCTGACCCAATGAGTACATTGATTAACTGGCCATGCTCACACTTCCAACTCATTCCAATATTTTTGGATGCGTGTGAAAGTGGTTAAAACTAACATTGCAATGAGCTGTATGTGAAGACTAAGTAAATATAGATCTCTGTCAAGGAGTCTAAGGAATTTAATCTTGACCACTCCTGGTTGCCATCTTATACTTTTGCTGACTGAAGAGATTTTCTAAAGAACAAAACATAAATTATGCAAAGGCCAGAAGAAATGTTTGGGACAATTATAGGAAAAAGCTTTCCATTTTCTTCAGTGATTTTTTCCTTTAAAACTAAATAACAGTTCCAGAACGGACCTGTCTCTGAGGCATAAAGTTTCTGTTCTGACAAATGCTTGAATGGGGCTTTAAATGTTCAATTCTGATGCATAACTACTGAAGGAAGACAATATAACTCAGATGTTGGCTGGAAATTTATGAGTCAGGAAGGTAGCTAAAAATGTATTTTCATAAATACATAACTTTTTACTGCTTTGTATTTAACAAATTATTTCTAATTATTTTGATCTTAAAATCTTAGTCCGTGTTCTGGAGAGTGTATCTCTGCAAATTACAGAGAGTTTTATATTCATTGTTCAAGGCACAAACCACTGTAGATTTGTGACAATGAGTAGGATAAGGTCCTACCCTGTTTGGTTAGTCACTTACAAAGTGTGTTGTGCTTATATTAGAAAATCGTTGCCTAACTAGTAATATTATAAACTGAATCTGAAGTTTCAAAAATCACAGTGCTTTAGCAAAACAGCAGTAGTTGTAAGTTACTTGTTAAATAAAGTCAAATGTTTCACTGAGGATGGAAAGCTTCAAGGAGAAACAGCAATTTCACAGGAGAGAGACTTTGATGGATTCTGATTTTCAAAAGAGATTTCCAGACCTAATTTTCAAAGGAGCATTCAAAAAAAGCCTTTTAGACTGGATGACACCAGAAAATACTTCTATCTTTCTAAGGCATAAAAATTGGGTTTTGAGTGCAGTTGCAAATGAAAAAATATCAGTCTCTTAGTGTAATACAATTTAATTCAATGGGTTTTGAAATCATCTCACAGAAACAGCAGCTGAAATGTGATTAAAATACAAGATTCAATGAAAACAAGCTGCAGTGGAGCATCAAGGCTGATTCCCCTCCTACTTGTGATGGTGTAGTTTGGCAGTTGTTGAATTTGTACCAGCACTCTTCCTTGAGCAACACTACTTTTAGTTGTTTTTTCTGTCCACAAAAAGGTTCCAGGCAGAGAAAGACATCAGTGTATACCATGAAAACAAAAGTTGTATTTATATTGGGGTGAGTCTTGATACTTTCAACTTGTCAGTCATTACTGATGTTTTTATTTTAAGCTTCTGACGTTCTCAAATCACAGCCATTTCTGTGGAATAAAACAAAATCTAGAAATCACATACTATGCATCTACACTTAGGAACTGTTTATGTTAGGAAAAAATAGGAACTATTTCTAACCTGCCTTAACAGCCACATATCCTGCTGACAAATAAATCAACACGTTACCCCCACAGGAAACTCCCATATTTCTGACGATTCTAGAGTATACCATACACATGCAAGTGACATTGGTCCCAAGCAAGCACAGACATCATTATTTCTAAGCCAGCAACATTTTCCTCAGCTTTACTGAGTAAGTGTGTCATGGAAGGCTTTGGGTTAGGGTGTCACTTCTGAATTTGGTGGTTTATGCATATATATGTATATATATATATATATATATAGTTATTATAAGCATTGCTTTGTTAGCTGTAGCACAATAACCCTTCATTCTATGAGAATTTAAAAGGTGCTTTAAGAGAATCTGATCTTCAATAACTTATCCACCCACAGTAATATCAAAAGAACCTCAACCGGACATACTTTATTAATATTTCCACACTCTTTCTTTATACAAACATGGAAAAAGAGATCTCACATTCATTCACTATTTCAAGATTGGAGATAACACTAGCACTCAGCCTTCCCAGCCTACACTTCTGTCTTAAGAGACTATAACCTTACTTGAAATATATTTAATAAGTCACCATTACAAGCAAAACCCTTTGCTGCAATTTCTTCATTGGGAAAAGAATATTATGCTTTTTAAAGAGAAGAGCTAATGTATTTGTTTGAAATAATGTAATGGATTTTGAAAGAAGTGCAATTTGAGTTGCCAAAAAATTTAGGATTTGGCAGACATAGCCAAAAATAACCATCAGATCAAAATAGTACTTTTGGCAGTACTCAGAAGTCTTTAGCTTTTTATAAAATTACGCTCCATTGCTACATGCAAACACAAATAAAATTTTGTTGAATGTGTTTGCACATAAAAAGACACATCTCTTTATTGCTGCAAAGTACAATAATGTTTTTTGCACACAGTGCACAAGCTAAACTATTTTCCTAATACCTTACTCAGATCCCTCTGAATCTGTTAAAAAGTTTGTCCCTAACTTCATCAGAGACCGGAATCTCACTCTTTGATGCTACAGCTCTGAGTTCAGTGTAGTATGAATCCTAAAAGTCATGCTGTGTTTCCAGGTACTTTAAAACCATAAATCCATATTTAATTAGAAGTGCATGAAATGCTGTAGAAGATAGGATCTCTGTTCTAAAAAATGAAATAAAAAATTGGGCCTTTAGCTTTGTTCTCTGACTCTGGGCCATAATTTAATTAAAACTGTGTATCATATGCTAAAAATCTCATTGACAAGTCTTAGTTGAGGAATTGAGATTCCTTGTGGTACCTCAATCTGTGCTTTCTATTTTGCTGTCATATTGTTCCATATTTTTATCCTGTCCCCCACCCCCTGCATCGTGCTCTCCTTCCTTTTTTGTTTCTCATTAACAAAGTGAATTCCTTTGAGATTTAATGATGCAATGTTGAAGTTTGAACACTGGCATCTTACTGTCTTAATGGATATCTTACTTGACAGCTCTGTGAATTTTAGCTCTCTTCTTTAATAGCATATATTTGTGGGAAAAAGCTGGCATTGAATTTAAGTGCAGGGAGCTCAGGCAGGCTTGAAATGGAAACCTAGCTAAAGTAGCTATGATTTCTTCCTGCTGCATTAGAAACTGGAGTAAGCTTGAGACAGTAAAAAGAAAACAGTATATCAGTGATGTAAGTGGAAAGCCTGTCCTTTATATCAAACACCACAGCATGATATTCATATTTTGTTATATAAATTTGTTATTTCTTTTTACAGCAAAGTTTTGGACAATGGTAACACAAAGGCAGATCTTTCCTGGGTCTCTGGGAACTTCTGTGTTCACATGGGGAAGCGTTTTTCCTTGAATCCGTGAAATAACTTCCATATTTTGGCAGTGATAGTCTGGGAAGTGCAGACAGTCACGAAAGTGGACTTTAATGTATTGTCATCAAAAATACTGCAGTTCACAAACAATTGTAAGTGCAATAGAAATTCCCAGTCCCTCGGATGAAGAGTAGTGGTGGCATTTCAGACCTTTCTCTATTCAGAGGGATCATCTTAGATAGTAAAAACCAGTAGATTCTTGTGATCACAAGCTATTTAAAGTACCTAATGTGGGTTTTCAGTGTGTGCATGAATTCGTATCTTGGCCATTGAGTGGGAATATGGATATGACAGAAGACTGTTCGTTGACAGAAGACAACTGGAAAGCTTGTACTATATCTACCTACACTATGTAAATTGAAAGTATTAATCCATCTGGAACAGTAAAATACAACTTCCCTTATTAAGAAGATTATTCATATATAAAGGTGATGTTGTCATGGTCTTAATTTACATGAAATTGGCTGATGATTTGGAACTGGTCTGTAAGAAGTAAATTCACATGGATTTTCCACATAATTAGATCTACAATGTCTCTCAGACACTAGACCCACGTGTAGCATTTGCAAAAGCTGTCTTAAGTATTTCACAGTATATTTCCTTCTCACAGCTGTACTTCTAAAGCAGCACCCACACCTTCTGTTCTTGAAAAATTGCACTTTCTTTGCAATGGCTGAATTCTGCAAGTAGAAAAATTCATCTCTGCCCGCTCCTTCTCCCCTCTCAATTTTCAGACAGAATCCAAAGCCTGATGATACCAATAGAAATCCATTCTTTGACTCATGGGGCTTTTAACTGTACAACACCTTATACAGTCCCTGGTCAATATGTTGCTGTGCTCATCACACAGGAGACCAGCCAGAGTAGACATTCAGGTTTCATGGCATTCAAAAATAGTCCAATGGATAAATCAGGAAGCAGATCACACATTCCTTTTGGTATGCTTCCAGTTAAAGGCTTGCTCAGATTCATGTACATATCTACTCACAGAAATTATGCTGTAGTGAACTCTATGACAAAAATTCTAAAACAACACTCGAGTGTTTCTTACAAGAATTAACGAGCTGAAAGAACTGATGTAAAGACTGGAGCAAGCAGAAGCAGAATCTGCCCCTGTTAACTAAAATCAGGAAGGACTTGAGCTGAAGAAAAAAAGAAGAAAAGGGTTTTTTTCTACCGGAATAACCTCTGGGAATATAACAACAAAGGTTTGCATTTTTTGAAGCAGTTAGGTGTTTAAAGGTAAAAAAAGACACCAGTATGATGGATTTTTGTGAATACCACAGGATTAAGGGGCAAGAAATAAGCAAGAGACTATGAGACACAGACTCATGAAGCATGAGACTAAAACAGTTTACACAGCAGGAGGTGGGGCCTTGCTTCTAAATGACAGTTTTCATCTGCTTAGCAATTCACTTTCTGCAGATAATTATATCATTATTTGGAGTTTTAGGTTTGGCTTATTTTGTAATAAAATCCATTGTGTGACAAGTAAGAAACACTTTTGTTTAGAGTTAATTGCAATGCAAGAACCTCATAATGTTTCTGTTACAATGATTTAAATAATTCTGTTTTCAAAACAAATAAACAAAAAAACTCCCTTATTATTATTATTATTATTATACAGTATGTGATTCTCAAGTTTCACCACTACTGTCAGTGCATTCTAACATGATATTTTTCTGTGTTTTAGGTTTGGTTCTATGATATTTTCAATAACTAGCTTGTCATGCCTTTTTTTTTTTCACTTTGTTATTTTTCTCGTGATGTTCTCCCTCCACCTGCGTAAGATGCATATTTGTGTCATCTATATGAGGGATTGAAGTGGTTGGTATGGACTTGACATCTGTTTATTTCTGTGTGAGAAATCATCTCCTGCCCTTAGAATTTGATTTAAACTGTTTGCTCAGGCACACGCCCCACTCAACAGAAAGACCCTGGACTTCTACTGACTGCGAAATACAGGATACAGTGCTGTGAGGGTGCTGCATTTTCACACATGGTCATTGCAAATGTCTAACCTTTACAATGAAGCTCACAATATCATAAGTCTAAGGACATAGGTCTAGTGGAAAAAGATTGCAATGCACATCCCCCATCTTCAGCAAATGCCCGACAAGGACAGAAGGTTAGAGTCTTAAAGGGCTGAGGTTCAATTCCCTGCTTAGCTTTTCCCTGTGGCTCTGGACATGCTGCTTAGGTATCCATAGTTGTTAATAGGAGCTTGTTCCCAACCAAACATTGACCTGGCAACCATGTAAAAAGGGATCTCCTTGTGCTGTAGGGTGTGGAAAATGTAAATGCCTGGAAAATTCTGAGACAATGAGATGCAAAGGCCACTGAGAATGGAGAGAGAAGAGGAGAGAGAAAGGGAAGATATAGCAGTTTATTCTTTTCTACAGTAATGATACTTGCCAAAAGTACCTTAATGTCTGAGATTTCTATAATTTTTTGTTGTTTTTTTACTGTTATCAGATGAGTGAATACGACCTCTATGTAAAATAAGCCAAGACTAAGATTAACTTTTTTTCAAACTAAAAATAACCTCTTGATTTTCAACCTGTGTTAAAGAAACCTTTTTCAAGAGTTCTCTGCTGTCTTGCCATATAATTAAAGTGAAGGAATGAAAAAGTACCCAAATACGTCAATCATGCCAAAGTCAAGGAAATCAAGATTTGGCCTTCTACCTGCATTTTATAGGAAAACTGTCACAACTGTCTCCCAAATAACTTTTATAGAAGAGAAAAGAAAACTGGACTTCAGTTTAGTTTGTGTTCCTCTGAGGAGATGTCTTTACTGATACCGTCTGTGCTCTTCTGCTCTCACAGGGAGCAATGTGACTTTGTTTCTCATAGTGATTTGCTCACTTCTAGTCCAGTGTTCAGCCACTTGGTATTTCTGTATAATCACAAGTTCTACTTAGCTTTACTTAACAAGTGAGAAGCAGAACTGGCACATGAACTCTCAGTAGTCTGTAGGGTATTAATCAGTAAAATTCTCCCAGTTTTAAGCAGACTGTTGTGCTATTTATCATAGCAAATAAAGTAAGGAAGAATTAGAAAAAATGGGGCAATTCTTGTAATTCTTGTACATATTTCTAAAATATTTCTTTGTGTGAACTCACTTTCATCACTCAATATTTGTGTCTGAGTTATTTGCCTTTTCTGTGACTCTTTCAGAATGAGGGCTTTTCTGTTCTTGTCTTCACAGCTCATAACTTTTATTACTAGGATCAACTCTCTTTCCTTCTCACCACATTTTTAAGAAACCAGATTTTTATGATGTGGTAAGTATTACTGAGCACAGTATAAATGAAGTCCTGCCAAGATTTCATTACTACTTCCTTACATTTACATCCTACATTTACAACACTATGTTGGCTTTTAAATTTATTCCTAAAGTTGTCTAGACATTTATGGACAGAAGACCACTATTATATCAAAATTCTTGAGAACATGCTTTCCTCTGCCTCATTTCTACACTCTCCTTGCCTGTATTTGTAAAACATGTGTACTTTAGGGGTATTTTTATTTTGATTGAGAGAAAACTTTTTCTCCATTTGCAAACTTATATACGAGGAATTGAGCAAGGTCACAAGGTGTTTTTCTTTCCTTATTTTTTTTCTCTAGGGTATTATTACATAGAGAAACCGTGGTAAGGAATTATTATCTGATCTGATATACAAGTTTGTCCTACACTGAGTACCTGATAAAATGAACCAAGTACGTCATCAGAAGATGGATGGTTTTGTGGCTAAGGCTCAACCCCCCTACACTGAACTTTATAGCACTTTTACAGGCTTCCTGTGGGCTTGTATATATTGAAGAAAATGTTGTGTCATGAAGAAATCCTTGGGTTAGTGCCAAACCAAGGCTGCATGTCCACAATGAGTAGTGCAGTGCTGGAAAGATATGTTAGCTTGAGACTTAAAAGCAATACAGTCGTACTGGTCTGAAGATAATGAGCTTCTCGGGAAGGTGTATTAGCTGTAATATAGCACTGATGGAAATATCAACTCTCAGTTTTGAAGATAGCCTGGCTGGGGGTCCATTCAACTCAGAGAGTTTAGAATATTCCTTGTTCTGCCAGAGGCATATTTTTTCAGGGACTTTCAGCAAGTGATTTCACTCTGTTTCTGCTTCCTATTACTCTCCTACAATATTATTATCTAGGAAAATTGATGGAAATTTGTTGCTCTCTGCAGTTGATCTATCTAGAAATCCCTTTCAATTTATGCATTAGAATAGGACCTTGAGTTATAAAATCTGAATATCACTGTGAAAGAAATAATAACAATCAAAATGGTCAGAAGCTGTGGGTAAGTAAAGTCTCTATGGCACTGTGAGCCAGTGGTCAAAATAGTACTGGTAGTCAGTAAAATACCAGAAAACAGAAAGTAAACAGAAGCAAATTTATATATTTTTGAATGGATGCTTGCCCACTCATGCAAGACAGGAAACAAAACAATATGATGGAAAATAGAAGCAATAAGTGAACATCGTAGTTTATCTTAGTTTTTATTTTATTAACAACAGAAATCCTCATGTTATTGCAAAATTTAAGTTCTTACATGGATTTTTTTTCCAGAGGTTAGATAATTCTTTAACTATAATAGGCTGAGAAACTCTGCTCAGGCTGTGCTCTAATTAAAAAAGGCAACACACAATATCTTTCCAGAAAAAAAATGGGGATAACCAAGGTATTTTTTTTGTAATCTATACTAACTTCCAGACAAACTGTCTTATAACTTTTTAATCCTTTACAAGCTTCAGAGAACTTATAAAAAAGTTTATCTGAAAAACTTTTAGAATAATCATCATCACTGTCATCATCATTCAAAAATACATATTGTATGAGTTTCTAATATAAGAATATGATAATACTTAAAATAATTTTTTTAAAAATAGCAAAGCTTCTCTTCTACAGAAGCCTGGGTAGTGTATCTAGTTCACCTCAGAGAAGGAATCCCTCCTCTTACCTGGCCTTTTTTTTTTCTTTGACACAGCTATTTCACATTTGTATGTTGTGATGCAAGTTCAGGCGTACCTCAAAGACCTTTTAAAGACTGCTTAGTAACCAGCAATGGTTAAAGCCTCAGTAGAGTACACAGAGCTCTGCTAAATGTTTCTTTTTTTACCCTAGGATAGCCTGCTTGGAATGAAATATAACAGGCTGACACAGCTGAACACCAACAGACCACTTTGCTACTTCAGAATATGATTAGTTTATCATCATTCAACAAAGCCAGATGCCTCAACACAAACCACTGCCACCCCCCCCCCCCCGCCCCAATTTGCCCAGGAGGGCTGAACTGTGAGAACTTTACTGAAATCAGTGTAAGGCACTAGAAGCTCACACCCTGTGTGTCATTCAAGGCTTGTCTCTCCATCAGTGTAATAAATACCTTATGAGAAGTGTTCTGGGGCTCTGGTCCAGTACTAACTAACTCAGAAGGCATGACAAATCCTGAGTCACTCGCACCACTACTTTTAGTACATGAGTATTTGGCATTGCCTTTTTCCTGCAAGTCTCCCTTCTGAGTATAGCTCAAGTCAAACTGAAGTTATAAGATCTGAGACCAGTCTTGCTTTTACTCCAAATGTTTCTGTTCTCTGGGTTTTAGTTGTGCTAGTTTTTGTTCATGCAGTGAAATAATATTTCTTTTTTTTTCTAAAATATTATGAAATAAACACTGAAATGTATAAAACAAGCCTATGTGGTTAAGGGAAACCATACTCTTACCTACTATGGTTAGAATTTAAAAAGGGGAAAATTAATTTCATTGCATTAGAACTGATGCTTAGAGATTTATACTGTGGTCTGATAGACAGCTACACACAAACCATGCCATTACCACCCCAGCAAAGCAAGGCATTTTCACGACAGAACAGCAATAGTAATTGATTGCAGGTGTTTCAAGCAGTGAGCAGCACTGGGATACTTCACTCCTTCACCCTGCCTCAAACAGCATCGTGTCAGCAGGAGGATGCATTGGGCTGGTCTGTTTGTCCAGGTACAGAACTCACGACATGTTTGGAAAACGGCTAACACAGAACTTGTGTTAGAATCTTGTTTTCACTAATATTTCTTCTTATTGCATCTTATTTTTTATAAAGTTTGTGAATTTCTTTTCCTTTCTTAATGAGAGTTCCCTGTATTTAGGAAGAGGCAAATAAAGGTTTGGATTTGTAAAATGTAGAAGGTGTAGGGAAGTCTTGGGCATCTGAAGGAAAGGGAAAAGGAAAGGTAAAGAGGTAGGGAGCATTTGACCAGGACTGGCACAGGCAGGGTGAGAGGAAATTGTGATGGAGAATGAACTTTCACCAGATGCAAAGTGCATAAAATCCGATTGATTCTTTGCCCAAATACTTGTTCCTCCATGGTATAAAAGACATAATGCTTTGGTTTGTTTAAGAAACATAACTGACTTTATTTAGGGATTTCTGGATTAAGGAAAGTGGCTGGAGGCAGCATGCAAACATGAATGAGATAGAAATCAAAGGGAGTGGTAAGTTCCTCCTAAAACCAACACGGATGTTACTTACTAATTTTCATGGAACTTGAAGAAGACTCCAAGGATTGAAGGATCCCAAAAGTAAAGGTGAAGAAAGGGAACGGATTCCCACTAGTGCTTGATGCTGAGAGGGAAAATTGATGGAGATGAGACAACTCAGGCAGAAGCATTTGGAAAGGAGAATGATATGGCCTGGCCTTGTGAGAGAGTTATGATTATAGAGTATTTTATCTGGGACGCTTAGAGAAGCTGTAGTAAGTAAATTGTTACCATGTGACAGTCAGAGAATGAACAGAGATAAAGGAGGAAGATTCTGCAGACTGGGAAAACTTCGTTCTTGCACGTTTTTATTTCGTAGTTTATTCCACTTGGATTTAGCAAGTTTGTACTGGATATAGAAGGCTTACTCATTATTTTCATTGTGTCCAGACCTGGGAGCTTTCAGCAGCATACTGGACAAAGCTGTCCTCCAAACTATACCTTTATATGATTCTGCTGTTTCAGGGTTTCCAAGGACCTGTAAGGTGCACACACTCCTGCAGTCACCACGATTCTTTGCAGCTTGTAAGGGAGAGGTCTCCATGTCTGCATTTCCTAACTATGCCTCTGAGTGCATGTCCCTGGAGGAGATATGAACACACAAGCTGGTTTGCTTTCTCTGTTTCTGGGAAGATGAAGCTCTGACTCTCCATGACTCCCAGCTCTAGGCATAACACCAAAACTAGTCTGAATTGACTAATATACAAGGTTGAGCCCTTAGTCACAAGACTCAGAGGGAAAGGTTTTAAGTAAGATAAATATATAGCAAAATTATAGCTCCTGCTTTAACAGCAGGTCTCTTGCTTATCTGGTTCAGTGTCCCTCACCAGTATGGCTGTGGCCAGTCATGACTACAAAGGCTAAGGACCCAGATTAAGCTACATCTGCCAGGTGGATCCTATGGTTTCCACAGCAACTTCTATTCCAAAAACTTACATTTACTTTTCCTTGGAGTTATACTTTAGGTACAAATGCCCCTGACATTTTCTTTAGGTTTCATAGATATTCAGCCATGGGAGAAGTAAACTCTGTGATTGTCATTCAGAAATCGTTTAGGGATTAGTAACACAAATGTTCTTGTTCCTAGTTATGAGTCTTTGCAAACCCAATTAAGGCCACTAATAAGCATTAATTGCATGTTATACAAGATAGTAGTTTTGTGTATTTTATGGTGCTGTGGATTTTGGGTGTGCTCGCAACTCTCCTTAGAGACTATAAAATATCTAACCTGGTAACAAATGATGAGGGGTGAATTGACATACACAGTTGCATTAGCTCAAGCTTTAGCATCATGACAGAAAGGTTGTCACTGGCATTCCCCACTGGATGAATGTTTAATATTTAAATGCCAATGTAGGAAACTCTGGCAGAATTCAGAGACTTCCAGTCCTCAGTGTCCTGAGAGTTTTTACACCGCCTCTGCTGAAGTCTGATGACATGGCTACCAGTTTTTCATCTGTTAAATTCCTATCAACATCAATTTTGTTGCTCCCTAATATTTAAAATTGTAAGGTAAGTTTAACTTGAGTGAAAGCTTTAGCCAGTGCTTGCTACATTTATCTCAGCTGTTGTGCAAGGCACTACAGAACAAAACTCTGTCAAAAGACTTAAAAATCAGATTATAGAAAATTAGTGCCCAAGTTATTTCATTGATAGATTTCTAGACTCTATTTTATGATAGACATGGGGAATTGTCCTGATTTACTGAAACTAAATAAAGATGGAGGACTTGTTGGAATCTTTGATAATACTACTGGCAAGTGAATTTCATTGCTATAGCTGCAGAAAGCAAATAACCACTGTAGAAATGTGAATGGCCAGAATAAAGGAACTGAAAAAAATTCTATAACTTATTGCCTGCAGTAGATTAAAAGCTGAACTGTTTTAGGAAAAAAAGGACAAGTCGATAAAAATAGATCATTGATGTAACTTTTATAATAATTGTAAGTATACTTTTGTAACCCATAACTTACAGTGCTTTCACTTTACTGCATTCCCACATCCTGTATATCTGCCACTCTCTCAGCTGTGTTACTGACAATTTTGTTTGTCTTCAATAAAAGCTTGAAATCAGCAACTCAGTTTACAATAAGATGTTTTAATTAATGATAGCAAAACTGAAGATATTCCAGTGGGAAAATATTAGATAAATGTATTATTCTCCTCAAATAAGTAATGTATTACAAAGAAACACCATAAATTCTTGGTTGTTTACCTTCCTCAAATATTTGAAAACTGAAAACCCCACATTTTCTTGACTAAAGAACTCATAGACCATTGCTAAGGAAACAAAGATGTACTCTTTACAATGCTAAATTTGTTGTAGTTAATAAGTTAAGCAGCTTTAGATTAATCTAGCTGATCTCTGTTTTCCCTCAAATTTTATTAATTCCACTTGGACTGGTAGGAATGAGAAGTCCCATCAATACTGGTGTGCAGTTTAGCTATGGCTTATACAGAATAACATGTGCTTATGTCACCACAGTTGTTACAAGAGAGAGAAAAAAAAAATTGTAAACTAAGGAATAAAAGGCTATTTTCATTTTCCTTTCCCCCTATACCTCCTCTTTAGTAATTCTGACTGAGAACAACACATTAGCAGAACTTTAATACCAAAGTGAATGTAACCAGGAGACAAATTATGGTCTAAACTCAGCAAAGGAGGTGCTTCCAGGGGTCATTATGTCAGCATTTCCCGTCACTATTTTACAGAGCGTTGGTGACAACGGGGGAAGTAAATCAGTAGCAGATCTGGAAACTGAATCCAGTTTCCATCTATCATGATATACATAAGATGATAAAAGCTTTGAGGGTGCCTTAATTTGCAGACCACACCAAAGCTATCCATACCACTTTCTTTGTGCTATGCAGAGTGAACTCTTCCTGCATTTCTCCAGATGGTCCTTTTGAGTCTGTCTGCATTGACATGGTCCATGTTAAAAGCATACTTTTGAAGTGAATCTCCTGATCATCCCTTCTTGACACACTCTTATCTGCTCTGAGTGTATGAACAAGGTAGATTTCAGCTCCTGTGCTCGAGAGGGCACTTACTGTACTGCAGACATCAGTGGGTGTTGAATTCAGAGGACCAGACTCACAGTGAAGTCCAGATGCTCACATCTTGGCCACCTAACTCTCAGGACCAGTTGCTCCATTCTGTAGAGTCTCTCCTATTTCCCTGCACTAGTTGCAGATGAAGACTTAGACTTTATATCCATCTCTAAGTCTGTCCCTATGTACCAGGAGCTGACAGAAGAAGGGGTGCGTGGAAGAGTAAGAAGGCAGCACTAGATTGTTTACCCAGGGATTATTGTCAAAACTCTTTGATCTCAGCTGCATGGCTGAGCATCAGTATACTGAAGAAGAGGTCAAGAGATAGTTCTTGTCCCTGGCACTTTTACAGAGTCCACAGTGTTGGACAAGACAGAAGACAGAAATAAAAAGATTTGCTAAAGGGTACCTGTAGACTTGGTCTTACACAGGATGAGACTTTTTTCTGGCCCATCCCCTCTGCTTATAATAGACCACACCAAACACACTCTTAGTCGAACAGTCTCTGTAGGTGATACTAGAGAATGTACTTGTTTTTTCTTGATGACCAAAGAGTAAATTTTTGTACATTAATCAAGATGCTCATGTTAAAACCATGCTCATTAAACCTGTATAAAAATCACAGACAGAAAATATGATGCGTAACTAATTTCAGAATAAACCCCTAAGTCTTTTATTTTAAATTCACTAAACAAGGTTGTTATTGCTGTTTGTGTGTGTTTAAATTAAATGTTGAGCTTTATTAATTAAGAACAGCTTTAGCTATAATTATTAACTCTGAAATAATAGTCTTTCTTTTTCTCAGAAGAAATTTTTTTCTTTTTCTCATTATTTTTCTCAGTGGGATAGCACAAGGGCTTGACATACTGAGAGTGGCTATTTCATACTTACTTGAGAATCAAAAATTAGAACAACCTAAAAAACTGAACTCTGCTCAAGTTTAGACGCACTATAAGTTCAGGTGGCAGAGATGTGATAAGTTCGTGCAAAAGGTGAGTCCATATAAAGTATATGTTTTGGGAAAATTTTGTAAGAAAAATTATATCAATAAATATGGGATAAAGGCTTTTCTTGGTGGCACAGATTTGGTAGGAAAGACAGGGAGCAAGGTAAATTAACATTGTTGTCAAAACAGGTTGCTGAAAGGCACTGTGCTGTGCCATGTGTAGGGAGGTGTTCCTCTGCTGACATAACGTTCTTTTAGATGAGTTAGTGCTACCCAAGTCTTTTGGGTTTAGTGGAAAAAGTTTCCTTTGGGCTGTGCTTCCTCTGCAGGTGTGCAAGCAGGAAAGCCTGAGGCTGCAGTATTTGCTGTGGATCCAGCAGTGTAGTCTTAGACCAGCAGCTTCCATCAAAACACTCACTGATTTGAGCTTGCTGCTGTTAAAGCTTGCTGATTTGCTTAAGACATTGCATAAACATTAGGTCTTTTATAAAGGCCAGATTTGATCTATTTTTTGCTCATATTTTACTGAGTTCTGAATTAATCTACTCAAAGTACTTTTTTTTTTGTTTGGTTGGTTTTTTTTACAGAGAAAAGAGGGCAATCAGAAGGACTGTCAAGTATTATTTATTTTGAATCTTACACTCAGCCTCATTCCAATGCCACTGGAGGCAAAAGGAGGTTTTTCAGATTATTTCAATATTATGGAACCATATTAGACTGTGATATTGGGAAATATTGAGTGCCATTCATTGCCACTGAAGTTAAAAGCACATCCAGCTTTTCACAAGCTGTTAGACTGAACTGATTTAAAGTTCAAGTTGGAGATTTTGGAATTAATTTAAAATTGAATCTAACCTCTCAGATTTTTATTCTTCATATTTATGAAATTGATTTATAATCTCTATTTAGAATTAAATAACATCCTATTCTATCAAACTGTTAGTTTTACATGCCATAATAACATTCGCCCTATCCCAGAAAACTTTTGAAATAAGAGGAAGGAATCTGTGAGAACAGAAAGCATAATGAGATACATGCTGTGGGAAACAGAGAAAGAGACAGTAGAAAGAAACTGTCAAAGAAAGAAAAATAATAACAAAACAAAGCTAATTTTAGAACTTCCTATTAAAATTTATCACAAAATTTTTGGAGCCATGAACACACATACACATACAAACTATATTTTTTATAAAATATAGATAACTTTTTTTATTCAACATGCATATATTTCTTCCTAGTATTACTACATACCTATAAGATTCATTAATTTAATCTTATAACCCTTATTTTTCAAGTGACAAACATGATTTTTTTTAGTTAAAAACTTACTAAAGGTACTTGTTTTGGGGCAAGTGACACATATATACATCTAAAAATAAAGTAGCTTCCCAATCCTGATCTACTCAAATACACATAATGTATCCACTTGAGACATCAGCTGAGCTTCTGCTTCATTTTTCCACCTCTAAGATAGTTGGCAGAAGTGAGGAATTAGTAAGCTGGGAAATCCATGCTATCTGAAAAGAACTGTGGAGATAAACGTTTTCAATAGCAGGGAAGAACTGAGAGAGATGAGTGCAAAGACATCGTCTTCCAAATGAGTAGGAACAAATTATTGAGATGATTTTGAAAGCAAAATGACTATTTTTCTCTTGACTGCATTTAGGATATGTGCGTTTAAAACTCAAACACTGTAAAATATGAGTGGAGTCAGAATTAGCAAATTTGATGATTACTGTACTTCAGATGTTCAGGAATAGGCGCTTTAAAATGCTGCTTCCATCACCTGACAATCTTCTGTTCCTCCTTTGAGTTACTCATATTATGACGATATTACTCATACTTACAATGAGTTGTTAATCTGGCAACATTATTGCTAAGTATATATATATATATATATACGCAGAAATAAATAAGAATTTATACCTGAAATGTTTTTGTCAGAAAACATTTATAGCAAAAACTTTTATAGCAAAACTCTTTTCTGAACTGGAAAATGATATTGAAAATGAATGATTATTTAGGAAAATTCTTTGATGAAGTATTCATTTGAAAAGAGTTCCAAATTCTTAATTAGCCTTCCTAAACCAAGACTTTCTTTATCTTTAACATGGAAGATACTTCCCCAAAATGTCTATAAATGAAAAATAAAAATTAAAATTAATTAAAAAACCAGCAGTACTTTGGGGCACAAAATACTCCTCTTTTTCTTGACAACAAGGAGGGTGTATTATTAAGGGTTGCTACTCTCATAAAAATTGTTATATTTTTCATTTACTACACATTTCTTTGAAACACCTATTTCTTTTCCTCTGGATACCCTTTTTTTGCAGATGATCTTGGCTCAGGGAACAAAAAGCAGGAAGAAAAGACACCTGCCAGAGTCTGAGGATGTCGTCCTTAGCTCCATTGTCCAGTACCAAGGTACCTCTAGGTTATGTTGCAAAATCTTGACTTTCTCCAGCCTCTGGGGGTCATAAGTGATGCTTATAATCCCTTGACTAGATGACAATTCTGTCATCCAACCTAATCTGGTCAAATCCAGTCCAATGGATGTTCCTAAATGAGTGTGAACATTCAGGTTAACCTTTGTGGTAACAGGTTTCAGACTCTTTTGTGCAAGCGTTTTCCCAACAAATTAGGTTTGCAGACATTTATGATTCCATAAATGCTCATACCCACAAGCAAACTGAACAGCATGCTGAATTCACAAAATAACAGCTCTCCATGTGTATACATGGAATCCACTGAAGATTTGACAGTTTTTGAAATTTTTCCCTTTCTTAAGGGACTTTTAAAAAAACCTAAATATTCAAGTCATTCTCAAAAACTATCAAGTTGCTAAAAGAAATGTTGACCTTTTAAAAGGTTTCTATTATGCCTGCTACTTGATCCATTTTAGCCATTTTATTAAACTAGTAACATTGTTCTCCCTGGATTATGATTCTGAAGGAGACTGTGATTCAAAGCACTTAACAGAAGTTGAATGAAATCATTCACATGATCAAAGTGACTCATCTGCATATGTTTTTGCAAGCTTAATCCTCAAAACCAAATGCTATTAGTTTACCAGTCATACACAATAGCTAACTAGCTCTTAGCTGAATTTAAAACAATGATAAGAAAGAATCTACTAGCTTTTTTACTTACCAACAAACAGTACTAAACAAATTCTTAAAGATTTAAAAAAAATAAAAAAGCTAAAACCCAACAATACATCGTCCTTTAAATATTCTGATATCTAAAAGGCTGCTTACTAGACCAACCCAATGAAATGAACTAGGTAGATTGCTTTTAATTAAACACATCCTGAGCTATGCTCTCAATGAATTAGCAAGAACATTTGCTGCTCCTCATTTACACTCTTGCTAAAGTAGCAATTGAAGAAACTCTATTCTGACTAAATACTGGGGAGGAACGGTGTATAAGGAGCCAGGTGTAGGCTTTCCAAACCCATAGAATTAATCCCAAGGGAAAGGGAGGGATGATCCAGGTGAATTTTAACTTGGAAGTACCATATTTCAAAAGCATGTAATCCACAATGTAATCCCGAATCCTTCTTAAGGGAAGGCTTTGCTGCAAAAATATTATCCTGACCTTTCTCTTACTGTTACTATGGAAAGAAATGCTTCTTGGCTTCTGGCAAAGGGCCAGTAATTGTATTTAAATGGGGTGTTGAACAACCACAGTGTGTGCAGTGCGCTATTATTTCTTTGTGGGAGGTTTATTATAGGCTTCTGGTATATAATCTAAATTAGATGTCTGAGGAAAAATAATGCTTTTAAGTTTGGAAATTGTATTCTGTCTTTAAAATTCCCTGATTTCTCTGATAGTCTTTTGAAGTTTTCTGAAGCTGTAAATGTTATCTATATTCCTTAATCAAACCATCCTTTCAACCAGCTGCAGCAAAATGTCTCTCTTTTATGTTTATGGGAACTTGGATGCAATTATTTTACAGAGATGAACTTGCTATAACCAACCCTATCATTTCTAGACTTTCAAATTTCATTATCTTAAGCACAAATCAACATTGACGCTGCTCTAGTCTGGCTCTAATATGCTGTTTACCATTAACATGGGTGGGTGATCTTTTATTCAATTTCATTATATTAGTGAGTAAATTTAGCAAAGTAAGTTAGCACAGGTTGGGGAATCAAATTTTTCAAGCTATTCACGGTACTTTAATCTTAACAGATTGGATGACACAGAAAAAAGGAAACAACCATATTATTCTTGTCTGCAACAGGTGCCTGGAAATGAATAAATTTTATACTAAGATGCTAGTAACCAAGTGATTATTAGTATCTTGCATTTTATCTTTCTTATGTGTTTTATAGTAATGAATGAGTATTGCGTATTTGATTATACTTAGCCTTTCATTCCCCTCTTTTTGAAGAGAAGATTGTTTGTGTGCATGTATAATTATTCATGTGGCTAAACAAGGTGTACTCAACTTAAAAATAAAGTCAGTTAGGCACACATAGATGGTTCTAGCATAGGCTTCTCATCCCACTGAAATCAGATGATCTTGATTTTGGCTTGAATAGATGTTGGATAGTTCCAGCTAGTGCTATTTCTCTAGCATCTCCTACAGTGTCTTCACAAAGATACACTCATGTCCATGAAATGCCATAGAAAAGCAACTTAACTTCTTATGAAGTTGCACATGATCTGAACTTGTCATGTCTTGTTCCTCTCTCCCTGCCTTTGCTTGCAGTGATTTTTCAGCAAAGGTTATCTTTCTTGACTTTCTCTTAAAAAAACACTTTCCTGCTGTTTCCATCCTCAGTGCCTCTGAAAGAGCCACTTCTGCTACAATCTGCTGCGAGTCAGCTGCGTGATTATGTGCAGGAAAAAAGATAATATATACACCTGCTATTTCCCGTTTTCGCTAACTCTGTTGGGGCTCAATGGTGCTTAACCATCTTCCACTACAGACCTACTAAGAAGTGTATATCTTTTGTTTGTACTGGGCCTGCTTAACACATATCTAATTTGAATTGGAACTTCACTGATCTTCATAATCAGGAAACAGAAATTGTGAACACTTCTGCTCAGCTTCTGAAAAAGGTAATTTTGGTCTGATAATTACTGATGGGATAAATACAAAGGACCAACATTCATAAAGTCTGTAACACATACCAGACTTAATGTCATTATAATTTCTGTCTGTCTAATGAATCGTGATGAAGAGTTTAGTAATGCATTATGTAAGCTGGTCTGCTGAGTACGCTCAGAGCTTCATCTAGTTCAGGATTTGTCCCATGACAGTTACCAGCTTTAACTACACAGGGGAAGGTACAAGAACTTGAAAGCAGGTTATGATACACTTCCCAGGTATGTTGAATTCTTGCAGCTTCAGGTCTTAACAGTCACTGATTTACCCTTTCTTTTTCTTATAATTCTAAAGTGCAAACTTCCCAGAAACATGGATTTCTGTATCTCAGCCTCATGTGGTTTGGAAACTCAGTTTACTTTTAAATCTGAAACCATGCAGTAGCCTCATTTGAAGAACCCTAATGCTTGTCTTGGAGGACAATTTAAAAAATAGCTTCCTATTAATATTTTTGATACTTGTAGTTCAGAAGATCTTCTTGAATGTATCCATCAGCTGTTTTTCACTATAAAGCATACTGCTCTACTGAAATGCTCCCTACCCTTGACCATACTTACCATCCTCTTACTGCTGCCTTCTAGTTAGTCACATTGATTTGCCTGATCATTACTAGTTTGGAATGTTATGCAAACTATGAGAAATTTTAAAAAAAGGTAATAAGGAAATGTTTTACATGTAGAAATTATGGGGAATATACTCATCTTCTAATGCCAATTACTGGCTAACCAATTTAAAAGTCAATGTTCATCTACTTGATCACTACTGAATAAACTTCACCCATGTTAATAATAAGCAAAGATTGCTGCTTAGTGTATTTATTTTGATCAGATAAGCTGTACATGTCCTACCCAATCATTTAATGACTGCTTAAGCTAACAAATATTATTTTATAATTGATCTAGACTGACACAGAATATAGGGTCACCTTCCAAAGGTATTTGCCTACCAAAAATTTTATATTGTACTGTAACTTGGTGACTCATGACTACCTGACCCATAGTGTTTTGTTACTTAACGTACCATGGAAATAAGAAGATGCAGTTCTACAGATTCATTTTAACGCCATTCTTCATAAAGACTTTAAACTATTAGAAAGGCTCAAAAAGCTTCTTAAGTCTTCAGAAAACCATGTATTTTACTGCTGGTACTTCAAGCCTCAGGGCGTGGCTAATATAACAATTTTGTCTTCCACCAGATAGGGCATGGAGAAAAAATTGAGGAATGTTGTCAAGTTGTATTTCACTGGCTGCTATGAGGTTTCTATGCATGAGGCATGCCATTGACATCACTCACTCACAATGTACGGTCTAAAGCAATCAGACTAAGAAAATCTGGAGATAAAAGTAGGAAAGCAGCAGGGGGACAAGAGTGAGTGAAGCAAAACATATCAATCTGTGGAAGATGCCTGACTGCTTCCAATTGTACTGTCATGATCTTCTGATTTATCCTCCAGGGAGGAAAGATTGCAATTATACTGTACCAACAGGTACCAAAATGGAAGGAAAAATACATCTTTAGCATAGTTAAAGATTTGTCAGTTTTATACAAAATCTCCTTTGGGGCCTTCTTAAACCTGCGTTAGAATCAAACCAAAATTCTATCAAGATTGTTTTATATGGTTCGCAATTGCTAAAAAACACCGAGTTTGTACAGACTTAAAAGCCCAAATGCATATGGATGAACATGCACTGCTCGAGGCTCATATTGGGAACACAAACACTAGCTGTAACTAGGAGGTTTGGGAATGAATCAAATAATAAATACTGCAGTGTTTACCACTGTAAAAGTCCAATTCTTATCTGTGTTAGTAAGGTGTGTATCAAGAATAATGTCAAGAAACAAACATAATTGTATAAATTTTATGCCAGTTTTGTAGAAACCATGCTCTCTGTGTTCTGAGTATCTAATATGTATTCTTCAGAAACCTTCTCTGACCTAGGAAATTATTGCTATTTTACTAAGAAGATATTGAAGTAGAAGCAAGCTAAGTGATTTGCATAAGTAATAATAGCATGTCAATGGTGAGGGTTAGTAAAAAGGCATGAGGAATTCCAGTGCTATAAGCGGCAGTCAGAATCTTTTTCCAGGAAAATTAAAAAAAAAAATCCTGCCAAAATTAGTCTGATAATTTTTAGAGACAACTGTAATTTTAGTCAAACTTATCAGTCTCTAGTCAAAATGTGAAAAAGCAATTTGAATGGACTTTTAGAAGAAATAAAAATATATATTTTGCCTAATCTTAAAAATTCATTCCATTCTTTCTTATTGCACAAGAGAACACAGGAAGAATATCCATTCAAAACTAGACTGAAGGAAACCTCTTTGTTAAAAACATCAACTGAAAACACATTTTTAAATTTGAAATGATTGAAACTTCTGGCCAAAAGAATTATTCATTTTTCATCCAGATTTTTGGATCATCTATTTGTTCCAAAAATCTTGGGGAATTCCTATGGAAATATTCTGAGCATTTTTTACCTTTGAACAATTAAATTCTTTAATTCAATGCATATCCTATACAATTGTCCAAAAGATATATTTGTGCCTTCCAATAAGGGTTTTTGAATTACACCATTTTCAGCTTTCCTATGTGATCTGCTTCTGTACACGTTTTGAGCCAAATCTCCATCAGTCCTCCTTTGGTCTATCCTAAAACAAAGACATCACGCAAGGCTGGGTGTGTCCTTGCAAAATCCCGCTGCATATCTTTTCCATTCATACAATAAATGGCCAATGGCTGGTGAGTCTGACCTTAAGACAATCCCATCATGCCAAGGAGGGATCACAATCGGTATTTTTACTGCTCCTTTTGGCTGCACCTTGCTTGTCTTCATCTGCAGCTTCATTTTTGGGATGACAATAATGAGGACACGGTCCTGTGATTGCTCCTTGATTCTGTGTGGACTCTCCTGCTCAGGACATCGGTCCTCAGCTTGCAGAGGTGGATGCAGGTTTCCCAGTGATTTACCAGTGAATCTGATAGTGGTGGTAGGCTTGAAGCCACACTTACCTGATTTACCTCTAGTGTCACCCTATCAAAACGCCTCACAGAGCTGGATGGTTTCAGGGTTTTAAAGACAAAGCTACTTTCTTTTTCCTAAGGCATTTTGCTTGTTTTGATCCTGTGAGTAGGAGCAGGTATGAAATACAGATGAGGCTGAAGATTTAAAGGGGGAAAGATGTGAACAATTCTGAGGCTTTCCAAAGGAGTGCCGTTGGTCTGAAGCTGCTTCAAATATAACCAGAATAATTGCTGCAGAAATAAACTATTGTCCTTTTGAAAATGAAGACCCATAAAAAACTGTAAAAAGGATGCACCTGAGAGGAAAACCTTGCTGAAAACTGTTCTTGTTGCATTTACTAAGAATCTGTCATATTTTCTTTGGAACCTTGTGCTGCCATTGATTGGACACACCAAAACATTTCTCAGAATGAGTTGTTTAAAGCACAACTCCTATCTCTCAGTGTAGTGCAGTTAAAATAAAACCTTCCAAACAACCCTTTCAACTTTCACTGCCATCACCTGACAATGTGACTTTTTGAAAGGGTTTTTGTTTTAGTAGCTGATTGAGATGAAAGAAGCATAGTCATATCCACAGATAAAACTCCTGTGATGGATCTCTGTTGCCATTTGGGTAAGAAGGAGTGCTTTTCTTCCCAAGATTTTATTGATTGTTTGTGAACTCATTGATAAAACAGGCTGTGTGCCTTGCTGCAAAATGCTGCCAGCTCTGCATGCCGTCTGGTTTAACAATGAATCCAATATTAAATGTCCTATATATGACAGGAGCCTTATGAAAAGCCATGCTTTTAAAATAACAAATGGTACTTTATACATCACTTTAGTGAGGAGATGTTGTTTGTAGGAAACAAGAATTAGAGTTGTAATGCTGTTTATTTTTTAAATCTAGCAAGCATATTTTGTAACTTTATTAGTGGGAAGTCAAAAAGGCAAATTAAGTTAAGCCTAAAATCATGGTGAAAAGACAATCCAGGTTACTCAGTTCTGCCTAGAAAGAGAATTAGGTATTCTTTTATCTGATAACAAAGACAGGGAAATTAAAAATTTGAAATGTCGTAAGACTCTAGCTGGAATGAATCAATAGGATTCCAAACATTCCAAGTATCACCTTGTACTAGCAAAGCTTAGCAATGTGCACTGGAGTACAGCTAATCTGGAAATATCAACTAAATTCAGAGTTACCCGCAGTTGGAAGCAGGAAAGCGCAGCGAATTGTGATCAGCATTTGTCCTCATGTTTGCTGTGAGTGATGGAGGCAAGACAGCGTAAGCATACACTCTCAGATAATCAGCTACCTGACAGGGCTTTGGATGATGAAAAGTCTTTTCTCTGTCTCCAGAGAGCACGATGCTTATTTCAGATGTTTCCTGGAAGACAAAGGGATAGAAAAAGAGCCTCTAGATTACACTGGGATGACAGAGATCTGTTAAGAAAAATGTAAAGGTCAAAAGGCTCCATCCTCCGCTGGTGTAAACCAGCATAACTTCAGCTATGACATCTGCTTACACCTGCTGAGGATCTTGATTACCAAGGTAGTGTCTGTGTCATTTTTGCTTTGCTTGTCACACAGCACAAAGGCTACGCAGAAGCACAGTTAGGATCCAGACAAAAGTATTTGCTGTTCACACACCAAGAGTAGCATTCAAGGTATAATTAGTAGGCAGTTTTCTGGCAGTTTACAGAAAAAAACCAAACTCAACAAACACCCACAAAAACCTTCAAGCTCAACAAAAGCAGCAAGGACCACTGCATGGTTTACAGAACATTTGAGGGGCAGTAATAGATAAATCATAGCTCACATATTTGTCTTTGAGTAGTTTAGAACATCACCACTCTAAGAATGCGTGCAGGGGGGACCTGAAGGTGGAGCTGACACTTGCATGACATATCAAGAAAAAATGAGATAACATTCTTATTGCTATCTTATTTGATAGTCTTTGATAATTGATTATATACATAACAAGTTAGTCACACTCCTCTCATTATGTACTTTTATTATTTAAGTGGCTACAAAATCTCCCTGAAGCTGTGTGTCACAGCTGTGTGTCTTAGATTTTCACTGACATTCTCTCACATTTGTGCTCTATTTCACATTTATTTTTCAAATGGTTGTAAAGGAGAGCATCACTAAAATGTAAGAAAAGTATATTGAAAAAAAGGAAACAAAAAAAAAGTAGACTTCTACTATTAAATGAATGGCATTTAAATGTATTTTATTAAATCCTGGCATGGTACTTTCTTGCTAAATGATCAGAATTCTTTCGGGAATGGACAGAAAGTCAATTGTCTTTGCTTAAATCTGTCTCCAATTGAATGTATGTTGATTGGTACATGACACAAGGACAGAAGGGTGATTTCCCTGTACTCGCATTTTGATGGGCTGGAACCCAAAACTTGTCTTATTAAGGCTTGTTACTGTTGTTTCAAGGTTCATTTTTTAAGATATATTACTATTTGAAGGATATAACAAATGAAGTGGTCACTAGCTGCATATTATTGAAGATCATTTTTCATACAAGCAGGTCTGATTAGTGCAGAGTTTTTTGTCTTGGCCTTTCTGCCATCATATGCCCTCTCCAGCAGCTTGGAATGCACTGGACAAACTAAAATTGCTGATCATATCGCTCGTGCACGGCCGTCCTTGCAGTGCCTCTCTTTGACAGTAGCCAGTTGCCATGGAAATAATTGGGGTGTCACAAATTCAGTGTTATGATTTCAACAGAAGATCATGTAAAGTGGGAAGAAATGGTTTGCAAGTATAGCTAACACAAACAGCAATGGAAACAATAAAAACATATCCAGGAAGACAACACCATCTGCTCACTGTCTGTAAGGTTTTTCTGAGTAGTGCTTCAGGTAGATTTTTCAGGTCAGATTCCCTTTTTTCGATATTTCTGTTGATGGGAACTCCGTGCTCTCTGCCACATTTTCTATTGATCTGTAGGCAGTCAGATACTCAGTGAAGTGACAGCAGCATTCCACAGCAGCAGGTATCTAGGGCTAGATAAAGTGCACCAGACAGCATCTCATTTGTATGCTGCCCCACTTATGGCTGAGACGCTGCCTTCACGAAGCACTGGTACATAGCCATGGCCCTTCTGTCAGTCCACACACGCTAAAAGGTCCAGTGCATCAGACATGGAGGAAGGTGACAAGGTGTTCTTCTGGAAGCCACTGCACCTGGCACTACTTGTTGGATCAGAGATATCTCATTTCTTTGTCTTTTTGTCCTTTTTTTGTTAGATTTATTGGAATGTTTCTCATTTCTCTATATTCATGGATAAGCTCTGCACGGACATTGGTTGTTGTGTGTGAATAAGCTTCTCATCTACAAAAAGACACAAAACACCTGTTAATGCTGTATATCAGTTTATGAAAATCTCCATGTTCTGCAATTAGAGTTTAACCATGTTTAAAGTTTCCTACCCAGCCTGAACATATTAAGTTTCTGCGGTGATTTTCTGAGATTTAGCTCTTTAACTATGATAGAGCAACCAGAAGCCCCAGTTTAGCTGGGAAAGGTGAAAAATGCAGGAAATCCATTAAAAAACTTGAAAATTTAATTTTTGGTCCGGATTTTTTCTAGAAGACACAGAACTTCCCTTGTTCACCCTTTGAGATGGTGAATAAATAATTCCTAGGAAGTTGCAATATACAGAAACTTTGACTCTCTTCTGGGCTCTAATATAGCTCAACATATTGCTGTAGCACTTGCCCAGTTCTAATCGAGGGTATCCCCGTTTCCTGAAGATGAATATTTCCTTCCTGAGCCTGTCCTGATAGAATATTTGGAGACAAATAAGAGCCATAAGTTTGCATGAAGCAATAAAAGCATAAAACATATAGTATTTACAGTAAACATATTATAGCTTACTACTCAGGTAGTCTGTTAAGGAATATGAAATAGGTCTCCCCACTCTTTATTTAATCATCTGTAGGATGAGGGTACTGATATCTCCCTACGTCACCGGCATATTGTGAAAGTAAATGCATTCATGGCTACAAAATACTTACAGTGGTGTCCTGGGACAGCACAGTAACCAGATAGTATTTGGAGGGCGCAGAATTTCTTTCAGTTTTACTAAACTAATTAATTCCTGGTATAATGCCATTGACTCTAAGGCAGCAGATGTTGTCATTGAATTTTAACAGTTTCAAAACAAGGCTTTGAAGGTTTCTCTTATGCTGCCCACAATATCTCAAACCTATGGGTTAAGTTGCATTTCAAATGTGTCCAGGGTGTACCCAGCACATGGCAGTATACTCTGTTTTCCTCATGTGTGGGCCAGAGCCATTCTCTCCTGCTTTGTGGATCTGTTTGAAATAATCAACTTCCTCCTTGGGAGCATTTGCATGCAAGAATTAGTTTTCTCATGCATGAAGAATGTTTTTCATTTCTGAGAGAAATTCAAGGAAAGAAAGAAATGTTTTGATTTATGCAAAGCTGTGAATGTTTTAGGAATTAATTTTTAAATCTAGCTACAACCAGCTTACACTGATATAATTTGTTCTAGGCCTTGTCTGCACTGAAATGTTAAACTAATTTTTAAAAAGGTGACTAAGTAACATTAGGTTTTTAATCCCAACACTAATCTTGGGCAAAATCACAAGAAAATTGATATGGGATACATAAGGATTTACAGAGTAGTACCACAAACAACATAAATAAAACTGGGGCAAGGGTGTATGTAGAAAATGGTCCTTGCCAGACAAACTAAATATTGGGGGGTTTTATAGCATTCAAAGTATGGTTGTCAAAGCTAAGTGTTGGTACAATAATTGAGCTGTAATTTAAAAAAGAAAGTATTTAGAAGTGCTGTTCAGGGAAGAAATAGTGAAAGATAGGGCCTTAGTTCTGTAAATCACATTTTTAAGACACAGGTAGGTCTCTACCATGTATGGGAAAGAGCTAAATTCTTACCAGTAAGAATCCCAAACACCACACACTGATTTGGGGAATGTTAAATAAAACTATCTTGAAAAGCAGACAACTGAAACTCAGTGGAATAGATGGAAAAAGGGTGATCTGATTGGCATTAGTTGGACAAAGGGAACACTTCAGGGGGTCTTGGAAGATTTGGAAAAATCATCTGAATTCTAGGACATGCCTGTCCTGAACCTTAGGTTATAAATGACACATTAGGGATCAGATCAGTTCACTAAGAGTACGTCTACCTGATGTGCCTCATCAGATGTAGTCTTGTATGCCATTCTGATAACAAAATTATCACTATACAAAAATCAGTGAAATTCTGGTAAATGGATTAAAACTAACTCACTTTGGCAAGTGACAGCTTGCCAAAACTACAGTCTTTGTAAGGAGAAGAGAAGCTTTAGATTACTTATTTTTAAGTTTTGATGTTATCTCTGTTTTTTTTCATGTATTTCACCATTTTTCAGTAAAAGGTTTTTGTGGGGGTTTTTTTGTAGGAATTTTGGTTTTTGCTTTTACGAAATGTAGGCGAAATATTTTACAATAAAATCCATGGAAGTATAAGAATTATCCAAGCTTTGAAACTTGAAGACTTTCATTCATGCAATTTTCTCCTTCTTTCTTTCTTTTTTTTTTCCTTCCCCCTCCTGAATTTCACATGTCAGCCTCTTAGTCTATTTCAGGAAAGGAGGGAAAAAACATTAAATCCTGAAGATTCTGCAATATGGAAAAATCATTTGCCATCCAGCTCTAATTAAAAACTTTCTCTAATTAATTCTTACTTAATTGACAGATCTCTAAAGAAAATAATAATGAGTCATAATACTATGGAGCTAGTCCCAGTGCAATCTGTTCTTGACCAAATGCTATACAACATCCTTATCAGTAGTCTTGAGAATAGTCACTGCTGGTAAAATTTGCAGATGACATGTATGAGTGGTATAGTAAATACTGAGGATGATTAAATTCTGTGAACAAATTTGGCAATTACTTGAGCACTCGTTTTCATTTGAAATACCGAAAAAGGCACACCTTTAGGAAAGACATAGGGAGGTCATGAAAGCAATTGAAATGCTGGAATACTGAAAGCAGTTGTGGTAGCAAAGCAGCTTAACATGAGCTCTCTGTGTGAGGCTGTAGCTGACAGGGCAAAACATCTTTGGTGCTTGCATAAAGACAGAATATCAAACAGGCACGTGATTTTGATATTCCTCCACAGAGAAATTGCAATGCAGTTGTTTGGCCTTGTGTCCACACTGCAGAAAAAGCAATGTCAAACTAGGTGGTTCAGACAGGACCCACAAAGATGCTACTAGTTCTGAAAAGCTGACTGTATAATGAAAGACTGAAGTGTTTAAGCAGTTTGCTAATCATTTATCCAAGAGCTGCTAAGTTGATTATTGATAGAACTACAAATGAAAGGGTACCAGGGTGAAGTCAGAAATCTGGGCTAGGAAAAAAAACAACCCACAATGAAAATAAGAACTGCACTGCTATTTCTTGGAGTATAGTGGTTTTCCTAGCTTTTAAAGTCTTTAACTGAAGGCCAGATGTTTGCTAAAATGCAAGCCTAAAGGCAGAGAGATTCACACAAGTGTTAATGTGATGTCTAAACCATTTTAGGATGTGCTTTCAAAACACAATAAAACTACTATAGGACGTCTGGGCCCCAGGCAGGATGGGATCCATCAGGGGCCTTCCCCTGCTCCATTTTTTCCTCTCTAATTTTTTCTCTGTCTTTTGGGCCATCAATACCGATTGTTTGGCTGCAGGATGAAGAAGATAAGCTCACTGATCTAGCTGGAAACTAACCTAAAGAAAAAAAGGCAACCCCTGCGGCTGAAACGGCTAGTTCAGAGCAGTGAGCAATCTGAGACTACATGTACATACATAGGACTTTCTAAACTTGCTCCTTGTTCTGCTCAAAGAGCTCAAATAAGGTTCCTGGCTGAATTTGTCCCTGCCACCTCAGACAAAATTTCCCATGGAAAAGTTTACTGTTGGAGACAGTCTGTTTCTCTCTTAGGCACTAAAAGAACAGAGCAACACAGTCCAGACAGCAGCTATAAGAGGATTTACTACTTTCCATTAGGCAATGTGGTGCCCAGAGAGTAACTGGACCATGAGAAGACCTGCATCTCAGAATAGTTTCTTGCTATAGCTTTCTACCTTCTCTGGAAAGAGTAGTGTTTTTTTTTGTTTGTTTTCTAAAATGCAGCAATTTGTCTTCATATATTGTGTTGCTGAGGGCAGGAGAAGAGAGAGGTCTTGCTGCTTTCCTGACCTAAGAAAAGATGATATAGGCTCTGCTAAACAAGCACTTACAGAGTCAGACAAGCCAAAGTGCCTGCACTTCAGGCACAGAAGTAAACCTTTAACTCAGTAGGGAATGTTTGTGCCAGAAAATTTAAATGACTCTGGTATTTATACAGCTAAGTGAGTTTGTGGGGTTTTTCAGATATCTCTTATAAAGTTAGGAAGAGAAATTGATAGCTATGATATTATTTTAAATTTTACCCTAAATTAGACAGATCCAAACCAATATGCTGACTTTAAATGCCTATGTACTGTAGCCTTGGGGGATTAGGGCAGAGGTCTAGAATCTCTTTTTTAACTCAAGAACTGAGGGGTATCAGGTGAACTGACAAGTGGCAGGTTCAAAACAGAGACAGGGGCTCATCATGCAAATTTTACTGAAGATGTGGCACTCCTTCCTGCAGGCTACGAATGCCAAAGGTTGACATGGGTTTGGATAGACACATTTGTGTAATAAAAAATCCTATTAATGATTCTTGAATCATTTCTGGTTCAGGAAGCCCCTAAGCAGCTGACTGGAGGATGTTAGAGGAATACTAACATATTCCCAAGACATACTGTGGGAAAGCCAGGTTTGTCTCATTTCTATGCTCTTCTATGGGCATTCCCTACTACCTACTGTCAGAAACAGAATACTGAGCTTGGTGAAACCTTACTCTGACTCACTCTCAAGCCCTAGTAAAAACTATATCCTGACACCAGGAATTTATCATTTGAGAGGGAGGTTCTTGATATCAGACTGTAATTTCTGACTATCATCTTTAATTTGACATTCCATCACAGTTGGTTTGCAACCAGCCTCAGCTGCTCAAAATCCTCACATTCTACTACAAATTCCTTGTGACTACTTGAATCTAAAAAGCTTCCAAAAGTATACGTGGAATTTACTACAAGAATTTTCTTCCTAAAGCAGTGGCTGTAAGTTTTTGGCTAGGTTTTCCTAGACATTGTGATGTCCTGTAATTTGCACACTTGTCACGTGACAGTATCAAACAACTGAACTGGAAAGAGAAAAATACTGGCTCATTCATATGGTCTGGAATTAAATCCATCAGTGTTATTCAAAGTGATAAGTAGGGCTTACATGTACAGTAAATCAGCCAGCACAGCATGATAAATTATGCTTTCCTCTCTGTCAAAGGATTTTTGAATTACAATTGAAATATTTTTCCATGGTCAAACTCTGGATATGCAAAACAGATATAGAAGCTAAAAACACTCCAGGCCTTGTCTTATACCTTGAGTTAAGTGACAGCATGGTTTCAGATGCATTAAAGGTTTTGTCTGCTTAGAAATCTTTTCTTCTAAAGTAAGGTGTTTCTAAACAACTTGAAGCACAGATCTTCTTATTTAAGAGGGCATAAAACTAAACAAGAAAAAACAAAACACCCCACAACAAAGCCGAACAGGCATTTCTGGAATAGAAGTACCTACAAAGAGACACATTCTTATGAGAAAGCTATTCTGGTCAAATTTCCCATGCAGACAGACCTTTAATTAATTCACTGTAAAACCATGTGTGGAAACTCTCATTCTGACTAAAGCTCAAATTATAGCAGTTTAATTTGTTTCCCTAAATTGACAGGTGTAAACGATATAACTAATTTTAATCTGGATACTGGAACATTTCAACATTTCATCTTTCTTGGCTCTTTGGGGCTTGTCTATGTTTGCAGTTGTACAGGTTTAATTTGAGATTTCAACATATTTAGACAAATCAGTGCTAGAGATTATGCAGCAAACTCATATTCTGCTCTGTCCAAGTATCATTTGATTACAGCTACATTTAAACTGAAGAAGAAAAAAGCACTTTTGAAGGAAAGAATGGCATGAAGGCATCTGTATTATTTTAAATAGAGCTATGCAAGACTGTATGTAGACTATCTCTCAGTTACACTTGTTCATCTCTTATCTGTGGATAAAATACATGAAGGTCTAAGCTCAGCTGTCTGCTTTTGCTTGGATTTAAGCGATACATATTCAAAAATTACATTCCCTCAAGTGTAGTGTAGGAAAGGCGTGGTTAGCAGGGCATGGACAGCTGAGCGCAGAGACTTCAAACGCTTTGGTGAGAGGGGTGAATGAGCAATGAGTAATTATGCATCTTGTACATCCCCCATGAGCAGAGCAAAATTCAGATCTGTGGTTATGCCAACAACCTTTCCAGCTGAATCTCTCTCCACTTTAGATCACTGCACAGGATAGTCCAGACCACTCAGGTACATTAGATGCTCTCTGTGCTTTTTTGGCATGGAAATCCGAAGCCTGATATAATCTACGGGTCATCATGATAATTAGTATTTTCCTGAACTGTTTCAAATATACTCTATAAAATCCACACAGTCAAAATTTTTCTGTATGCCTCTGATTCCAATGCAGACATGCAGGCTCACGCTCTAATATTCTGCTCACTTCCCTAGTGTGAGGATTTTACAAATGAACCTTCTACGCTGATAAGAAAATGGATACTAGCAATTACAATGGGGTTTGAGTAGGGGAGTGAGGAATATAAATGAGCAGAAAGGTGCCAAGATATCAAGATGAAACCATCTGACTTGGTGATAGTTGTAAAGTGAATTTTTAATGTGGTGGGTTGTGTTTTTTTTGGTCCTGATTAGAATAGAATCTGGTTTTATGTCCTGTGTAGCAAAAAAACCTTTCAAAAAGGTTAAGTCAGACTAAATGAAACATTATTGGAAGAGTCTGTATTGTTCTTCTTTGAAGCTATTTTATCGCAATTATTTATACAATCCTATTGATAGTTAAAAACTGAGAGAAGGGAGAAAAAGAAAGAGAGACAGAAAGCAGGAAGAAAGAACAGTTACTTTCTTTTCTCACATGGGTCTTTGCTTTTGTTTTGTAATGAATTCCTGCATTTCTGCCTTCGAACTCAGGAGAATGCTGGAAGGTTACTTCCCATAATGAACACAATCTGATATGTGAAGGGCACATCTGCAAATGCTGCTGTGAACCTGAAAGGTGAAAGCCAAGCGAGAGGCATGAGGGATGGGGAATGAAAGGGGAGACAAAGCTTACTGAGTGAAAAAAAGGCACAGGCTTCTAAAAAGGTAGTGGGATGGTGGGATTCCCTATGAAACATCAGTTGCGTTTTCATACAGGAGGTTTTTATTGTGGCTCTGCAGATACTTGGTGCAAGAACTTCCGGCCTCTTCTGCTTGCTTTCACTTAGAGTCATGAATACCACTTCCCTTGAGAATTTCTTCCACCTCTGTACTGCAGCCGGTTCAATTAAAAACCTGCTGAATGATATTATTTATTTTTGAGAGTGTCACAATTATCAGCAGGAAATCACAGGAATAAGCAAGTGTCATTAATTGCTGTGATCTTGAGGCTGGATGGTCTCGGACACAGACTGCATAACAAAGACAATGGAAGGTGTTTGAGTGCAGTAATAATTGTTTTCTTCTGTGAACAATATCTTCTGTGATATTGTCTATGACAAAAGAAATAAATTTTAAAATTTGGTTGGTATAGCATCTTTGAAAACTCACATTACAGTTGGTGTTTTTCTTTTGATATTTAGATGAAAAAAATCCTTTTTTTAGTGGGAGGGTGGGTTATGTCTTATTCTCTAGTCTTGCCAAGAGGCATTAAACTAATCAGTGTACTTCTTCTATTTTGAGTTTCTTCGTTACATTTCTGCTCCACAAATACTTTAGCTTGCAGATAGGAAAATTGATAACTTTTAAGCAAATATCAGGCAATACCTGCTAGTTTTCAACTCATAAGTGTTACAATCTACAGTATACTTCCAGCAGTTACACTTACTCATCCAAAGACCAGTGACAACACCTTGTAATATGTGAGTCAACAAGAAAAACAATGCAGCATAACTCTCCATTTTTATTTCCCCTAGAGAATGTTGCAAATAAACTTCTCATGACCTACCTATATGTAAGAAATTATTTGGCAAAAATACTTAGTAACATATTGAGATGAATATATCTGAGATACTCATAAACCTCTAATGAAAAATCTGCCAGTGAAAACACAAGGTAGCTGTGCCCCTGTTAAAAGCTGTATGCTTGTATTTAAATGAGAGTCCATGTGTATGAAGTAGATCTTCCACATTAGAGATGTCAGGTACCCATAAACTGTCTCCCCTCTGTAACTGCTATGAAGATGATTTTTGAAGAAATATAATTTGCTTTTTCTTCCCTCTGCAATTCCAGTGAAGATACCAATGAAGATACCATTTAATGAATACCAATTATTTAATGAAGATACTTTTTTCTTAAAATGTTGTGTCAATCTTGATGTTTTGAAAGAAAATGATAATCAAGATTCATAAGCAAAATGTTATTAGCAGTAAACTTTACAGTACTCTGCAAATTATTAAGTTACATTTTAAATATTTTAGTCAAAGAGATTAAATATATTTCCTTAGTACAGAAAAATAAACATGATAGAGCATTTTACTGCGGCTTAATGGGTTACTGTGGTCTCAAGAACTCAGCCTAGTGTGCTTTCCTTCAGCATAGTCAGGATCATCTAAAACCATACATGCTGTCTGCTGCCAGGTCTTATCCAAGGAGTGGTAATTTGCTATATAATGATATCACAATCAGTGGCTGTTATTAGCAATCCTTAACTATCAGTGCTTTCATGTTTTTAGTGTTTAGCTTTTAGTGTTTTCATTGAGGGAAATGGCAAAAAGTTCACTGACTGAAATGAAATCAGATTTTTATTCTATAGGTGAAATTTGCCACTAGGCAGTCTGAAAAATTCCTAGGTATTGATGTTCCTCTGTGTATTAGAGCACGAAACTAAATTTTATGATATGTGTAGACCTTATTCTGATTTTTATTTCTTTTTGTACAAGAGGATAATATATTCAAAGACTGTCTTCCACAGCCTTGAGAAATACATTGAGAGCTATGACATGTGTTCAGTATAAAAAGCAGTATAAAAGTCAGGTGTTTGTCTAAGCTCAATACCCAACTTCTGGTTAGGAAGCTCAAAACCTAACCTTCTCCAGCAGGTGGAAAGAAAATAACTCTTCTGAAACTGGTTCATCCCCTGCTATCCTAAGAAATCAGTATGATGTACAAACACATATCACAACATGTTATTGCTAACAATCAATTCCAATGCTGACACAAAGTGGTTAACATTGAAGAGAATGAAATAATTGTTTGAATCCTTTTCTCGGTATAGAATATTGGTGAGTTTTGAGGCTCAAGGACATTTCACGAGAATCAAACTTCTGCTTACACAGACCTTCGTTAGCTTAGCTGCAGTGAATTATCTTAAAGCTGGAATGGAACAACTTTTTAGTTGAGTCACAACAGTATTGCTTCAAATTTTTCCCCAGTTTTTGAAAATCCGTATATTAGGAATGGCTTTTTTTTCTGATTAAGCTGTTGTAATTTAAGAAAGACTGCTTGTGTCTTCTGCTGTGCTTAGTTGCTTCTTTGAAACTGGCTTTTTCCAGAAATTAATTTCTAAAATGCAGACAAACAATACAGTCCATCCTCCACTCTCACCCTGTTTTCTGATGCTGCCTTTATCTAAGAATTTTCTTTGTCAGCTCCTGTGGTAAGTCATGGGCTGACACTGCACCATGACTGCCATTAACATAATGCCTATCAACAATGCTGTTAATCTGGAAACAGACTGTAGCAGTAGCTGTTGCCTGCTTTTATAAAGCTACCAACAGTCATTTTTTTCCATGAAATACAGCAGTGGGCTTTAGTATATTTCTGAGGTTTTATAGTACAGAAATGCTGTCTGATCAAAATGTAACCCAGAGTTTGAATGCACAGACCATGACAAAGTTCAAGGAAATTTCAGTAAATATTTCGTATGCACAATATATACCATAGATCTCAACATGCTTTTCAAAGGAGATAAGTAAAGAACTGACCCAAAGAAACTGAGGGAAAATCAACCAAGTGCTCAATTATGCTTGAATTTTCTGATAGAGACACCTAGAACTGTAATTTCTATGGTCTCTCAGCACAATGAGAATGGCTCTGCCAGTACATCATATTGAACTTGATTCTGAAAAATATCTGCTCTTGAAAGCCTTTGTCTCAGGGCTGAGAAAAAAAAAAAGTGCTCTGTAAGAGAGGATAAGTGTTAAGCTCAGCTCTGGAAGCACCCAGGCAATGAGTTCTCCTTGGTATGCAGCCCCATCTCAGTGGATTCATCTGGAGTCTTTCCATTTATAAGAGGGTTGGGAAAACCTTCAGGATGAAGAAAGAACTGCTAAAACATGGAAGGGATCAACTAAGTGGTCATGGCACCAAGCTTGACAAAGTTCAAGAAGTGTTTGGACAATTCTCTGAGGTAAATGGTGGGATTCTTGGGGTTGTCCTGTGCAGGGCCAGGAATTGGACTCAATGGTCCTTGTGGGTCCTTGTGGGTCCTTTTCAACTCAGGATATTCTATGATTCTATTAACTCTGCTGTCAGCAGTGTATTTCTCTTTTTACAAGCAACATTCCTTCCCAGAAGTGAGAAAGTCCCCTATTTACTTAAGCTTAGCAGAAATCCATGCATCACTGATTTTATACTAAATACCCTGTGTTCAATAACACTTTAAATATTCTTTGTTAACAGTTAATTTAATTTAAACCCTTCACAATTAAATAAGTGACAAATAAAACTAATTTATGGAATTATTTTTTTTCATCTGAAGGAGGATGACACCTAATCATGCAATCATTTTTGCATTTAAGGTAAGTAAGGCGGGCAGAAACATAAAAAAGCCAAATAAATATTCCAGCATTAAGACAGAAATGTTCCCACCTACATTTGTTAACTGTGAAAATGGCAGCTAGAAACTGCAAAATAGCATTTACTCATCCATATATTGTCTTTGCCGGCATCAGATGTACCTCACCTCCCCTTCATCTCAGCTCAACATTACTCACTTATGCATGCACAGCATGTGCAAGTGTGAAAAAAATAACTTCTCTTGTAGGAGCTTAAGGTGGATAAATCTTTGATGTACACTGGTAAGCTATTCTAATCTTTGCAGGCACTGTATGAGATATCAACTCTTTAATACTTATTCCTCTTAGAAAGCTGCACAATTGATCTTGTGAAGATCTAAGTAAATCTAGGATTTACTGCTAGAATAAATTGATACACATCTTTTTAAAGATACTTATAATAATCAGAATGCCTCCATAATGGGCATAACTGCATTAAGCCATGTTAAAAAGCAGCACATTTATCATCAAATATTTTGAAATTAGTGTGAAGAATATTTCTGCTTTCTTCCAGTTTACTATATACCATGAAGCCAATGAACATGGATCAGGTTCTCAATTGTTGAAAACTGACAGGCTTCCAAGATTTTGTTGCTAAAATGTTTTTTCTTTAAGTTTGGAACTCTATTAGAATTTAAAATAGCCATTAGTTATAAATTTCACTTATTGTTTAATTGTACAGATGGAGACTTTGAAATTCTACTGCATCTCATTATCTTTTAAGTTTCTTCTGCTTTTTTTCTCAATTAGGCAGAAGAAACAAACAATTTTACTGCTAAAGTGTTTGTACAAAAATGATACTGAAAGAGTGTGCAACCTTTATTTTGATCAGAGCTACCAAAATATTATGAAAATATAACAACAAAGATTGTTTTCCTGATACAATTTCTCCCCCCCTCCCCAAAATAAACCAGTACATGACGTTAAGGAATGCAGTACATCATCACAAATCTTTACCAACTGGGTGGTGAAACATGACTTAATATGCTGTCTTTTTCAATTACTATATGCAGATGATTTTTCCCTTGTAACGGCATGGAACAACATTTTTATTACAAGTGAAAGAAGCCTTTAGCCCTTGTATATCAAAACCATTGGTGCCTGTTTTGCTCAGTTGCTGTGTATAGTGCATGTTACAGGAAATCACACTGTCTGGATAGGAACAGCTTCTTTGATCCATATTGGTGTGCTGCCTAGCACAATGACGCCTTTGATTCAGAAATGGATACAACTCTAATAGATAAGCTGTGAAAGACAATAAACAGTAGGAATTGTAATTGTTGGTGTTTGGATTATTAATGCAGAATCTGCCTCACAGATATTAATCCATTTCACTGGTATCCTCTTGTACCAATTGATCAGCTGCCATTCTTTCTTCATCAATTAGGCTAGGATATGTAGCAAATTAGGATGAATTCCAGCTCTGCCCACATTATTTGATTGGTTCCTCCCATTCTCATTCAGTGTTTTATACACTCTTGATGAGGGAGTTGGAATTCATGCATCTGGCCCAATAGGCTGGATAAATAAAGTAGCAATTCTCAAAGGACTGTTCTGAATGAGAGAGACAGACATTTTGGGGAAAAAAAAAAAAAAAAAAAGCCCAAACCAAAAAATACACCAACAAAAAACCCCTATGATGGCATAATGAGTTCAGTTTATACAGTAGCTGTATAAACGTAAATGTCAGGGATTGTTTTTTCCCTTCTGACCTTGCTTTGCTTATACTCACAAACCTTTCTGGCAGGATGGTTCATTTCCTAAATAATATCAGTGGCCCAGAACCAATGGTATCCTCAACCAAATCACACCCTGCTGCTCCCTTTCACATCAAAACTTTGAGGCTTTCTGGTTCGCTGTCATTTACAGTTTCTCCACGACACATACAGTATTATTGCCAGTCAAGCCACACTGTACGTCTTTTGATTTCGTTTGCATTCCTGGATTGCTCAAGCTGGTCTTATTGAGATCACTGAAGAACATCATTTCCTCATTTAAATAGGATTTGCATTTCTCAGGCTTCTTTAGCAGCCTCTCTTTTGAACACTGCTTTTGAAGATTTGCCCTGACGTCCCTACCAGGCAAGACTACAAAAGAGCATTGTGGGCGCCGAATGTCCTTCGCACTGTTAGCCTAGCGGAGGGCATTATGACATGTGGGGTAAATAAAAGCTAACAGAGATAACAAGGATCTTAATACAGGAAAGCATTAAGATCTCTAGAGCAGCTCTACTGTAAAATCTCAATGACAGTGCTGGGTCTCTGTCAAGCTAGACCAGCTGCAGAAAATTGCTGATGATGTTAGTTCAAATTACAGTAGTGGTAAGCCCAGGCAAACATACACTCAAACAAAGATCAATTTATTGTGCTTTTGGACAAGTTCTCAAGGTAGCTAGGCTCAATCCCCATGCACTAAAGTGTTCCCTGAATTGAGTTTTCTTTCTTTATAGGGCTGACTGATATGGCTGATATCCAAAACAGCTTGAAATCAATGCGAGTGAGTGAAACTTGACACGAAGGCTTATTTATTAACTTAAACACACTTTCAGAATACCAGGTGCTGAGATGAAGATACATGGTCAGATTCAAGCTGCTGCTTCTTCTAGTAGATCTACCTCTATAGACATATATCAGCTGGAGTCCTGGTCCAAAACATTTCAAATTCTGCATGAATTCTGTTCATACAGAATATTGAATTCCAGGAGTTGAATCAATACACAGAAAGTAGGTCATCCCTGTAGCTTAAAATGGTGGGAGTTCTGTGCTTGGCTCAGGTCTTGCCTAATTGCCCAAACTAGGAACCAGAACTGTGTCTGATGTATCACATATGTCGTTATCTCTTCAAGCCTTATTCTCCCTGTAGAGATAATTTGGGGAATGAAGTCCATAACTATTAGGCAATTCCTTATTTCCAGGACTATGTGACCCATTTTGCTCTTGTGGGTTAGTAGGTGGTGGAAGAAGAAATGAGATATTAACTTTACAGCTTCTCAGACAACCTCAGAAATTAAACTATTGTCCTGTATTATCATATATCTTCGTAATTCCTTTGTACTTCTGAACCCCAGGTCACAAACTAGCACACTATGAATTGTTCAACAATTTCCATACCATAAATCCTGCTAAGGATGAAAGATTCACTTCTGAGTATTACTGTCCAATTTCTGTAACACCAGGATTAGCTAATTTAGGTAAGCTACTAAGTTTGAGGCTCTTTAACCAAAAATTAACCTCAGAGTTTTGGGAAAATCTCTGAGTAACAGCTTTTCCAGCAATGCAGGATTACTTGGGTTTTTTGTAGCAATGCTCTCTGCACTGAAAAGTCTTCCTATTAGCACTTCCTTCAATAGCACTGAGAAATAATTGGACCAGATTCAAATCTTAGGCAGCATTGAGCATCAGTGATGGTTTTTATGGGAAATGCTATTAACTATTGTATTTGATTCACATGAAATGAATTCCTTTTTCAAATGAAAAAGAAAGTTCTGAGGGTTTATCAGGAAGAGATTTTTGTTCTGTGAAAAAGGACAAAAGCAAAAAAGCTGATTTTGAAAATAAAACAATGAACCAAGAAAACTTTAAAAGTGTGTAAGCTCATAGGACAAAACATAGGAAAACTACAATCAGAATATTCCACATATTTTGACAACCCAAAACAAACAAACAAAAAAAACTGAGACCACAGCACTGTCAGAAATTATTTCATTTTATTAAAGCAGGTATTTCCTGGGGATGTTCTTATCTGACAAAACCAAAAATGGGGACAAATCCAAGGCAAATAAAAGCTTTTAAAATATTTAAAATGTCATTGAACCAGCCCTAATCACAAGTTGCATAAAAGTAACAAAAATAACTGCCCTGTGTGACCTGTTCATATGTTGTTGGAAACCCACCTAGTCCTGTAGAGAAATTGGTCCTCAAAAGACATTAAATAACAACTTACAAGTTTACCAATCTCAAGCTGATATTATGGACATTGTACCTGCATTTCCAAAAATCAAGGGGTCATGCACTTTATTCTTTAAAAGGTCATATGGAGATTGTTAATAAAAAGCTGCTGAGAATCTAATGCAGTTAAAGGCAACTGTGACTAGAGGAAACCAATTTGTATCCATTGGTTTCACAGCAGGCTGTCATCTCTCTGCCTCTATTCATTTGCTTATTTTCTGGTCCAGTAAAAACTCTGTTCTACTATTATGATTTAATGGCATGGTAATCTTTATAAACCTACTAGATTTTTCTGGAATATATTTAGGAAAAATAAATGTATAGGAGTTGGCAGCACACTCCTTAATTAAGATTCCCCACGCGTATGGGCAGACATGCGTTTGGAATCCAAACCCATTCATGCTTCCTACTCACAAACAAGGCACTGGTTGGAGGGAAGAAGCTGATGATAATGTTTCCTAACACCCCACATTTTAATACCAAAAAAAAAAAAAAGTGCAGGCTGGAAGTATTTTAACACAGATTTTCAATCTCTGATGTGTCAGTGACTCTCAGAGTGATAATGAAGAGTTATGATGTTACAGTTGCGTGGTCTGGAGTGAAATGCAGGGTTACTTGAAGTCAAGAATTCAGGCTGCAGTAGGAAGGGGTGAGGGGTTGTGGCCCGACTGTTTCTCCCAGCAGTGCCTATATATGTACAAGGAAATTCACTTCTGGAACTGAGGGCTCACAAGGACACACACAGACACAAGCCTATAAATGCTACCACCAGTGGATTTGCTGGGGGAAATGCACTGTTTTTCAGAGGTTGAGTGAAAGTGCTGTGACAGGGTACTCTAAGTAACATGCTTGGTACAGTTTCCAATTTTTTCTCTTTCATTCATTCAGGATGATCACCATTCCAGGACAAAGGGGGGAAAAATGAAAAAGGAGCAGAAATAAAAACATCACAACTTCCCAGCAAAGCAACTGTAGTGGGAAAAATCTGTGACTAAGTCTCATGAGGAAAATTCACATGAGAGGGAAAACAGTAAAAAAAATTCTTTATTTCCTTATCCCTTCTTCTCTGACACAGCAAAGCAAAAATTTCCTGTAAGAAGCTTCCATTTATGTGGGAAGGCATAAATCTAGGTTAGTCACTACTGGGTGTTGTTAATATTTCTTAGGTACTGGGTCTTGTAACTCATTCAAGTCTGCATTCTTACAGAATAAAGGGGATGTATTCAATCGTGAACAAGCCCACAGCTCTGGCTGGCACACTGCTGGCTGTTCCAGTGTTTCAGTGATGTTAGTTCCCATCCACCTTCCTTCCCAAGGAAGGGCATAAGGTGCTCGGGCAGGAATATATAAAGAAGCTTTTCTGACACTTGTTCGTAACCTTCCTAAATTGAGAGTCTAGAACTGATGGTGAAAGATAGTTAACAACCCTACAAAAAATTCCCTGATACTTTTAATCCATATGTGAGAGCCTATTAGTTTGTGAGAACATTTCACTGTGCCTTGCCCACAACTCCAGAAATCGCTGTTTGTGAATTCAAACAGATCACTTTGGCTGATTGCACAGTAAATCAGTGGCACAGCATTACTTACATACCATTCATTGCGTGCTTTAAAATGTCAACCTCATTTTCTCTATGAGACAAACAGCACAATAGTCTCCAAAAATGTCAAGTTTTTCTTGTTTTTCATCCCTCTGACTTCACACTGAATGGACAAACAACCTGGTCACACACAGACTCCTCCCTTGAAATGTCCTGGAAGTGTTAGCAGCTTTCCCAGAAATAATGTTAAAAGCTGTATGATGTTATTGATCTACTTAGAGAATGCCAAAAGCCATAAACATTAATTAAAAAAAAACCCTAGTCACAGTACATGATACCTAAAACAAGAGAAAATAAAATCTACTTAATATTCCATATCAGCTGTAAAAGCAGTTAATACATTTTTGCAGCTTTATATCTCTGAAACACTGATTCCTTAGTGTTTTGAATGACATGGATCTGTTGTTGGAAAGCCTCTCCAGCTTAATTTAACTCAGCCCATTTAACTCAGTTTTTACGGCACTGAATATCAACAACTGGATTTTCAACCTGTGAAAGGAACCAGAAAAAAAAAAATCGAAAACCTAAGCAGGTTCCTACTGTATTTACAACATTACAAATGTCTTTTTCCTTGCAATAATTCAATTTACAATTGGCCTTAGGGAGAAAATCAACATGACCAAATTACAGCTGACAAGACTGGAAAAAAAATTCTTAAAAGGCATTCTCTGTGTAGATACCAACCCATTCACAGTAGAAAAAGAGACACTGAAATAGTAAGTAACTTTGGGGTGACACTATTTCTTGTACTCTGATCTTTGGTCACTCAAGCTAGATGCTGAGGGGATATTTTGGAGAATCTCCCCCTCCTAGAGAAGATTTTGCCACCAAAAGACCCTGGACCACACTCCAGAGAACCACCTACCCAAAACCTTTCAGGAAAGCTTTTCCCTACCTGGTATGATATCAACTGTAACTTCAATACCAGCAGTGATAAATTGTCCAAAACAACTTGATAATTTTCGTTCATGACCCTTGGCATGAGGGTCGCTGTACATTGAGCCACAAAAAGAAACTTCCTGAAGAGTGGCAGGAGGACTGGGTGTTTCATGTTATGGGTAACAGGAGGATCTGCACCTGGGAAAACAATTCCTTTGTCCTCTCTAAATTAAGAACTAATATACTCCCCTTTACTCTTTCCCTAGATGCCTGCACTGATGTAATCACTCTGTAAATACGGTTCCATCTGAAAATTAACACTATATTAGAAAATAGCTAAACATGTCTTCGAGATACATCTTATTCTCTGTAAAAAGATATTAAAACACAGGAAACTTCAACCCATGTTTCTCTGCCGCATTTCTGCTGAGTGTTGAGAGAACTGCGCTGACTGCTGCTCTCTAACAGCTCTTCAGTTTTTTTTCTCCCTCATTTACCTTCTAGTCAGTAAATCTATTATTGGTAAAATGCATTGGCCTGGGATAAGCTTATTCCCGTTATCAACATTTCTCCTATTCTAAAAAGGATTTAAATGGTGACTAATAGCATTTGTCTTAATCATTTTTGCAATTAACTGTGCAAACCTATCTAGTCGAAAGATACGGAAATAATTAAAGTGGACATTTACATTCTTTCTAATTTTTCTTCTTTTCTTCTTTCCCATTATCTTTGGCAAGACATTCCAGGGCTACAAATACTTTTTTTTTTCTCAAAAAAAAAATGTTAGAGAAAAAAAGCATTTTCTGAAAGTACATTGTGAAAATTTTGCAAGAGGGTATAAACCTCCTTTTAGTTAAGCTATAGCATCTCGGTGCAATCCAGGAAATCCTTATTAAGCCCACTCTTTACTGTAAATTGGAATAAGATCCAAAGTCTCTTATATAGTCAATTATTAGTCACTATTCAAGTTATTTCTTTGTTTGTATTGCCTAAGTGTCAGAGTCACAGGTCAAGATCCTACTCTACTATGTTCTCTACAGACGTAGGGATTTAGGCATATGCTTTTGGGTGCCTGCCAAATGGTTGCTTGTGCCTATAACCTAGAAACAGATAATGATTTTTCAAAAATAATGGAAGTGTTTGTTGCTGTTCTGCCAGCCAGCCTCTGCTTCCTCTTTCCACTTGAACTCTACAGCCTACATAAGAGTGAAGAGAAATTGCTGACTGGAATGTGCAAGGGCCACCAGCTTGGTCCTGCACCTGAGAATGCTCAAGTACTGCAAGGGCAAGGGATCGGCTACCACAGACCTGCTTACCCAAATGGGAATGAGGACTCTACCTGAGGAACCATGGACGAAGCTTTTTTGGGAGGTCTTTGTTTCATCATTTTGCTCTGTGCAGCTGCAGTGTTGGAGACTATGCCCAGGTTCACAGAGATCCAGTCATCAGACACCAAAGATGATGGTTTCTCTTCACACATAAGATACTGGATGGAAACTTTACTTATGCCTAAGCCTTTACCAGCTGCAGGATAGTATAGCCCTGCAAGGGGAATCTGTGAGTGTATTGTCAAAGAATAGTTAAAACCTATGACATCACCCTCCCAGAGGTTCACCAACACCGCCGAGGGGAGAAATTGGTCTGCAGGAGGAGGCTCAGGGAATGAGATCGACTTGAACTCATTCAGGCAACAGCCCAGTTTACTTTTCTCTCTACTTATTATGGAAAGGAGCCTAGGGAGATTAACCTCACTGGACTAACATCAGCCTTTGTGTATCTCTTCCTAAAGCTTTTCAATGCAGGTTAGCTTAAGCTAATGGATATTTTTCCTCTCTATCAACTGTGACACACAGTTAATAACAGTTCCTCCTCTCCATACACTTTCGTTACAGTCCCTCACAGGAGGAAAAGCTGTGTGAGCACATTGCCAGTCAAAAACGGGTTTGGTTTCTCAGCACACTGACACAGTTCTTGAGGGAGTTGTCTTCCCCAGGTTGTGCTCTTGGGAATGGATTGTTTAAATAAAAAAATAAATCTTCTCCCATTTTTCTTTCGGAGGTGTGAAGGTCTTGACATGCTTAGCTAGGACAGTCCTACTGTTTATCTCCTTCACATTAATTTGTACAAATACATTAAAAATCCAACACCTCCCCTTCCAAAACCAGTAAATCTCCTTTTTGTCCTATTAGAAAAGCTCATCTTCTCAATTCAATCAATGTCGGCAGCAAATCCATAAAAAGTAACAATATATAAAACATGTCATAGATTTGGCTCGAACAGTTTAATTAATTTAGTCCATTTGGGAGTAGATGACAAGGCTTTTTCTTCAGAAACCTTCATTGATTCCTTTTAAATAGTGCTGACACAAGTGGAAGTAATTCAAATTAATGACAGACAAAGTTCCACTTTGGGTCGAGATTCTTTAAACAGTTCAGACTATAATCAGTATTAATACACCTATATTTAACACTTATATTATACATAAACAGAGTTGAGAGGTCTTTTCAGTTAGAAATTAAAATAATGAGGGAGAGCTTCCATTCTTTCCTTCTACTTCTCTTAATATTCATATGATTGATTGTCTGACCCGTTCTCTGTGTAATATAGGAAAAACCCACAACTTCCCCAAGATGTTGAAGAGGAATATGTGAAGAGGAGATCAAAACTTGGAGGATACATAAATAGCCTAAATTATTTATTAGAAATTGCTATGTGCCTGGAATTCAGAAGGATGAATTATTTCAGAGAAAATAAGAATCTCACTTCCTTTGATTACGGTGATAATTAACTATCAATTGCATTATGGTAACAAAGTGGGTTTATTTGTGTACACACAAAAAATGGTGTTGCCCTAAACCTAAAGCCACTGCTCATTAATATACCAAATGAATTTTTTTTGTTGAATTGTTTCACTCATCTTCCAAGGTTGAAAACATAAACAGCTCCTCAACTGAAGTTTGACACAAAACGTAAGTAGGTGGGAGAAACCCAGCTTCACAGTGGCTTATTTGATACTGCAGTTCATCACCAGCATCTAACAACCAAAAGCAAGTGTCTTAGCCTGATGCTCCTGACCAAAAAGCAACAGCAGGGATTTGGAAGAGACAATAAGAAACTACTTTGTAGTTTTAAGGATAGCTTTATAAATACATTTCTTAAGAAATGTACAGTATCTTCGTTATTCGATGTTTTTTAAAACCTGAAAACACTGTCAGGAGCTGATCTTGAGCTGATGGAGGAGCTGGACTAGTTGACCTCTCAAGGTCCCTGAAATACTATTTCTGATTCACAAACAGAAAAAAAATGATTTCTGGCTGTGGAAAGAAAGATTAAATTGTGAAGAAATTTACATAGGAGGGAGAGGATTTAAAGCTTTGCAGAAGGATTAAAGTTTGCTATGAGCTCCAGCATAAAAGTGGTACTGTTAAGTGAAAACCTTTATACAGTTAAGCAGCACCCTCATCCTTCAGAGAAATACCATTTGCAGATAAGAGACATGAACCTTTAGATCAGAGCAAGGGGCACTTTCATGGTAAGTTTGAAGGAAGATTTAGACTTTGGATTTTCACTTGTTATTGTACCTACCTGCTCCTCCAGTTTCATGGGGGAAATTTTTTTTACAAGACTATTGCATTAAGAAAACATGCTTGAAAAGGTGAAGGCAGCCCAGTGATAGTGCACAGAGCAATAGGAAGCACTTAGAATTTGAAGTGAGTCAAAGGAGTCTGAGCTGTGCACCAAGGAGAATAACATATCACTGAGATAAATTCCCTTGCTCATGCCAGGTAGCACAATCATCCTTCATTACACACTCCAGCCCAAGTTCGCAAAATGAGTAGCAATTCCGGTTGCCTGCATTTCTGTCATTTTGGGCTGACCTAGATTCCAAAGAGTAAGGAGAGGAGAGTAAGGAGTGGATATCGAGACCTTAGAGTAAACCTCCTGGGATCAAACTTTTGAAAGTCTGGTGCAGAGCTATTTTGGGTTGAACAACATAAAGCTAACGCATTAAAGAACTCTGCCACCAGGTAATTAAAGTTACATCTTTATAGCTGACCTAGAAGCTGGTCTCAGACTGACTTCATCTATTGTGAAAGAAAGAAGAACAGATGACCCAGCAGGTTATCTCAAGTGAGCCCCAAAAGGATCTGAGGCAACAGAACAAGTGAAAAGGAGTTGTATACCAAACACTTGTGTCACCTTTGTCTTCTCAGTTCAGATTACTTTTTTTCTCATTTATTAACTTATATATGGCCATGTTTATTGGGAAAGCCTTCAACATGACACTGGAGCAAGGCTAAACTGCCTCCATAATAAGATTCCTTTCTTTGTGAGGCTCTTGTCAGATAAATCATGCTGTCCCCAGTTCAAAACTGTAAAAGATGAATCTGTCTTATTGTTGCCACAATTCAAAATGCAGACTTGACCTCAAATTATGCTAAAGCTTTAAGGCTTTCCACAAAAACTCCATAGCATAATCTGAATATTCAAGTACTGGTAAACCTCTCTTGAATCTTTGCTGCATAGAAAATGTTAAGATCAGGGAACATAGCCAACTATGTCAGCCATCTCACACTCTCTTAAAGGGCTGCAGCAAGTCATGAGAATTCATGAGGAGAGCTGTTTAAAAAAAAATTCTCTCTCTTACGTGAAAATTTTTCTTTTTCATCACCTGCCCCTCCCTCCAATCTTTAAATATTTGTTTCCCCTTGCCAGAAATCAAGACGATGTTTATAAGATCTGTGGCATTTCCTTTAAAAAAGCCATTGATTTTTGCCAGGATAATCTGTGATTTTTTTTTTCCCTTTAAAAAAAAACCAAAAAAAAACACCAAAGAACCCCCTGTGTTGGAATATGGATTTTCTGAATAAAATGGGTTTGGTTGTGGTAAACAAAGAAGAATAGAACTGAGGCTGACTCTTTCCTTCCCCTTCTTCAGCTACTGCTTGGATTTGGGAGCTTCACACTCTCCTGTACTTCTTTAAAAGAAAGGATAAAAATAGTCCTAATGAGCAGCTCTGTAACTACAAACGGCAACTATTTCAGTCAGAAAAAAAATGTCACTGTTAAGCTTTCAATGGCTGTTATATATAACAGCAATTTAAAACATATAGTGTAAAAATGATGAAAGCTACCTTGACAGGGGTGCTTTTAAATCTGTAAGATTTATGGAAATATAAAATAAATATTTAGCATGTTGATTTTGCACATAGGAAGGAGTCAAACACATGACATTACCAACATCTTTCCTCCCTCCCCCACTACTGTCTTCAAGGCAGTGAAAGGCACCTCACTGTTGCATGTATTCTGCTATTCCTTTGTGCCCACAGACACTCATATGCATCATGATTTAAGAGTAAATTTAAAAAAAAAATCTGGTGCATTAATTGTGTGACACAGAAGAGTTCAAATGGAATTGAAAGGCTGTTCTCATCACCAGGTACATTGTGTAGTAAGCGACGGTTTCAGATATTAAATAATGCTGGAGACAAGGGAACAAATATTCCCTGTGAATAGGTATGGAGTTAATTGAAGGCTGCCCTATTGTTCCACTGCTGTAATCCAAAACACACCTGCAAGGGCTTCCTTCCTCTTTTGATTCACATGCACAACCACTTGGGGGGTAGAAGGGGAATGAAAATAAAAAAAAGAAGTAAAAGGAAGGGAAGGGAGAGAAGAAGAGAATAAGATGAATCTTGTTTTTTGGTTTTGTTTTGTTTTGTTTTTTTCCTATAATTTAAAAGGAGTTAATCAAAGTAAAATGTGTGTTGCAATACCGGAGAGGGGGGGCAGGGAAACAATCTTAAGAGATTAAGTGCATAAATGGAATGGAATTTAGCCACATGCCATTACAGTCAGTAATAGAGATTTTTTTTTCCTCCCCCAAACAAATATCACAAATAGAACTAAACAGTAAGGGATAATTTGGGGTGGTAGTTCTGAAGTCCTCTATTCAATGTCAAGAGAATGCATGAACAGTGGTGCATGCTATCTGGCTGAGAAAAGGGAATTCTAAAGTAGGCTCCGTTCTTCATGGCCAGACAATTTCTTTTTTGTGTTCTGCCAGAACTCTAATTGTAAAGCCCCTTTCAATTGCACCAATCAGCCATGTCTTTCAAGTTGGCTCCCCCCATTCTATTATTCAGCTGACAAGCAGTTATAAAAAGAGAGACTTTTTTCCACATAGGCAGAAGCTATACGAAGATAAGTGACGCCAGCTACATTTAAATGTAAAAACCAGATTCTTTCATAAAATTGTAGGTTGCTGCCATTCACTTCTTATTTTATCAACTGGCAACTGGAAACACTTTCTCCCCTTAAACAATAACAAAAGGAGATAAGCTAGTAAAATACCTCTGAGTAGGAGTACAGACAAAGCAGAATGTTGTAAGAAGGGGACAGATTTTAACCAGCCCAGAATAAAAGGACAGTTGAATATTTCATACCATGGGAAAAAATGACTGCCTAATTCTAGAGAAAAAGATACCACATATTTTCATGATTGATAAAAAGCTGAGGCTTCTGAGACTCATATTTCAGCCAAATAATGGCACACAGTCCACATCTAAAAAAAAAAAAAAAAAAAAAAAGTTGACAAAAAAAAAAGCTGGGTGTGATATGTTTACTTTGGTTGGGTCAAGTCATATCATACCTTTGTCACAAAGGCATCTGAATTTTGTAAAGGCAGATTTTTCTCTTATTCCAAGTTAGTAAATGACTCATTTGATTTCAATGGTCTTATTTGAGATAGTATCCAGCAAAGAGCAAAAAAACAAGCAGAAGCTGCCACTGTTATTTACAACTTTGTGTGTGTAATATTCTTCCACATGGTATTCCTGGATTATGGACTGTCCAGAGAGGTTTGCAAGACAGAGCTCCATGAAAAAAAAACAAAAAGGAAGATTAGGGTAGATATCATCACCTGTTTTCAAGCTTCCAAGGTAAGATCTGATGGTTCAGACAGCCTTTGGATGCTTGAAAATGTGAGACTGGTCATTCTGCTGACATGAGAGAAAACACACTGGGTTCTCTGCATTAGTTTAATGGAGGAGAAAGGAAGTTAATGGGAGTGACAGAAGGTATTCCATAAATAAGAAGTAGGAGCAGAGTACATTGCAAAGTGTTTTCAGGAAAAGTATTAATAAAATATAAGGAAATGCAACTGTTGGACTTCTGCAAGCAAAACAAGAAATGCACTGAAAGAAGACAAAAGACCTTTTCCGGTCTGGAAGGAAACCAAAATTCAGGCAGACCATTAGGAGAGACACATTCTAGACAATATAGTTACCAACAAGCTATAGCTGTCATATGACCAGTCATAGTATGCAAATTAAAATAGCAGAGACAGCTGGGGAGTGATGAGCTATCATGGAAACCAATTGTCTGAATAAAACCAAACTTCATAGTAGAAACCAAGTCGTGAAGGAGCTACTGAAGACCATCTCCTAAGCAGAAAAAATCCTTGGACAGGACAAATGTACACAATATTTTCCCAAAAACTGGGGGATCTGAGGGGGGAGAGAAATCAAAAAGATCCAGAGAACTTAGCTTGTCAGTACACTGAAAAATACCTCAGTCATAATATTCTCCAAACATAATGCCTTTTTTTCCTACCAATCCCAGTACACAACCCATCAAAGGAAAAACTAAATCAGCCAAAACCCTTAAAAATCCAAATGGAGAAAAAGAAAAGGTTTGTATTCCTCCATTTCCACAGTTATCTTGCTGGACGATTGTAAAGCCAAAGAGAAATGAATGATTCATCCAAGACTATAAAGTGGGTCAGTACAGACTCAAGAGTGAAAGGTTCCTAGTGTGTCTTTTAACTATTAGACATTAATTCTTTGACAAAGTTGTCATGATGAAATTAGACAGAATAGTCCTGGTTCACTTTTTAATAAAAATTGTTTTCAAATATCTTCCTGCAACTCTCCCCCCCTTCATTTTATCCAAGCAAAATATGTGTCTGTCACATAAGATCTTATTGGATCAGACAGAGAAATAGAAAATTGTATTCTATAGGTAAAGAACTCAAGTCAGACACATTAGAAATTTAAAAAACAACCAGTCATGATTGATTGACTGGTTATTCATGTGAACCCACTAGGAAATGCAACACCACTTTATCAGCATGCTTTTGCTTCAGGAGTGCTATGGCTCTTGGTTTAAGTAAGCTATTTTTCCTCGAGAGTACTTATTTATATTTTAAGCAGAAATTTCTTGTACTGAGGCTGAGCCCCAGCAGAAATTAGCCTGAAGGGCTTCATGGCTCTGTTTTGCTTCTCAGTGGGCTGTGTATGTGTTTTCTAGGTAGCTTTCTATACCATTTTAAGGTGGTTAGGACAACTGTTTATCTCTATGCATCAGTGAAGAGTACAGGGATCTGACTGGACTTGTGGATTTCATTAAGTAGACAACCACCTTGGCAGGAAGGCCTAGACTAAAACCATCACACTGCCATATGCAGGGAACTTTCCACTAGACCAGGCTACTCAGAGATCCGTCCATCCTGGCCTTGAACACCTCCAGAGATGGGACTTCCACAACCTCTCTGAGCAACCTGGCCCAGTGCTTTACCACACTCACAGTAAACATTTTCTTCTTCATATCTAATCTAGACCTACCCTCCTGAAGCTTAAGGCCCCTTGTCCTATCACTATATGTCCTTGTGAAACGTCCCTCTCCAGATTTCTTGTAAACCTGCTTTATGTATTGGAAGGTTAGATAAGGTCTCCATTGAGCCTTCTCTTTTCCAACTGAACAGCCCCAGCTCTCTCAGCCTGTTTTCACTGGAGAAGCTTTTCCAGCCCTCTGATCATCTTCATGGCCCTCCTCTGGCCTTATTCCAAGAAATCCATGTCTTCCTTGTGTTGGGAGCCTCAGACCTAAACACAGTACTCCAGGTGGGGTCTCACAAGAGCAGAGTGGCAGACTTGTCTTCCTTGACCTGCTGGTCATGCTGCTTTTGATGCCCAGTACATCACTGGCCTTCTGGGCTCCAAGCACATGCTGCCAAGCCATATTGATCTTTTAATCCACAAACATCCCCAAGTTTTTCACTCTAGGCCTAGTTCTCAATCTATTCTCTGCCCAGCCTAGGATTGTCTTGACCCAGGTGCAGGACCTTGCACTTTTGCTTGTTGAACTTCACGAGATTTGCATAAACCCACCCCTCGAGCCTGTCAAGGTCAGGCATGAGCATGAAGATTTTTTTTCTGTTTGTGAATGAAAAACCACTAGGGAGAGGGTGGAAAAACTGTCTTTTAAAGCAAAATAGAGCAGAAATTAGAATATAAACCTCAAAATATGGAAAACTACTTTAAACACTTGTTTTACACATCATTAAAATAAAATTTTTGTTTTTCTTGCTGTGGTAGAAGGGTAGAGCCATCTTGCTAACAAACACACAAAGCACTGTCAAAATTTCTGAGACTCCTAACCTAGCTCATCCTTTATCTGCTTCTGTGAGTGGCAGGTGACAGAGACTCTGGAAGACAGCTTTTGCCATTTTTGCAGCTGACCCCCCTCAATGCAACTCCACCCCACGCTGGAGCCAGTGGGGCTGAGTGATCACATCACAGAGCCAGGGAAACACACTGCCCTTCACCATTAATAAACTCATACCTCATCTGAAAGACTTCTCTCATAGCTTGGGAACAACAGCTACAACAGCTCCCAAAAGCATTTTCACTTGTTAATGGAAAAAGGTATTTGTAGGAGAGGGTAGAAGAGCAAACTTGACAAGTTTTAACTGCATTTCACTACTGCTGTCAGATGAAAAAGAGGTATGTTATACCTGGAAAGGGACCAGAAAGCTGAGGAGAATAAGATACAACCAATCCATCAGTAGCAGATATGGAATAACCCATTCACAACAGAAGCGATCAATATAATTTGATTTGTTGTCTGAATGATATGAAAATATTTCCCGAGATACATTTAATCATGTAGATTTTTTTGTTGTTCATAAAAACATGCAATGCTTTCTATAATTCTCCTCACAGTCCACCGTTGGCTGCAGCAATGACTTTCATAAGGAAATCACGAGCTGTGTGGAAAAGTATTTCTGTTAACTGTTGTGAATGCCATTGGGCACTCTTTGCTTATACTTTGAAAAAAACCCCAGATGAGTAAAAGGTCAAGATCTGCCTTTTTACATGTACTTTATATACATTATAGTGTTTCTTCATCCATTTCCTCTGACAGATTTTTAAAGTTTTCTCTTGACAGGCAAATCGGTATTTTCATATAATCTCAACAAAATTGGATTCACATGACAGCCTTCTTAATGCTGACTAACAAGTAGGCTAACCATGTTAATGCATTTCAAGTGAGCACATGTGACTATTTTGTAGTCCAGAAGCATTAATACAGGGACACAGATAGCATTATTTGCTATGTCCTGCACCCATTTTCTTCTTCACAGCCTATAAATACTGTGCCTGTCAAATCCTGACAGTGTGGTAGCATGGTATCAGGATTTCTCTACAACAAGCAATTGAATGTCATTTGAAAGTGGCGTATTTTAATCAGCGTGATTCTAGACACCACCAGCCATCTTAAAACTACACAGGGTAATTGTGGCCAAATTGTATTTGGTCAGGATTCAAAAAAAAAAAAAAAAAAGGATCATAGCACTCTACCTAAAATTAACATTTTGTTAGATTTTTAAATCCTTAGTTTATCGCAATGTCTGTGATAGTTCTCTGCCATGTCTACAATTTATCTTTTTTTTCAAAACTGCACTAGCTAGTTCTGCTTGCCCTTAGCATTAAGGTAACCATCTTTGTCTACACACAGTGCTATAAACTGTTTATAAACACGGCAAGGGAACCAATGGGAGCCTGTTCCATTTAGGTCACTGCTGTGGAGTTAAACCAACGTTATGAACTTCTGAAATTCCCAGCCTCAGAGTGGCACAGGGCATGATTTAATGAGCATTCACAGTAATAACGGAATCTGATCTATGCAAACAAATAATGCTTAATAAAACAATTACTTCATGCATGAGAAACAGCTGTGGCAGCAAATACTTTGTGGTTGCTTGTTCAATAAGGAAGGTTTTAGAAAGAAAAATTAGGCACAAAATGTTCAGTATTTCTTCCTTTTTCTGTAGCATAACTTGAATGCCATAAACCTAAAGAAAGAATCTGATGCATTTCTGTTTGTGGATGACATTTAAAAAAAGAAGTGAAGTCATACTGTACCAGAGTAATACAGTACTGACTATTATTTTTGTGTGTATATATACATACATGCATGTATGAACAGCAGATTCTATGAATGGTTTCAGCTGATTTCCTTTCAATAAAATACTAAGATAAACATAGGACATATATAAACTCTCTGAAAACAAAAATTGCACTGCACTATGAGGCTAAGACAAAACTCATTGAAGAGGCTGTTTGGAAGCACTTTATCCCAAGGCAGAGGAGCACCAGCCCCAACACTTGGATTCACAGGGCAGCCAGGACTGCACAGTGTGAGGATTCCCAGTAAAATTAGAGCTTGGCTTCCAGCTCTACAGCACTACACACGAATGCTTTCAGCAGTGAGTGCCAACAAGTCACCTAACCCGTGGGATGAAGAAAACATTTCAGTCTGGGAGAGGCTGGACAAGATTTAGACATGCACCATATCAACAAAACACATGGCAAGCTCCCCAGGGAGTAGTTACACAGTCCAAGGAGTGTTTTTATTTTGGTGTTATATTAATATGGGGTGAGAAGTGCTTTGATATCTCAAAGTTTGACTTGTGGAGAACTCGAACTTTTGGGAGCAGAAAGAAATCCTAATTAAAAAGGAAAAAAGATGTTTCACCAAATTAAATATCATATTCTTCCACCTCTGAATGGAGGGTATCAACTGAAAACCTTTTCATATGAAGGAGAAAAAAAGGGTAGGAGCATTCAACCCATTTTAACCATCTTCTGAACAGTACTGATAACATTGATTATATTGACTAGACTTGAAAGGTAACTACCTCAGATAAATATTACTCTCTGTGTCTTCACCTCTTGAAAAGCAGAGTTATAATTTTTTTACAGTTGTTTTGATGCTCTGTGTCCATGGCTTCTCCTGCAACCTGACCTTGGCTGGCCTGCATTTCCTATGGCACAGCACACAGGATCATCTCCTGGGGCCCATCAGGAGACTAAGATTTCCCTTAATCCTGTTTTCACCAAAACTTGCTCACACTCTTCTCTCATTTTTCCTGTGCCGCAGACTAGGAATCATCTTGACTTCTTCTGGACCATGGTAAGCAAAGCCATCTTTTCTGTGTCTCATTTTCTATAAGTAAGAATTAATGTTCCTTCCTCTCAGTGTGCATTAGTTTAGCTTTTCTTTTACTGTACTAACATTCTGCCTGTAATCCTGTAACAGTTCACCAACAGTAGCAAGGGCAGAGCAGAGGTGGTATTGCTGGACTCACAGACACAGTGAGCCTCTGATGCATATTCAAGTTCTGCAATCACGGCAAAGGACTCCCAGTCCCAATAACTCATGCTGGTTCCTGAGGATTGAGGTGATCCATGGATGAGCCTTAAAAAGGATTTTGCTGTCAAAAATATTCTGTATGGCATCATTTGAAGACCCTCCATGCCCTGTCATTCCGTGCCCTTTTTTTTTTTTTTAGGGATGGTTGAGAAGCAGAATAACATAGGGCATGCAATCATTCCCTTGTGACGTTTTGTCTACAGTGAAGAAACAAAACATCAGTTGTCTTCTCACACTGTGGCAGTAATGCAGGGCAATAGGCACAGGTCATTTTTTCCTCCCGTGGACAACATGTACTTTGCTTTGCAACACAAAGGAAGAAGGAAGTCTGTTCTTGAATTAAGAAATTAGAAATGTGGCAATTAAATTAAGGATTTCGTTCAGGAAGAATGTTTCAAGAACTGAAGCAATCATGGAAATTAAACTTTTGAAGATATTTCAGGGAGCAACTACCAGTGACTGGTAGGGTCTCCAAAAACTGCTGTTGCTTTCAGTTAATGGCTGCCATTTGTTGGTATTCCCTTCCCTCATATAATCAGCAGAAGTATCTATAGTTGCATCAGTATAGTAGTGACATATGTAAAGCATGGAAAAATTAGATGATGGAGAAGAGGAAGCTTGCCCTGAAGTCTTTCACTAGATGACACACCAAGCAAGAACAGCAAAATAGTCATGTTTCCTTGACCTGTGTTTTGAATAGTATATAAACATCTAAATAAATAATTGTTGTGGGTTTGCAAAAGTTTCCCCTCCTTGGGGATTGGAATTGGTTTGTCCAGTTAATTTCTGGACAAAAACCAACCAGAAGTTTAGTTGACGCCTTTGCCAATTACATCTTCAAGAAAACGGAAGAGAAGGTTGTGGCACAGAAGAAATTTGGCAGCCATGTAGGAGGGAGGATGCAGCAGGCCCCCAGGTGGGGGCCAGGCCCCTCTCCTTCCCCGATCCTGGGCTAGAGGCAGGAGCAGAAATGAAATCCTCTTGACCAGACGTGTAACAGAGTGAAGAAAAAAAAACCACTTTAAAGAAGAACTTGGACAGAGCTGCTGCAGAAAGAATTCCAACCAGGGAGATAGTGGAGCCTTCAAGGTCAGAGCTGGCAGCAGGAGAGAGATGAGAAGCCGTGAAGGGGGGAGACGGCTCCTTCTCCCCCTCCCTCTCTCTCTCCCTTCAGCAGGGAAAAGGACTGAGATCTAAAATCCCTGCTACTTGTGGGACATTGCTGAGAAGCAGAGACAACTCCATTTGCAGTTTGAGGAACTCATGCT